>VDFB02281492.1:203513109-204234350 GCA_007258455.2 Sequoia sempervirens
TCATTACATCGACTTTGGTAAGCTATAAAACAAAGAGATCTCGTCTCATTAAAAATACAAGTGAACAAATGGGAATTAGTAGAAATTTTCTATCAAAAGCCATTCAAAGGAGGCAAAGAATTGAGGGCACCAATTCAAATGAATTATGGAAATTCTTGGGAATACTACCACATAAAGATAAAAAAGTTGTTGAAGCATTGAGAACTCTAATTGAAGATTATTGGAAGAATAATACAAGGCCATCTCCATATCAAAGGAATGTCATAACAAGGAGAATCGGTAGTCAAAACCATGAGCCACATCCAAAGCATTTTTTAAATAGACTCAAACCCAATTTTTCATAAATTTTAAATGGATTATCCTCAAATTAGTATTTGTCAAATATTTTTTGAAATTATTTAACCCTTTTATGTTAAGATAAATCACACACACTACTTGTTATTGTAGAATACATATTTAATTCTCTAACCATTATGATGTTTATCATTCTATATTTTTAGATTTCCAGTATACCCATCTATATTTTGTGGTAGGATTGTGCATAGAAGTCCCACCAAAATATTCAAGAGAGTTCTTATCAAAACAATATGTCAACAGAGGGATGGCCAAATATTCTATAGGACTACATGCGAAAGCATTGTGGTGGCTTTGTAAAAAATTCCAAGATGTCAACATATGGAAAGCACAAATGAGGTGAGACATAAAATAGTAGATTCCAGGAAGTATAAAATAATGGCATACACTACAAAAGATGGTTCTCCAGAAAAAAGGTGTGATTTTGTTATTGAGAAGATTCCAGTGCATCAGTTTGTGTCCATGTTTCGTGAGAATATATTGTATGAGTATGCAAGGCATACCCATAGAGCCTGATGGTTGGACACATAATTCAAGCTATGTAAGGACACCTTTCTAGTTGGTATCATAGTATCAGTGGTTGACTTTGTAGAGAACTACACTCTACAACCATAGTGTGAGGTGCAATCATAGTATTACAACTCCACACAGGTTTTAATATTTGTGCACATAGCATTCATTCATGCAACTGATAGTATAGAGGACCAAAGGAAGGTATTGAGGGAGTATCATTTTTATATTAGTGATGTTCGCACACATTCTCTAGAGTTCATGCAAGGTTTCTTCTAGATGTTATATAGTGATTTGGCTTGGAGGGGCATATCATACATTCAACATATAATATGGTCGGATAACTGTGCAACACTATTCAAGAATGTGCACATGTTCTATTGGTTGTGTAGGATGCATCTCACTATAGGTGTTCAGCATATGTGGAACTTTTGTGAGGTTGGGCATGGAAAGGGGGAGCATGATGGTGTAGGAGCATGCGTGAAAATAGCATTAGCATTAGAAGAGTTAAAGTATAAAGACAGTGCAAAGTTGACAGATGCAAGTTCAATTGCCGAGTGGTGTAATGCTTCGATGGGTCTAGGTATTGAATGTATGTCTTTAGTTCATATATTTTTTTGGTTGATGGATGATACTAACATTGCACCATATGAGGATTGTTGTACATTAACAAGATTGAGTGAGCTACACTCTTTCCTTAGCTCAAATGCAGGTTTATGGAGTATCAATACATGTAAGATGGCATGCTTTTTTTCTTCATGTACAATGCAAGGCTAAAATGATTGTGAGTCAAGGGAGTGGGTTGACAAATGGTTAACAAGTTATCGTAGCCCACTTCACACATATCACCCTCTGATAGCATTGGAACTAACATAGATGGAATCATCGGTCAACTTTGACCATGTATCAGATCTAGTTCAACCAAGAAATATATCTACTTGCTTAGTTTTTGAAATTCCATATTATTATCTTAATTTTTACTCTATTGGTAATGTTGACTAATTTCAAGTGAGTTTCTACACATATCAATGTAGGACATGTTTATGTAGTTATTGCAGATGAAGAAAATGAAGAGGGAACATACTATTACTTGTGTTGTTGTGTTGATGTGAAAAATAAATTAGAAGCCCCAATTATAGATGGAGAAAACATAAAATACCCTACATGATCAATTGTTGTTACTGGAACATGGCTTAGAAGGTACCCACATAAGAGTGTTAAACATTGGTCGTTTGAGGACTTTGACATGCATCATAAGATTCTTCATTACTCAAACCTTTTTGTGGCATCCAATGTTCATTTAAGAAAATATGGGGGTATACCTTTGAACAAGACCTTGTGGAAGGTTTGTGAATCTAACCATGAGGCAATACTTGACACAATAAAGAGTAGAGAAAATCCAGATGGTTCATTAGATTAATTTGTAAGTATATGCACAATGGTTCTTATTAACTTATACTTGTATCCACATTAATTTGTTTTATGCCAATGCTATCATCTTATTTTACTTTTTGTATCTATAAGTAACCTGGTAAACATTGATCGGTGTCCCCTTTTAGAAAATACAGATTCATGAGCCATCCAAGAGAATCTTAGGCATAAAAGCAATGCAACATCCCTATTTTGATGATCTTGAAAAATCTCAATTATGATTTTCAGCCATTACAAAAGTGTGTGTGAAGCTTGGTGAGGGAATTTCAAGTTATTCATTTGAACTTAACCTTATCATGAGCACCTATGATGTAGACATTATGGGAGCATCTTGAATTTCAATATATTCTAGATTCATGAGAGGTGTTGTGTGCAATAGGTATCTTGGAACTCATAGTGAATATGTATGACTAGGAGAGACTAAGTTGAGAGACTGCTATGCCTATCTGTAAGTGCCTTCCATCTATTTTCATTTCATTTTCATTTTAGATGAACTATTTCTTTTTATTCTTTTACTTTGCCTACATTTGTAACTAAACTAGTAAAAATTGATTGGTCTCTCCTTGCAAAAAATGTTGATTTTTGATCCATTGAAGAGAATCTTAGCCAAAAAAGTAATGGAACCTCCTTATTTTGATGATCATGACAAATCTCAATTATGATTTGAATCCATTATAAAAGAGCGTGTGAAGCTTTGCAAGGGAATCTCAAGTTACTCATTTGAATTTAACCTCTAAATGAGAATCTATTATGTAGACATTATAAGAAAATCTCAAATGTATGAGTGACATTGTAAAATATCTGTGAGAATAGAGTATCTAAGGCATTGTAATAAGACTTGTACTTGTAATGAAATTTATTGAAATATTGAAATTTGGTGCAAGGGCACCAAGGTTATTGAAGAAAATTTGGTTCATGGAACTATTTTAGGTTATTAAATTTTGTTTTGAGTAAATTGTCAATTGAGTGAGGTCATATTACATGGTCAATTGGTTTATAATGTAATAAGTCATGTTAGTTACAATCTTAAAAGTTAGGCATGATTGGAAAGATGTAGAATCATTTGTAAAGGCTAGATTTAAATCCTCTTGAAGGCTCAGACACAATGTAATTTTCGTGTAGGACCACCTAGTCTCCTAGTTGCAAAATTTCACTTTTTGAAGGTTGATAAGTGGTCAATAGATTAGATTAATGTATTTTGTATTTATTTATGCTAAATAATGTCAATAAAGACCATTTAAGGTGTATTAGGGTGAGTTTTTGAGTCTCGGTGGTCAAATGTGCAAAAAAATGCATTCTTGCTACAAAATTGTCAATATTTGAATTTGTAGCCTTTTGAAGGAAAATATTCGAATTTGGTTGTAAATGTGCAAGGATGAGGTCTAAGAGTTTGATATACCATTTAGAGAGCTTGGTTTTCATGGAGTTACTTTCAAAGCCTCTACTTTTATTGTTCCTACGGTAAACTGTTTGATAGAGTTGGTGGAATTACCTTTCTTAGTAATCAGTATTAGTTCAAGATTGAGATTGTTAACCTTGAGAGAGTATGACTTGGGAAAAAGGCATTTGATATGGCTATTATTTTGAAAAAATTCAAGCAGTATGTACTATGCATTGATTCAATTCCTCAATCTTGACTTGATGGCATGAAGGAATGGAAGAACTCCATGGATATAAAGTATTATGAAAGCATTATGAACTTGAACTAGTGGCCAATTTATTGAAGATGGTGGTTGGGAATTTTTGAATATGGAAGCTAATGATTCTAATTCTGATAATTTAGAAGAGTTAGAACAAGGATATATGAGTTCCCTCTAATGTAGAAGAGAATCAGAATCAAATTTCATGTAGCCACCATCAAGAGTGTTACAAGCCAACAAGATGGAGGGAAATATTATATAAGGATAATTTTCAATGTTGTAGGTACCAGCTTTAATACCAACTACAATGGAAACATTGAAATTCCCTAGAAGTATTTATGTTGAGGAAATTTACTTTAGATGCAAGGATTAAAAGCATATCAACCATATGGTACAAATGATTAAATCCTAGAGATGATCTATAGCAATGAAAGAGTTTGAAAAGGAAGAGAGAGCAACACTGGTGAGTTAGGAGAAATTTCAGCTTTCAAAAACAAAGTCAATTAGGTTGGTAAACATGTGGATCGGGCCAACATTTGGTGGAAGAGGAAGAAAGATGATTAGAAATCTGGAGGCCCGCCATACTAGATTTTGGTATTCAACCATGAGAGTATATGAGAGAGTTGATATCATGTATCAAAACATTAAGAATGCATTCTTCTAGCTAGCGAAGAAGGAGATGATTACTTTGCTTCATTTTCATTTGCATAACCATATCAAGGCATGGGAACCAAGAAGACCAAGGATTTCTAGTTTTATGTGGAGGTAATGGATGTGGTCCAAACTTTAGGAGGGGAAAGAAGGTCAATGTATGATTGGTGCAGGAGCACCATTCAGTAGGTTTTGTTCATCAAGGAAAATAAGGAGTAGAATATAGGATTTTGAGTTTTGTATTAAAATAAGGTCTATGAGACCATTATATTATGTATTTATTAATATTTGATCGGTATTAGTGTTTAGGAGGTTGGGTTTTTCAAAAAGTGCAAAATATTTAAAAATTGCAAAAATGTGCAAAATTTGCAAACTCAAACATTGTAAAATTGCAAAATTTGCATTATGGAGGGAATGTGAAGATTCAACCCAGTTCAAAGGCTAGTTAGGAAGGTGAATCAATTTTTAATTTGTGTAAAATAGTTTAAGAACATGGAGAACTCAAATTGAAGGTTGGATTTTATGATTTGAAGAAGCAAAAATAATAAAAAACTCTAAATTTTCTAGAATTTTCTGTATTTTCAGTTTTAGCAGGAGATTGTACGGATTGTATTTCAATTAGTTGATCCATATTTGTTGATATTTTTAGAATTTTTTCCATAACATTTTGTGCATTTTATCATCAATTTACTAAAACCAGTCTGAACTTGTACATTTGAAGGTTTTGAGTCAATAAAAATGGCTTTTTGACCCATTCTTTTTTCTGTAGCCTCTGTAACTTGAGGAATGGGTTTAGAATAACATTATTAAGGTGTGGGAATGATGTGTTAGTGCTGGGGAGGTCTGAAAGTGAGATGGGTGTGAAACCCATGTGTGTAAAAGTGAGTTTTCTTTAAGAAAAATGGTGGTTTTGAAGAGTCAAATTGTGTTTTTGTGTAGGGAAACATTATTTTATGATTGTTTGAGCTTGTGTAGGGTATCAAAAACTTGTTTGAGTAATTTTTAGGTTGTGGTTAGCTTTGGAAGTATAATTTTCAATAAACCCCTATGGTTTTGTGTTTTACCCATTGTATGGTGGTATAACTAAGATCTGATTGTGGATTTTGAAGTTTTGACACCTTAGAATTGCTTCCCCAATATTTGGTAAGGTTTGGATAAGTTTAGAGTATAGAACCTTTGTAAAAGTGGCCTAATTCAGGCCTAAAAAGAGTGAAATTTCAAGTTTTGAAGGAGTTGTTACAAAGAAACTTATGGAGCTATGTTGATATGTTAGAAATCTCAATAATGGGTCCCTGAATTGAGTTAGATTGTGAACTGGAAGTGTGTGGTTGAGAATTTGTACCTAATTTAGTGGGTTTCCTATACTACAAGGGAATAGTATGATTTGGTTGAGAAAGAGTGAAATGGAGAACTTGATTATCTAATACCTGGTTGGTTGTTGAATTTGTGATTAGTTATGTTGCAGGACCTCCCCCAATTGAATCAATGATCTTGATGAAATTGAGTAAGAACAACAAGAGAGGGACATGAAAAGTAAAATCAATATAGAGTTTCAAGGATTTTTCAAGCGAGTAAGAGAGCTATGGGAGCAGCCTCATCTAAAATATTTTGAACTAGAGTTTGATATACCATCTAGAGAGCTTGGTTTTCATGGAGTTCCTTTCAAAGCCTCTACTAGTGATTTTTATTTTGATAATTTGGAAGAGTCAGATCAAGGATATGAACCATCTAATGTAGAAGGGGAATGAAAATCACTCTTCATGTTGCAGGTACTGGCTTTAATACAAATTGTAGTGGCAACATTGAAATTCCCTAGCATTATTTATGTAAAGGAAACTTCCTTTAGATGTAAGGATTCAAAGCACATCAACCATGTGGTACAGATGATTAAATCCAAGAGATGATATGTAGCAATGAAAGAGTCTAAAAAGGAAAAGAGAGCTACATTGGTGACTCGGGAGAAACTTTAGCTTTCAAAAACAAAGCCAATTAGGCTAGCAGATGTGTGGATCAGGCTAGAATTTGGTGGAAGAGGAATAAAGATGGCTAGAACTCTGGAGTCCCACCATACTGGATTTTGATATTCAACCATGAGAGAAAAAGAGGGAGTTGATATCATGTATCAAAACATTAAGCAAGCATTCTTCTAGCCAACAGAGAAGGAGATGATTACTTTGCTTCATTTTCATTTGCATAACCATATCAAGGCATGGGAACTAAGAAGACCAAGGATTTTGATTTTTATATGGAGGTAATGTATGTGGTCCAAACTTTAGGAGGGGTAAGAAGGTTATCTTGTTTTTACTGCTGCTACCTACTTTCACAGTGTTCTTGGACTGAAGGGTTTCATAATGTAATTTGGCCCATTCCACTTTTTGTGCCTACTGTAACTTGTGGAATGGGTCCTTTAACTTGTAAAATACATGGCTAACCTTATTATAGTGTTGTGGAGTCAAGGTTAGGTGTTTGGGATGGTGTTCTAGGGCTACAACAAGGTATTTTCATCATGAAAATGAGGGTTTCAAGTGGTGTTTTGACAAAATGTGGGAAGGATTGTCCATGTAATGTATAATTCACCATATGTGTAGGGTCAGATAAGTGTGTTTGGTGCTTTTTTTGGGTATGTAAGGTACGAGAGATAGGAGTTTCATTAAAACCCCAAGTATTTTGCTTGAAATAGAGGGTTTGGTGTATTAGGGGTGTAGATTTATTTTTAACTGGAAATGAATAATGGAATTGGAGGTTTTGAAACATAACATAATATTGTTTCAAGAGTTTGAGAGAAGATCTAGTGTTTAAAAGGCTGTCTCTTTGTAAATAGGGATAATTTAGTAGCCTTTATGCAAGGTGGTCTATTAGATCTTAATGATGGTACAAAGACACATGGTATGATCTCTTGGAAATTTGTCTTAGGTTCTATGTTAAAGCTTGATTGATGTTTGGTTAGCCATTGGATGACCTTTTATAAAAGATAAGCCCATTTGATGAGATTTGGAGACTATAAGTTAGGCAAGGGTTTGTCGAAAACCCATAATCAAAACTTCCAAAAAAAGCCTAAAACACATTCAAAAAGGTCTAAAAAAGCTTAAAATGTCAAGAGATATCACTACCCCCAAATATTTCTTCAAACCCTAGCAGTAAACCACCATTTTCCACTAAAAAATGCACCATTTGACATCTAGGGCATCACCTAAAAACCCTCTATTCATGTCCCTTGCACAAAAAACTATGCAAACATGTTTTATAACCATAACTAATACTTTCCATCGAGTTATAGAAGCATATAGTGGGTGAAAGGCTTAATATGACATTTTAATGCACTCAAAACCCTTAAAACAGGGCATACAAATCGACCCTCAGTAATTGGCTTCTAAAATGGACAAAATCACTTGAAATCCAACCAAACCAAAACTAAAACAGAGTTAAGTTTTCTGCCCACAAAATTCCATTAAAAAAAAGCACAATCACCCTATACGGAACCGTACAGTTCAATGAAACATCAAATCCCAAAGTGCAAAAGGGTAGCAATCTTTGATGGGGTATTACTCAGATACCATGGTGCCTACAAAATATATGTCTAAACCTATGGGATAATGTTGGGGCCATCTACAATAACCTCTCTCATTTTTTGTTATCTAGAATTAGTTTTATCGTGGTTTCCAATTTTTAGTTGATGGAAAAAGTTTCAAATGCAAGCAGTGAAAAGTTGCAAAGTGGTGCAACTTTCATTCTGCAACTCGTGTGACCAAAAAAGTTGTTCCAACACGTCTGAATATGTATGTTTATGCTAGGCATGGACCTATTTCACACCCAAACACATAGAATCACTTTGAGCTATGTTCAACCAGATCAATCCCATAAGGGTCCAAAGGGAAAAATGGCTGCAAACTTTAGCATGAGGTTACTCAGACACCGTGATGCTTAGAAAATTCTCACTTGATCCTATGGGATGAAATTGGGCCCCTCTAAAATAACCTCTCTCGGTTTTCATTATCTAGGATTTTTTTTCCCGTGGTGTCCAGTTTTTAGTTGATGGAAAAAGTGTCAAATGCAAGCATTGGAAAGTTGCAAAGTCATGTAAATTTCCTTCTACAACTTGTATGATCAAACAAACTATTCTAATGCGTCTGAATATAAATTTTTATGCTAGGAATGGTCCTATTTTTTACCCAAACACGTGGAATTGCTCCGATCTACGTTCAACCAGATCGATCCCTTAAGGGTCCAAAGGACAAAATGGCTACAAACTTCAGCATGAGGTTACTCGAACACCGTGATGCTTAGTAACTACTCGTCTAATCCTATAGGACTATGCTAGGCTCCTCTACAATAACCTCTCTCAGTTTTCATTATCTCAGAGTGGTTTTCCCGTGGTTTCCAGTGTTTCGTTGATGGAAAAAGTGTCAAATGCAAGTAGTGGAAAGTTGCAAACTGGTGCAACTTTCATTTTGCAACTCATGTGACCAAACAGACTATTCTAACGCATCTAAATAGGCATTTTTATGATAGGAATGGTCCTATTTCACACACAAACATGCGGAATCGCTTTGAGCTACATTCAATTAGATTGATCCCTTAAGGGTCCAAAGGGAAAAATGGCTGCAAGCTTTAGAATGAGTTTACTCGGACACCGTGATGCTTAGAAACTTCTCCTCTAATCCTATGGGATTGCTTTAGGCCCTTCTACAATAACCTCTCTCAATTTTTGTTATCTTGGAGTAATTTTCCCGTGGTGTCCAGTTTTCAGTTGATGGAAAAAGTGTCAAATGAAAGCAGTGGAAAGTTGCAAAGTGGTGCAACTTTCGTTCTACAACTCGTGTGACCAAATGGACTATTACAACATACCCGAATAAGCATGTTTATGCTCAGCATGGTCCTCTTTCACACCCAAACATGTGGAATCACTCTGAGCTATGTTCAACTAGATTGATCCCTTAAGGGTCCAAAGGGCAAAATGGTTGCAAACTTCAGCTTGAGGTTACTCAGACACCATGATGCTTAGAAACCTCTTGCTTGATCCCATGGGATCATATTGGGTCCCTCTACAATAACCTCTCTCATTTTTCATTATCTCAGATTGGTTTTCCCATGGTGTCCAGTTTCCATTTGATGGAAAAAGTGTCAAATGAAAGCAATGGAAAGTTACAAAAATGACTATTCCAACATGTCTAAATAGGCATGTTTATGCTAGGCATGGTCCTCTTTCTCACCCAAACATGCAGAATCACTCTGAGCTACATTCAACTAGATCAATCCCTTAAGGGTTTGAGTGTAGTATGTTGAAATAGGCCATTCCACCTATTGTTCAGGCTGTGTCTTGGTGATATGGGCCTGATGTAAGTAGGATAGGGAGTAGGAATAAGAAAATAGCATTAGTAAGGGCATTGTAAGAGATTACTAATGTTGCCCCTATTGAAAATTACAAATTAAGGCACCTTAAAAGTAAGGCTAGAAGAGGTGAAAATAATAAATTGCTTGAAAATAAGTTAGAATAGATTGGAAATAGGGTGAGATTGTGGAGTTTGATGTGTTCAAAATTTTTGCAAGGACAAAGGAGGTCAAAAGTATGTTATGGCATGACATGCCCTAGTTGGGAAAATAGGGGTTTTTAATGAAAAAGAGAGGTTTGAGGGAGTAAACGCGGGTAAAGTAAAGAGGAAACATAATTTGGTGGTCAATTAAGTTTGTGCAGGAAAAATGAAGAGTGCTAGAATAGGTTTTGAGGTTTAAGTTCGGGGGTTCGGTTCGCCAGTTTGGCCAAAAAAATTTGGAGGGGGGTTCAGTTTGTTTTGGGTTCATTGGTACAAAAAACATGTAAAAAAAAATACATATCTATGCAACCTAGAAGCATGAATTAGGATTAGAATATCACATATCATCATATAAACAACAAAGCCACCATAAAATTGAATTCCATTTAAAACAATAAAATTCCAAAAAAAAAATGTGTTTATAACCTACAAAAAAATGTGAATAAAATCATGGTGATTTTCACGTGAAAAAAAACCATGAGACCATAGCTTGTTGCTTGCTATTATGCTTTGATATATTTTTTCCAAGCATCCATAGCTTGTTCAAAAGTACTTTTTTTAGGATTATATCCATAGTAGCAATGTAGTAAATTGTTTGATAAAATGCTTTGGTAGACATGTATGAAAAATGTGGTAGCATAGACAAGGCAGTGAAGTGTTTGAAAAAATGCCTCAAAGAAATGTCGTTTCATAGTGATTGAATGGCATGACAAATTCCATGACAAGCAAATTTCTATGGATTGTCATGGAATTCCATCACCATTGAGACCACATTTCTTTGAGGCTTTTTTTCAAATAGTTCGCTACCTTTTCTATGATATTACTTATTATTAAGCTTTGATAGAATTTTTCTAAGCATCCATAGCTTGATTGGAAGCACCTATTTTAGGCTTTTAGCCATAGCAACAAGAAAGTGAACTGTTTGATAAAATGCTTTGGTAAACATGTATGAAAAATGTGGTAGCATAGACAAGGCAGTGAAATATTTGAAAAAATGCCTCAAAGAAATGTGGTCTCATGGTGATGGAATTTTGTAACAATCCATAGCAATTTTCTTGTCATGGCATTCCATCACCATGAGACCACATTTCTTTGAGGATTTTTTTTCAAACAGTTCATTGCCTTTTCTATGCTATTTCTTACTATTATCCTATGATAGATTTTTTCCAAGAATCCATAGGTTGTTTGAAAGCACCTGTTTTAGGCTTTTAGCCAAAGCAACAAGGAAATGAATTGTTTGATAAAATGCTCTGATAGACATGTATGAAAAATGTGTTAGCATAGACAAGGCATTGAACTCTTTGAAAAAATGCCTCAAAGAAATGAGGTCTCATGGTAATGGAATGCCATGACAATCAAATGCTTTTGATTGTCATGGCATTCCATTACCATGAGACCTCATTTCTTTGAGGCATTTTTTCAAAGAGTTCACTGCCTTGTCTATGATATTGCTTACTATTATGCTTTTGATAGATTTTTCCAAGCATTCCATAGCTTGTTCAAAAGCACTTGTTTTAGGCTTTCATCCATAGCAACAAGGAAGTGAAATATTTGACAAAATGCTTTGGTAGACATGTATAAAAAATGTGGTAGTATAGACAAGGCAGTGAACTATTTGAAAAAATGCCTCAAAGAAATGTGGTCTCATAGAATGCCATGACAAGCAAATGCAATTGGCACCTACTCCTAGTCATTAGTTATGCAATGTGAAGTAATTGCATAACTGCTTAGGTTGACTTTGTAAAAACTATATTGTAATTGAAATTTTGTCATCTATCAACATCTAGTTATTAGTTATGCAATGTGAAGTAATGCTTTGAGTTTGAAAGATGTGCAATGCAATGTAATCAACGATATGAATATAAACTACAAAATATATTTTTTACAATTTATTAGTTAAACTCTTTATTTTATTTGCTCTCTATATCTCCATGCTATGGAAATGCCTTCAATTTTTTATTTTTTTAAATTATCTCTTGTTCTACTTTTTTTACCCTTTTTTTAAAATATGATTTTTTTCTAATTTTTTCTAGACTTTTTCACGATTTTAAAAAAAAATCTTATACTTTTGGTTTGCCTATTTTTTCCCCAAAAGATTTTTGCTGCTATGGTATAAACACATATACTTTTGTAATAGCAAGGAGACTTTTTGAAACTTCCATGCATTTCTAATCTAAAAGGAAAGGTCTTTTTCATAATTTATATGCAACCATGCTTTTGACATTGTCAAAAAGAGCAAAACTTCCTGAATGATGCAAAGGCATGGCCAAGTAGTTCTAACTCTTCGCATGAGAGAAGAGAGATGTTGGAGAGTACATCAAGTTAGTGAGAAAAAAAGTGCAATGTGTTTTAGTTTGTAGTATTCCTATGTTTCTCTACAAATGTGTGATAAATTCTTAGTTCAATGATGCAAAACAATTTTTGAGAAAATAAAGTTGTCACAGTTTGCTTTCAATCTAGCAAGCAAAAATGAAAGCTCAGCCTCTTGGAATTAATATGCTTGTTTGCCAAAAAATGAAAAAGAATGAGGTGGTAGTTAAGGTGTTTGAAGTGATTTAGACGTCACTTTTAGGGTTCCCTTGGGTGTGGGTCAAAGTCAAACTCCATAAAACATTAAAAAAATTTCAAAAACATACATTTTTGGATGCCTAGGCACACGGGTTGTCTTGGTTTGCTTGGGTTCTATCTGGGTTTTTCCTGAGTTCTCTTTGGTTTTGCTTGGGCTAATCAGACCCAAAAATGAAGGACCCTGGTTGAACCCATAGGTGAACCAAACTAGGACCCACACCACCTGAGTGAACCAGAACTAGAACCAGGGCTAAAATAGAAGAACTCAGTAACATAGATAATGTGTCAAGAAGTTGACTACTTCATCTACTCTTAATATTATGTTTTGCAAGTGTTACATGAAGATTATGTATCCTTTGCTTAATTAAGTTGGTCCAATCAAAGGATTAAATATAAATTGGAATATTTTTATCAATCATTTCATGGAATACCAATTGAAAACATGTTTTTAGCTTTTAGATACTTAGTTGTTTACTGTCAATCAATTAATTTATTCAAGACAAACCATAAAGGACAACAATGATCAATGCTAGGGCTAACCAATTAATAAGTATACACATGAATAATTCAAGCATGTACATGTATAAGGGAAGCACAAGTAGTCACAAATATGTATTCCTTGAAGTACACACACGAATACATGGTATACACAACTTAATACAAAGTATATGCTCGAATACAAGGTATGCACATGAAAGCACGTAAGTCACAAAGTATACATTGGAACACATGTAATTCAAAAATTATACACGTAAGTTGTAAAGTATACACTTGAATACATGGAACTCATATCTATTGAACCATGAATTTATAATGCAAATATGGAAACCATCGATAAAAAAGATTTGTATTAACCAAATAGTCATGTATGCATACACCAATATATGTTGATATAAGTATAAAATATAGTTACAAAATAGCCATATAGGCTTACGAGAATTCCATATAGGCATACAATGTCAAATATATCAAATACAAAATATGTACAAAATTTCCATGCCTAGGCATACAACAAAGGGCTTTGGAATCAAAATTCATTTCTCTCCATGCTGTGGAAATAAATTATTTCCCTTTGTTTGGCGATCCAATGGCGATAAGTCTGTCACTCATTTCTATTGTGCTCGAGGAGTTCTTCTGCTACTCCTCCTAGAGTTTAGCTCTTGGTGAAGTTTTAACTGTTACAATAAGAAGTAAAGACATTAATATATAGAAATTACATTATAAAAAATGATATATTTAACAAAATAATCACTTACGGCCATCTCACGATCACTCTCCATGATGGAAATATTTGTAGGTTGATGTTGAGGTGTGCTCAAGCCCTGTATAAACCATCCAATTAGAAATTAAACTACGAATCAATAATGGTTTGATATTGCACTAGAACTAACATCTATAACAACAAAGGTAAATTGAAATTTAGTAATTTTCCTCATACCTCCCCTATTAGAGCCATCAAGGATTGTATAGTAGATGAAACACTGATATTCATTGCCCTCGTAACATTTGGAGGTGTTTCTACAACCAACATTCGAAAATAAAACAACAAATTATTCAATCACAAAAATGTTACAATAGCGATCCACGTCATGAATTATAATGTATGAGATCTAATGAACAACATTTTGAGTACAAGTATTAAACTATATATTTCTGATTATCATGCTTACTATTTTCCCTATCCATATCTTGTTTGAAAGGATGTTGTTTTAGGCTTTTACCTATAGCAGCAAGCCATTGAACCATTTGATTAAATGATTTCGTAGACATGTACGATAACTATGGTGGCATAGAGAAGGCAGTGAACTGTTTGAAAAAATTCCTCAAAAGAAATGGGGTCTTGTGGTGATGGCATGCCACTACAAACAAATTCACATCATGGCATTCCATCACCAGGTATGTGTAGGATCATCATGAAAAAATAGGCCGTTAAGTGGCAAAAAATTTAGAAAAATCAGAGTTAGGCAACTTCACGTAAAAAATTGAATAAGTTATCTATATTATTTCAAAAATATGTAACAATAAAATCTATAGCAAATTGAATTTAGTTTCTAAACTACTAGGTTTGTTTAAAAAGAAAAAAATCTATTTGGTGAAAATTTGAAATTTCAATGCATTACTACTTAAATTTCACGTAAAAATAAGAAGTAGGTGTCTGACCACCCTAACCACAATAAAATGATAATATTTTTTTATAAGATTTTAGATATAAGTAGAGGACTCATGTCCGATGTGATGCATATTTTATTTTAATTTTTTTCCAAGTAAATAATTAATTATGAATTTTCATTACAACTTTTAGAAAATATAAAAACTCTTATGTCTAACCACCTTAACTTGGTCAAAACTTCATGAAATTCAATTTTTTTTCTAACCTTATAGTATGTGAAGCATAGAATGTGGCATGTTTTGGATTCAAAAAATGTGATATCATTTGAAAGCTATAGATGTTTTTCAATCAACCTATCAATTAGCACTTTAGTCGTAATTTGAATAGAAAATGAATAATAATTACTTATTAAATTCAAAGTAAAGCATAATTTATATTGGTGGAAATCTGAGAATCTTCTTTAAAAACCCTTTTCATTTCATCAATTTTGGTTTAAAAAAAAAGTCGTCAGCCACATACCCATCATATTGCCACTTTTTGGCCCATCATGATCCTGCACATACCCCACCATAAGACTACATTTCTTCTAGGGATTTTTTCAAAAAGTTCATTTCCTTCTCTATGGTATTATTGCTTACTATTATGATGTGATAGATATTTTTCCAAGCATCCATATAGTTTGTTGGAAAGCACCTATTTTAGGCTTTTAGCCATAGCAACAACTGCAAGGAAGTGAGTAGTTTGATAAAATTATTTGGTGAACATGTATGAAAAATGTGGTATCATAGGAAAGGTGGTGAGAAGTTTGAAGAAATTCCTCAAAGAAGTGTGGTCTCATGTGGTGATGGAATGGAATTCCATCACCATGAGACCACATTTCTTCGAGGCATTTTTTCAAACTACTAACTGGTGTAGGAGCACCTAGGTTATTAGTTGGCTCTCATAGGAAATTTTTTGTCTAGAATGAATGCCCATTTTTCAATTCATGTAAAGGTCATATAAAGACCTACTTCATTATATTTAAGGTCCTTAGGTGGTCACAAAAAAAAAAGATTTCCAAATGTTGCTAAAGACAGGAAAAATTGTAAAAAGGAAAAGAAGCATGGAATATTAAAAGTCACAAGGAAGTTTAGGTAGTTTCACTCGATGAGGGAGATTCAAAAGGAAGTTATCTTATTCGGAATATATATAAAAGCATGTAGAAGGTAGGAAAAAGAACATATTTTGTATTCTTGAATCATTTTCAATAAATAAAGTTCCTTGTTCATGTTTTCACTGTGTTTCATTCTTGAATTTAGTTCTTGCATGGGCTATTTTTTTTTTCACTTTGTGCAGGGTGCTAACAATCATCTAGTGATGTTTTGAAGAGTTACCATCAAATTTAAAATCCAAGGTTTTTGTGGTTTGTCAGATTAACCATTCAAGGGTTTTGAGGGTTATTTAAGGCTTGAATTCACCATCCCACCAATGTAGATTTAGGATATTGGTGGGATGGAATGTATAGAAGGTTTTTAGAATGTTTTAAGCAATTTGTGAGTGTACAGGAATAGGGAAATCAAGAAATCTTTGATTGGCCTGAATCATATAGGAAATACAAAGTTTCCTTCATGCAATGCATGGTTTCAGGGTGGTGTTTAATGCAAAAGCATGCATGAAGGTGGGTGGTGAGTTTCTAAAGCTTATGTAGGCTATTTCCATGGTGTCTATGGTGGTGGTAGGAGTATTTAATGTTTGTAAGTACCTTATGCAATAAACCCTCCTTTGTAGGGCTTGATTTGTGCATAGAATAGGGGTTTTTTGGAACAGTGATTTATGGAGCCTTTCTATTGCTAAAAATGTTTGATTCTTAATTTTTGTGACATGATGAATGGATTTTTTCAGTCCTTTGGTATTTTGGTGATAAACTATGAGCACTTTATTTGTAATTTAGGCCTAAATTAGTAGCCCTTTCCAACGAACAATTCAAGAATCTAGTAATTTATTTATGACAAGCTACTTATAACTTTTGATATGTTATGATGTGTTAGAAAAGGCTCCTGAATGTATGTTGGGAATGTGTATATACAAAGTGAATGGAAAGGAATCACCTGATTAAGGGATATGTGACCTACAAGCAAAATGGTGGTAAGACTGTAAAAGTGTGTAATTTTGTAATTACAGAGATTTAAATGTTTATTTTGGCATAGAACCATCAATGTGAAGATATAAAAGGTATGTGAATGGTTTGGTGAAGTACTTGAGGCCAAACATGATGATTTGATATGTTGTAGCAATATTTCCCTAGGTGGAAATGGTAATTTGACTGTAACAACTTATTAATTTGATAAATTAGTATTATGTGGATATGAACCAAGTTTGTTTCAGTCAAAAAAATGATGTGAGTAATGTCTTGGAAGTTAGATGAAATGATTGAGGTGTAAATGGCTGATTTTAGTATCTTGGTCTTGAGGAACTAATTGGTAAAAGTGAAAATTTGGTGAGTTGTTTAAGGAATTGAAAGATTCAAAGCTCTTTGTCAGGTTTTTGCTTTGAATTCAAATAAATTGATGATGACAAAGGTGTGTTAGGATCTGATGGATATAGGTTGTAACATGAAAGATTGGTTTTTGGTTATTTTTCCTAGGTAAAGCAAATTGAGTGGAAGGGTGCCTTGGTGAATGATGAAAGAGTGGATTGTTTAGTGACTCTAATTAGGTTTCTTCTGTGGATCAGCCATTTTTGTTGATAAATAAGATGTTTGAAGCTTTAGGATGATAAGAAGAAGTATTGAAATGAGTTGTCTTGTTGTTTCCTTGTTGTTTGCAAATGAAACAATGTGATTTTTGATGAAAAGAGAAAGAAATTTAAGTTCCTTATTCAATTTTAACTTCTCTTGATTCAATTGTGTTAGATGTACCCTAATGATTGAGTGTTTTGATATGATTCTCTACATCACTAACTTCCTTGTCTATGCTATTGCTTACTATTATGGTTTCATAGATTTTTTCCAAGCATCCATAGTTTGTCGTGATGGTGCACCTTTCCAGGAACATGCCTCCATGTGAAATAATTGCATCATGTTGCTTATGTTGACTTTCTAAACAACTATATTGTATAGTTGAAATTTTGTCATCTATCAACATCTAGTTATTAGTTATGGAATTTGAAGTAATGCTTTGAGTTTGAATGATGTGTAATGCAACGTAACCAACAATATGAATATAAAATACAAAAATCTATTAAGTAGAATTCATTAGTTAAGTTTTCTTTATTCTATTACCTTCATGTACTTTTGAGTAAATCCACTAGTGCTAGGAGGTGTTTGCTTGAAACCTCCAATATTAGCCTATTCAACATCCAAAATCACATATTAAAATACCATTCGTAAAACAATGCTATTAACATGTAATAAATTTATAATTGTTTACTAGTTACATACCCCACTAATAGGTGTACTACATAAATAAGTAGGTGGAGGACTGACATATCCAGTCTCAACACTGTGACCCTACAATTTTATTAAAATAATAAAAATAAATTAGTTAATCTTGCATTTCATAATCAAAATTCAATAAATTAAATTCAATGAACATGCTAACTTTTACCTGAGTATCAATGCCATATGGATGATGCAAAATATTAGCTGTCCTCTCCATCCCCGTAGATGCATATAGATCCTACGTAGTAGCATATAGATCATGTGTAGCATCCTCCTGAGTGTTAGTGGGGTCATATGAACAAGTCGCCCTGCAAAATTGACACACATGGGTTTGAAGGTCACCACACGAAGACTCCCCTAGATGGAACTGTACAATAGGGCTAGTATGATGGATGACACTCTCAGATCAAAGTGTTGATCGCCTGCAATGTCTCTACATTGGCACTCTCCTTCACAATGAAAGGCATAACAATGTGCTCATGAGGCAGCCTAGTGAGAGGTCGTGTCCCTTGCCGCATAGGATTCGGCTGTGCACTAGGCCTATCCTGAGCTGACCCCCCACCTCTCCCCTGGAACTCTCTCATATCAAATAATTTGGGATTTGGTTCAATACAAACTCATTGTATAGTTTCCTAAAAAAATATTGGAGGACTTCACAATTGTTGCATGGTCAGTAATCAAAAACCAAGTACCACCTATCATAAAAATGGCTCCTAATCTCTTGGTGGTGGCACCAATGAATAGGAAACCTCTTCACATTGAGGCTATGATTTTGATGTGTTCTAGGGTCAGTGAATAAAGAGCACAAATCACCTTTAGTAATTTTTAAATATTTTGCTTGTTTATATGATAGTTTATCCGCATAATATGCCCTAGCTGCCTGCCTCCTATCTTTCCATCTAGTTATTTGTTGGGTAATTGAATCTACATTTTTAACATCTCTTTCAAAGAATTTTCTAGGGTCATTCTTTATGTGGTTGAAGCATTTGGATCACTCAACCAACTGATAAAATCCTCAATTTGTTTTTTTTGGTTCTTACTTTCACTCCAATTTTGTTGAGTGTTAGGAGGGTGTTGAGTGATTGGTGGGGTAGGTTCATTTTGTTGAGGATTTTGTTTTTGAGGATTTTGAGGATTTGTAGGATCATTTGCATCTCCTACTATAGACACCAAAATCTGGTCTAAGCCTATGACTTCAATTTCTTCATAATTCATATTCTTCATGGCCATGATTAAATAATGTCAATTATTTAATTGTTCTCTAAATTTATTCATTTCTTTATTAATCAAATAAATCTATTTATTTAATTAATTTACCTTAAAATTAATTCTTCTATTAATTAAATAATCTTAATTATTTAATTGATTCACATTTTCTTTATTCTATTTGATTAATTAAATAAACGCTTTTTGTTTAATTATGTTACTAATTTTTATTTTATTTTTAGACTACAGGAATCGGGTAGCACGACCCCCTATAAACTACAGTGCGCCTAGTAAACTTTTTAACGTGACCGGCGGCGCTGGCGCGACACGCCCTCTGGTACCATGGGACGGGGGAGACTAGAACTCGTGACTAGCAGATCCACAACGGAATTACTTAGCCAACCGAGCTAGGGCCTCCGCCCTAATTATGTTACTAATTAACCTTATCCTTCTTTTTTAATTAAATAAACTTTTATTTAATTTACCCTTGATCATATGTCAAGTATAATTAAATAAATCTTATTTATTTAATTATTCTTCAAATATAAAATCTTGAATTAAATGAATTATTTAATTCATAAATTATATTTTAATGTATTCTTCTATATTTAGATAATTGTGAAAATTATCTAAGTATTCACTCTTGACATCTATTTTAATCGATCAGTTAACTCTTGATTTAGTGTCTGAATGGATTTCACAAGTAATCTCTTTGTCATATCATTCAGTCCTCTAGTTCTAACTAAATTGTGTGTACATGCATATTAATTAAATATTCCTATTTAATTAATCAAATCTTGTGTGTGCATTCAAACAAAGAAATTTTCTTTAATCCATATTTATCATTGTCATGCAAATACTGTTCTTTTTTCGAATACCAAACTTGAATATTAAATCATTTATTTAATATTTATTTCTATTTCTAATTTGTGTCACTCATGTCGCTACTAATATTTATCATAATTCATGTCTAATATGTTGATCTCAACTGTCTGGTGATCTTTCGATCCCGGCCTGTCATTCGAAGGATCAATTTTCTATAAATTAATCTGTCTTTCATCATTCCAACCTCTCTCTCAAAATCATATGACTTTTGGAGAAATTATCTTGAATCTTCAATGTTTTGCTAAATCACTATCATAGGATATACTTGCACAAGAGAAATCTGAGGGAAATTATACTACAACGACAAAATGGAGAAGGGAAATTGACATTACACATGGAATTATGTAGATATTGGGTGAGATTGTTCAGTTTATTTATGTTGTAGTGTTCCTTTGTTCTCTATTGTTTAGCTTCATTTGCATTAGAGCTTTGTTTACATTGTGTGTGTGCTTTTAACCTTTTCTTCTACATTTTCTAGATGTTACACCTACAAATTAAAAAAAAAAAATCAAATCTAACCTAAAACAATCAAAATTACTTTAAAACTAAGAAATTCAAAACAAATAGAAAACAATACTTACCTCTCACACCTCTTCATTGTCATGGCGCCATCTTTGCAAAGAAAAAGCAATTGTTGATGAATTTTGTAGAATGCCTCCTCCTAGAACACGAGCGTGAAATTAAGGGTTTTTGGCCACAGGCAGAGCAAAAAAGTAGACAATAGAAAATGAATCACTTTCATTTTTTTTCTTTTAAAATAACATAATGTGAGCGCATTATAGCACGTTATAATGTGCTCGCGTTATGTCATTTTCAATTTTTTTTTAGAATTGGCCATAAAACTGTAACCCAAATTCATGCACCTACCCCCATACCTTCTGGTAAGTCCACTTCATATGCATTTCTAGAATTAAATTTCTTCATGATCTTACAGGGTCCAAACTTCCTCATCTTTATCTTGTTGTATGTACCAACTGGAAATCTCTCCTTCCTCAAATACACCATCACCTCATCTCCAACTTCGAACTCCTTATGTATCCTCTTCTCATCTACTTTCTCCTTATACTTTTTATTCATATCTTCCAAATTCCTTTTCACTTGAGTATGTAGTTTGTTCATGTGTTTTGCAAATTCTTCTACTTCCACACTCCTATTATCTTCCATACTGATGTCTATTAAATCTGATATACCTCTAGGATGAATTCCAGTAACAATCTCAAATGGTGTCTTTCATGTACTCATGTTCACTAAATTATTGTAAGAAAAATATGCTTGTGCAAGGACTAAATCCAAACTTCCAGTCTTCTCTCCAACCAAGCATCTCAACAAATTTCCTAAACTCCTATTTACTACTTATGTCTTTCCATTAGTCTATGGATGAAAATTTGAACTGAACTTCAAATCTATCTTCAACTTTTTCCAAAGTGTCCTCCAAAAGTAACCAACAAACTTTACATCTCTATTTGAAACAATACTTCTAGGTAACCCATTCAATCTGACCACTTCTCTAAGAAATAAATCTACTACCTGTATTGCATCTGTTGTCTTCGTACAATGTATGAAATGTGCCATCTTAGAAAATCGATCAACCTCCACAAATACAGAATCATTACCTCTTTGTGTCTTCGGCAAACCAAGTATAAAATCCATGCTTATATCCTTCCAAGTTCTCCTCAGAACTATCAAAGGCTTATAAAATCCAAAATTTTGACTACTCCATTTTTCAACTTGACAAAATTTGCAACTCTACACAAATCTCCTAGCATCCTTATGAATTTGCAGCCAAAAGTAACTCACTTACCAATGCCACTATCTTATCAACTCAAAAGTGTCCTAACATTCCTCCACTATGCTTATCCTTGACTAGGTTATCCCTCATTGAACTTGAGGGTATACACAACTGATTTCCTCTGAACAGTATGTCCTCCTGAATGAAATAATCCAACCACTTACTTCTATCCTCTAAAACAAGTTCTCTACAAGCTTCCAAGGTTCTACAAAATCTGGGTCTTTTTCATACAAGTTCTTTAATTATTCAAAGCCTAATACCTCCACTCTCATCTTTGTCAGTAAATTCCTTCTCCTATTGAAAGCATCAACAACTCTATTTGACTTCCAACTCCTATGCTTCAAAACAAAAGTATAACTCGGCAAGAACTCTACCCATTTCAGGTGTCTTTGGTTCAAGTTACCTTGATTGTTTAGATATTGTAATACTTGATAATTTGTATACAACACAAACTCCTTGGGAAATAAGCAATGTCTCCACTTCTTCAAGGCTTGAACTATGGCATAAAATTCCTTATCATACATTGAATATCTTCTCCTAGCATCATTCAACTTCTCACTAAAATAGGCTACATGTCTTCCCTCTTGAGTTAATACTGCTCCAATTGCATTTCCACTTACATCATAGTCTACTTGAAATGCCTTATGGAAATACAGTAAAGCCAACACAGGCTACTCAGTCACTTTTTTTTTCAACAACTCAAAACTCTGATCTGCTCTAAATGTCCATCTAAAAATTTTCCTATCTCCTCTTATTGCTTCTTTCATAGGACTACAAAGAGAACTAAAATTCCTAATGAACTTTCTATAGAAACTAGCCAATCCATGAAATGATCTTACCTCTCCAATGTTATCTAGTGTAGGCCACTCAACAATTGCTCCTACCTTCTCAGGATCCATCTTCAACCCATCCATAGAGATTAAAAACCCAAGATATACCAACTCCTTCTTCATGAAACTACACTTCTTAATATTTATCAACAATTTCTCTTCTCTCAACCTCTACAAAACTTGTCTCATATGCAACAAATGTTCTTCTCCAATATTACTGAAAATCAAGATGTCATCCAAGTAAACAATCAAAAACTTATCTAGGAATTTCTCCAATACCTCATTGATCAACCTCATGAAAGTACTCGGTGCATTTGTAAATCCAAAAGGCATAACCAACCACTCATACAATCCTTCATTTGTCTTCAATGTTGTTTTCCACTCATCTCCTTCTCTGATTCTGATATGATGATATCCACTCTTCAAATCTAACTTTGTAAAGTACTTATATCCACTCAAACAATCCATAATGTTATCCATCTAGGGAATAGGAAATCTATACTTCACCATGATCTTGTTTATAGCTCTAGAATCTATACACATACTCCATTCTCCATGCTTCTTAGGTGCAAGAACAATAGGTACTGCATAGGGATTTAAACTTTTTCTGATCAAACCCTTCTTCAACAATTCTCACACTTGTCTATTCAATTCCTAATTCTCTGTAGGTGTCATCTAGTGTGCTGCTTTATTAGGAAAACTAGCTCCAGGAATTAAATCCATGCAATGAATAATACTCCTCATAGGTGGTAATGCATCAGGTACATTATCTGAAATGATTTCCTCATATTTGGTCAATATCTCTTTTATCTCTTTTGGGTTTTCTTCCACATTTTTCAAGTCTTTAGCCTTCTTAGGCACCAATGCATAACATACATTCATATGTGTCAATCCATCAAGGAATCTCCTTCCATCAACTAGACAAAAATCTAGTACTTGTACAAACTTCCATTGTAAGAACATCTTCCAATGGCAGCAAGATATGTTTCATCCCATTAGCAACAATAGTGTATATATTTTCCTTTTCATCATGAATAGCCTGTCTATCATACTGCCAAGGCCTTGCTAAAAAAATATGGCATATATCCATAGGCATGATATCACACAAAACTTCATCATGGTAATTTTGTATCTTCAAATTCACCAAATATTGTTCACTTACCATAATCTTATGCTCATCCTAAATCCATGCTATCTGATAGGCTTTGGGTGTTTCAATATTATCAACTTTTGTTTAGTCACCATCTCTTCAAAAGAAAGGTTTTCAGAACTTCCACTATCAACAATCACTCTGCAACATTTAACATTCACCTTGCATCTAGTCTAAAACAAATTCTTCCTTTGCAATGGTTATTTATCCAATTCACTTTGACATAATACTCTCATGTTCAGTAATACTTCTCCATCTTTAGGTTTATTAGATGATCCAGAATGATCCTCCTCAACAAGGGTTGTTGTCCTATTGTTCTCTATCTTTTTTCTTATCTCTCCCTTATTACATTCAAATGCTCTATGTCCTTATCTACCACACTTAAAGCAAGTTCTGCTAAATACTCTTTTCTCCTTATCATCCTTTCTATAACCTTCATTCCAGTAACCACCATATCCCCCTCTTCTATAAGAGTTTCCATCACCTCTCTGGTATGAAATTTCATTCTTACTAACCTCCTTATCCTTGTTATGATATGGAAAAGATCCTCTTCCTCCAAAAAAAGTTCTTCCTCTTTGAAATATTCCACCTCTTCCTCTCTGTCTCTTCTCATGTCTCTTATTCAAATTATCCTCTACTTTTATGACACACTAATATGGCTCCTCCACACTCTACAACTTGATCAAACTAATCTCATCCTATATAGATGACCTCAAACCATTCACATATTTGGATACTTGCTCAATCTCATCCTCCAAATGTCCAGATCTGATATTCAACTTGTAGAATTCTTCAATAGACTCTGTGACACTAGATTCTTTCTACTTCAAATTCTACAACATCTTGAACAAACTAATCTGATAATCTGTAGGAATAAACTTTGTCTTCAACTTATTTACCATTTGATTCCATGACTTTATATTTTCTTTTCCTATCCTTTACCTATCTATCTACAAATTTTCCCACCAAAGGGATGCATGTCCTCTCAAATTCGTAAAAGAAAACTTTACCTTCTTATCTTCAGAGGTTCCTTCAAATTCAAAATACATTTCCATCTTTATAATCCAATCTAATAATACATCTGAATCCAATTTACCATTATAATTCGGTAGATTGAAATGCGGTCTTGTATTCACTTTAGTTAGGGCTCTTATGAACTCACTTCTCCCTAATCTAGGCCAAGTTGCTCATCTCTTTGTCTTTCTTCTTATACATCTATTTCTTCAGCATTCACATCATCAAATGGTCGACCTCTTCTCTAGATCATTTCAACTGCATCTAATATGGTAGCAATTCCTCTCAACATCTCTATCACAGCTTGTTCTTCAATTCCATGCACTCCATTTCCTCTAACATTTCTTCTTCCATCAATCTTTACAAAAGTCCTTTATAGCTATAGATCAGATCCTCAGTCCACCACCCCACAACAAATATTCTATAGGACTTTGCAAACTTTGACAATCTCACAAGGAACAAATCTCGCTCTGATACCAATTTGGCACAACCACGGTAGGAGGGTCCTCAAAGAGAACAATCCAGACCATGCAACAAGAGTAACACAATGAAAGAAACACAGAATAAGGAGGAAATGCAGATGGAAATATTCTCATCAACAAAAATTTTAGTTTTATTTGGCCGGCAACATCTGGGCTTATAGACTTGGTTCACATGCTTGATCAAATATGCAACATTCTAACATGCTCCTTTATGCGAGCTGAACTATTATAATTCAGATATATCTTAATCCAATTTAATAAAATACTAGCTCTACTACCACACCCCCATGATCAATTACAAGATTTATACTATATCTGTGATTCAAGAAACATTTGTGTCGGCCAAAGATCATCACATTCTCCAAGGGAAGAAAATGTAATGTGTGCATGAATAGGTTGGCCTCAAATTTGAATTACTCTCCAACAGGTATGTAAGATGAAGTGTGGACCTATACTGAAGGTTGGGGACACTCCAAGGAACATTTAAAATCACATTGTTAAGATTTGTAAGTGACGAGGATGGTCCAAAAGGATCGAACTGTCTGAAAGGTTTGAAATTATTCCAGTGTTGGTTCAAGAAACTGCCAAGAATTCTGAAAGTAGTAACTTGTCGAAAAAGGACCCAATCATGCCCAAGTCTTGGAATAAGGAAAGTGAACATGTAGAAGATATAATCCAAGATCTGCAAGGTCTAGTGAAAAATATGACAAATCCACCAACATGAAATTGTATAAGAGTGAATTTGTACCCTAAGCACAATTCCCGTTTTTGCCTCTATACACTTTAGAAAACCTAAGTTAGAGGCTTAAATTCACTTAAGCCAGCTGATGGTAGTCCACTTGGTGCCTATTTTGTGTGTTGGTGGAGTCGTTTCTATTAGGCACACCTGTATGGCATGCAAACATCTACATGGTTCGCTTACATCCCTAGCAGATTCTTATGGCTGGGCTAGCAGAGGCATTACTCTTCCCATTGGCAGCAAAGTTGTAATGCCTCATTCACCCAACCTGAATATGGTTTTTTCCTTTCTCATTCCTTCATAATCAGTCTTTGAACTTGCATTTATAGGTTGGATGAAAGATTGGAAGAACTCTACACCACATCAATCTCTCAAGGTCTCATTTCATAAGCTCATTTGCACTCACTTCCAAGCATTCTAGACATTCCATAGTAGCAATATCACACTCCATCATGTCAGTAGAGCAAGTTTGGTCCACACCATTCCAGTAGAGGCTTGAGTTCCTCTCATTTCTCCCCCAAGTAGCTTTGAGTGCTCTTGATGGAGGTGGTAATCTTCCCTCTCCTCTCCTCTGTCATTTGGTTGAGTAGCATAGTACTATTTATAGTGCTTGTGTTTTTGTCACTTCTTTATCTCTTTTCCTCTGGATGTTTGTGGAGGTGGGAACACCTAAATGAGGGTCTTATTGAGGAAAAAAACTATATAGCCATCCCCCAAAATTCTCTCTCTTGGAGAATCAGTAGGCAAATGACTTCATTGGTGAGATTCTCCTCATCTTTATCACTCTTGTTTATTTACTTTACAATATTAGAGATTATTTGATTTACTTAGTTCTACCATTTTGGCCCTTTAGTTAGCTTGTTGGGTCGTTAGCTAGTTTTTATTGGCTTGAACTTATCTTTGTTATTGTTTGGTCGTATGGACAACACGCTTTCAAGATGCTAGCAGGCCACACTGTCATCCAAAGTTTGCACTTTTGTCCTTAGACAAAGAGCTTTATGAGACAAAGTGTTAAGCCTAGACACCAACTCATCTAGCCTCCTTATGCATTTTAGGCCTATTGAGTAGTTGAGAGGCCCTAATGTCCTCTCCACCCTCACCTTACATACCCTTAACAATACACTTAGCTGAGGTAAGTTAGAGAATCCTCTCATGTCTTGACCCTCCATGACCTGGGGTCTTGCATGCGATGGTCCCCCTCTCTTACATTTTTGGTGAACCTGACATGAACCATTTTGGTTTCATTCTTGTGATACTAACACTCCCTTTCCTTGTACTCTAGGAGCATTGTAGGTGTGAGTGTTGTAAGGCTCTTTCCTTGCAACCCAACCTATGACCCCTAGGTGGCGTAGTTGGAAGGTTCCAAAGGTATTGCATGAAGAAATCTTAATTGGGTCATGATCTTACCTAGTAACCTTTAGGGACTCCATGAAAACATTGTCTAACATGTGTAATGGCCTCCTTCCTACATCAACCCATCCCCTCTACACAGCCTATGGATAATAGTATTGGCATAACCTTTTCTTCATAAGACTTTCCAATGGAATTTAACAAGGAACCATCTCCTCTTTACATTCCTACCCAAATCAATGGGAATATCGTAGTAGGTTTTCTCATTGATCGGACATCACAAGTAAATATAATAATAGAGGAGATTATGTTAATTAACTTTTTACATAAGGATGGATATGATGCTATTGTAAGTTTCATTCATATGCATGATGGGCTTTCCGTACTCCCCTTGGGTAGCATTGTCCTATCGGTCTTAGTTGGGCCTAAGTCTATAAACCTCTTGTTTGATATCATCCCTAGGTATGAACTCTTCCATGTAAAGTTGGGTATCCCTTTGTTGGTAGTGATGAATGCAGTACCCTAAGTCATGCATAAATGTTTGAAATTTATCCATAGAGGTTTCATGCACATAATCCATGACACCAGTTATTGACCGCCAATTGCACATGGTAGCTACTCCTTGGATCAATCGTGGTCTGTGTCTATGGGTCCCCTTCTACCTAGGACATACCTTTTGCATAAAACATATCATAATTATAAGAAAGGGCATCTGAGGCCAAAGGTGAGGTATCCTCCCTTTCCTTATGCTATTTCACATAAGGCTTGCTTAAAGGCTCATAGTGATGTTGTTAAGGCTCAAAAGAGGAAAGAAAAGAAGCGGTCTTGTGACCCTCCTCCTTCCTCTTTTGTTGCTCAGTCTAATGCTTCTTCTCACTCAGCCATAGTACCATCAAGTACTACTCCTCATTTGTAGAACCCTTTGGTTCCCTCTTGGCAAAAGCCCAAGTGTCCTGTGTTTGAGCTTCCTTTTCTACCGATGGAGCCTAGACCCATTTGGTATGAAAGGAAGAAGATCCTTCAAGGAGAGTCCTCCTTGTCTCAATCACCACAGCCTCCTACCGCTCCTGCTCCTAAGGCAGTGAGTAGATAGAGGCCCACTGCCAAGGCTCTCAAGTCAACTCCTCCCTTTGCTCCTCAGTCTACTCCCCCTACTCTTACACATGAATCTATTCCTCCACCTGAAATAGCTATAGTGGACATTCCTATGGTCAAGAAAGAACCTCCTGCCCCTTTGCAAGCTTTGACTTCTAACTCCAAGAGTCATAGGAACCACCTTGCATGCTAGTGCAAGCCCTAGTGAAAGAATCTCCTGGTCAAGCAGGCCACTCCGCAATAGAAGAAGGAAGAAATGACCACCCCTACTTTAGGGTGTTCTATAGTGTCTTACTTCCCCCTTCTTGTTGTGTCTCTTCTTCCTAATCTGCTCCCAGCTTCTGTTACAAGCACAAATGCACCTAACCTTAAACGGGTACAAGTGTTTATCGCTCCTTTGGTAGAGCCACCTTTGCTAATGCCCATTCTAGATATTCATCCCTTTCCAAAACCCATGGATATGGTTAATACTTCAGTCATATCTACTGTGGTTTTGTCCTCCTCCTCCTCTACACCTCTAGTTTCATTTGTGGGGAGTTCATCTCCTCCTATGAAGAAGGAGGTAGAGGCTAGTCCATCTCATGATAAAGGATGTAGGAGGATCCCACCTTCGCAAGGTGGCCCTATGATGACCTATTTTTTCCTTCTGACAGAACCAGTCCCAACTTCCCTTGAGTTTGTCACCTCTCCTGAATAATTTAGTGAGCTTAGTAGTGGATCTCAAGCATAGCCCATCCCATCTGATAATGTAAGACATAGTGCTCCTATGGGGTCCATATTTAACTCTGTGGATGAAGTCCTGACCTTGTCTGTAATCTTCACAAAATCATTAACTTTGACTCCATAGGAGCTCGGCAAAGTGAACCTTGAGGGGCCCTCTTCCTTGGCCCTTGTTTCGGGAGGGTCAGATGCTCCTTGTCTCAACATTGCACCCTTGTAGGTTCGTCCTCCTTCCCCTTATGAGGATCTAGATTGGGAAGAAGATAACCTCTTTGATGATTAGTGTTAGCGGGAGGTCCCCTCTTCTTGATCTTGTGCGTGTGTGTGCATTTTTTGTGATGTGTTCCCCTGTACTTGTACTATGTGTGCTTGGATGACCCTTGTCATCCTTGTTGATGCTTGGATACACATGTGGTTTTTGTACCATAAACCTTCTTCTATTTGTACCATCATTTTTCTATGTTTGTGCTTGGTTTTCGATAAATTGGGGACAATGCAAAGCATTAGGGGCATTTAGGCTTCGCTTTCATGTTGACCCAATTTTTACTTTTACTTTATTTTGTGTGCATTCTTATTGATCTAGTTGGGGATTGATGATCTTTTTCCTTGCATTATGGTTACCTATTATTATATGAGCTCAAAAAAATATAACCCCACTAAACCAGATCCCACTGTGCCCTTTTTTTATACTTTTCATTTTCTCTTTATCTTTCTCTCTTATTTGCTTGAGTTGTCCCTATTATGTGTGACAATCCTCTCCTTTAACACTTTGAATTTTAGAAAATGAATTCATTTCCAATGAATCTTTTCTTGAAAATCCTCATAATACCTTTCCTTGGAAGCACATTCTCACCTTGGAACCCTAATGGAATTTTTTTCCTTCATCATGGGTTTGTAAGGAAAGGACTCATAGACCTTCCTCTGAAGAGAGAGTTGCTTTGACTTCCCCTCGCATGGGGGCATGACCTTACTTTTGAATTCCTTGATAAAGTGAACATATTTTGAAAGAATCCCTTGATGAAAAATCTCTCTAAGATGGTGAATTTTGAATTGTGTGTCCCTTGAGTTGACCCCCTTATACTTCATGGAGGGTTCCTCAAGGACCCTTTCTGTAAAAGCCTTTGTAATGAATGGACTCTTGCACATCTAGCTTGGGGATAGCCCAACTAGAATCATTCCATTTTCCCTTTTGTGTCTAGCTTTGGGGCTTCCTAACTAGACCTTACTCTTTCAAACATTCCATCCCTTGAGTGGACCCCTCTCCTTTTGAAGGGTTCCCAAGGGACCCATTTGAAATTTTTTCGGTCTACATGACTAGCCACTTTTTGGACGTGTTCTATGTACAGGTAGATGTATCAATGCTTTTAGATGTGTTCTATGTGCGGGCAGATGTATCGACGCTTTCAGATCCATTTTATCTACAAGTAGGAGTGTCACCACTTTTAGATGCATTCTATCTACATCTAGATGTATCGACATTTTAGACATGTTCTATTTGTGGGTAGACATGTCATTACTCTTAGATGAGTTATATCTACAAGTAGATGTATCAACGCTTTAGACATGTTCTATCTGTGGGTTGATGTTTCACCACTTTTAGATGTGTCTTATTTGTGGGTAGATGTATTGATGCTTTAGACACACTCTATCTGCGAGTAGACGTGTCACCACTTCTGACATGTTCTATCTATGGGTAGACATGTTGCTACTTCCTGACTCTATGAATTATGCTTCCTTGGTGCTTCCTTCATGTGAGAGATCTTGGGGGTTGCCTCCTTATAGGTTTGCAAGCCTGTAAGAAACTTTGTTTTTCCAACTTCATAGTTCTGAGTAGTTATGGAGTCCTTTGTTTTCCCTGCATCTTCAAGTTCACCAGATCATGGTCTGCTTCCTCGATAGTTCAGGTATACTTTTCTAACCCTACTCTCTCCTTAATCTACTTTACTAAGCACTGATTAGTACTTGTGCTTGAACTAAAGTAGGGGAAAAATGTATAAGAGCAAATTTTCACCCTAAGCATAATTCCCCTTTTTTCCTCTATCCACTTTAGAAAACCTAAGTCAGAGGCTTAAATTCACTTAAGCCCATTGATGGAAGTCCACTTGGTGCCTATTTTGTGTGTTAGTGGAGGAATTTCTATTGAGGACACCTGCACGACACATAGACGTCCATGTGGCACACTTACACCCCTACAAAATTCCTACGACTGAGCCAACAGAGGTGTTACTCTTCCCATTGGAAGGGAAGTTGTAATGCCTCCTTCATCCACTTGAACCTGAATATGGTTGTTTCCTTTTGCATTCCTTCATAATCAGTCTTTGAAATTGCATTTGGAGGTTGGATGAAAGATTGGAAGAACTCTACACCACATCAATCTCTCAAGCTCTCATTTCACAAGCTCATTTGCACTCACTTCCAAGCATTCCATAGCAATAATATCACACTCCATCACATCAGTAGAGAAGATTTAGGACCATGCCATTGCAATAGAGGCTTGATTTCCTCTCATTTCTCCCCCAAGCAGCCTTGAGTGCTCTTGGTGGAGGTGTTAAGCTTCCCTCTCCTCTCCTCTATCATTTGGTTGAGTAGCATAGTACTGTTTCTAGTGCTTGTGCTTTTGTCACTTGTTTATCTCTACTCTTGTGGCTATCCATGGAGGTGGAAAGACCTAAATGGGGTTTTGACTAAGGTAGGACCCTATGCAGCTAGCCCTCAACATTCTCTCTCTTGATGTGTGTAGGTGTGTGAGCTCTTGGAGGATCAACTAGCGAACAACTTCATTGGTGAGATTCTCCTCATCTTTATCACTCTTGTTTATTTAATTTACAATATTAGAGATTATTAGATTTACTTAGTTCTGTCATTTTGGCCCTTTAGTTAGCTTGTTGGTTTGTTAGCTAGTTTTTAGTGGCTTGACATTATCTTTGTTGTTGTCTTCCCGTACGGACTACAATGTGCTTTCAAGACGCTAGTGTGCCATGTTGTCATCCAATGTCCACGCTTCTATCCTCAAACATAGAGCTTTCTGAGACAAAGTGTTAAGCCTAGAAACTAGCTCACCTACCCTCACTTTACATACCCTAAATAATACACTTAGCTGAGGTAAGTTAGGCCAACCTCTTGCATCTTGACCCTCTGTCACCTAGGCTCTTGCATACAGTGGTCCCCCTCTCTTACAAAATTGATAAAAAATAAACAAGAACAAAAAACTGAAAGAAAATATTTTTTTTGTGGATGCAAGATTTCCAAGAATGAAGGATGCTCTTGCATCAACCTTTCATGTAGAAGTAGAGACCCATCAATCCTACTATTTCTCCCAAGATGTAGGAGGATTTGGTGAAGTTGAGATATGTAGGTATTATAAAACCCATTAGACACTCTTCATAGGTATCCAATCTAGTACTAGTAAGAAAAAATAATGGTGACGTAAGATTGTGTGTTGATTTTAGGAACCTGAATATATCATCATTAAAGGAAAATTACCCATTTCCAAACATGGAATCCATGTTACAGAAAGTGACTAGATGTGAGCTACTGTCAATGATGGGTGGTTTTTCAAGTTATAATCAAGTAAAAGTGAAGGATTTTGAGTAGTACAAGACTGCATTCACCACTCCATGGGGTACTTACATCTATGTCAGAATGCCTTTTGGGTTAACAAATGTAGGAGAAAATTTTCAAAGGGCTACAAACATAGCCTTTTTTATTTTATTGATTTATTTATGGTTGTATATCAAGATGACCTAACCGCTTGCTCTAAAAAAGAGGAAGATCACTATATGCATTTAGAAAAGGTATTTGTTAGGTCACTAGAGTATGGGATATCTTTGAATCCAAGGAAATGTTCTTTTGGGGTAACTAGGGGAAAGTTGCTAGGGCACATTGTGTCTAAGGATGGAGTAAGAATAGACCCTAAAAGATTAGCAACCATAGATAAAATTCCTTAGCCAAAATATGTCAAGGGCATTTATTCATTTTTTGGACAAATAATTTTTTTGAGAAGGTTTGTGACTAACTTTGCAAAAATCACAAGACCTATTTCCAAAATGCTAAATGTGGGAGAATAGGTGCTTTGGAGTGAGGAGCCTAGCTAGGCATTCAAAAAAATTAAACAAGTTATTAAGGAGGCTCCAATATTGAAATCTCATGATTTCTCCAAGCCAATGCACATTTTTTCTTTTGCTTCTTTTCATACAAATGTTGCTATTTTTTTACAAAAAAATCAATAGGGCTTTGAACAAACCATTGCATTCTTTAGCAAGTCTTCACAAGCTATAGAGATGAAATATGACATGACTAAGAAGAAAAAATATGCTCTTGTTAAGGCTATAAATAACTTCAAGACTTTCCTACAGGGAGCTACTGCCATAGCTTTTGTACCAAGTGTTGCTCTGAAAGATATTTTCACTTAGTAGGAGACTACAAGGAGGTGTAGATGGATCAATATGATCCAAGAATTTAACATTGATGTTCAGATCACCAAATTAGAAAGAGGTAAGGGCCTAGCTAGGTTATTGGAGGAAGCTAATTTGGAGGCTAATCAGGTCAATCAGACATAAGTGATTGATGTTGCACCTATCTGTGATATGAAAATATGTAGATGGTATAGAAGAATTGTCTAGTATTTACAAACTTTGCAATGTCTTGTAGATATGGCTGACAATGACAAGAAGACATTGAAATTTCATGCCATCAAGTATGTAATTATTGATAATGAGCTATGGTGGAGAAACCTTGATGGTATATTGCTCAAATGTGTAGATGGAAAATAGGTGCTAGAACTCCTATAGGAAATGCACAATGGGGTCTGTGGTGGTCATTACATGGCAAAGACCATTACCCACAAGATTTTGAGAGTAGGATTCTTGTGGCCTACTATTGTTAAGGATGCTCACAAGTTGATTAAAACTTGTCATGCTTGTCAAATATTTTTAGGAAAGTTGAAGTTTTCAGGAATTCTACCACTTAGGCCTATGACTGTTCAAGCCCCTTTCCAATAATGGGGAATTGATTTCAGCGAAGAGGTACTAGAAAAGTCTAGTGGAGGGAACTCATGGATCCTTGTTTCCATTGATTATTTCATGAAATGTTTAGAAGAAATACCCACAAAGAAAGCAACAAGTAAGGTGGTGGTATATTTCCTCTTAAACAACATTCTCATTAGGTTTGGAGTCGTAGAAAACATCATCTTAGATTTAATGATATTTGTTTTAGATTTGAGGAATTTACAGAATTTTGTGATAAACATGGCATACAATTTTCTTATTCTTCACCTTAAAATCCACAAGGAAATGGTCAGGATAAGTCTAGTAATAAGAGCTTGATGAAGATAGTCAAAAGGGTGATGAAGAAGAACAAAAAGGCTTGGGACTGAAATTAACACTTTGGGTTGATAGAGTGACTACTAAAAAAGGTACTAGTTATTCACCATTTGGCTTGGTATATGGTATAGATGTTGGAATTCCATAGAATAACTATTGAAAATGTATAAGTTTGTGCAAGAATAAGATGAAGATATATGTGATGATATGAAACAAAAAATTAAGAATCTGGTGCAATTGGATGAGACCAAAAGAGAAGCTCATACTAATAATATGAAGATGTAGTTGGAGGTTAAGCATCTACATGGTAAGAGAGCTTCTCCTAGAAATTTTGAGGTCACTAGTATGGTGTTAGCTTGAAATGAAAGGGCTCAAGACAAAAGAAACTTTGAAGCATTATGGACTAGCCCTTATCTTATAGCAGTACACATGGTGAGGATTCTTATTTCCTCTAGAGTTTGGGAGGTGAACTTTTTAAACTGCTAGCACGTGGAAAGTTCTTAAAACCATACTTCTCCTAATTATGTTATAATTCCATGTACACTATAGATTTTGTACATTTTGTGAATAGATTTTTTTTCTTTGATTGTGTCTAGTTCAGTCTTACTTCCTAGTCTGGGTAGTTCCCTGGTTCTTTGGTTCCTTGTGTTTTGACTAATTTGCTTCAACCTCAGATTCTAGGATCTTGCCATGCCTGCATGAGACATACATTCCCATTTGAAGCCACTAATGGAACTCCTAAAAAAATTTCATGTTCCATCTCCAAAATCTTGTTTAGTTTTAAAGACTATGGATTTTGTCTCTTGTCACTGTATAAGGGTTTTAGTTTACTTAGGTCCTATTTGAAAAACCATTTGATTCGCATCCTCGTCAAAGTTTTATTTATTTGTTGACCCCTTGAAATGGTTCTCAGTCCTTTAAGTCATTACTTATTCCATTGAGACCCATTAGGTAACTAGCCCTATGGTCTTGTTTTAGTGGTTGATGTATGTTGGGCCATTATTTTAATTTTTCCTAAGTTGGGCTAAATATTTCCCACTATAAATCCTTAAGTCTTTTATGTCGTGGGTATGGCCTGATCGACCTAGTTGAATCCCTTTTAAAGATTAACCATTTTTGACATATGTAGATATAGGGACCCTTGACTGTTGTTCGATTGATGTAGACAATCGCCACCATTCCCCATGCACCTGTTCTATTTTGTTTCTCAATATTTTATTCATATAGGATCATGGGTGAGGGCCATGTGTCTTGAATGATTGTTGGGCCTAAAATCTTTGATAAAGTGTGTAGCTGAATGTTGAGAAAAATCAACGGTGGGAGATAAATTAGGTGGCCGCATCTGGATTGTTCCTCACGTACCCGTTTGTTTTTCTTGTTTATTAAAATAATCACATGGGCTGGTGGGAGGTTTCCATGTGTCTCCTTTGATGGTGGGCCGAATGGTTTCAAATGGTTAGTATTGTTGAGTTGTCAAAGGAATCAACAATCATTAGCGGGTGATGTGGATTAATCTTGACTACTCCTTGATATCCTATGTGGGTCCCACCTTTCCTACTAGACCCCCCATGGGGGAGTAGACAACTGCTACATGGAATAATCCAAAGGACATGGAAGCATTGGTACATGGTAAAATATTTAATTAAATATCTCAACACAAGGAATCGAAGATAAAGTGTGCATTACTAATACAAATATATTGCATGTGCTTGAACATCTTTTAATATGAGTCGTGGATGTTGTATGAAGGATAAAGTTGTGGGTAATTAAGAAGTGTATATGAATAGCTTGAGAGATATAATCTCATCCTTTCCTCATCTCCCCGTTGATGAAATTTTCACATGAGTTATGACTCACAGGGGTGAGAGGAAAAGGACACTTGGATTGGGGCTATAGCACCAAAGAGATAGTGGAGCCAACATACTACTAACAAGTGGTTCTAATGTGGCCTCCTATCATTTGGTAAGTATTACGGTTATGTATAGTCATATTTTTCATAATAAACAAGTCAAATCTAGATCGTCAATCAATTAAAAATCCAAAAGGATCAACAATTGGTATTCAAAACTTAGTTGATGGAAAGTGAGCCATTTTGGTTGGCATGAGTGAGCCTTAATAACTGAAAGGAAATTGAGCTACCAAAGTAAGGAGCTGCATAATTATTAATATTTTTCTTAAAGGCATAATTCAGCATTAAAAAGTATACTCAACACACTCAAGAATCTCATGTTGTGGTCTCTCAACATTTTCTAATGTCAGAACTAGGGTTTTCAACATGCGAAGAAAACCAATTAGTGAATTATTGCCCTCTTTCAAGAATTATTGATAAGTTATGGTTTCTCAAACTTGAGTCTATTAGGGTTTTCTTGGTTTATCATTTCTAAGGTTTGATGTTCATAAAGAAGAATTTTCTAATTCTGCATTTGCATAATTCATGTCAAACCCAAACAAAAGTCGTAGGACTTGTTCAAATAAACCAAAAACCTTGCAATATAGTACCTCTTGTGTTATGGATCCTAAAATAAAAAAAAATTCATCTAAAGGGGAAGCTTCTACTCCCAAAAGACCTTTAAATAAAGACCTAGATCAGTTACTACCCTCATCCAGTCACAAACCTAAAGTCCAATTGATTCCTAGAGTTCCACAAGAAGCAGATGATCCGTTTGAGAAGAGATGTTCTATCAGAGATACCAAATTGCCTTATACTATATGGGAACTATTTTATAGTTGGTTTGGGAATAGAAATCTAGGTATCCCAGTAGGAAACCCTTGGAACTGTGACTTGAGAAAGTTGATTGTGCCAAATGTTTATATGAATGTTGACTTGCTTAATGCAACAACTGTTAATTATGACCCAGTCACAAGGAATATTAGAACATATGGTGGGAAAGAAATGGTCAAAATCACTAAGGAGGAATTGGGTCTTGTTTTCAAGATCACTAGATGGAGTCATGAAATGCATAAGATAAATGAAGACACTCTAAAGAAAGAGTATGATAAAACAAATTTTTCATTCATAGTCCATGTCTTGCTAAGATTATTAGTAGAAATTGCAGGTTGGAATATTGTAATAGGACCACATGATAAAGATCATTTCCCTATTAACTAATTTATTTCCTACAAAAGGACTTTTTATTCCATTTGTCAAATAATTGGTTACGATCCTATCTCTGGAATGCCAATGGCATGGATGTATATGGCTACCCATATCCAACACTCCCAATATTGTTTAGTATATGATTATGTAGGGTTTCTTTTAGAAATAATGCACGAAGGACTAACAAGGTTGAAGAAGGGTGAATCTGGAGTAATATTCAGTTGGTATCCATTGTTGATGGGCATGTTTTTGTACAAGGGTTCAATTTACTTTAGACACAATATTGTCTTGGAAAGAAAGTCTAGTGACTCGGATTTTCCTGTGCAATGCTAGACCACAGTCTTGGACAAATATGATAGGAAATATGACTACGTGACATTCCAAAATTTGCTTTCTTTTGAACTAAAGAGGTTCTTGATTGTGAACTTACCTAGAATTCCCATAGGTCTACATGATTTCTTAAGAACCAAGGAGACAAATCCTGAGCTAGGAGTTGATCATAATTGGGGAGATGCTATTTCATACCCTAATTATACTATACCTTAAGAGTATATGGTTCCATGGTAGCACCTCACTTGCTAAAAAATTTTGTGCCAGAAAGAATTGGTTTCCTTGAGGTTATGTGGCAACTAGGAAGTGTAGAAAATGAACACTTATTGAATCAAGGAAAAGGAGTTTTTTTCCTTTGTACACTTATTTTTTTGATTTTCTAATGACCAACAAAGGTTGGTATAACATCCTTGATATACTCAAAACCTACCACATGCGAAGGTCATTTTAACCTACCGCATGTGTAGGTCGGTTGAGAGTGTCAAATATGACCCTGAAGGTTTTATGGCTTGGCTAAAAGAAAGAAACAAGAGCTACAAATTTTCCACATTTTCCAGTATCCGGGAGATGTTATTAGAAATGTGTCAGACACTTTGAAGTAGGGAAAAATGATAGCAAGATGGATTGAATTCAATAAAATGCAAAGAAAAATAAAGTAAGAAGAACCTAATTTCAAAGTTCTCCAAGAGGCTAAAGATATAATACAAAATGTGGAGCATGTAGCAAGGAATTTTGATTCAATAGTGAGCCACCTTGAAACTAAAGGGGTAATACATAAAGATAAAGGGAAAGCTCTAATTGTATAAGGACCAAGTGGAGGAGAAATCCCTGATGTAGGAGAAGAATCTACATCACAAGCCCCTGAGGAACCAAGAATAAAATTCTTTGTAAGGAGAAAGGGTAAAGCAAAGAAAATTGATGAAGCCCCTGATTCCTTCTTGGCAAGAGGAGTAAAAGTCTCCTTCTCCTATGCCACAGGTACCCCCACCATCTCCACGAAGGTTGGTAGAGCCTAAAATTGTGAACATTAATTCCCCACCACCTAGTGAATTACCACATAGGGAGCCACCATTGAAAAGACAAAAGGTTGAAGCCACTAGTGTAGTGAACTATGATGATGAAGGATCAGATGATGATATTTGGCTGTTAGAATAGGCAATGTAAGGAGTTCCCACTGCACCTGTAGTAAGGGAAACACATCAATTGGAAACAATATTGAGTAAATTTGATCTCACTAGACTCAATGGAAAAGATGATAAGTGGGTTGAAGCATGTGCAAAGTTCTTAGATGATGACTCATTATAAAGACTTGTGCTTTTATGGAATTTGCATATAGGGCTAAAATAGATGAATATTTAAAAATTTTGGCTATAGAAAGAATCCTTCAAGTAGAATTTCTAGATGCAATCATCCAAAAAAAAGTGTTAAATGAAATGAGAAATAGATTTTAACAAGTGAGTGCAAAGGAGGGTCAAGAATTGTTAAGGACTAGTGGTATTTTGTTGCTACCAAGATTGGATCTTGCTTCTACCATAGCTTTTGACACAATAAAGAAATGTGATAGGCCTATCTATGATATAAAAGAAGGAGTTGCACTTGCACTACAAGGGTATTCTTTTAGTGAAGAATCAAAAGCCCTGGCTATATGTTCTTTAGCCCCAAGCAAAAAAAAAATGGTATTGATGAGCCTGCACTTAACTATAGGGGAGGCCTAATAATAAAAAGAGAGTTAGAAACATTCAACTTGGAAGCTACAAATATGTCAATTCATGTTACACAATTCACAAGGGCCACTTTAGAATCTATGACTAAAGAAAAGGATAAGCCCAGGATAGAGTGCCAAATCTTGTTAGTTAAATATGGAGACCTTGAGTGAGATAATATGTAGTTGCAGAAAAATGTAGCATGATTGGAGGATATGTTACAAAGATTGCAACTTAGAAAGGCTAAGAAGAATGGTGTTGACTCCCCCACTACTTCACAAGAAGTTGTACCCCTAGAATTTACTGTTGAAGTAAGTTCTTCATGGAAATTATTCCATATAACATCATAGTGTGCCCATTTCAATAGTAGAACCCAATACATGAAAAGGGCCACAAGTTGAAGGGGATATCAATAGGGAAGAGTTGCTAAGGTGGGTAAATGAATATAAAGAGAAATTTGATAATCATGGTGAGGATATTTTCAAGATAAATATGAAGACTATCATAATATTGCTAGAACATTTGAATAGAAGAGTGAATAACAAGTTGAATAGTATTCACTATAGTTATTCATCCATGGTGGATGCTATCAGGAATTTTGACAATGGCAGAGAAAGAGCTATTCCACTCATGGAAATCTGAATCCCTAGGAAAAAGGATTTGGTATTGATGGGAATTAGAGTTAAGAAGGATCCCAATCCACCAGAAAATTTTAAACCTACTATAGTTCTTGAAGGTAATATTGTAGGATACAAGGGAAATATTGAACCATTGGAGAACAAAATAAAGGATCTGGTAAAATCCTTCCATGAGTCACATCATGGAATTCTTCCATCCATTTTAAGGGATGATGATAGTATTAATACTATAGAGGAGTTTAAAGCTGAAACAAATAAGATTATTGCAGGTTAGGCTATGTCAATTTGTCAACATTGAAGATAAATATGGATATGTTAGATCATTCTAAGACTGTCCTACTATAATTTGATAAGGAAGATAACTGGATTGTCACCAAGTATGCATCATATAGAGAGAGTGCTAATGAAGTCATGAATTTTGATTGGTCCACTGAAGATGAATTCCTAGCATGGAAAGGGAGGTACTTGGAAGGAGTGGGGGTCTGACATAAAAGGTAGTGAGTTAGTGATTTGAAATTTTGAAGTCTATAATCATGAAGAATAACGGATAGGTGAAAATTGCACTACATAGCCTAGATGTAGTACAGATTAGGATTTTGAGAAAGTATGGAAAAAATAGTGCATTTTCTCCAAGTTGAATTGATGACAAAGATGCAGATGTCGACATATCTCGTCTTTTTCCTTTTCTATTTCTTTCATGCTTTCCTTCTTTCACTTTGTGTGCATGGGAAAATTTTTTAAGGTAACTGTTTGGTTGTATCAATTTTGAAAATTGGACTAGATCTCCATCAATGAATGAAGACTACTTTTATTTTCCCACATGTGTCCCACCTCTTTAGAATGAATTGTAACTGAATGGGGGAATCTTTGTTATGGTGGTCCAATAGCATTTTGACATGTGTACTTTTTGGCCCAAGGCTTTCTTTTCTCCTTTGTTTCTATAAGAAGGAATTTAGGGCCAAAAAGGAGGGGTTCATTTTTTTCAATTAACATTATGAATTATAAGGGAAATACTAAGCATGTTTTAGATTTTTTGTCTTAAGTTTAGAGTTAATTGTTATGTATGTAATTTTGATAATAGTATAGCAACTACAATACAAAGTAATACCAATTTCATGGCTATTGTCTCTCCTTGTACTCATTTTATGAGTTATTAATGAAAGTAATCCATAATTCCTTTTGTTGGTCTCTATTGTTTCTCAATGGATGTTTGATTTCATTCTAGATTATTGATTCAATGAATTAATGTAAATACTTGGATGAGATCAATTAACTCATAAAAAATCAGCTGCTAGGATATTTTTAACTAGTAATGATCATGAATGTAATAGGGGAATGTCTTAATACAATATTTCTTATGATTGTATGTTTCTATTGTTGAGTTGTTGTCTAGTTAAATATAGGTTGATATTGACTCCACTGTTTGGGATAAACGCACTGGTTCATGAAAAGTACTTATGTTTGAATTTTTGTATTGATTCATTAGCTAATCACTTTTAATTTACAAATTCTCAAATGGATACCATTGTAGTTATTTTGTGTTGAAGTTCTACCTTCTCATGCTCCAAGTATAGGACATTGATAAATCAATTGAGAACTTATTTGATGTACTATGTTGTTGAGTAATTTAATGAGAAGTATTTGTTATTGACAATGTATTTGATTATAACTGTGTGAATTATTGAGTATGCATTGTGGGATCACCCTCCCGAGTTTCATAAAGCCTAAAGTGTAGGAGTAAAAGTCTTGTAGCTTCCACTCTTTCGTTGGCCAATCCCTTTGGAGTACTAATTATTGGAAATGGAAAAGTCCATAGGTATTTCTAGAGATCAGTTTGGTTCTTAAAAAATAACCAACACCATTGTTAATATGCCTCCACTGAGGAATATCACTGAGTTGCAAAGTTTACAAAGGAAGATTTAGGAGATTCATATATTTATATCTCAATTGGCTTATCGTACTATTCCTTACACTTGTTTATTGAAAAATGATGTTCACCTCATATGGGATGAGGAGTGCTAGAAATCCTTTGAGTCAAACAAATCCTATTTTCCCAGTCCTCCTATATTGATGTCAGCTATGCAAGATAGACCCTTTTTGGTTTACCGAGTGTTGCATCACCATATGCTTTGGCAACTTTTCTTGCTCAATTTGATGATGTGGGGAAAGAGAGAGTGGTCTACTACATCAGTCATTCCCTAGTTGATTATGAAACTCACTATTCCTACATGGAGAAGCAATGCCTCACTCTTGTCTTCACTATGCAAAAGTTGAGACACTACCTTCTCCATACAAAAAAAAATATCATAGTAAAAACAAATCTCTTAAAGCATATGTTCTCTAGTGTTGACCTTGTTTAGAGACTACTGAAATGGGTTATGTTGCTTTCTGAGATTGATATAAATTTCATTATTAAGAATTCAATAAAGGGTCAAGCAGTTTCTGATCAATTGGAAAACACTCCCTCATCTCGTTCCTTTCCAAGGATGGATTTATTCCCTGATGAGAATATTTTCACAATTAATTAGGACCTTGAATGGAAGATGCATTTTGATGGATCGAGGTGTTAGATTGGTTTCAGAGCAGGTGTGGTCTTAATATCCCCCAAAGGTAAACTGGTCCCTCTATCTTTTTCGATTATATTTTCCTTACACCAATAACATCTCTAAGTATGAAGCCCTTGTTGGGACTTAAAATTTCATGCAAATTTTAGGTCCCCATATTGGAAAAGAGGATTTTAACACTCAGAAACTCAAGTGTAAAATTATTCTAAGGAGCACATTTTGAAAAATCATAATTTTGGATCTGTTCAAAAAATTTGGTTTAAAAAAGTTTCAGAAGGCCAAGTTGAAGGGTTTTTTAGAAAATCTGCTATCAGCACAGTGAAATTTATTAAAGTGGCCTACTTTGAAGGAAAATATTAAGCATCTGAAAAGATATTAAGAAAAACCAGTTGGTGATCTTCAATATACCTATCTCAAGATACATCCATGCCAATTTTGAGGACATTTGGATATCATTTGGTATTTTTGTAAAATCAATTCCAAATGGACTTTACATAGTTTGGAAACTGCATTTCTAGAACTACAAAATGGTCAACTTTGGTGTTTGATATTTCATGAATGGAGATGGTCAATGGAAAACCCTCTTCCACACATGTTTACCATGCTTTAATGAGATAGTACAAAAAGTTATAGCCTCAAAAGGTCGCATTTGATATTTTTTCAAAAGGGGAAAATGGAGGGTTTCAATTGAATTTGATAGTGGCGATATTCAGAAAGTGCCAAGTAAGCAACTTTGAACATTGACAGTTTGCAGTATTGATAGTTTCATACAAATCCATCTTGTAACCATATTCCCCTATCATAGCTCAGCATGTCGATGCATTTTTGTGGCATCAAGAGAAATTTTGAGCTATTTTAAAAAATGGTTTTGGAGGCTACTTGGCCCATTATAATCACAATGTGAAATGTCAAAAGGGGGATTATAAGGATGAAACCATTTGGAAGAGTTTTGACAAAAAGATGATGTCAACAATCAAAAATAAAAAGGGTTATACAAAGATGAAAACTTTGGCCTTATTTGCCAGAAGCATATATGACTATTCCACTCTTTATACAAGAGCAATGGAGCCAAGTAAAGGAAGAGAGAGTTGATCCATAGTTTTGTTCTTGGTACAAAACCAATCATTGACTAAAATTTTGAAGGTTGGAAAAGGCCATCTTAAGAATGGAAAACTCAACATCAATGTTTCTCAAACATTCGCTAGTAAGGTAGAGTGTCAATAAGTGTTTTCAAAAGTCTTTGAGGGGTATCATAAAGGGAGACAAAGGGAGACAAGGATGATGCCTAAGTTAACTCCAGGATTACAAGATGAATACCAGTGTACTATTTTGATATCAAATACACATAACCAATAGTGCAAGTGTTCAAATTGTTTTAGACACCTAGATAAGGTGACATAAGAAAATGATATCACCGAATTTATAGATTACACCTAATGTACATAATTTGAAATAAATGTAAATGTAAAAAGAAAAAAAGAAAAACAAACATATGGAAGATGAACATTCAATGAGAATTGCACAGCGACAACCATCAAGGCATGAGGATTAGGGGACACTCATTGTGTGATGGCGAGTGACTTGATAAGAATATATACATTGTGGAGAAATGAGATGGACACTTTAACAGTGATAACATCCTACAGACATTCATGATCAGGTAATTTATGCAAGGCTAGGGTTAAAAAAATCCTTGATTAATGTCTTTCTCAATGGTATCTTCCATCCTATAATGAAAATGGTTATCAATGACTGACTGAAAGGTTTGGGAGTGCAAAGATTAACCTCAGGCTCATATTGTTCCAGCTTTAGCACTATACTATGGCTCTAAGAGGGAGGCTCAAAAGAAATTTGTATGGAATGATCGTGGGATTATATTTGTGAGAAGTATGTAAGCACTATGAAAATAGTTCTCATCCCGAATGAATTGGGGAAAGGAGTAAATTTTTACTAACATCTATACTTAAGTATGCCCTAGGAGCCGGCCATATTTTACACCTCAGATTGAATTAGTTGCTTTGGGGTAGGTACAGTTGGATTATGTGGGAGTATGAAGAAGGATGCACACATATGAATGGCAAATGACTCTGGGTATTTCTCACGCACCACTAGAGCCAAGCGAAAAGCCCTAGATCTATTGGAAAATGAATGGCAATCGGGGTGAATCTCATTTTTCTCTCTGACTCTATTGGTCTCACCAATGAGATTTCATTGAGGGGACACTCTACTACCAAAAGAATAAAATTAAAGTCTTTCCAATAATACAATGTCTGGCTGATGACTTGAGGGAAGAAGTAAGTATTAAAATAAGTGGCATCGATGGAACATGGGAAAATATCAAAAAGAAATTTAAATTTTGTAGAGTAAAATGAAAGTGAAGATTTATAGAATAAAGGTGGAGATCTAAATTTTTTTACAATATTATGTGAAATATTTTAACCAAGGAGGTTAAGAGAAATGCATTAAATCATTCAATGGGTAATTGTTTACCTGAAATAATTTATTAAATTGGGTGAAATATCCTAACTAAGAGATATAAATGGAGAATATTTTCACCCGAGGAGTCATGAAGCGAGTAATTATTTTAATGAGAGAAAAGTGAAGCTTCTAGCAAAGGATAATTAAGGAAATTGATTTTTTGTGAAGATGCACAAATGAATGTTAATTAAAATATTTAATTTTTTGGAAGGAAATTAATTAAATATTTTATACACCAAAGATAAGTGAAGAGTTGCATTGTATGGATATATCAAGGGTCATAACCCTAAGATAAATGTATATAAGTAAAATGGGATTAAATTTAGGAGAAACAAGTAGGTTAGGTTGTTGGATTGGGTGAACTGTTGCCAAAATAAATATCATGTTGTACATTGTAAAATATTTTAAAAATATATAATGGAGAAGAACATATTTATCTGGTGATCTAATATGGTGTCAATTGTTTGTCGAATTTATTGAAAACATTATTTGGTTGTCTCCAAAGTTGTCATTTCTTGATTATTTAAATTGAAATATCAAGGGTATTTTTCAATTTATCAAAGCACACTTGTTGTTCTTGTGTGGTTCAATTAACTAGTTCCTACAAGATAGGATTAAATCCTTTTGATTAATCAGAGTAATTTGGAAAAGGACATTTGGATCATTAAGAATAATTTGATAATTATACTCTTGCACGTTCACACAAGCTATAAATAGTCACAAGTGCCAAGCAATCTGAATAATAGCCATTAAGCAAGTCACCCGTTATACAAATATTGATTCCATTAGCCTAGTAGAAGTAGGCACTGGTCACACCTTTCATATTTTAGAATTTCATAAAATCTTATTAAAACATCCATATCTCAATTTTAATACTAGGAATAGGAATAGTTAGCAAGCTTTCATCTATTATACTTTGTACCATTGTAATAGATCCATCAAATCAATCAAGTCATACAACTTTAAGTTTGACTCATTCATATAGGTACACCTGCCTAGGTCTAGTAGCACCTGGAGAGAAGAAGGTCTAAACCATTTGGCCTTGTTTGTTACCTTGAAACATATCAAGAGGTTGGCAACCTCTTGAGGTATTTTACCTACGTTTTTGAGAGCTAAAAAATTGGCGACTCTATTTGCGAAGAACATAAAAAAATTTGGTTCCAACCTTTGCATTTAAAGAGTCAATATAAATTTCACATTTGGAGTGAGGAGATTCTGCTGGGGAAAATCAAAAAATAATTTCAAAAGAATCATTTTCCTACTTTTGAAAAAGTAGGTGGTGACTCTGGTAAAAGTTGATAGATAATACATAGATGTTGTGGTACAAATAAACTTTGTCAAGATTTCAAAAGAAGAAAGAAGGCGTCAGTTAATAAGAGAGATCAAAGAATTGAGAAAACAACGACTACAATTATACGAAGAAAAAGACAAAGAAAAACTACAATTGGAAGTCAACAATTGCTACAATTGAGAAACAAGTGTGTTCCAGATGCATCACAAGATATGCCATTTTGCAATAAGAATAAATATACAAATGTAGGCAGGCATTGGACCCCTCAAACACCTCATAATACAATTGGGAATTTTCACAATGAAGGTAATGCACTTTATTCACAGCAAGACATTTATTCACCACATCCATCAAAACAAATAAATGCTTATCTAGTCCCTACTGGAAAAATATTGGTAAACTATCAAGACTATCAATATGATCAACACAATCCCAACCCACTTGGAAATGTTAGGAAAAACCTGCAACAAAATTTATATCCAAATCAACAATTTGAGGAGGAAGAAGATGAGTATGTACATACTCAAAGCCAAGACTCCATCACAAATCAGAATATGGAATTTACCCCTTTGATGCATTTCTTGACATAAGGAGATATGAAGGAGAAGTTGAAATTTCTCTATACAATAGGATGATAAATATCTATATGCAATTACCTTCTAATTGTAAGCCTACAAGACCCTTTTTTGTTGCATAGTTCATAAGAGTGTGGAAACCTGAATCAGTCTATTGGCCAGAGTCATCAAAACAGAATGCCTTTGATCAAGTGAATAAATTTATTGATGCCATAAATAGGAAAAGGTATGAAGAAAATGGTGATATCACTGATGAGTATGAGGAAATTGATTAGACAATGCAACCAATAGAAGATGTGGCATGTGCAAGTCAATATGATTCATATGATAGCCTACATGAGGAAGATGAATATACAAGAGATTTCTCTTGCATAACAGATTGTGATAGGGAAAGGAATGCATGTTATGAGGGATCCAATGAATATTCGAATTGTGAAGATGGACCTATGGATTTTGATCTACAATCAAGAGATTCTTTCAGCTCTTATGAAGATCAAGAGGAAGAAGAAATTGAAGAAGCAAGTTCATTTGATAGTGAACAAATAACACATCTAGTTGCAGTTGAAAGCCATGAAGACACATTTGATGAAGAAGAAGTTTGTACATCTGAAAATGGTTTTCAATTTTTTTCAAATCCATTGTATGATGAAAAGATAGGTGATGATCAGATTATATCTTGCTAGGGTATGCCAAAGAATGAATTTCAGGTATTTTCAAATCCACTTTATGGTGAGGAAAAGATATTCCAGACAAACAAAATGATGTCAAATTATGGAACAAATGACTGTGTTGAATTTCAAGAGAAGCATTCATATTTTCAGTTTTCAGTACAGTCGTGAGATCATTTTGCAGTACATGATAATGAGAGAAATAATGAGAAATGTTGCATTGAATATGCATACACATTGTATGGTGAAGATGACAAAAAATTATTTCATAATGATGGAGAATATGAAATGCAAAATGGTGAAAGGAATTTTGGTCAAGCTAAACACAATGATTTTCTAAAAGTTTTCAATAAAGTGATAGGGTAGATTGCACAAATGTCTTCAAGAGGAATCTAATGAATTCAAAACAAAACAAGGTGTATGACAGGGGAAAATAAAGACGATTCTTTTTGGTGGCCTTGTGCCATTATCTATGGTATGGTTTTTCAAAAACCATGTTAGTTCATGACATAAAAGAGTTTCAAGTTTGCTACTCAAATGAATAAAATATTTGGTCTGCTCTTCTAGTGATCTGGATTCTGACAATGATCTCACAATCATTCATCCCTATACGAAGCCAATATTGGGACTTAAAATTTCATGTAAATTTTAGGTCTCCATATTGAAAAAGAGGATTTTAACACTTAGAAACTCAAGTGTAAAATCAGTCTCAGGAGCACATTTGAAAAAATCATAGTTTTGGATCTGTTCAATTTCAAGAAAAATAACTTTGCAGACATGTTCATTTATCATATGGGAGTGTCTCTACAAATTTTCAGCTTCATACGATTTGGTTTGACAAAGTTTCAGAAGGCCAAGTTGAAGGTTTTTTTAGAAAATCTGCTGTCAGCATAGTGAAATCTATTAAAGTGGCTTACTTTGAAGGAAAATATTAAGCATCTGAAAAGATATTATGAAAAACCAGTTGAGGATTTTTAATATCCCTATCTCAAGATACACCCATACCAATTTTCAATACATTTGAATATCATTTGGTATTTTTGAAAAATCAATTCCAAATAGACTTTACACAGTTTGAAAACTGCATTTCTAGAACAACTACAAAATGGTCAACTTTGGTGTTTGATATTTCATGAACGAAGATGGTCAATGGAAAACCCTCTTGAACGCATGTTCACCATACTTCAATGAGCTAGTATGCAAAGTTATAGCCTCTCAAGGTTGCATTTGATATTTTTGCAAAAGGGGAAAATGGAGGGTTTCAATTGAATTTGATAGTGGCAATATTCAGAAAGTGCCAAGCAACATTGAATGTTGACAGTTTGCATTACTAATAGTTTCATACAAATCCATCTTGTAACCATATTCCTCTATCATAGCTCAGTATGTGGATGCATTTTTGTGGCATCAAGAAAAAATTTGAGCTATTTTCAAAAATGGTTTTGGAGGCTACTTGGCCCATTCTAATCACAGTGTAAAATGTCAAAAGAGGGATTATAAGGATGGAACCATTTGGAAGAGTTTTGACAAAAAGATGATGTCAAAAATCAGAAATAAAAAGGGTCATATGAAGATGAAAACTTCGGCCTTATTTGCTGGAAGCATATATGACTATTCCACTCTTTATACAAGAGCGATGGACCCAGGTAAAGGAAGAGAGAGTTGCCCCATAATTGTGTTCTTGGTACAATACCTAGAATTGAATGAAATTTTGAAGGTTGGAAAAGGCCATCTTAAGCATGGAAAACTTTGCATCAATCTTTCTCAAACATTTGCTAGTAAGGTAGATTGTTAATAAGTGTTTTCATAAGTCTTTGAGGAGTCTCATAAAGGGAGACAAGGATGATGCCTAAGTTGACTCCAGGATTACAAGATGAATACCAGTGTATTGTTTTGATATCAAATACACAGAACCAATAGTGCAAGTGTTCAAATTGTTTCACACACCTAGATAAGGTGACATAAGAAAGTGATATCACCGAATTTGTAGATTACACATAATGTAAATAATTTGAAATAAACGCTAATGTTAAAAAAACAAACATATGGAAGATGAACATTAAATGAGAATTGCACAACGAAAACCATCAAGGTGTGAGGATTAGGGGACACTCATCATGTGATGGCGAGTGATTTAATAAGAATATACGCATTGTGGAGAAATGAGATGGAAACTTTAAAAGTGATAAAATCCTGCATAGGTTCTTGATCAGGTACTTTGTGTGAGGCTAGGGTTAAAAAAATCCTCGATTAATGTCTTTCACAATGGTATCTGCCATCCTAAGATGACAATTGTTATCAATGATTGACTGAAAGGTTTGGGAGTACAAAGATTAACCTAGGGCTCATATTGTTCCATCTTTCGCACTATACTATGGCTCTAAGAGGAAGGTTCAAAAGAAATTTGTATGGCGCGGTCGTGGGATTATATTTGTGAGAAGTGCGTAAGCTCTAGGAAAATAGTTCTCATTCCTAATGAATTGGGGAAAGGAGTAAATTTTTACTGACATCTGTACTCAAGTATGCCCTAGGAGCTGACCATATTTTACACCTCGGACTGAATTAGTTGCTTTGGGGTAGGTACAGTTGGCTTTTATGTGGGAGTGTGAAGAAGGATGCACACATGATGAATGGCAGATGACTCTAGGTATTTCTCACCCACCACTAGAGCCAAGCGAAAAACCATGTATTTCTATATTTTGTTTTAGGGCCTCATCATCAAATATGATTCCACATCAACATGTTTTTTGTTGAGGTATCCAAAAAGGCCCCCCAAAAAGTGAGACCGACAGTGGTGCACTAAGTCACGTTTTATTGGTGTGCTGATGTGGCATCACATGATTTTTCAGTTAGTGTACTTTATGGATAAAAAGTATTTTTCAATTGAATATTAAGGTGTTCCACTATAAGACCCACTCAGGACTACTTCTATCGCCACTATTGAACCCTTCTCCACTATAGGCCCCTCTCCCCTAGTACTTATATCTAGGCTCCACCTGCATCTGTGCATTCCAATATTTTTCTTTTCTGCTCATTTCAATTAAAAAAATATCATAGAAAATGTTAATTTACATCTTTTCATACTTATCTTTTCTTAGGACAGTCTTTTTTGTTTGATTCATTCATTAATGGTTTTTATGGATGCTATATTTATCTTTTTTTTTTGTCAAATATTTTTGTTTGATTCATTCATGAATGATTTTTATGGATTGGTATATTTATCTTTGATTTCATCAGTTATTTTTGTTTTGATTCATTTGTAAATGATTTTATAGATTCATAGGTACTTGGTCTTTAATAATTCATATATATAATTTAATTATCTTTTGTATCTAATTTATTTAGAAAATGTGTAAGGGAAAATTTTAATCTATTTTATATTATTTTTTTTATTCTTTTTTCAACAATCATTGTATTCTAATATTCTCATTGATGTATTTAAACATAGATGATTTCATTTATAATTTTTGAAAATGTGGAGAAAAGTATCCAATAAAATTATAAATGGCAATTTAGTATATACCACTTGTCTAGCTTTAACATATAAAAGTAGCTAGTTCACATTTACTCCCGATATGTTGTAAAATGAGAACATTCAAATAGTGTATGGGAATTCATTAAGCAAGAAAAGATAAAGGAATTTCAACAAATATTTTCATTGCAACTACACTAGTTGACATGAATGCCAAATCTAGAAACATGTAGAATGCCTGAGAGTGTATTTTTTATTTTTATAAATAATATAAAATGTTATCGAATTGCCATTCAATTTTAGTTTTTTACTCTTAGCCTAGGCTAAAGTGAAATATTTTATACAAGGTATGAACATAATACAAATTTCCCGTTAACTAGAAGATATTTTCTACAATTAAAAACAAGAGTTGCAGGGTAGCGAAGTTCCTACCAAAGATTGGCAGAATAGTTTTGGCCTCAGAAAAATGTAAAAATTTGATGAATCTATATGCTCAATCTATATGTTGCCTTATATTTTGTTTTTCTTGTTCAAGTTCTCATTTTATTTATCTTCCTCTTTCCTCGAAATTTGGAGTAAGTTATACATGGTTTTTTTAGTTTTCAAAGTTTATAAGTTGTACCTTTGTTTTAAGTTTAGACAATGTTTCCTATTTGAATGTGCTCAATCTATATATTGCCTTCTATTTTGTGTGTGAGTACAAAATTTAATAAATATATGTTCCAAGTGGAAGGTACTTTGTTGCATTGTTGTTTCTTATTTTGGACATTTGATATGCTACCAAAATTATTTGGGGCGCATAAGCATTTTTTCTTCTCTATAAACATGTTCTTCTTCAAGTAGTGTTCTCATCAATAGATCAAACATGATTTTTAATGTTGTCATGAAAGTTGTGAATCTTGGGAAATGTTCATATTGTAATGTGTTATGCAATTAAGTGACTTTACATATTCAGGTTATATTAAATATTCCTGATATGCACAGTCCAAGAGGCACAACTTGTCCCATACGAATCTATTCAAGATGTTTCACTAAATGTGTTCATTTCTTTCCAATGGTTTCTCAGTTGCTGCTTAACCTTAGCTAGTTATATTATGTGACTTTTCCCTTCATATAAGATTCTATGAAACAATCTGAAAGATATACATATATTGGAACTAATTTTTTTTTAGATTATATTTGGGGCTTTTGAGCGTACTCCTAAAATTTAAAATTGTTGTCTGGAAAGATAAGCGAATACCTAGGACATCATAACTACTCTTTAAGATTATGCTCAAGATAAGAAGTCCACAACTTCAATTCAACAAGTCAATAATAACAAACAAAAGTATTCAGGTTTTTAAGCTAATTGATTCTTAAAATGGAAAGTTTAAATTTCATAGGAAGTAGCCACCCCCAACTATAACCCATTTAAAATAAATCAAGAAACTCTCGGACCTAGAACATTAACTTCTAGTTCAACATGTAGATCACAAGCATAAGACAAGGAATTAAGCTTTCTGCAATCCATAACTTGCTTTGAAATTTCAATCAATATATTGACTTGAAAACTTCAACATATAGATATCTGGTCACAAAACTTCAAAGTGAAAAGTATCACGTTCTCTCAGTTATACCATTACAATAAGTAATCACTTGTAAGTGATAGAGACAAATTTCCATTTACCAAGTAACTAAAAATTCAACTAAAGTTAAAGATACCTAAATTGTATATTAGCTTGTTCAACTAAATTGTATATCTTGCACAAAAATTTAACTATTTGCACTATTAATACTGTTGTAGATAACTTGAAAAGTAAATGAGTAATTAAAATAAAATTAAGGCACAACCAAAGCTATATTTAAATATTATTTCTAATCAAGTTTACTAGTTATATATACATACAAATCAAGATACAAACAATGGGGGAAATTACATGGCCTATGAAAAAAATATGCTCTTTATTGTCAAATAGTCCATGTCTATTATCCTTGACTATACCATAATTATGCATGGGAGAAAAGCCACAACTTCCACAAATAGTAAAATCTAGCACATAAAAATACACTTACCACAAGTCCATAGAACATAAGACAAGGCTAATAATGATTCAATAGATGCATACTCATGGTATTGAATTAAGTCAAAGTTTCATTGACATATATAGTCCATAAGCTCCTCTCAACAACATCGCAAGATTTCTTAAAACTAGCAAATGAAATGATTTAGTCTGTTGTCCAAATCTATTTGACTATTTCTTGAACTCTTCTATTGTACTCCATTTTTTTTACCAAACATGAGGGCAACCTCTGAATTTGCTAGAGAGTTTGGATTTGGATCACCAAGTAAAGACTGCAGTAAAATAAACAAGATTTCTCAGGTTCTATGAATAAAGAATACAACATGGCGTATGTTTTTAGCAAGAAAGACCAAAGTTACAAGCATAATAATAGGGAACTTCACACACAGAAAATCTTGACTGACAACATTACTAGGCCAAAAAATATTAAGATGCTAGCATGTAGGGTGTACCTATACGTAATTTCATCACGCATTTCAACATATCTCAAATTTTTATATTATTAACAAAGATCTTGGATATAAAACAAATGAAATCAAAGCAATTATCTATAGTAGTACAAGTAATTAAACAATCCAAAGCTTGTATAACTTGTTCTTTAAAAACATGATTATTATTTGATAACTAGAAAGTAGGTTTTAGGATCCTTATTGATACTACACAACATATAGCTAACATAAACATATCAATTACCTTAGATATATCATTACAATTTGAAAAAGGTCATAGATATATTATCTAAAATCCAAATAATGACAATTCTAAGGATATGTTGGTTAACAGATTTCACACCTTTGAGAATTTACAATTAGATGCCCACAAGGTGCAAGAAATTAGCCAACAGCTTTGAATATTTATCTTTAAACAAGATTAATATTCTCTAAATTTTCCCTATGTATAACTCCCTCATAAGATTTGTAATGAATTGAAAGAACAAGGAAAATAAAACACCACGTATACTTTTTACCAGAAAAAACAAAAGGTAAACCTGATATCAAAAAAAATATATATTAGGTGCTTGAGTAGCAAACATGAAATATTAGCACAAAGAGTAATTAATCATCACAAATAAAATATTCATTCAATACCATATGAGAAACAAAACCAATATAAGAACTGCACTTCTCATACCAAGATAAGAAATGCAAAATATATTCTTAAACACAGAGATTTAAGAAAACAACTAAACTCAACCAAATTGCACATAGACAAAATGGTAATTTCAATCATCAATAGTACTGAGCAAAACTTGCATAATAATGTCTAGAGAGAACATATGAAAATAGATACAAATTTAAATAGGCGAATTAGTTTCGCCTCTTCATGTCCATAGCCCCTTAATCAAAGACACGTAAAAGAAATAAAGAAGAGTCATGCCACAATGATGGTGTCACTTCATTTCTAGTTTCTTGGATTGTCAAAGGTCTCTTCCACCATGCCTATAAAGTATTTAGGATATGCATTTGATCTTTTTGTTGATGAATAGCTACACTTGTCCTCCTCAACTTCCATGTAAGAAGAAGATCTTTAGCCATTTCCATGTGCTTCTCACAAAATTTCAAATGATCCATTGCTTGAGATGATACCAAGTGTAATTCACTTAGTTTTTGTAAGTGTTTCGCATTAGGAGTGGGTATGTCAAGAGCTTCTTTAACCATTTTTGGAAATTAGTGTTTAAGCTTCTAGTGTCCACATTATCTTTAATCCCATTTTTATCCTGCAGCACACCAAGAGCTACTAAGGTGTTCAATGCTTCATCTAAAATGGCATCACATTAATTGATGACCTCTTTAAGCTTTTGTAAGCTTTGTTTAGCAACCTACAATTTCCATTCTACTCCTTTATTCCATGATGAGTAGCGAGTGCCTGAAGCATTAGGTGTTATAGTAATAAGTCATCTCACTTAATTAATTTAATCATATTCGTTAATTAATTAAGTCACTTATCACTTTATGTTTGCTTAAGCTAAACTTAGGCACATTAATAATTAATTATTTATTAATTATTAAGTGTGCACACTAGGGTTTCCCTTTTAGATTTTCTTTAGGGCTTCTTGATCTCCTTCATAAGGATTGATCTCATTGTAATTATTAGATTCCCTTAATGCATTTTTCAGCTTGAGGCTTGTAGAACATCTTCTTTGGTTCTGAATATCTTTTGCACGTGATAGGTTATTGCATGCAAGTGTTTCTTGGGGTTTGTGAAGTTGGGTTTCTCAACTTCTTCATGGTATCAGAGCTCCAAACTTGCAACTCCCTATTTTTTTTTAAGATATTTCCTCATAGTGATTTTTTCTGTGAAAGGGTTTCAAGCCAGCCTATTTTTTTGTTGATCTAGGGTTAGCCTTTTTTTTTGGACATTTTTGGACAAAACAAACCTCACCATTGAGTCCATAGCGCCCAAAAACCCCTATTTAAAAAAAAAAAATTCCATATTGCACACAGTCGACTAGAGAGGAAAAATATGTTTTTCCCCAAGGTCTTACGGCCCCAAGGCAAGCAAATCGAGGTAGAAAAATTAAAAAAAATCAAAATTCAAAGTTTTTTTTGAAAAAATCTATGCTCACAGTTATAAAGAATCTTGTCTCCCAACAACCACTCGGCGGCCACCAAGCGGCTACCCAGCTGCTCATCTGCCTTCAGCTCTCCACTAGCCCCCATGGACTTATATCTTCCAGCCACTAGTCATACCGGCACCCAGGAGCTCCATGCTCAGCCCATTCGGATGCCCAACCCCACCGCTTAGTCATGTGGGTGTCTAGGGGCTCCACCCCAGCCCCCTTCTACCAGTCCCCTGGTCCTACATGCGACTAGGGGCTTATTTTTTTTAGCCCCTAAAGGCTCTGGAGGACTTATTGGGTCTTTTGGAGGTGTTTCAGTAAATTTGGCATAAATCGAGTGTATGATCTCTATTTTTTGAAAATGAGATATCGTCAGAAAGCTAATTCCAAGCTTGATCTGATGCTAGAGGTTTTATTTTTTTATTTTCTATTTTGATGCATTTTTCACTTGTCAAAGTCAGAAGTTTTTGTTTTTTTCTCCAGGAGGCATAACTTTTCAATCCAGAATCTGTTTTGCGAATACAAATAAGCGTCAGAAAGTTGGTTATGTGGACTCTTCATAGATATTAGACCTAATTTTTCTATATTTTTCACTAGTTGTCTAATTTTTTGTCAGATCTCAGCCTTTTCTTTCTAAGTTATTTTCTTGGGAAATGTGCAATTAGGTTATTTTTTTGAGATCAAAGAGCATTATTTTTAGCTTTGAGAGTATATACTACTATTTTTGTTATGGATTCACTTAATATTGCACCCCTTACTCCATTCAACTATTTTGGTTGGAAAAAACAAATGGAGATTCATTTGAAGCACAAAGGGTTGTACAGGGTAACCATGGGTACAAAAATTGAACCTCTAGGTGCTACTAAAAAGAGAAAATGGTTTAATAGGTGTGATGAATCTTTTGGTACTCTATATCTATCTCTTTCTTCTGATCTTCTTTTTCATGTTGAGTCTTGCACTACACCCAATGAGATCTGGACTACTATTGAGTCTTTGTTTGAAAAGCAGGATACTATGAGAGGATTCCAGTTGGAGAATGAGCTTATTGGCTTAAATCCTAGGGATTTTGAAAAAATCCAAGAGTTTCTCGCTAAACTCAAGTCTCTTAGATTGCAATTGTCACAGTGTGGTGTTCAGAAGGAAGACTCTCAATTGATATTGTCCATTCTTTCTAAGCTTGGACTAGATTATTTAGTTTTTGTATCTACCTTTTATGACACTAGGGATGCACTTGGTACTAGATTTACTATGGCTTCTTTTGATGATTTCACATCTTCTCTCGCTTGAGAGCAAACCAAGTTGGCCTCTATAGGAAAAGGAAAGAAATAGAAACTAAAGGATTATAAATCTCATGAGAAAAAATACAATCATAGAAATTAACAAATTGTATGGCCTCAGGAGACAATCTCATTATTGGACACCCCTACAATTCTCTGACCATTCTCATGGTTAAAGTGTCAGCAATTATCCTAAAATAAAATAAGCTTTTATGAAGTTGGAGCTTATCAAAGTAGTCATAGATTGGTACTTTCCATGGCAATAAATCACTTGGCCTTAATCCAATCTAGGGTCAAGTACTTGCAAGGGCATATATCAAATAGGATGACATGGAGAAAAAATTGTTCAAAACAAAGAGTGACATCAACTCATGTATTCAATCACTAATTATCTTAGCCTAATCCAGAAATTGTTCCATGCTCAATATGATCTAGATGAAGAAATACATCCATTCTTTGAAATTGTGAACATTTTCGTTGCCCCTAACCCTATGCAACAACACAACAATGTCTACTAGTTCATTTATCAGGTGGTTTTTGTGTAGATTTCAAGGCAATTGGGATTTTCCTTTCTTTGGTTTGACTAACAAATTCTTTGCTATCACATTCTTGTAAACCCCTTTCTTGTAAATGAAATCAATTTGAGAATTGGTCATGTCCATTGGAAAATATTCTTCCCTCTCTAGAGTACTCAAACATTACATGAAAGTAGACCTTTGAATTTTTAGAACAAGCCTATTGTCCTTTGTTCAAACCTCTCGTGTCTATGAGTTGTAATGTCTAATGCATTCCAATACTAATTCAAGACAATGCACTACTATTGGAAATGTTGGGTTGGTTAAATTTGTTCCTTAATTCATCTAGGTTTACATGCCATAGCCGAGTGTCACCAATCTTAGGCCCCTCATAGATTAACCCAGACACATATTCATGTACCCAACATATTTAACCCTTTCCATATGCAGTTGCAACTTTCAACAATATATACTTCTTCAATGCAAGAGTAAGCAATCAAAAGACAGGCTACAAAGAATAAAACTGAAAGTACCTCTATCAGTGATCCATGTAATTCAAACTACATGTATCCTCTAGCTCTTCCCCAAAAATTGCTGCGACAGGAATGCTTTCTCATCACTTTATTTTATTAACCACAAATACATGGAAAAACATGTTCGCATATGGGAATTAATGTCTTAATTTAGCATTATGACATGTGATAGTTGTTGCAGTCAACATTTCTCATATAACCATCTTTTGAAAATTTGAAAAAAAACATCTATGGTTGGTTATAAAAGAGTTTCACAGAACTTCACAAATATGTGCCGAGGTTCAAATGCAATGAGAAAAGACCGCCAAGGCTAATGATTATCATGTTGAGGATGAGGTTCAACTAATAATAAAAAAACTACCGAATATAACATTTAAAAGAAATAAAACATCCCAAGTGGGAAAGTGAGATGTTCGATAAACTATGAAAAACACTACCCGAGTTCACATCGTGACTTAAAATTCTGCTCACACTTAGATGAAATGTTTTATGAATCTGAAGAAGACTTAATAAGATGGGAAAAAAAGCAATGGTAATAGGATGGAATTTTTTGTATAGATTATGCCTTTATGTAAAAGTGAAAATCAAGGGTCAATTCTCTTACAAAGTCTAAAACAAAATGATAATGAACAAAATACAAAAACATCTAATAACACTGGTAGACTAACAACAAAGAAACATCAATTACAGGACCACCCCCTAGCTTAATAGAGACACAACCAAATCCCCAAGACTTGAGGTGACCTTCCACTCATATTGAAATAACTAGGAGCAATAGTTAAGAGCCCACTTTCTTACAAATATTGATGAACTAAATCTAAACCAAACTCCTCAATAATATTCAGATAAATGACCTCCAATGAAATATTTGTGTTGCACCATGCAAGAAAACCTACAAGAATAGAAAAAATTTATAGAGCTACAAATATGATTTGTGTTGGTGCATTCAAAGCTCAATTAAAGAGCTACAAAGGTGATTTGTGTTGATGCATTCAAATCCCCAATTATTGGCATTTGTGTACCATATGGAATTTATGTATCATATGGTATGTAAGCCATAATTGGGGCAAGTATAATTTTTTTTTTTCATATTACTTAGAACAACTTTTTTGATTCCCATCCCATAGTGTGCACTATCTTCACCATTGTATTTTCTCCCTTGACAAGTCAACTATATTCTATGTGTAAGTTTGTACCAACCCTTGATTTTAGAACAACTCAATCTTTTAAAAAGGTCTAGTTTGAATCAAGGAATATTTTTTAAATGCATAAACCATGTACAGGACAAATTTTGTATGGTACAATTTGTTTATTTGTCTTAATCTCACCTACTAAGGAAAATAATAAGTCAAGTGTTAGCTAATTTTTTAAAAATTCTTTTAAAAAATGATAATGGAATTGGCCAAGTGATTGATTTTTAGACATTCACATGATAGGCTTCTCGTTTTGAGTTGGTGAAGCTCTAATGGCATGCATATGCTTTTTATGTGGTAAGAAGCCTTACAATGCTCAAAGAAAAAATTGAAATCAAGATATGCAACCAATTTTTTTTTTAAAAGCCATGGTTGAAAAAAATGCAAACCATATTGACTCATGAGTTTGGCATTCATCCCCACCAAATCGCATGGTAGAGCATTGCAAAAAAATCTTGTTCAATATCTATATCATCACAAACTATTTCCTTCACTCTATCCTCACTCAAATTGTAACTCAACAACCTGTAAACAAGCATTAATCCCAAAACAACATTAGGATTCAATACAATGAATGATATTTGCAAGAGAATTTTCTAAAGCAACAAATATCTGAAGCTTTCAACTAGCACACCTGTAGAGAAAGAAAACAAAATTACAATGAAGAACCTCATCTCATGAAATGAGATCATTTAAGAAAGTTAGGCCTGGCACTAGTCCCCTTTTCTTCAACCAGAATATTGAACAAAAGTAGTAAGAAAAATCCCACTTCAAACTGAAACATACCAGGAAGCATGAAACATTAATAATCACTAGGAGGAGTTAATATACACACCTGTCACTGAAAAATATGCCCTTTACACATGCAAATGCGAGAATCCTTTCAACAAAGCTATCAGATCTATGAAATGAAAAGGGCTAATAATTAGAATGGAATATATATATCAAAGAAACCGAAAGCCAAAATGAAAATATAATACATAAATTACCTTTCAATCAAACGAAGATCCCTATCTACTCTCTTTCACACAAGGAACAATTTCAATTCATTGAAAAAATGGGCCTTATGAAAATGAAGTCTAAGAATGTCATCTAGAGAATGGTTTTCTCTAAGTAGAGCTGATGAGCTTGACCTTGGGCTCAGATATTGCAAAACCACTGAAACAACTACTTGTAATTGCCATGAGACTGTAATGGCTTAGTTATTAGAACATGCCCCAAATTGATAATAAGTTTAGAAAAAACATATAGTGAATGACAAGACAATCTAATGAACAAAACTGGAGGTGTAAAAACAATACATGATAACAATAAGTATAAAACTAGGCCTCTCACCATTTTCATAAACTCCTTGTCCTTAAACAGTATCCAGTTGAGAGAGGAACCCAATAGGGGAGCTACAGTGTCTAGTAAGATTACCCTTGGCTGCAACAACAAAAGCGGGCATAGTATCATGAGGGTTATAGAAAATTTGGTTTGTTCTATAGTTATGCTCCATCTGAGATCGAGGATCCTATGTCTAGTACACATTGCAAAAACTCTGGTGGAAGCCACCTCAGGCCCATTCTCAAGTATTGAAGCTAGATGGTGCGTTCCCACATCATCATTCCTACCCTTAAGTCTAGTAGCACTAGCACTTGGACTAGCCCCATTCATGTTACTAAGCTAATCTCATCATACACAACTCATGCACATAGAGCTCCTCTAGTGAGCAAGGAAAAATGCAATATGGGGAACATTTTAATGAGGGGGAATGTTGACAAGAGGGTGCTTATGACTACAACCACCCCTGTCAAGAAACCATGTTTTTCCAAATTTGATTGGGATGGAGATTGATATTGGAATTGTGGTGAAAGGATCTCATCTCTCTTGATGGGAGTATTATTGGAGTCAATGTTGGTACAGACATGGCAAGACAGTACTCCAGGCTAGCAAGTGTAAAATAAGCCCAAGTGGAGTGCTTGCAATGAATGTACTATAGGCTAGCCACATCTCCCATTGCATGTGAACCCTACAAACATGGAAAACATAGCTAAAACCCTAATTTCTAGTTGTTTCAAACCCAAAAATTTGTAGGAGCCTCCTCTATAATTGTGTGCTCTCTTGCATTGGCAATTGCACTATACCTGCCAGTAGTTTGTAGTCATAAATCGAAACCAACAAGATGCAAACAAATCTAAAATTAGTTAACTTCCTAGCATATTTACATCTGAAACTAAGAAGCACATAAGAAATTTGAAAAAAACTGCATTGTCATTGGTTTTCATTCAAATTTTAATCATTGTTTATCAATTCAAGGGTTTTCTATAGTTCCCAGTAGGAACTAATAATGTTTTATAAATTAAAGAAATTTTTTTTTCTCCAATAAAAACCCTAAAATAGGAGAAAATTAAAATGTCTTATGGTGTTATGAAGGATATCAAAGATATATGAAACTCATGATTTAGTCTAATGAATTGTTCATGTGAAAAGTTATATTAATTAGACTTAAAAGTAGTTGCCATTTTTACTCTTAAATATTAAAATTCTATTCTATCAATATCATTCTCAACTATCTCCCTTTTTTCTTAAATTGTTCAAATTAACTCAATTTCAAAATAGTTTATATATATAAACATATTTTCCCATTAATTTTATCATAAAAAGATCCTATACTATAATACCTTAGGCTTTGCACAAGTTTTAAAGGTTTTATTTAAACATGTGTATATGTGGTACAAAGTTTTGTTTGAACTTGTCTCTAATTTTTATATCATCTATAATTCATTTAAAAAAATATCATTAGAGTTTTTAAAAGACATGAAAGGGCTACAATTCCAAATTTTATAAAATTTATATATTTGATATTTTTCACTATGCCTTGTTTATAGATATATGTAAAATTCGTGCGTGTAAAGAAATACTTTGAAAGTTTTAGTATTTTATATTAAAATAAGTTGTTTGAGGTTTGCATATCAATAAAATACATAACTACAAGGCTAATATTTTTAGGCCAATTTTCTCAAATTGGTGTCATAAAATATTCTACAAGTGTAGTGTAGCTTCAACATGTAATGTGATAATGAAGATAAAGGCATGATGAACATTTTTAGTGAGAATGATGAGGATTAATATATTTTAGTTTTAGTGGGGTAGGTTAGCTTTTCCTTTTTTTATTCAATTTAAAATTATATTTTTATGCATTTTTAATGAGGCATATTTTATTTTATCTTGGAAGAAAAAAATATTAAAATAAGATAATAAATATTTGTTAAAATATGTGAGGTAATAAAATTTTATTTTTATTGAGAAGGGTATGTGTAGGATCATGATGGGCCAAACAGCGACGATATGATGGTTATGTGTAGGGTATGTAGCTGATGACCTTTTTTTATCCAAAATTCATGAAACAAAAAGGGTTTTTAAAGGAGATTCTCAATTTTCCACTAGTGCAGGAGCACCTAGTCACCTAGTTCAAACATTTTTTTATTTTTTGAAAGTTGAAAGTTGGTTCTAGGAGAATTATTTGGTAAAATGGTAGTATTTTGAGTCCTTTTTATTCTAAATAAGGTCTAAAAGACCATTCATATTGTAATAAGAGTCATTAGTTTAGATAATGTTATAAGGTTGCAAATTTGTGATTTGCTTAATGCAACAAATTTGTAATTGCAATGGTCATTTGTTTAAGAAAGTTGGTTTTTTGGTAGTTGGAGGCATTGGTTAGTTGAAGGATAATGTGAAAATTATGTAAACCCTTCATTGGCTTGAGTTGAAGTTGTTGAAGGGATTGGAGATCAAAAAAACATAAAAATAACTCTATTTCTTTGCATAATTCATTGGTTTTTTTTTGTGTTATTTTCATATACACAGGTTATACACACCACCTTTGCATTATTTTGCTATGGGAATCTGTAGATAAGTGTCCCTACTCTCATTTTCCATTTTGGTTGGAATTTTTTCATACTTCTTATTCTTTAAATCTTTCAGTTCCTTTACCCAGTTCCTAAACATGGTTTAGGTGTTTTGAAGTTGTTTTGATTGCATGATCATCATCCCACCTACTCTATTCTATTGTAACTCAGTGGGATGATCCATTAGGGTGTAGGAATAGTTATCTCTAGAGTGGAAGGTGTGAAGGACAGAGTTTTGGAAAGAATGATGAGAGGAAGGACTAAGAATGTTAAGTTTTCCACTTGAAAATGGTGCCCCAACCTATGAATTGACATTACAGAATTATCTAAACCCAAGTGAGTTTTTTCTAAGTTGAGAAGGATCTATTACAACGTTTCTGAGCCGTTAGTTTGGTTTGGAGGGGTCAGTAAGATGTATTTTCAATAAGGGTGCCTTAAAACAATAGTTTATTGTGCTTTTAGGAGGGTTTTTGAATTTAAGACTTAGTTGAGCACTTAGGTTCTGGAAACCTAGAAAATATTTGGTTTTGGAATGTGAATCAAGACTATTTTTGGGTCTAGAGAGAAGATTTGAGGGTGGTTTGTTTGCAAAAGTGGCCTAATTAGAGGCCTAAAACAATGAAAATTCCAAGTTTGAGGCATTTGGTCCAAAGGATGTATATCTAATTTTCTAGTATGTTGTGTATCTCTGTAATGGGTATCTAAATCCATAAATATTTTTCTAGGTTTTTTTGGAGAAGTTTGTTCAAAATCCTGAAAAATTGTGTTCCCACTGCTACAAGGGAACTAGTGTGCAAAAATGGTGAGTTTTTTGAAGAACAATCAATCTGCTTTGGTGGTTGCTTGAAGCCCTTTCCTTTTTCTTCACTTGGATGTTGACAATCGTTGTAGGGGTCCTTGTTGATTTTTGATGTTATTTTACAAGCCTGAGTTGATTGGAGAACTTGAGAGTGAGTTGATGCCTAACAAATCAAGTTCACTATGAGGAAGATTTCTTTGTTAAAGTTGTCATTGTTCTTGGTTGTGAGTCTTCTCCACCTTGATCTACATTTTAGTCGCATCAGAGCCCAGTGGTAGATCTTGTGTTGGTATTTGATTTGGTTTTGCAAGTAGGTGAAAAGAAGATTGTGAGAACACCTCCTAAAGGGAACCATGTTGCAAGGAAGATTGATACCCATGACAAAGACATAGCAGCTTTGAAGTGAGATATGGCCATGATCAAGTCTAAAGGTAGAAGTCTTTTGAATGAAAGTGATTCTGAGGAGGAGAAGGCCTCTAGTGAAGAAGAGGAGTTGGATCCAGAAGATGCAAGGATAGCAAAACTCTTGAAGGCTGTAAAGAGGGAAGGACATGGAAAGATAGATGTGCCTATGTATGGAGGAAAACTTGACAGTGAGGAGCTTTTCAATTAGATAGAGGCTCTAGAGAGTTACTTTGATAGTGAAGATGTTGTTGAATCACACAAGGTAAAGGCCAAGAAAAGACTCAAGGGACATGCCTTAGTATGGTGGAATTTTGTGTAGGAAGAAAGGAAAAAGCAAGAACACATCTTGGGAAAAAATGAAGGCGAAGATTAAAGGTAAATTTCTCCCTAAAGAATATAATGTTTAGTTACTTAAGAGGCTTCAAAATATGAGATAAAAAGATTTAGATGTGCAAATCTATATTGAAGAATTTTATAGGTTAAGTATAAGAGCCAAGCGTGATGAGGATGAAGAAGAACAAATGGCTAGGTAAATCAATGGGCTGAGATACAACATTCAAGATGAGGTTAGTGTGTTGACACCAAAAATAGTGGATGATTGTTTCCAAATGGCTATTAAGATTGAAGAAAAATTGAAGAGAATACAAGAGAAGGAAACAAGAGGAAGGTGTAGTACATCTATGGGCATAGGTACAAGTTCAACATCAAGGCAACCTAAGGAAGATCATGAAGATGTTGAGAAGAACAAGGAACAAGTTCCTAAAGCAAGAGGAGGGTGGAGAGGAGGAAGAACCAACTTTAGATCAAGAAGAGATTATGGTGAATTCTTAGGAAGATGTTCTAGGTGTAATGAGTTTGGACACCCATCATTCAAGTGTCCTGAAAGGTTTAGTATTGTTGCAAGTGGAAGTGAAAATAAAGGTGAGAAAAGAGTTCAATATGTGCAAGGAGATGAAGAAGAGAGTGTGAGTTCACAAAGTAGACCTGAGCCAAAGGAGTCTCTTTAGAACATGTAAAAGAAAAGGTAAAATGTGTCAAGTTGTGATTGATTCTAGTTGTCAGGATAATATGGTGTGTAGGGAGATGGTAGATAAGTTGGATCTAGAAATAATACTACACGTTGTACCCTAAAAAGTTTCTTGGGTCAATGATAGTCAAAGTCTAATAGTAAATGAGCAAACCTATGTGGATTTCCAGATTTGGGAGTACAAGGATAGAGTCCTATGTGATATCTTTCCAATGGACTATTCCCATCTGCTAGTGGGGAGACCATGGAAATTTGATAGGAGGTCTATGTATGATGGTTGGGAAAATACTTACATAATTTGGAAGGATAATAAAAGTTACAAGTTGACTTCTTTGCAAGGTAGTGAAAGAGATAAAGGTAAAACCAAGGTTGTTATTTTTGGAAAGATGGAACCTATAAAAGTTATGAAAGAGCACAAATATTTTGATGTAGTTATTTTTTCTAAGACAGAAAGTGTAGGGGCAGTAGATGTGGTGGCAAGAATAGGGGTCAATTCAGATTTGAAAATGACTTTGAGGGATGCAGAGCTGATAGGAACCATTAGGTGTCCTATAGTCACAAGTGAGTTAGCTAATTTATCACATACTACCAATACAAAGGTTAAGGAAATTGACGCAATAGTTTGTGAGGTTGACATGATGGTAAATGAAGGTACATGGGTTCAGAAAGGTTCTTAGACAGTGGCTAAGACAAGTATAGGTCTGATAGAGTCTGAATGTATTAACAAATGTATTTATAAGCCTGACAGAGCTAAAGAAGCAGTTGAGAGGTCTAATGGGCAATGTAAAAGACATGAAGAGAAGGTAGAAGGAATGGTAACTATAGGAAATTATTATATAGGTATAGATAAAGGAATTATATTGGTAGCAGATGCAAGACCACTGACAGCTCTGAATGCACTAGGTGGGTCACTTTAGCATTTATACAGGGAAGATTGCAAAATTTTCAACAATGAATCAGTGGAGGAACTTTGAAGTTCAAAGGAAAATGATGGAATCAAGGACTTGGTACCATTCCCAACTCCTGTCACATGAATTTTCTTTGTGGGAGTGAATGGTGCAGGAGCACCTAGTCAGCTAGTTCAATTTTTTTAATTTTTTTTTTAAGGTTGAAAGTTGGTTCTAGGAGAAGTACTTGGTAAAATGGTAGATTTTGAGTCCTTTTTATTCTAAATAAGGTCTAAAATACCATTCATATTGTAATAAGATCCATTAGTTTAGATAATGTTATAAGGTTGCAAATTTGTGAGTTGCTTAATGCAACAAATTTGCAATTGCAATGGTCATTTGTTTAAGAAAGTAGTTTTTTTGGTAGTTGGACGCATTGGTCAGTTGAAGGATAATGTGAAAATTATTTAAAGCATTCATAGGCTTGAGTTGAAGTTGTTGAAGGGATTGGAGATCAAAAGAACATAAACATAACTTTGTTTTTTTGCATAATTCATTAGGTTTTTTTGTGTTCTTTGCATATACATAGGTCGTACAAGCCACTTTTACATTACTTATTTTATGGGAATCTGTAGGTAAGTGTCCCTACTCTCATTTTGCATCTTGGTTGGCATTCTTTCGTACTTATTTGTCTTTAAATATTTCATTTTCCATTACTGGGTTCCTAAACAGGCTTTAGGTGTTTTGAAGTTGTTTTGATGGCTTGATCATCATCCCACCTACTGTATTCTATTGTAACTCAGTGGTATGATCCATTAGGGTGTAGGAATAGTTATCTCAAGAGTGGAAGGCGTGAAGGATAGAGTTTTGGAAAGAATGATGAGAGGAAGGACTGAGAATGTTAAGTTTTCCACTTGAAAATGGTGCCTCGACCTATGAATTGACATTGCAGAATTATCTAAATCCAAGTGAGTGTTTTCTAAATAGAGTAGGATCTATTACAAGGTTTATGAGAAATTATTTTGGGTTGGATGGGTCAATAACATGTATTTTCAATAAGGATGCTTTAAAACCCTAGTTTATTGTGCTTTTAGGAGGGATTTTGAATTTGAGACTTAGTTGAGCACTTAGGTTATTGAAACCTAGAAAATATTTGGTTTTGGAATATGAATCAAGACATTTCTTGGGTTTGAGGGTCTAGAGAGAATATTTAAGGGTGGTCTCTTTGCAAAAGTGGCCTAATTCGAGGCCTAAAACAATGAAAATTCTAAGTTTGAGGTGTTTGGTCCAAAGGAAGTATATCTAGTTTTCTAGTATGTTGTGTATCTCTGTAATGGGTATCTAAATCCATAAATATTTTTCTAGGTTATTTTGGAGAAGTTTGTTCAAAACCCTAAAAAATTGTGTTCCCAATGCTACAAGGGAACTAGTGTGCAAAAATGGTGAGTTTTGTGAAGAGCAATGAATCTATTTTGGTGGTTGCTTGAAGCCCTTTCCTTTGTCTTCACTTGGATTTTGGTAGCTGTTGTAGGGGTCCTTGTTTATTTTTGATGTTATTTTACAATTTTGAGTTGATGTCTAACAAATCAAGTTCACTGTGAGGAAGAGTTCTTTGTTAAAATTGTCATTGTTCTTGGTTATGAGTCTTCTCCACCTTGATATTCATCATCCACAATATAAATTATGCTTTACTTTGAATTTAATATATAGCTATTATTCCTTTTCTATTTGTATTACAACTAAAGTTCTGATTGATAGGCTGATTGAAAAAAAAAAATAGCTTTCAAATAGAATCATGTTTTTTGAATCTGAAACATGCATCACATTATATGCTTTGCATACTATAGCATTAAAAAAAAATGAATTTTATGAAGTTTTGAGCAAGTTAAGGTGGTTAGGAATACAAGTTTTTTATATTTTTAAAATTTGTAATAAGAAATTCATAATTAATTATTTACTTGGAAAAAAATTACAAACAAATATGCATCACATCGTGATATGAGTCATTTACTTATATGTAAAATCTTATAAAATAATATTATCATTTTATTGTGGTTAGGGTGGTTAGAAAGACACCTAATTCTTCTTTTTTCCTTGAGATTTAAGTACTATTGCATTGAAATTTCAAATTTTCACCAAATAGATTATTTAAAAATAATAAACCTAGTAGTTTAGAAACTACATTCAATTTGATACAAATTCTATTCTTACATATTTTTCAAATAATATTGATAACTTATTCAAATTTTTACGTCAAGTTGCGTAACTCTTTTTTTTTTTAGTTTTTTGCCACTTAAGGGCCTTTTTCTTCCATGATGATCGTACACATACCCACAACTAAATTTTCTTTATTAATTTTTTTATTGGATAAGGAGGGAATAGGGTCCCACACCAATAATTTTTTGGGTAAGTTGAATTATATTTGTTGGGATAATAATATGAAATTGTATAGGAGTAGATTTGCAACCCTTATACAAATTCCCCTTTCACATACCCTCACCTTAAAAAATAAAATTCAAAGCAAAAATTCCACATCACCCTCTTGCCTTCCATCCACTTGGTGTTTCTCCTATGTGCTGGTGAGGGAATATTTGTCAAAGATGAATGTGCAACGCACTATCATCCTTGACGAATTCCTACATCTGAAGTTGGCAGAGGTGTTACACACCTGATTGGGTTCAAATTGTAATGTTCCTCTTCGACCAACCGACTTGAAAATGTTTTATTCCTTCTCATCCCAAGGAATGTGCAGGATCATGATGGGCCAAAAATTGGTGATATGATGGGTATGTGTAGGGTATGTGGCTAACAACTTTTTTTTACCCAAAATTGATCAAATGAAAAGGGTTTTTGAAGGAGATTCTCAACTTTACACCAATATAAATTATACTTTACTTTGAATTTAATAAATTATTATTAATAATTTTCTATTTAAATTACGACTAAAGTCCTAATTGATAGGTTGATTGAAAAAGATATATAGCTTTCAAACGGTATCATAGTTTTTGAATCTGAAACATGTGTCACATTCTATGCTTCACATACTATAGGATTAGAAAATAAAAAAATGAATTTTATGAATTTTTGACCAAGTTAAGGTGGTCAGACATACGATTTTTTATACTTTTTTAAAGTTGTAATAAAAAATTCATAATTAATTATTTACTTGGAATTTTATTTTTTTAAAATATGCATCACATCGGGACATGATTTCTCTACTTATATCTAAAATATTATTAAAAAATATTATCATTTTATTGTGGTTAGGGTGTTTAGATAGACACCTACTTCTTATTTTTCTCCTAAAATTTAAGTACTACTACATTGGAATTTCAAATTTTCACCAAATATATAGTTTTTTTAAATAAACCTATTAGTTTAGAAACTACATTCAATTTTCTATAGATTCTATTCTTACATATTTTTAAAATAATATAGATAACTTATTCAAATTTTTACATCAAGTTTCCTAACTCTTATTTTTCTGAATTTTTCACCACTTAAGGGCCTATTTTTTCCATGATGATCTTGCACATACCCCCCACTTTCAAAAAAATTCATTCTCAATTCATTTCACTCTCTAGACAATTCACTTCAATCTCTCAAGAAAATTCACAACATTCTAGCACTTCATTGTGAGCATTGCAGTAGCACTGACACTTCATCAACTCTACATTGCAAGTGTGAGGCAGCCATAGAAGTTGTGGGATTGGAGTCTTACGAGACCTCCTTTCATTACTTCTATGATCAAGGTTCCTTTTCCAAGTCCATACCTTGCATTCTCCTTCCATTATCTAGTGAGCTTTTGGGTGGAGGTTGTAACTCTTTGTTCCTCTCCTTTGTGATTTGATAAAGTAGCATAGTATTGTTTTGTAGTGTTTAACAATCTTTCTATGTACTTTCTTGATCACATATTCTAATATGTTGCTTTTTGGCTTTCCATGTAGGTGGAAAAACCAAATTGGGGTCTAATTGAGGTAGGCCCCTATACAGCCCCAATAATTTCCCCTTCTTTTTTGTGTGTAGGTGGACGTACATGTGGAGTTATCTAGAAAACAAACACTTTTGTGAGATCATCTTGATCACCCTATATTTCATTTACCTACTTTACCATCTTTGTCTCTATTTTCTATACTTTCTTATTTTGTTTTCCTGTTAGAATCAACTAGCTAGGTTGTCAGTAAATTTTTAGGTAGTTTTTACTGTACTTCATTTTTTCTAGCCTTACGAACACCAACGCACCATAGAGACTCTAGCATGCTACATTGTCATCCCAAAACCATGTTGCCATATTTGAATAGAGAGCTATCTAAGGTACAGTATGGATTCCAAAAACTAGCTCGCATAGCCTAAACCTAAAGTTTGGGTCTATAGAGTGACAAAAGTACTATATAGTTCTCTTCATTCTCGATCCTTACCCAAGACATCCTTTAGATTGAGCTAAGTTAGGGTAGCCATTTTCTCCCGACTCTCTGTGACTTGGAGCCTTGACATGGTTGGTCCCCCTCTCTTATATTTTTGGTGAACCTGACATGAACAACATCTACCCTTTTGTCTATGTTGATACTTTTCCCTTGTACCTTGTGATTGTTGTAACCCTGAGTGTTGTGAAGGTTTATAAGCATTGCAACCTAGTCTAGGACTTTACAGTATGTTGTTAAGAGAAGTGCATGACACCTATCAATAGAGAAGACAAAGGTCACTTCTAGTTTCACCCAAGTTTTTCCACTTGATTAGCTAATGAGTTTACCATTGGTTTTCCTACAAACTATGCTAACGAGATGGGTTTCATGGAAGAGACCACTTGTGTGCCTACCACTCTAGCATCCCCTATGGATTCATCCATAGATGAGGATGATTCTATGTGTATTCCTATAGAAAATCTTATGGCATTAGATAATAGGTTACTAGACATTGTAAATCATTTAGATAAAGTTCCAAACATGGTGAGAGTGGCTAGGCTTATGTACAAGGTGGGACATTTTCTAGGAAAAGATCGAACATGCATATAATTTCTATGTGGCCTCATTGATCTAATTGAAGCTTATGTCCCTTCGTATAAGCCTAGATTAGGTACCACCTGAGGAGAAGTTATCGATGTCTACAAAAGACAAATACACTTCTCAATGCCCACTATGCTCATGTGCATGGCTGAAACAAGGCCCTCGATTAGTGTCTCTTCTACTTCTTAGGGGCCTACCACTCTCAAGGTGATTAAAACACCCCTTGGGTTTGGTTTCACCCCTCCTAATTCCCTTGGCAGAAAAGGCTCTAGTAGAGGCCATGGAGGTGGCTCTAGGGGAGGTCCTACCAGTGGTGGGATCTCCAATTGAAGTCACAACAGTTTCTCTAGAGGTGGCTCCAAGAGTGGTTCCAAAGGTGGTTTTGGTGGTGGTGATTTTGGATGCTCCTGGTATTTTTTCATCTACTAACCCTATTTTGAATTTCATACTTTAGAATATGGGTAGTATGCAAAACCAGCTGGCGAGTCTCTCCTAGGCCTTGACCTAGCATATCTTTCAACCCTTTTTCTAACATAGCCCATTGTTGATAAGAATCCTAAGTACACCCTTCCCACAAGGAATGGAGATTCCAAAATTTGAGAAATATGGTGGCAAGGGGGCTGAAAAATGCATGTTTCCACCTTTAATTCCATGTGTACAAACTTCTTCCATTACAACGTGTTGATGGAAAAAATATTTACTCAATCTCCTAAGGATACAACACTTGAGTGTTACTATTCCTTACCCAACAATTCAATCTTCTCATTTGATCAACTTGTAAATTAGTTTCTCCAATAGTTCCAAGCCAACATCAGACAAAAGATGACCTTTTTGTATCTTGCTTGATGCAAGCAAGGAGATAATGAGAAGATAACTAATTTTATAGTGTGGTATTAAGCACTCTTTTAACTGATGTCATACTTGCTACCTAATTCTAATGTGTAGAAGGTGAACATTCATAGGTAACCTTTGACAAACCTTGGCAGGAAAATTTTTCTCTTATGAAATATCCTTCCTTCATGCATCTATGTGCAACATTATGAGAATATTAAAAGATGGTAGTTCAATTTGAGGGATCTTCCTTGCAGTCCAATTTAGAAGGAAATTTTATTTTATCAATCTTAGGAAAATGTAAAGCTATTGTGAATGTAGTAGCCATAATGAATGATAATGACCTTAGACACAACAAAAAGTTCACAAAGTTAGTAGAATCCTATTCTTCCATTTTACAAAAAATGCTGAAGGATAAGATCATAACCTTGGAGAACCCTCAACCTCTCAAGGAACCTTACCCTAATTGGTATTATGTAAATGCCTTATTTTGGTACCATCAAGTCAACAAACATGATATCATACATTGTATGTGCTTGTGCCACAAGATACAATACCACATTGAGGATGGTACTTTTCATCTCGATGGGAGTAAAAAAAATGCAAATAAATCAGTCATGAAAGAAAATAGTGAGTTGTAGATATACATGGACCCATTTCCATCACATTTTTCTAACTTAATTATTGATCCCTCTAATTCTACCACTTAGCCCTTAGTGTACAATAACATGGTTATTCTTACTCCTTCCACACATCCTACAATTAGTTCGTCAGACGTGACTTTAACCTCGTAGGATATGCCTATGAATAACAAGCCCTCTCCCTCTACATTACTACTTGACTCAATGGAAACATTGTGACAGGGGTCTTTGTTAACCTTGCAAGTTGAGTGAATGTCATTATCAAGTAGACGATGTGGTTGAATTCATTATAGGGAGTATGAAGAAATATAGTCTACCATCCATATGCATGATGGCCTTTCTCTCAAGTCATATTGCTCAATAAATTTATCCTTCCTAGTTGGACCTAGCACCATAGATACAACCTTTGGTGTTAGCCTAGAATCATATTTGTTCAGGGTGAAGTTAGACCTACCTTGGCTCACTTCCATAAACAAAATCTATTTTTTCATTCATAAGTGTTTCAAATTCTCTTATGAAGGTGCTTTGCACATTGTGCATGACACTAGATACCAACCATTGGTTTCCCATGAGACCTACTCATTGGATGATTTTTGGCCCACCTTGGTTGGTTCGCTTCCCCCAAGAATAGACTTACTTTATTAAAACTGTGAAGTATAAGACCAGGGGAAAAGGATAGCCAAATTTGACCCTCTCAGTAGCGTAACAGCAAGCTTCCTCCTCTTCTCGAAAGGGAAAGGAGAGGCCTACCCATCCTTGAGGTACCCCTTTTGCTCCTATTTTTGAAGAAGAGTTTTGGATGAATAATCCTAGATTTTACATGAGAAGTTCAATGGTTCTTTCTTGGTGCAAAGCTAAGATTAGGATATCAAACATTCCTACCATGCCTCCTGTACCTTGGTCCTACTTGTATAGTAGAAGGAAGGGTCCTCACATGGAATGATCTATATCTTAGCCTCTATAGCCTCTTTCCACTCCTACTCCTAAACTAGTGAATTGGGAAGAGGCTCGCCATTGAGGCGCTAGAGCTCACTCCCATTGTTGTTCCCCAACCTGTTCCTCTTGCTCCCATTCAGGATTTTGTCCCTCTACCAGAGGCTACTATGATGGACAATCCTATGGCTGAGTAGGAGAATTATTTTCCTATGTAGCTCTCAACCTCTAGCTCAAAGAGTCATAGAAACTACCTTTTGCATGAGTGGAAGCACCAGTGAAGGGCTCTAGTAGTTGTACAAGCCACCTTGCAGAGAAGGGAAGTTGAGTCAACCACCCTTATTTCAAGGCCTGATGATGCATCATCCTCTATTCTCCCCTCTGCTTCAGTTCAAGTGATTTGTTTTTTGGTGTTGGGTCCACCTGCAAGTGTGAGTGTGCCTGACCATAAAAAGGTGTAGGTGTTTATTGCTCGTTCAGTTGAGCTACCCCTTTTGATGTCCCTTCTAGATGTCCCACCATTTTCTACACCTGTGGACATGTTGAATACCTTGGTGGTGTCTACTACAATTTTCTTGTCCTCCTCCAAACCTCTTTCCTTGTCTATGGTGAGTTCGCATCCCCTAATGAAGCAAAAAGTGGAGGTTGGCCCTTCTAGCAATGGAGGGTCCAAGAGGTGACCACCCTCTTCAAAGGGTGGTCATGCACTTGCTTGTTCCATCCTAGTCACGGATTAGGTTCCAACTTCCCATGAGTTTGTCACCACTCTCGAGTCACTTGGTGAGTGAAGTAGTGAATCTCAAGTGTCGTCATCCCCATCTGTTGAGGTAAAACATGGTGCTCCTAGAAAGTGCATGTTTAACTCTCTAGACAAGGTCTCATCCTTATCAATGATCTTCACAAAATCGTTGACCTTCACTCCATAAGAGCTGAGTAGAGAGGACCTTATAGGGCCTTCTTCCTTAGCCCTTTTTGTAGGAGGGTCAAAAGCACCTCCCCTTAATATTCCATCATTGCAGGCTCCTCCTCCTTCCCCTTATAGTGATCTAGATTGGGATGTAGATGACCTCTTGGTAGATGAGTGTTAGGGGGGTGCCTCTTCTTTATCATTAGATTAGGTGTGTGTTTGTTGTGATGTTTTCCCCCATGCTTGTGTTATGTGTTCCTGAATGACCCTTGTCACCCTTGTTGGTGCTTGGATATACGAATTAGTACGTGTCATAAACCTTCTTCTATTTATATCATTATTCTTCCTCTATTATGTGCTTTCATTTTTGGAAAACTCAAGATGATGCAAAAGGTTGGAGGCATTTAGGCTTCCCTTCCATGGTGACCCAATTTTTTATTTTTTCTTTGTCTTCTCGTGTATTCTTCACATGGTCTGATATACTAGGGGATGGATGATAGTTCATTTAAATATACTATTATTATACTTATATATATTTATGATCAACTCTAACCCCAAAATATTAGATCACCCCTTTATCTCTTTCTCATGCTACTTCTTTATTATTTTGTGTTTCTTTATTCTTTGCTTGAGTTTTCCCTCATATGTGTGACAATGTTACATTCACAATGTTTATATTTTCAAAAAATACATTTGTTTCCAATGAATTTTTTCTTGAAAATCCTTGCAACCTTTTTCAATAAATCGCATTCTCGACTTGGACCCCTAACAGAACATGCTTCCTTTATCATGTATTTTCATTTAGAAAGAAATTTAGAACTCTCCTTCGAGGTGGGAGTAACATTTACTATAGGAGAAGCCTTGACCTTCCCCTCCTGAGGGGGAATTTTCTTCCTTTCAAATTCCTTGATGAAGTGAACATCTTTCGAAAGGATTCCTTGATGATGAATTGGTTTAAGAAAAAATGTATCTTTAGCACTTTCAAATAGCATGTCCCTTGAGTGGACCCCTCTCCTTTTGAAGGTGGTGGAACCCATAAAAAAAATTTCATGTCCTATCTCCAATCTTGATTAAAATTGGGGTGAAATTGTATCTGAGGGCCTAAGGTTATGTTCCTTGTCACTATGTTGGGGTTTTAGTTAGTCAAAGCCTTATTTGAAAAACCCTTTTGAGTCTATATTCTCACCAAGTTTTTAATTCTTTGTGGACCCCTTGCTACTAGTCCCTAGTTTTTTAAGTCATATCTTGTGCCATTGAAATATGTTAAGTAACAGGTCCTCTAGTTTTGTTTTACTGGTTGTCATGTGTTGGATCATTGCTTTAATTTTTCCTAAGCTGGGCAAGGTATTTCCCATTAAAAATGTAAGTAATCTTTTTCATGGGAATTATCTCATCATCCTAGTCAGGTCTATTTTTAAATATTAACAATTTTGACAAGTGTAGATATGAGGACCCTTGACTATCGTTCGATTGATGCAAAAAATATTTGCCATTCCCTGCATGCCTATTCCATTTCATTGCTTCTTATTTTATTCCCATTGGCTCAAGGGAAAAGGTTGTGTCTTGTATGTTGGTAGGACCAATGTCTTTTATAAGGCATATAGATGGTTGTCAAAGGAGATCAACGGTGGGTGATGAATGATGTGGCCACATCTGGACCATTCCCCATGCACCCAATTTTTTTCTAGCCACTTAAAATAATCACACAGGTTGGTGGGCAGATGTTGCGTGTCTAGTCTAAACAATGTGCCTAGTGGTGTCAAGTGATCTATCACAAAATTTTCAAATAAACAAATGGTTGATAGTAGGTGATGTGGATTAATCTTGACCACTCCCTGCTATCCCATATGGGTCTCACTTTTACTACTATATTCTCAACAAGGAAGTGAGCATTTGCAATGGGGAGAGATCCAAAAGATGTGGAAGCATTGGCATAAGGGAAAATATTAATTAAATATTTTAACATAGGGCATGGAAAATAAATTGTGTGTTAGGAATGAAAATATATTTCACATGCTTGAAGATCTTTTAATCTAGGTTGTGCATGTTGTAAGTGGGATAAAGTTGTGGGTAATTAAGAAGTGTGTATGAAGAAGCCTAGAGATTTAATCTCAACCTCTCCCCATTTCACCATTGATGAAAGTTGCGCATGGGTTATCACTCACGGAGGGAAGGGAAAGAAGACATGTGGATCCTGGTTATGATGAAAAAGGAATGGTGGAGCCTGCATACTACTACAAAGTGGTTCCATTTGGATTCATTTCATTTGGTAAATATTGTAGCTATGTATAGTTGGATCTTTCATAATAGTATGGCCATATCTGAATCGTCAATCAATTAGCAATCCAAAAATATCAACAACTTGCATTCAAAAATAAGTTGAGGGCAAGTGAGAAATTCTGGTTCACATGAGTGAGCCTTAATAGTTGAAAGGACATCCAACTATCGAAGTAAGGAGTTGTATAATTATTAGTACTTGTCTTAAAGGCATAATTCAACATTGTGAAGCATACCTTGCACACTCAAGAAGCTTGTGCTATGGTTTTTCAATATTTTTGACGTCGAAACCAAAGTTGTCAACCTACGAAGAAAACCAGTAAGTGAATTGTTTCCCTCTCATTAGAATTATTGTTAAGTTGTGTTTTTTCAAACTCTTAAGTTTTTTAGGGTTTTCTTGGTTTACCATTTTTAAGGTTTGATGTTCATAAAAAATAATTTGTTAAGTTTCAGTTTTTTAATTTGTGTCAAACTCTTATAAAGACATAAGCCTTGTTCAAATAAACCTGAAACCTTGCCTTGTAGTACCTCTTTCTTTATGGTTACCAAAGTAAAAGTGTCTTCCTCTAAAATGGAAGCTTCTACTCCCAAAAGACCTTTAACTAAAGACCTCATGGACCATTTACCATCCTCGACCATTGATAAACCTAAGGGCCAACTGCTTCTTAGAAGTCCGCAAGTAGTAGAGGGTTTAAAGACAATAATTACTTTATCAAGGATTCCAAGTTGCCTTATAGTAGATGGGAACTATTTTATAGCTGGTTCAGGAATAGAAACATGGGTATCCTAGTAGGTAACCCTTAGAACTGTGACCTAGGAAAGTTGATTGTACCAAATGATTATATGGATGTTGACTTGCTTAAGGAAGTGGCTGCCAATTATGACCTAGTCACAAGAACTATAAGAACATATTATGCGAAGGAAATGGCCAAAATAACCAAGGGAGAATTAGCTCGTGTTTGCAAGCTTAATAAATGGAACGATGAAATGTATAAGATACATGAGGAAACTCTCAAGAAGTAGTATGATAAAACTAAGATTGCATTTAGAGTTCACATCCTGTTGAGATTCCTAGCAAAAATTGTAGGTCGAAAGATCATAATAGGGCCACATGATAAAGATCCTTTCCTAGTTATCTTTTTTATTTCTTATTTCAAAAAAACCTTCATTTCTATTTTCCAAATAACTAGTTATGATCCTGTCACGGGAATGCCAATGGCATGAATGTATATGGCTACCCATATTCAACACCGCTAGTACTATGCATTGTATGATTATGTTGGGTTTATTTCAGAAAGAATGTGTGAAGGATTGATAAGGTTGAAGAAAGGTGAATTGGGAGTGAGATTCATCTCGTATTCATTATTGATGCATATGTTTTTGTACAAAGGTGCACTTTTATTTGGCCCTATTATAACTCTGGAAAGAAGAAAGCATGACTTGGAGTTTCTTGTGCAATGCTTGAATACTATTTTAGACAAGGATCATAGGACTTATGATTATGTGACATTTCAGAACCTATTTTCTTCAGAACTAAGGAGAGTCTTAATTATGAGTGTACCTAGAATTCCAATAGCTCTACATGATTTCTTGAAACCTAAGGAGAGAAGGAATGAGCTTGGAGTTTATCGTAATTGGGAAGATGCCATCTTGTATCCTAATTACACTATCTTAAGAGTATATGGTTCCATAGTAGCACCTCACATGGTACCATGGTTTGTACGAGAGAGATTTGGTTTCCTAGAGGGGATGTGGCAATTGGGAAGTGTTGAAAAAGGACACTTATTGAATCAAGGAAAAGGAACATTCTTTCCTTGTACACTTTTTTTTTCTAATTTTTTAATTAAGTGACTAAGGGAGGATGGAATAATATTCTTGATATACCCAAAACCTACCACATGCAGAGGACAATTGAGAGAGTTAGATATGACCGTGAAGGTTTTATGGCTTGGTTGAAAGAAAGAAACAAGAGCTTCAAATTTATACACATTTTCCAATATCCTGAAGATGTGATAAGAAATGTGTTTTCTCTTTTGGAGCAGGAGAAAAGAATAGAAAGTTTTTTTTTCCTTTAATAAGATATAAATAAAGGTAAAGCAAGAAGAACCTGATTTCAAAGTTCTCCTAGAAATTGAAAATGTAATACAAAAGGTGGAGCATGTATCAAGGAATTTTGATTCAATAGTGGGCCACCTTGAAAATAAAGGGGTAGTAAGTAAGGATATGGGAAAAGCACCCATGGTAGAAGAACAGAGTGGAGGGGAAATCCCTACTATGGGAGAACAATCTATAGCTCAAGCTCATGATGAACCAAGAATAAAGTTCTTTGCAAGGAGAAAGGGAAGGGAAAAGAAGTTGATGTAGCTTCTGATCCTTCTCCACAAGAAGAAAATAATCCTCCTTCTTATGTGACACAAGTACCACCACCATCTCCTTGAAGCCCAATAGAGCCTAATATTGTGAACAATGATTCTCCACAACCTAGTGAAATAACACCATGAGATCCACCATTGAAAAGGAAAAAGGTTAAGGTGAATCGTTTGGTGGATTATGATGATGAAGGCTCTAATGATGACATTTGGGTGTCAGAGCAGGAAATGCAAGGAGTGCCTACTACTCAAGTAGTAAGGGAAACACCTAAATTTGGTACATGATTGAGTAAATCTGATCCTATAGGACTCAATGGTAGAGATGATATGCTGGTTGAAGCATGTGCAAAGTTTCTAGATGATGACTCTTTTATAAAGTCTCAAGCTTTTATGGAATTTGTATACAAAGATAAAAGAGATGGATATGCCAACAAATTGAAAATAGAATGAAGCCTTCATCCATAATTGTGGGATGCCATCATCCAAAAAAGGATTTTAAATGAAAGGAGATCTAGATTCCAAAAGTTGACTGCAAAAGAGGTTCAAGAATTGATAAATAATAGTGGTATTTTGTTGCTACTAGAATGGGGTTTAGCTTATGCCATAATTTTTGACATAATAAAGAACTATGATAGGCCTCTCTATGATATAGAGGAAGTTGCACTTGCACTAAAGGGGTCTATTTTGAGTGAGGAATGGAAATCATTGGCTATATGGTCTTTATCCCTGAGCACCAAAAAAATAGATAGTGTTGAGCCTACACCTAACTACAGTGGAGGATTAATAATAAAAAGAGTGTTAGAAACATCAACCTTAGTAGCAACAAATATGTTAGTTCATGTTGCACAATCTACAAGGGATACTTTAGAATATGTGACCATATAAAAGGATAAGCTTATAATATATTACAATGATTTTCTAGTAAAATATGGAAGGATTGAGCAATATAATATGCAGTGGTAGACAAAATTTGCAATATTGGAAAATAAGTTGTAGAGTTTGCAACCCGGAAATCCTAAGAAAAATATTTTGAATCCCCCACCACTTCACAAGAAGTTATACCCCCATAGTTTACTACTGAAGTATGTTCTTCATGGGAAATTATACTATACAACATGGGAAGTGGGCTCATTTCAATAGTAGAACCCAGTACACTAGAAGGTCCATAGGCTAAGGAAGATACCAATAGGTAAGAGTTGCTTAGGAAATTAAATGAATAAAAAGAGAAATGTGACATCATGATGAGGATATTTTCAAGAGAAACCTAAAGATTTTCACTAAATTATTGGAACATTTGAACATAAGAGTGAATAATAGGTTGAATAGTATTCACCATAGTTATTCATCCATGTTGGTTGCTAACAGGAATTTTGAAATTGATAGAGAAAGAGCCATTTCACTCATGGGAATTTGGATCCCTAGAAAGAAGGATTTGGTATTGGTGTCAATTGGAGTTAAAAAGATGCTAATTGACCTAAAAAATTTAAACCTACTATGGTTCTTTTATGTAAAATTGAAGGATACAAGGGAAATATTGAACCATTAGAAAACAAAATAAAAGAGCTAGTGAAATCCTTTCATGAGTTACATCATGGCCTTCCTTCATCCATTCTAAGGGATGATGATAGCATCAAAACTCTACAAGAGTGGAAAAATGGAACTAATAAAGTTATTTCAGATCAAGCTATTTCAAATTGTCAGAAATTTGATATAGACACATTGAAGATACATATGGATATCCTAAATCATGCTGAGACTATCCTACTAGAATTTGATAAGGGGGAAAACCAGATTGTTACCAAGTATCCACCTTATAGAGAAAGGGCTGATGAAGTCATGAATTTCAATTGGCCCATTGAGGAAGAATTCCTAGCATGGAAAGGTAGATACTTGGAAGGAGTGGTGGACTAATATGAAATGTCGGGGTGGTAATTTGAAATTTTGAAGTCTACAACAATGAAGAATAATAGAGAAGTGATAATTGCACTACATAAAATGGATTTAGTAAAGATTAGGCTTTTGATGAAGTATGGAAAATAGAGTGCATCTTCTTCAAGTTGAACTGATGAAAAGGCTATAGACATGGACATATCTTTTCTCTTTTATTTTCTATTTCTTTCATGCTTTCCTTCTTTCACTTTGTGTGTGGGCACAATTTTTGAGGTAACTGTTTAAAGATACTTTTTGAAGAGTGGACTGGATCTCCAATAATGAATGAATACTACTTTCATTTCCCCACATGTTTCCCACCTCTTGGGAATGTAATGCAACTAAATTGTAGAATTTTTATTTTGAGGGGTCTAATAGGATATTGGTATGTGTACTTTTTTGGGTGTTGGCTTGTTTTTCTCCTTCATTTCTATAACAAGGAATTAAATTCTAGATAGTAGGGGTTCATTGTTTTGCATTTGACACTATGAATTGTAAAGGGAATATCAAGCATGTCTTAATGTTTTGTCTTAAGTTGATAGTTTTGTTTGTATGTATGTAATTTTGATAACAATATAGCAAATACAAAACATAGTGATACCAATTTCATGGCTATTATCTCTCCTTGTATTCATTTTATGAGTTTTGAATGAAAGTAATCCAGGGTTCCTTTTATTTTTCTCTATTGTTTCTCAATAGATGTATAATTTCATTCTTGCTTATTAGTTCAAAAAATTAATGTAAGTGCTTGGATGAGATTGTTAAATCATAAGAATTAGGAGCTATGATTTTTGTAAGAAGTGATGATTATCAATGTAATAGAGGAATATTGTGAAGCAATGTTTCTTGAGATTATAGGTTGCTATTGATAACATGTTTTCTGATTGCATAGGTTGATATTGACTCCATGCTTGGAATAAGACATTGGTTTGTGTGAAGTATTAATAATTTAGTTCCTAAGTTGATTCATCAACTAATCACCTTATTTTATAAACTTTCAAAATGGATACCACTATAATTTTTTTCAGTTGAGTTTTTCCTTCTCATGGTCTAAGTGTAGGATATTGGTAAATGAGATGCCAACTTGTTTGATGTGCTATGTTGAGTAATTTTATGAGAATTATATGTTATTGACCATGTATTTGAGTAGTATTCATATAATTTTTTTAGTATACTTTGTGGGATCACCCTCTTGGGTATAATAGAGCCCAAAGTATAGGAATAGAAGCCTCACAAATTTTACTCATTTGTTGGCCAATCCCTTTGGAGTACTAAGTGTTGGAAATGGAAAAGTCCATAGGTATTTTCTGAGGTCAGTTTGGTTCTTAAAAAAAAAACCAATAGATTGGCGACTCTACTAGGGAAGAACTTGAGAGAATTTTGATAGAAGATCATCCTGGCTTAAAGAATCATTGAAGTTTCAAGTTAGAGTATAATTAGAGATTCATAGTTGATTATTTGCACTCCCCATCCAAATCACACAACCAATAGATTGGCGACTCTACTTCAGAATAGCTAAGTCCAAAGTCTCTAAGTTCATATGTGGTACAAATAGAGTCGAGTAGTTTATTATATTATTCTCTTTTGTCTAAAGAATAATTATTTAAAATTTTTTTGTAAGAAGTCACATCATACATAGTCTTATGTGTTAGGTCTTAGTTCATTTTGTCACCTTGTGTCGAGTTATGTGGCACAACAACGGTAGGAGGGTCCTCAAAGAGAACAATCCAGACTGTGCAACAGGAGTAACACAATGAAAGAAACATGGAATATGGAGGAAAATGTAGATTCAAAACATTCTCATTAATAGAAAATCTTAGTTACATTTGGTCAAAAACATCTGGGCTTATAGATTTGGCTCACAGGCCTAATACAAAATGTTTAGAAATACAATATTCCAATGTGCTCCTAAATGTGAGAAAAATATTACAAATCTAAACCAAACTTATCTATATATTATTCACTCTCTTATTCTAATGATTTATTAAAAGCTTTATAGCATATCCAAAATTCAAGAAACATTTGTGTCAGCCAAAGATCATCACATTCTCCAAGGAAAGAAAATTTAATGGGTGCATGAACAAGTTGGCCTCAAATTTGAATTACTCCTCAACAGGTGCATAAGATGGAGTGTGGAACTATAATGAAGATTGAGGACACACCTAGGAATAATTAAAATCATGCCGTTAAGATCCACATGTTATGGGGATGATCCACAATGATCAAACTAGTCAAAAATTTTGAAATTATTTTGATGTCGGTTCAAGAAACTACCAAGAATTTTGGAAGAGATAACTTTCCAAAAAGAGGCCCAAGCACACTCAAAACTTGGGAAAAAGAAAATAAACATGTAGGTGATGTAATCCAAGATCCATAGGGCAGGTGAGAAAATATGATGAATCCACCAACATGAACTGAGAAAGAACCAAACAAGAACAAAACTAAAAGGAAAAAAAAATTGGTTGATGCAAGATTTCCAAGAACTGAGGATGCTCCTACATCAGAAATCCATGGTTAATGAAAATTTAATCCCTCACTTTATTATTGCTAAAGGAAAACCATGGTGGTCTACCTTAGCCTGAGAAATCCATGAAGAATCCTCAACTAGTCTACCTTTCTACTTCAAAAGATATTCTTTATACTATCTTCCACGAGTCTTCCTCCCATATCTGACATCCAAAATCTCTTCAATCTTATTTGTTTGTTTCTTAGGAAACTAATTCTCCAACTCCACTGTAATGTATTCACTAACTTCTGCCTCATAATATTCATGTAGGTCTGCAATGTTGAATATAGGTGATATACCCATACCTTCTGGTAGCTCCACTTCGTATGCATTTCCTGAATCAAACTTCTTCTAGATCCTACAAGTTCCAAACTTCCTCATCTTCAGCTTGTTGTATGTCCCAATTGGAAATCATTCCTTCCTCAAATATACCATCACTTCATCTCCAACTTTGAACTCAATGTGTCTCCTCTTTTCATTTGCTTTCTCCTTATACTTTCGGTTCATGTCTTCCAATTACTATTTCACTTGAGTATGTACTTTCTTCATATTTTCTGCAAATTCCTTTGCTTCTGCACTCCTTTTATCTTCCATAATAATGTATGTTAACTTAGATATACCTCTAGGGTGAACTCTAGTAACAATCTCAAAAGGTTTTTTCCCTATACTCTTGTTCATTGAATTATTGTATGCAAACTTTGCTTGTGCCAAGACTAAGTCCCAACTTCTGGTCTTCTCTCCAACCAAACATCTCAGCAAATTCCCCAAGCTCTTGTTCACTACTTCTATCTTTCCATTATTCTATGGGTGAAACCTAGAAATGATCTTCAAATCTGTCTTCAAATTCTTCCAAAGTGTCCTCCAAAATTAACGAACAAACTTTACATCTCTATTTGAAACAATACTCCTAGGTAATCCACGCAATCTAACCACTTCCTTGAAAAATAAGTCTGCTACATGCACTACATCTGTTGTCTTCCTACAAGGTATGAAATGTGTCATCTTAGAAAATATTTGTACCACCACAAATATAGAATCATTACCTCTTTGTTTCTTTGACAATCCAAGTATGAATTCCATGTTGATATCCTCCCAAGGTTTCTCTGGAACTGTCAAAGGATTATACAACTCAACATTTTGACTACTTCATTTTTCAACTTGACAAAATCTAAAAATCTACACAAATCTCTTGACATCCTTATGAATTTATGGCTAAAAGTAATTCGTACTCACCAATGCTACTATCTTATCAATTCCAAAATGTCCTGTCAATCCTCCACTATGCTTTTCTTTCACCAAGTTTTCCCTCATTGAACTCTGGGGTACACACAACTAATTACCTCAAAATAATATATCCTCCTGAATGAAACAATCCAACCACTAGCTTCTATCCTTCAAAACTAGTTCCTTACAAGCTTTCCAAGGTTCCACAAAATATAGGTCTTCCTCATACAAGTTCTTCAATTCATCAAAGCCTAATACCTCAACTCTCATCTCTATCAAAAAATTCCTTCTCCTACTCAATGCATCAATAACTCTATTTGAATTTCCACTCATATGCTTCAAAACAAAAGTATAGCTCTACAAGAATTCTAGCCATCTCATGTGTCTCTTATTCAACTTACGTTGACTATTCAAATATTGCAATGCCTGATGATCCGTGTACAACACAAAATCCTTAGGAAACAAATAATGTCTCCACTTCTTCAAGGCTTGAATTATAGCATAAAATTCTTGATTATACACTGAATATCTTCTCCTAGCATCATTCAACTTCTCATTGAAATAAGCTGGGGGTCTTCCTTCTTGACTCAACACTGCTCCAATTGCATTCCCACTTGTATCACAGTCTACTTGAAATACCTTAGTGAAATCCAGTAAAGCCAACACAGGCTGCTCAGTCACCTTCTACTTCAACAATTCAAAAACTTTATTTTCTCTAGATGTCCATCTCAAATCCTTCCTATCTCCTCTCATCATTTCTATCATAGAGCTACAAATAGAACTAAAATTCCTAATAAAATTTTGGTAGAAACTATCCAAGCCATGGAAAGATATCACCTCTCCAATTATTTTAGGTGTAGGCCACTCAACAATTGCTCTAACCTTCTTAGGATCCATCTTCAATCCATTCAGAGATATCACAAATACCAGATATACCAATTCCTCCTTCATGAAACTACATTTCTTAATGTTTATCAACAATTTCTCCTCTCTCAACCTCTAAAAAACTCATCTAATATGCAACGAATTTTCTTCAATACTCTTACTGAAAATCAAGATGTCATCCAAGTAAACAATCACAAACTTACCCAATAATTTCTTCAATACCTCATTCATCAATCTCATGAAATTACTTAGTGAATTTTTCAATCCAAAATGGATCACCAACCACTCATACAATCTTTCATTTGTCTTGAACACTATTTTCCACTCATCCCCTTCTTTGATTCTGATATGATGATATCCACTCTTTAAATATATCTTTGTAAAGTATTTAGCTCCACTCAAACAATCCAAAATGTCATCCATCCGGGGTAAAGGAAATCTATACTTTACCACGATCTTATTTATGGCTCTTGACTCCATACACATTCTCCATTCTCCATCCTTCTTAGGTGCCAATACAATAGGTACTGCACAAGCACTTAAGCTTTATCTGATCAATCCTTTCCTTAACAATTCTTGCAATTGTCTATTGAAATCTTCATTCTTTGTAGGTGTCATCTAGTGTGCTACTTTATTAGGGAAACTAGCTCCAAGAATTAGATCCATGCAATGACTAATACTCCTCACAGGTTGTAATCCATTAGGTACATTATCTGAAATTATCTCCTTATATTATATCAACAACTCCTTTTTCTCTTATGGGTGTTCTTCCACATGCTTCAAATATTTAGCCTTAGGAACTAAGGCATAACACACATTCTCATGTCTCAATCCATCAAGTAATCTCTTTCCGTCAACCAGACAAACCCTAGCATTTGTACAAACTTCAATTATAGGAACATCTTCCAATGGAAACAAAATCTGCTTCATCCCATTAGCAACAATGGTGTATATATTCTTCTTTCCATCATGAATAGCTTGTCTATCATACTACCAAGGTCTTCCCAAAAAAATATGACATATATCCATAGGAATGATATCACACAAAACTTCATCATGGTAATTTCCTATTTTCAATTTCACCAAACATTGTTCACTTACCAGAATCTTATGTTCATCTTATATCCATGCTATCTGATAGGGCTTTGGGTGCTTCAATCTTTCCAACTTCAACTTAGTCACCATCTCTTTAGAAACCAGCTTCTTAGAACTTCCATTGTCAACTATCACCTTCCAACATTTACCAACTACCTTTCATCTTGTCTGGAACAAAATCTTCCTCTACAATAGTTCCTACTCCAACTCTCTCTGACACAATAGTCTTCTATTTACCAACACTTCTTCTAGTTTGTTAGATGATACAACATGATGTTCCTCAACAAAGTTTGTTCTTCTACTATTCTCTATCTTTTTTCTCATTTCTCCCTAATTGCATTCAAATGCTCTATGTCCTTCTCCACCATATTTATAACAAGTTCCTCTGAATACCCTTTTCTCTTGTCCTCTATCATGTCTTCTATGTCCTTCATTCTAGTAAGCACCATATCCTCCTCTTCTATATGAGTTACCATAGCTTTTCTTATATGTATTATCATTCTTACTAACCTCCTTATCCTTGTTTTGATCTAGAAAAGATCCTCTTCCTCCTCCAATAAAAGTTCTTCATCTTTGAAATCTTCCACCTCTTCCTCTTAGTCTCTTCTCATGTCTCTTATTTAGCTTCTCTTTTGATTTTAGGGCACATTGATATGTCTCTTCCACATTCTACAACTTGATCAAACTAATTTCATCATGTATAGACAACCTCAAACCATTCACATATCTAGCTACTTGCTCAATTTCCTCCTCTGAATCTCCAGATCTGATATTCAACTTATAGAATTCTTTAGTATACTCTGTCACACTAGATTCTTTCTGCTTCAAATTTTTCAATTTTTAGAAAAAATTGAGATGATAGTCTGCAGGAATAAACTTTGTCTTCAACTTATTCACCATCTGATCCCATGATTTTATCTTTTCTTTCCCTCTTCTTTGTGTATCTGTCTGCAAATATTCCCATGAAAGGGATGCATTTCCTCTCAACTTTGTACAAGAAAATTTCACCTTCTTATCTTCAGTGGTACCTTCAAATTGAAAATAACTTTCCATCTCTATAATCCAATCAAGTATTTTTTCTAAATCCAACTTACTAGTATAATATGGTGGGCTGAAATGTGGCTTCGTATTTTCTCTAGTTAGGGCTCTTATGAGCCTCTCTTCTCCCTGATCTAGGATAGGTTTCTCTTCTCTTCCTCCTTCTTGAAATTCTACCTCTTCATCACTTATATCATCGACTGGTCAACCTCTTCTCTGGGTTGTTTCAACTGCATCTAATCTAGGAGCAATTCCTCTTAACATCTCCATTATAGCTTGGTCTACATTTTCACACACTCCACTTCCTTTAGAATTTATTCTTCCAACCATCTTTACAAAATTCCTCTGCAGCTATAGGTCAGATCCATGATCCACCAACCCACAACAAATCTTTTATAGGAATTTCCAAATTCTGATGATTTCGCATGGAATGAATCTCACTCTAATACCAATCTAGTGCAACCAGGGTAGGAGGTTCCTCAAAGAGAACAATCCAAACCATGCAGCAAGAATAACAAAATGAAAGCAACACAAAATATGGAGGCAAGTGTAGATTCTAAACATACTCATTAATAGAAAATCTCAGTTACATTCGGCCGACAACATTTAATCTTACAGATTTGGCTCACAGGCCTAATACAACATGTTTAGAAATACAATATTCCAATGTGCTCCTATATGTAAGAAAAATATTACAAATCTAAACCAAAATTATCTATCCATTCTTCACTCTCTTATTCTATTGATCTATTACAAGCTTTATAGCATATACACAATTTAGGAAACATCTGCATTGACCAAAGATCATCACATTCTGCAAGGAAAGAAAATGTAATGGGTGCATGAACAAGTTAGCCTCAAATTTGAATTACTCCTCAATAGGTGCATAAGATGGAGTGTGGACCTATAATGAAGGTTAGGGACACACCCAGGAACAATTAAAATCACACTTTTAAGATCTACAAGTTATGGGGACAAGCCACAACAATCAAACTGGTCGAAAAGCTTGAAATTATTCTGATGTCAGTTTAAGAAACTGCCAAGAATTCTGGAAGCAATAACTTGTGAGAAAAATGCCCAAGCATGCTCAAATTTTGAGACAACGAAAATAAAAATGTAGGTGATGTACTCCAAGATCCACAAGGTTAGGTGAGAAAATATGATGAGTCCACCAACATGAACTGAGAAAGAACAAAACAAGAACAAAACTGAAAGGAAAATATCTTTGGTTGATGCAAGATTTCCAAGAACTAAGGATGCTCCTACATCATTATGTTTAAAATATTTTCTAAGGTTACAAATGAAAAGTCAAAGTGAAAACACTTTCTATTCCCCAATTTTTTGGGTGGAAAATATGAAGTCTCTAATACCATTATAATGATAAATTCTCAAAAGGAACACAAGAAGAAGGATTTTGACATATTTAACATCATGAAGAAGACCAAAGGTTATGCAGAGAAGCATCTTGAGCATAAGGAAGAATGTAAGCCTATAAAAGAAAATAAACTTGTTTGGTTAAAGAAGAGCTCTAAGTCAAGTAAGTCTGTCGATTCTCCTATTGATGCGTCTCCTACTTTTAATATTGATGTAAGTAGTGTCGGTGTTGAGGAAAATGGACATGAATTTGAAGGGTGTAACATAGAACAAAGAATTTTTCTTGTTGATCAAGTGTTTAATAATGAGCTTGACATCTCAAGAGAGGAGGATAGATGGGATTTTTAGGGTAAGAATAAGAAGTTTTCAAAGCCTTTAACTCCTAGAGTTGGCTCCATTTTTACTACAAAGAATTTTAAGCCAAGAGGTGAAGCTCCTAATATACAAGTTCACCTTTCTCTTATGGAAGATCCTATTGACCAACCCTATTATAATCCTACACCAAGTGAGCCTGGAGATCATCTAGAAAATGAAGAAGATATAGATAAAATATGCAAGCTATAGAATAAGAAAAGCTAAGGCTTAAAGAAGAAGAGAAGAATATATTGAGGGTGTTAAAGGAGAGAGAAGCTAGGATTAGAGCTAAGCAACTTTAGTGAGATGCTCAGAAAAAAAATATTGGAGAAGATGAGAGAAGATGTTGCTAGATATAAGACCTTTGAAGAATATTTTAAAAAAATTGTTGCTAAAATGACCAATGATATCCCTAAAATAACAATCATGATGGGAAGCTCTACTACTGGTACCTATACCACATCTATCTCAATTATTACAGCCTTAGATCCTCCTATTAATTCTAAGAAAACATCATTTGTAGATCATGGTAAGAGGCCCAATGATCAACCTAATAAAAATACCTTCCATACCAATACCAATACCCATACTTCATCTATTGAAATCCCCACACACAATTCCAAAAAGGGTCATATTCCATCCACTACACCTCCAGATCTTGAATTCTTGAGATTACAATTGTAGAATGAAAAGCTACAAGAAGATTTGAAGAAAGCTGAGATAAAAGCTTCTAATACAGAGATGGATAGGAAGATTTCTTTTCCTAAAATTTCTATGCCCACTCCAGAAGATTCAATATTTGCACACACTAATAGTGAGTCACAAAAGAAGAATCTAGGACACATTCCTAGTGGAGGTGGTGGTGGAGATCAGGGTGGTGGAGGAGGAGGAAATAAGAAGAATAAGAATTCTTATTTTGAAGATGATGAATGAAACAAGAAGGGATGCGGTGATGGTGAAAGTGGAAAGGGTAAGGATAGTAGTCAATCTGACAACAAAATACATGATGAACAAAGAAATGTTCATAGGGATCGACTTACTAGGAGGACACTCCAAGTAGATAGATACCAATAGTTGTGTTTCACTAGAATACCTAGCTACCCTAACCCATTTCCTAAATATTTTAGAATTGCTATAGTCATATTCTTTGGTAATAATTCCTCTAGTGGTGAAGACCACCTCAAAGAATTTTCTAATATTATGGATGATTTTGAGGTAGAGTCAGATGATGTCATGATGAAGTTGTTTATGAAGTCTCTCACTAAAGATGCTAGAGAATGGTATAGGAGTTTTCCTTCCAAGAGCATTGGCTCTTGGGAGAAATTCAAAAGGATATTTAGAGAGGAATATGGTGAAAATACTAATTCAAGTTTTTTATTGAATCAATTTAATAATATTGCTAAAGTTCCTAATGAATCTATAGCTAAGTTCAATAAAAGATATCAATAGGCTAGAAAGAGGTTTCCTCCTCATCTACAATTGAATGACCATATATTCTTGGTAAATTACTTCGATGCTTTTGATACAAAAATGAGTTACCGCCTGCTAGATAAGAATCCTCAGACATTGAGGGAAGCTTTCAATATGGAAGAGCATATTGACAATATTAGCAGAGCAAATCATAAAGTTCATATAAGAGATGAATTGAAATCCCTCAAAAATTCAAAGGAGGACAACAATTCAGGGGCTAAAGGGAACACTTTTGAGGACAATATTTATAATTTTATGAAAAATATAAGTGACAAAATTGTAAAGCAAGAAAAGGCTCAACCGAAAAATTATCAAAGCAACAAAAGACCTCGTAGGCTAGAAGATCACCCATATAATACCAATTGGTATAATGTGAAGCCTATTCCTAATAATCACATAAATACTTAGAATAAGGTCCATATGGACCCTTTGCAAAAGAATTCAATATTTTTTGTTGAAGAAACCCCTTGGTGTATGGTTTGTCAAACTCCACATTCTCCTTAGCAATGTCTAGTTGCACAAATGGTTGAAGTGGAAGAGGATATTCCTGAAGACTGTGATCAAAAAATGAGGAGGATATTGATGTACTAATGGTCATGAGTGATTCTAATTTTGTTAACAATGAGTGCTCTTTTGATATGGACTCTTATGAAGTGGATGTAGATAATCAAAGGAAAATTGCTAGTTCATACCATCAACAAGTCCTGTCTAATGAGGATGCCAATAGTGATATTGAGTTGTATAATTTGGAAGTGATTGAAGATGGTTTTTCATTAAGAAGACCCTTATATGAGGAGTTTGTGAAATATACTGCAGTATTGGCCACCGAAGTCAAAAGTTCCTATCATATGAGAAATAGAACAATTGGTGCTAAAAAAGGTAGTCCTGCTAGTCTTTTCATAAAGGAGAAAAATACCAAAGGAAAAGAGCACAAGCCTAATGGAAAAATAGAAGTAGTCAAAGAAAAAGAAGGAAGGGGAGATAAAATTTAGGATAAAAGGGTAGGTAAACCAAAAGTTTTTGAAGAATTTAAATCTCCTGTTGTGAAGATAAAGACATAGAAGCAAAAACTTGAAGTTTGAAAGAAATATGCCAAGCATAGGGTTAAGGTAACCAAAAATCAATAGAAGGAGAGCAACAATGAACAAGGTATGCTGCCAATTGAATTACCCAAGTATAATCCTATTGATATGTTTCAATTACTTAGCCAAGAAAAAGTAGTTGTGCCTTTTCTTGAAATGGTGAGAATAAAGGAACACAAGCAAAGGGTAGTAGCCCTTATCAATGGTGCTACTATAGCTTGTAATGATTTAGTGGTTCCCAGTCCACCCAAACTAAGTGAAAAAGATAAGAAATACAAGGAAGTTGAGGGAGTTATCACTAAGATTCCCCATATCTTCTGAGGATATTCATCAACTACTTGTCTTGGGAAGATAGATCCATTTTTTCTCACTTTGATTGTTGGGGAAAACTTTATAAAAAAATGTATTATTGAATTTGGAGTGTCAAATAACATCATGTCAGCTAAAATCATGGAGGCACTAGGATTGAAAGTTGATAGCATTCATGATAAGTGTTATTCTATGGACTCAAGAGAAGTCCTTGTTATTGGTGTGATAAATGAACTTCCATACAAATTAGTAGCCCACCCAGACAAAGAGTTTAAGATGAGTGTGGTGGTAGTGGATATCCCACCTAATTATGGAATGCTACTATCTCAGAAATGGAGTGAATCTATGGGAGGAAGTATGAAATTTGACATGTCTTATGCTACATTTCCCATTGATGGTAAATATTTTCAAGTGATGAGAGAACCAAGGGTACCACATATGTTGGAACACGTTCCTGAGAATGATGCAATTTTTTTGTAGAAACTGACATCAATGATTTCAAAATGGAAGAAGTAATAAGAGAAATTGATAGGTGCCCTACATCAATAGAAAATGAAGTTTTAATATTGTTTCACAAGAATGGACTTTGGAAAATGTACTTTGATGGTGTAAGTTTTGAAGAAGGGTTTAGTGTAGGATATTATTGGTATCACCTAGTGGTAGTACATATAAATTCTCTTTTACATTGTCTTTTTTCTACATGAATAATGTGGCAGAATATGAAGCACTATTACTAGATTGAAATTGGTTGAAAAGCACAAAATAAAAAAGTTAATGGTAATTGGTGATTCTAAGCTTGTGATACCTTAGGTAAGAGCTAAATATGCTTTCAAAAATAACAAACTTAAGTAATATAGAAGTGCTATATGGGATTCCATTGAGCAGTTTGATGCTTTTGGAATTCACTAGATGGAAAGAGGACATAATAGAGTAGCTGACTTACATGCTAATAATCCATTGAGACAAAATGATATAAATTTTATAGGTATCTCTAAAGTTGAGGTGAAGACTAGGCATTCCATTCTTGACAATGTGCACAACTAGCAGATTTTTAATGATGACAAGGATATCCTCAAATTTTTAAACTATGTTGATGAATATGAGAGTCAAGAGATCGACTTTGGTGGATTTGTTGAGAATATTGATGGATAGGACATAGTATTTGGAAAAGAGGTTATCCAATTGAAGACAAAAAAATCCCCATAGGCCTTGTAGCACTTGAAAGGGTCTTTGGTAGTCAAGATAAAAGCAATATTAAGAAAACTGCTGCTAACCCAGAGGACCTCAAGTTGAACACCAATTTTGTGGTTCTATGTTTTTCTCTTACACTCTTAGGATCTTTCACCTAAAAGGAGAGAGATAGAACACTAAATTTGTGGTGGTTCCCTCAAACTAGGGATTGTATGATGTGAATGCAACTAAGTAATGTAATTGACTAATTAAGAATGCAAAACTAATGTAAACTGCAATGTTTGAAAACATAGTGAGATATGCATAAAATAAAATAGATATGAAATCTAATGTAAACATAATTGAAAAAGGTCAAACAGAGTGCACCTGGGAATTGGATGATGAATCTGGAATGTTCTGAAATCTAGCAAAAATCAATGTAAATCACCACTAGGACTCATTCGTCACTGATGGTGAATCAATTTTGCTACTGGTAGAAACATTTTAAATTGCTTTCTAATTTTTGAGAACTGTAATATGACAAAAAAACCTCTTTTAGCTTCTAGGTTAGACATATTCACCACTGATGGTGAATCAGTCCTCCTCCAAAATTCTACAAATTCAAAGGTTAATTATGTAGATCCAAATCTGCACTTGTCTTCTTGTCAGGTTGATGGAGTCAAATTTGTAGAAAACACACTATAGGTTGTCTCCAAGCATCCAATAGGGTTTAGTTTTCCTAATGTGAATGCAGAAGTTACATTGCAACATTAAATCAAAGAAAAATAGATCAAGCATTATAAGAGAAAGACCTAAAAGACCATGAAAATGTTAATGATCCATTTTTCTATTGTACATTTCTCCTCCACTTTTGTGAGAGGATGAACTTGCTTCAAACTCACACTAAAGTAGTCATCTTTATCGAGAAGGATCTAAATGAACTTATGCTAGAAAGATGGAATAACAATGATCAAGAGGGATGATAAAACCCCCAAGATGAAGATCACATGGCAACCTAAACATAAGAACAAAGGAACACAAGTGTGAAAGAGAGTGATACAGAGAAGAGAAAAAGGAAAAGTTGGATCAAACTTCGATCATTTCTTCAGCTAGTTGTGAATTAGATCTAGGTTTTTTGTCCAAAAAATAAAGTGCATACTCACTCTGGGGCAACAAAACTCTTGGAAATCCACTGGTTGAGAGGGCCCAAAGGTTGAGAAACATACACTAGTTGGTATGCACTCATAAACACATAGGTGGTTGTGGGGAAATTTGTGCCATAGAATGGGCTTCCCACTCAACCATATCAAACTTATAAGGTCTCTTGATAAATTTAACAAGGAACTAGAAAGGAAAATGATAGTTTGTGCTTTATGAGACAAGCAAACATTCATACGCTTAGAACTCATGAACAAGCAAGATGGTACCATAGGCATGCAAGTTGTGTTATGCAAGGTGGCCATGTAAAATGCAAAAAATGTAAAATGTAAAAGCTGTTTAAAGGATTCTTGTTAAGTTCATGCAAGGTCTATCACTTAGAGAACATTATGTCTAATGTCTCCAAGAGAGGACCAATCAAAAATTAGAATATTCACAAATTACGGGATGTAGTGTGTCACATTAGGCCACTAAGAGGAATGTAATATGCTAAGATAGGTCACACTTATGAAGGACATCAAATAAAATTTCATCCACAAAGTCACAAATGCATCATATAAAGTAACAACACTGCACTAAGAATCAAGAATGCAAATTAATAATTCCAATGTATTCCCCCCACTTTAAAGGAATTGCTACATATCATTATGTGAGCAATTACTTTAAAGTAGCAAAAAAGAAAAAGAAAAAAAGAAACAAGACATGAGAACCAACTTAGAAAACCCTATGCAAAGTCATATGTTTCTAAGTAAGGCTGCTTCATGAAAAACAAAACAAAATAAAGGGATTTTCCCATAGAAAGGAACACACCAAACACATAAGGGATCTATGGATTTGGGGTCAGTATGTTCATTGTGGTAATGGTTTTATTAAAGAGATCAGAACTATCATCATTCCCCAAAGCACATAGAATTGGAAGAAAGACAAAAAGAGAGTGAAAACAAAAGAAAAAATAGTCTATTTTGGGTCAACATGGAAGAGACATTATGGTCTCAACACTTTGCATTGTCCCCAAAAGGAGAAACAAAAGCAAAAATAAAATGAAAAGGTGAAATAAAAGGAAAAGATTTTGGGTCAACATGAAGGAGACATTGTGGTCTCGATGCCTTGCGTCATCCACAAAAAGGAAAACACAAGAAAAGATAAAGTAAAAATGAAAAAGGACCATTTGGGTCAACATGGAAGAGACATAGGGTGTCTTAACACTTTGTGTCATCCCCAAAAGGAAAACACAAAACAAAAGTGAAAAGAAAAATGTAAAATATATGACAGATAGAAGAGTACAAATAGAGGAAGTGCACAAAGAGAGAGAGAACATCGAACACACATTATGGGGGAACACAATAAAAACATACAAGCACATCAAGGAAAAAGGAAAATGAAAAAGGGGCTAGTAATGCAAATGAAATTCAACCATTAACTGAGTTATTGGCTTCTCAATATCAAGTAGTATAAGCAAAAGGTGGATAATGTAGTTAAGAGACAAAGGAAAAATGTATTACAAGGGAAAGGGTAACAACTTCATTCCTCCACTGAGTGTAAGACAAAAATTAGCTAAGGTAGGTGATAGGAAATGCCATGCAATAGTAAGAATGGAAAATTATACAACTATTGCATGATAAAGGGATTTTGTTTTAACTAATGATAAGAAAGAAATCAGTATCAGTGAAGTGATACTTGTTCAATATGTCCTTCAATGCTTGACATTCATCAGTTTGGTGCCCAAGAATATGATGATATTTTTAATATGGTATGTTTGATTCTTTACAATTGATGACCAACCTGTTTGAAGGTGGTAAGAGTATAAGGCCCTTGTTTAAAAGCAGTTGAAGTCTCCTTTCACATTCAAGTGGTGGATGGATAGGAAACTTGAGTTTTATTAGTTTGTAAGGTCATTTTTGTTTGCTAGATTCTCCCTTTTCATGGATGGAAGGAGGATGAGGATCCATGGGGATCCTAGCATCCTTTCCATTAGAATCAGGTAATGGTTGTTCACGTGGAAGGAGAATGTTCAAGTTAGGAGGAGAATCAAAGATCATTGTACCATCATCATGAAGTCTCCAATATTCAAAAGGAGGCTTGTTAGCATGAGGAGGATCTTGATATCCTAATTTTGTTGTGTTTTATTTTGTTGGTCTTTGTTCCAAAAGTTGGTGAGTGTCATGTTTAGTTGTTGTATCACATCCTTGTTTGCTTATGATAGTAAATCCTTTTCCCTATGTTTCTTCAAGATTGATTGGTGTGTTGGTGACTTTGTTGTCATAAAATGGTTTAGGATGTGGTTGTGTAGAGGAACTAGGTCCACCTAATGAGGGGAACTTATGTACTTCATTGATTTTAGGATGTAAGTAACCAAACATGTCAAGAGGTGAAAGAGTAGGGAGATCTTGTGACTTTATGGATGGGTAAAAGGCTACATTGGCATCAAGGTTATGGGTATGTGTAGGATCATCATGCAAAAAACAAGCCCTTAAGTGGCAAAAAATGTAGAAAAATCAGAGTTAGGCAACTTGACATAAAAATTTGAATAGATTATCTATATTATTTCAAAAATATGTAACAATAGAATTTATAGCAAATTGAATGTAGTTTCTAAACTACTAAGTTTATTTTTATTTTTTAAAATCTATTTGGTGAAAATTTGAAATTTCAATGCAGTAGTACTTAAATTTCAGGGAAAAAAATAAGAAGTAGGTGTCTGTCTGGCCACCCTAACCATAATAAAATGATAATATTTTTTTATAAGATTTTAGATATAAGTAGAGGACTCATGTCTGGATGTGATGCATATTTTTTGGTAATTTTTTTCAAGTAAAAAATTAATTATGATTTTTTTTTACAAGTTTTTAAAAATATAAAACACTTGTATGTCTGACCACCTTAAATTCTTAATCCTATAGTATGCAAATCATAGAATGTGACGAATGTTTTGGATTGAAAAAATGTGATATCGTTTAAATGCTATAGATGTTTTTCAATGAGCCTATCAATCAAGACTTTAGTTATAATTCAAATAGAAAATAAATAATAATTATTTATTAAATTCAAAGTAAAGCATAATATATATTGGTGGAAAGCTAAGAATCTCCTTTAAAAACCCTTTTCATTTCATCAATTTTGGGTAAAAAAAAAGTCGTCAGCCACATGGGCCATCATAGCACTTACATATCACCACCTTTTGGCCCATCATGATCCTACACATACCCTTATGAAGGAATGAACTTAAGAATGTGTTCATGCTATCATCATCTTCTCCAATGATGTCAACAACATGAGGATGACATTCATTTGGATTTGAAGGAGTATGAGGGAGCTCAAGGTCATTAGGATCACAACCAAAGGCACAATTGGACATGTCTACTAAGGATTTTAATGAATTCCAAAAAAATTGAAAAGAAAAATCCATGATGACAATGAATGAAAGTAAACTAAAATGCAAGAAAGAAGAGAAAACATACAAGCTAGAAAGTATAACAAAAAGTAACTACAAAAAAATGTAATGCAGAAAATACCAAGAAAAGTCCTGAAAATGTAGTTCAAAATGTGCAGGTGGAATGATTCGCTGAGGGTAGTGAATGAGTCCAAGTATGATATTTTTTTGTTTTTTATAAAAAATTTAAAATGATTGTAATGGTTTTGAGCTTCCAATTGAAGATGAAAATGCATATTTTTTAGTTTTTTAATGATTTGATATGCAAAAATGAAGTCTATATGATTCTTTCACTAATGCAATTTTATAAAACCTAAGATGAAAAAAAAGAAAAGAAAACCTAATTGAATTTTGATGCAAAATGAAACCTAGGATGCAAGATGCAATTGAAATCAGAAAGATAATATGTTCAATATGCAATTTCACCAAAATAAGCCAACAATTTTTTGGTTCTATGTGCTTCTCTTACACTCTTGGGATCTTTCACCAAAAAGGAGAGATAGACCACTAAAATTGTGGTGGTTCACTCAAACTAGAGATTGTATGATGTGATTATGAATAAATGAAATGATGTGAATGCAACTAAGTAATGTAATTGACTGATTATGAATGCAAAACTAATGTAAAATGCAATGTTTGAAAACATAATGATATATGCAAAAAATGAAATAGAGATGAAAACTAATGTAAACAAAATTGAACAAGGTCAAACAGAGTGAACCTGGAAATGAGATGATGAATTTGGAAGGTTCTAAAATCTGACAAAAATTGATGTAAATCACCAGTGGGACTCATTCGCCACTGATGGTGAATCAATCCTGCTGCTGGTAACAACACTTGAAATTGCTTTCCAACTATCGAGAACTAGATTCTGACAAAATCACCTTTTTTCAGCCTTCAAGTGAGACTCATTCTCCACTAATGGTGAATCAATCCTCCTCTATAATTCTACAAATTCAAAGGTCAATTTTGTAGATCCACATCTGCACTTGTCTTCTTGTCAGGTTGATAGAGTCAAATCTATAGAAAACAAACTATAGGTTGTCTCCAAGCTTGAAATATGGTTTAGTTGACTTGAAACACTTTATTGACTTGTTGACAACCTTTCAACACCTATTTTCTTGGAAAATCTGCACACAAAAATCTGCAAACACACATGCAAAAGGGAAAAAATGGTTAAGGGTTAGAGTATAGGGATTTTCCTTGGTCAAATCCCACTTTGGTAATCGAACCCTTAATGAAGAAATGAAATGAAATGAGCAAGTAATGATGAATAAACATCATGAAAATGTCCTAAACTCATGGTATGTGTAGGATCAACATGGAAAAAATAGGCCCTTAAGTGGCAAAAAATTCAGAAAAATCAGAGTTAGGCAACTTGACTTAAAAAATTGAATAAGTTATCTATATTATTTCAAAAATATGTAAGAATAGAATCTGTAGAAAATTGAATGTAGTTTCTAAACTACTAGGTTTGTTTAAAAAAAAAATCTATTTGTTGAAAATTTGAAATGTCAATGTAGTAGTACTTAAATTCTAGGGAAAAAATAAGAAGTAGGTGTCTGTCTGACCACCCTAGCCACAGTAAAATGATAATTATTTTTAAAAATATTTTATATATAAGTAGATGACTCATGCCCCGATGTGATGCATATTTTTGTAATTTTTTTCCAAGTAAATAATTAATTATGATGTTTTTATTACAACTTTGAAAAAATATAAAAACTTGAATGTATGACCACCTTAACTTGGTCAAAACTTCATGAAATTCAATTTTTCTTTTTTTAATCCTATAGTATGCAAAGCATAGAATGTGACACATGTTTTAATTAAAAAAATGTTATACCATTTGAAAGTTGTAGATGATTTTCAATCTGCCTATCAATCAGAACTTTAATCATAATTCAAATAGAAAATAAATAATAATTACTTATTAAATTCAAAGTAAATAATAATTTGTATTGGTGGAAATCTTAGAATCTCCTTGAAAAACCCTTTTCGTTTCATTAATTTTAGGTAAAAAAATATAGCCATCGGCCACATACCCATCATATTGCCACTTTTTGGCCCATCATGATCCTGCACATACCCCTCACCACAACCTTGTTGAAGAAATATGAAGATATGGCAATGGCTGCTCCAAGATGCTTGATTCAACAATGTTATGATGTTTCAATGCTTGAATGAGATGATTGAATTTTTGAATAAATGGGGGTTAAAATGGATGTAAAAACCCTTATTTATACACACTTATGCTCTAATAACTTAATAATACAACATCACAAGCCAACATAAGTTATTTTTAAATAAAAAACCAAAAGAAAAGTTGAATTATTTTGAATTTGGATCTAAGAGGGACTCATTTGCCACCCATGGTGAATGGGTCTCGCCTTGGGCTTGTAAGTGGGTGTTGGGAATTAATTTGAATTTAATGTTGTTTGTCAGGATCACATTCAAAAATACACTTAATTAAGTCTTATTAGTGCATAAAGGGGTCAAATAAAGCATAAGAAAGGTGTAAATAGTGATAACAAGCCTAGAAAAGTGTGAAATCTTGTTACAAGACTTTACAACACTTTAGAATAGGACTTGATAAGTGATGAAATAGTTATTTTTAGGTGAATTGTAATGAGAAAAGTCTAGAAAAGTGTAGAAATATGTTACAACACTTACAACACCTTCACAAGATACCATTATTCGAATTTTGAGGACCTAATGTGAATGTAGAAGTTACACTGCAACATTAAATCAAAGAAAAATAGATCAATAATCATGAAAGAGAGACCTAAAAGACCATGAAAATGTCAATGATCCATTTTTCTATGGTATAAAAGGAAGTAAATTTAGGGACTAAAAATTCCCCTAAGAAAGTGTATGTACGAAAGAAAATGAAACCAAAGGTGAAGGAAATGTTGATTGCTTTTCTTAGAAAATATAGGCATGTCTTTGCTTGCTCATATGATGACCTAAAATCTTACATAGAGTAAGTTTTTTAGCATGAGATTCCTCTGAAGGAGAATGATAAACCTTTCAAGAAAGCAGAGACCCATCAATCCTACTATAGCTCCCAAGATGCAAGAGGAGTTGGTAAGGTTAAGAGATGTTGGCATTATAAAAGCCATTAGAAATTATTCCTGGGTATCCAATGTAGTGCTAGTGAGGAAAAATAATGGTGATATAAGGTTGTGTGTTAATTTCAAAAACCTGAATATATCATCACTAAAGGACAACTACCCATTTCTAAAGATAGAATCTATGTTACAAAAGGTGATAGGTTCTAAGCTCTTGTCAATGATGGATGATTTTTTAGGTTATAATGACGTAAATTTAAAGAATTTTGAGTAGTACAAGACTACATTCACTACTCCATAAGATACCTATGTCTATGCAAGAATTCCTTTTGGATTAACAAATGTAGGTTCCACTTTTCAAAGGGCTATTGTCGTATCTTTATCTAATTTTATTGATCTGATTATGGCTATATATCAAGACGAATTGACCACTTACTCAAAGAAAGAGGAAGATCACTATATGCACCTAGAGAAGGTATTTGTCAGATCTCTAGAGTATGGGATATCTCTAAATCCTAAAAAATGTGCTTTTGGGTTACTAAGGGAAAATTATTGGGGAAAATTGTGTCTAATGACAAAGGAAGAATAGACCCTCAAAGAGTAGCTCCCATAGATAAAATTCCTTAGCCAAAAAATGTCAAGGGCATTCAGTCATTTTTTGGACAAATAATTTTTTTAAGAAGGTTTGAGACTAACTTTGTAGAAATCATAAGACCTATTTCCAAGATGTTGAAGAAGGTAGAAAAGGTTCTTGGAGTGAGGAGCCTAGCTAGGCATTCAAAAAAATTAAACAGTCTATTAAGGAGGCTCTAGTATTAAAGTGTCATGAATTCTCCAATCCAATGCACATTTTTTATTTCACTTCATACAATTATTGTTGTTTTGTTATAGAAAAATAAGGAGGGATATGAACAACCCATTGCATTCCTTAGAAAGAATTTATAGGATGGAGAGATCACATATGACATGATGGAAAAGCAACCATATGCTCAAGTTAAGGCTATGAAGAATTTCAAGACATACTTAGTGGGAACTACTGTCATAAATTTCATGCCAAGTGTTGTAAAAGATATTTTAACTCAGCAAGAAACTATAGGAAGAAGATGTAGATGGATCAACAAGATCCAAGACTTCAACATTGAGGTCCAGATTACCAAATTAGTAAGAGGACATGGCTTAGCTAAATTAATGGTAGAAACAAGTTTGGAGGCTAATCAAGTTTAATCAGGAAGAAATGGTTGATGTGGCACCTATTTGTGATATGCAAACATGTGGGTGCTATAGAATAATTTTCCAATATCTACAAACTTTGCAATGTTCTATAGATATGGATGAGAATAAAAAAAGGACATTAAAATTGCATACTATTAAGTATGTAATTATTGAGAATGAGCTATGGTGGAGAAGCCTGTATGATATATTGATTAAATGTGTGGATGGAAAGTAGGCATTATAACTCTTGTAGGAACTGCATAATGGAGTGTGTGGTGGTCATTACATGCCAAAGACCACTTCTCACAAGGTTTTCAGAGTAGGATTTTGGTGGCCTACTATATTTAAGGATGCTCACAAATTTGTTAAAACTTGTGATGCTTGTCAAAGATTTGTAGGAAAACTGAGGTTTTTCATGAAATTTACCACTTAGGCCTATTTCTATTTGAGCCCCTTTCCAAAAATGTGGAATTTATTTAATTAGGGAGATAATTGAAAAGTCTAGTGGATGGCACTCATGGATTCTTGTGGTCACTGATTATTTTACAAAATGGGTAGAAGCAATACCCACAAAAATACAAGGTGGTGGTGGATTTCCTATTGAATAATATTCTCATTATATTTTGAGTCCTAGAAAAAATCATCTCAGATAATGTCATGCCTTACATCAGAGGAATTCACATACTTTTGTGAAAACATGGTTTACAATTTTCCTATTCACCTTACCATCCTCAAGGAAATGGTTAGGCTGAATCCAACAATAAGATCTTAATGAAAATCATCAAGAGGGTGATGGAGAAGAAAAAAAAAGCTTGGGATTCAAAATTGAAGTTGGCACTCTAGGTAGATAGAGTGATTGTGAAAAAGACTATTGGTTATTCTCCATTTGGCTTGGTATATGGTTTGGATGCTAGGTTTCCACAAAATAACCTGCTAAAGATGTATAAGTTTTTTGCAAGAATATGATGAATATATATGTGAAGATATGCAACAAAAAATCAATAATCTGGTGCAATTGGATAAAAATAGAAGAGAAGATCATGTTAAGAATACAAAGATTCAGCTGCAAGTTAAACACTTGCATGATAAGAGAGATTCTCCTAGAAAATTAGAGGTAAATAGTATGGTGCTAGCCTAGAATGCAAGGGCTAAAGATAAGAGTAAACATGGAAAGTTTGAAGCATTATGGTGGGGCCCTTATCTAGTAGCTAGTATACATGGTGAGGGTTCGTATTTACTTCAAGGCTTGACAAGTGAACTTTTTGAACTGCTAATACATAGATAGTTCTTAAAGCCATACTTCTCCTAAGTATGTTATGATTCCATGTACACTATAAGTTTTGTATATTTTGTATAGGTTTGTTTTCTTTGGTTATTTTTGGGTTGGTCTTGCTACCTAGTCTAGGTAGTTCCCTAGTTTTGGTTCACTCTATTTTGACTGGTCTACTTCAACCATAGATTCTAAGATCTTTTCATTCCTATGAGAGACATGCATCCCCAATTAGAGCCACTAATGGAACCCCTAAAAAAAAATTCATGTTCCATCTCTAGTCTTGCTTAAAATTGGGTTGAAATTGTATATGATGGCTTAAGGTTATGTTCCTTGTTACTGTGTTAGGGTTTTAGTCACACAAAGCCTTATTTGAAAAACCATTTTGAGAATATATCCTCACCATGGTTTTAATTGTATATTGACCCCTTATTGTTGGTCCCTAGTCTTTTAACTCATATATTGTGCCATTGAAATCCATTAAGTAATTGGCCTTCTAGCTTTGTTTTACTGACTGCCATGTGTTGGGTCATTGCTTTAATTTTCCTTAAGTAAGGCTAGGTAGTTTTCACTAAAAAATTAAGTAATATTTTCCATTGGAATTATCTCACCATAGTAGTTGGGTCGCTTTTTAAATATTAACAATTTTGGAATGTGTAGATATGAGGACCCCTGACTACCATTCAATTGATGCAAACAAAACTCCATCATTCCCCATGAAACCATTCCATTTTATTGCTTCTTATTTTATTCCCAAGAGCTCACAAGCAAAGGCCATGTGTCTTGTATGTTGTTGGACTCAACATATTTTATAAGATGTACAAATGGTTTTCAAAGGAGATCAACATTGGGAGATGAATGATGTGGCCACATATGGACCATTCCCCGCACACCCATTTATTTTTCCTACCTATTAAAATAATCACATAGGTTGGTAGGTGGATGGCACATGTCTAGTCTAAATAGTGGGACCAGTGGTGTTAAGGGGTCTATCACAAAATTTTCAAATGAATGAATGGTCGATAGTGGGTGATGTGGATTAATCTTGACTGCTCCCTACTATCCCATATGGGTCTCACTTTTACTTCCAGATTCTCAATAGGGAAGCATACATTTTCCATGGGGAGAGATCCAAAAGACATGGAAGAATTAGCACAAGGGGAAATATTAATTAAATATTTTAACACAGGGCATGGAAAATAATCTATGCATTACTAATGTAGATATATTTCATGTGTTTGAAGATATTTTAATCAAGGCAATGGATGTTGTAAGAGGGATAAATCTACAGATAATTAAGAAGTGTGTATGAAGAGTCCAAAAAACTTAATCTAGACCTCTCCCTATTTCCCCCTTGATGAAAGTTGTGCACTGGTTATGAATCATGGGGGGGAGGGAAAGAAGACACACAAATCCTATTTATGACAACAAAGGAGTGGTGGAGCCCACATACTATTGGCAAGTGGTTCCATGTGGCTTTTTGTAATTTGGTAAATATTTTGGTTGTGTAAAGTTGGATCTTTCATAATAGGATGGCCAAATCTGTATTGTCAATCAATTAACACTCCAAAAAGACCAATGACTAGCATTCAAAACTCGGTTGAGGGCAAGTGATCCATTTTGGTTCGTGTGAGTGAGCCTTAATAGCTAAAATGACATCGAGCTACCAAAGTAAGGAGTTGTATAAATTTTAATACTTGTCTTAAAGACATAATTCAACATTATGAAGTATACTATGTACACTCAAGAAGCTTGTGTTGTGGTTTTTCAATATTTTATGACGTCAAAAATAGGGTTGTCAACCTGTGAAGAAAACTAGTAAGTGAATTGTTGCCCTCCCATTAGAATTATTCTTAATTTGTGGTTTTTCAAACTTTTGAGTCTATTAGGGTTTTCTTGGTTTAGCATTTTTAGTGTTTCACATTCATAAAAAATATTTTTTTAAGTTTTGCATTGCATTTAATTTGTGTCAAACCCTTATAAAAGTCATAAGCATTATTCAAATAAACCTAAAACCTTACCTTGTGGTACATCTTGTGTTACTCTACACACTCAAGAAGCTTGTGTTGTGGTTTTTCAATATTTTATGGTGTCAAAAATAGGGTTGTCAACCTATGAAGAAAACTAGTAAGTGAATTGTTGCCGTCCCATTAGAATTATTCTTAAGTTGAAAATTTTCAAACTCTTGAGTCTATTAGGGTTTTCTTGGTTTAGCATTTTTAAGGTTTCACATTCATAAAAAAAAACTTTTTTAAGTTCTGCATTGCATAAGTTGTGTCAAACCCTTATAAAAGTCGTAAGCCTTATTCAAATAAAACTAAAACCTTACCCTATGGTACATCTTGTGTTATGGTTCCTAAAGTAAAAGTGTCTTCATCTAAATGGGAAGCTTTTGCTCCCAAAAGACCTTTAACTAAAGACCTCATGGCACAGTTACCACCCTTGACCATTGATAAACCTAAGGGCCAACTACTTCTCAAGCCAACTACTTCTCAAAGGTGCACAAGTAGTATAGGGTTTAATTGAAAAACCTTACTTTATCAAGGATTCCAAGTTGCCTTATACGAGATGGGAACTATTTTATAACTAGTTTGGGAATAGAAACAAGTGTATCCCAGTAGGTATCCCTTGGAACTATGAACTGGGAAAGTTTATTGTACCAAATGTTTATATGGATGTTGACTTGCTTAAGGTAGTGGCTGCCAATTATGACCCAGTCACAAGAACTATAAGAACATATGATGGGAAGAAAATGGTCAAAATCACCAAGGAAGAATTGGGTATTGTTTTCAAGCTTACTAAATGCAATTATGAAATGTATAAGATAAATGAGGACACTCTCAAGTAGTAGTATAATTAAACTAAGATTGCATTCAAAGTTCACATCCTACTAAGATTCCTAGTAGAAATTGCAGGTCAAAAGATCATAATAGGGCCACATGATAAAGAGCCTTTCCTAGTTAGATATTTTATTTCTTACTTCCAAAAAACCTTATATTCTATTTTTCAAATAATTGGTTATGATCCTATCATGGGAATGCTAATAGCATGGATGTATATGGTTTCCCATATTTATCACCCCCAATATTTTGTAGTGTATGATTATTTTGGGTTTCTTTTAGAAATAATGCATGGAGGATTGATAAGGTTGAAGAAAGGTGAATTGGGAGTGAGATTCAGCTAGTATTCATTATTGATGCATATTTTTTTGTACAAAGGTGTAGTTTTCTTTGTGCCTAGTTTAACTTTGGAAAGAAGAAAGGATGACTTAGAGTTTTTGTGCAATGTTGGACTACTGTTTTAGAAAAAGATGATAGGACTTATGATTATGTGACATTTCAGAACCTGTTTGCTTCAAAACTATGGAGAGTCCTAATTGTGAGTGTACCTAGAATTCCCATAGCTCTATGATATGTGTAGGATCATGATGGGCCAAAAAGTGGCAATATGTAAGTGATATGATGGCTCATGTGGTTGACGACCTTTTTTTTAACCCAAAATTGATAAAATGAAAAGGGTTTTTAAATGATATTCTAAGCTTTCCACCAATATAAATTATGATTTACTTTGAATTTAATAAGTAATTATTATTCATTTTTTATTTGAATTACGACTAAAGTCCTGATTGATAGGTTGATTGAAAAACATCTATAACTTTAAATGGTATGACATTTTTTGAATCTAAAACATGTGTCACATTCTATGCTTTGTATACTATAGTATTAAAAAAAGAAAAAATGAATTTCATGAAGTTTTGACCAAGTTAAGGTGGTCAGACATATGAGTTTTACATTTTTTAAAAGTTGTAATAAAAAAATCATAATTAATGATTTACTAGGAAAAAAATTACAAAAAAATATGCATCACATCCGGACATAAGTCTCTACGTATATTTAAAATCTTATAAAAAAGTGTTATCATTTTATTGTGGTTAGGGTGGTCAGATAGACACCTACTTATTTTTTCCTTGAAATTTAAGTACTATTGCATTGAAATTTCAAATTTTCTGCAAATAGATTTTTTAAAATAAAAAATAAAGTTTAGAAAATACATTCAATTTCCTATAGATTCTATTCTTATATATTTTTGAAATAATATAGATAACTTATTCAATTTTTTACGTGAAGTTGCATAACTCTAATTTTTCTAATTTTTTTGCCACTTAAGGGCCTGTTTTTCCATGATGATCCTACACATACCCTCTACATTATTTCTTGAGACCTAAGAAGATAATGTCTAAGCTTAGAGTTTATCATAATTGGGAGATGTTATCCCATACCATGATTACACTATCTTAAGAGTATATGGTTCCACGGTAGCACCTAACACTCCTCCAATGTTTGTACTAGAGAGAATTGGTTTCCTATTGGTGATGTTTAATTGGGAAGTGTTGAAAATGGACAATTATTGAATCAAGGAAAAGGAACAGTCTTTCATTTGTACACTTGTTTTTATAATTTTGTAATGACCAAGGGAGGATGGAAAATTATTCTTGATATACTATAAACCTACTGCATGCATAGGTTAGTTGAGAGGGTTAGATATGACCCTGAAGGTTTTATGGCTTGGTTGAAAGAAACAAACAAGAACTTCAAATTTGCACACATTTTCCAATATCCTTAAGATTTGATAAGAAATGTGTTCGAACTTTTGGAGTAGGAGAAAAGAAGAGAAAGGTGGATTTACTTTAATAATATGAAAAAAAAGATAAATCAAGAAGAACCTAATATAGAGGTTCTCCCTGAAACTGAAAATGTACTACAAAAGGTGGAGCATGTATCAAGGAATTTTGATTCAATAGTGGGTCACCTTGAAACTAAAGGGGTAATAAGTAAGGATATGGGAAAATACACAATGGTAGAAGAATGAAGTGGAGGGGAGATCCCTATTATTGTAGAACAATCTATAGCTCAAGCCCCCGATGAACCAAAAATAAAGTTTTCTATAAGGAGAAAGGGTAGGGCAGAGAAAGTTGATGCAACTTTTGATCCTTCTCCGCAAGAAGAATATAAGCCTCCTTCTCCTATGCCACAAGTACCACCACCATATCCTCCAAGGCCAATAGAACCTAGGATTGTGGACATTGATTATCCACAACCTAGTGAAATACCACCAAGAGAGCCATCATTGAAAAGGAAAATTTTTGAGGTGACTGGTCTAATGGATTATAATGGTGAAGGCTTTGATAATGACATTTGGGTGTCAGAGTAGGAAATGAAAGGAGTGCCTACTACTCCAGTAGTAATGGAAACACCTAAATTTGGTACAAGATTGAGTGAAGCTAATCTTACAAGACTTAATGGCATAGATGATATACAGGTTGAAGCATGTGCAAAGTTTCTAGATGATGACTCGTTTATAAAGTCTCAAGATTTTGTGGAATTTTCATATAGAGTTGAAAGAGATTAATATGTCAACAATTTGGCTATAGAAATAAGCCTTCATCTAAAATTATTGGATGCCATGATCATCTAGAAAAATAAAATTAAATGAAACGATAGATAGATTCCAAAAGATAACTGCAAAAGATGGTCTAGAATTGGTAACAAATAGTGGTATTTTGTTGCTAGCACAATGGGATTTATATTTTTCCATAGATTTTGACATAATAAAGAAGTGTGGCATGCCTCTCTATGATATAGAGGAGTAAGTTGCACTTACACTACATGGGTCTACTTTTAGTGAGGAATGGGAATCCTTGGCTATATGGTCTCTAGCCCCAAGCACTAGAAAACTTGATATTGTTGAGTCTACACCTAACTACAATGGAGGATTAATAATAAAAATATTTTCAAAAACATCGGCCTTAGAAGCAACAAATTTGTTAATTCATGTTGCACAATTTATAGGGAATACTATAGAATCTATGACCATAGAAAAGGACAAGCTTAGAATAGATTACAATGATTTACTAGTCAAATATGGAAGGCTTGAACAATATAATATGCAGTGGCAGACAAAATTTGCATTATTGGAAAATAAGTTATAGAATTTGCAACCTAAAAATTCTAAGGAGAGTGATGGTGACTCCCCCACCACTTCACAAGATGTTTTACCCCCAGATTTTACAACTAAAGTAAGTTCTTCATGGAAAACTATTCCATATAACATGGGAAGTGTGCCCATTTGAATAGTAGAACCCAGTACATCATAAGGGCTACAAGCTAAGGAAGATACCAATAGGGAAGAGTTTCTAAGGAAGTTAAATGAATACAAAGATAAATGTGGCAATCATGATGAGGAGAATTTCAAGAGAAACATGAAGATTGTCACTATAGTATTGGAAAATTTGAACAAAAGAGTGAATAAAAGGTTGAATAGTATTCACCATAGTTATTCAATTGTGGTGGTTGCTATAAGGAATTTTAACATTGATTGAGAGAGAGCCATTCCGCTCATGGAAATTTAGATCCATAGGAAGAAGGATTTGGTATTGATGTAAATTGGAGTTAAATAGGATGCCAATCTACCTAAAAAGTTTAAGCCTACTATGGTTCTTGTAGGTAAAATTGAAGGATACAGAGAAAATATTGAACCATTGGAAAAAAAAATAAAAGAGTTGGTGAAATCCTTTCATGAGTCACATGATGGCCTTCTTCCATCCATTCTAAGGGATGGTGATAGCATCAAAACTCTATAGGAGTGGATAAATGAAAATAATAAAGTTATTTGAGATCAAATTGTGTCAATTTGTCAAAAATTTGATATGGACGCATTGAAGATAAATATGGATATGCTAACTCATGTTGAGATTGTCCTACTGGAATTTCATAAGGAGGCTAACCAAATTGTCACTAATTATGAACCTTATAGAGAAAGGGTTGATGAATTCATGAATTTCAATTGGTCCACTAAGGAAGAATTCCTAGCAATGAAGGGCAAATACATGGAAGGAGTGGTGGACTAATATGAAATGGTGGGGTGGTAATTTGAAATTTTGAAGTCTGCAACCATGAAGAATAATGGATAAGTGAGAATTACACTACATAGCTAGGATTTAGTACATATTAGGCTTTTGATAAAGTATGGAAAATATAGTTCATCTTCTTCAAGTTGAATTGATGACAAGGCTATAGATGTGGACATGTCTTTTTTCTTTTCTTTTTTGTTTCTGTCATGCTTTTCTTCTTTCACTTTGTGTGCATGGGTACAAATTTTGAGGTAACTTTTTGAAGATTGGACCAAATCTCCAACAACAAATGAAGATTACTTGCATTTCCCCACATGTTTCTGACCTCTTGAGGATGCAATGCAACTAAATATGGGAATTTTTATTTTGAGTGGTCCAATAGGATATTGACATGTGTCCTTTTTGGCCAAAGGCTTGTTTTTCTCCTTTGTTTCTATAAGAAGGAATTCAAGGCCAAAAAATAGGGATTCGTTGTTTTGTATTCAACACTATGAATTCTAAAATGAATATCAAGAATGTCTTAGTGTTTTGTCTTAATTTTAGAGTTTTTTTAGTATGTATGTAATTTTGATAACAATATAGCAAATACAATACAAAGTGATACCAATTTCATGGCTGTTGTCTCTCCTTGTATTCATTTTATGAGTTATGAATTAAAGTAATCCAAGGTTTCTTTTATTTGTCTCTATTTTTTATCAATAGATGTTTAATTTCATTCTTGCTTATTAGTTCAACGAATTAATGTAAGTGCTTCAATGAAATTGTTAACTCATAAGAATTAGGAGCTAGGATATTTATAAGCAGTGATGATCATGAATGCGATAGGGGAATGTTGTAAAGTAGTGTTTCTTGAGATTGTAGGTTGCTATTGATAACATGTTTTCTAATTGAATAGGTTGATATTGACTCTATTTTTGGAATAAGAATATGGTTCATGCAAAGTATTTATAATTTCATTCCTAAGTTAATTCATTGGCTAATCACCTTATTTCATAGACTTTCAAAATAGATACCACTGTAGTTTTCTTGTGCTTAGTTTCACCTTCTCATGCTCTAAGTGTAGGTTATCAGTAAATGAGTGGCCAACTTGTTTGATATGCTACGTTGTCAAGTAATTTTATGAGAATATTTGTTATTGACCATTTATTTGAGTATTAATCATATAAATTCCTGAGTATACATTGTGGGATCACCCTCATAGGTTTAATAAATCCCAAAGTGTAGGAATAGAAGCCTCACAACTTTTATTCATTTATTGGCTAATCTCTTTGGAGAACTAATTATTGGAAATAGAAAAGTCCATAGGTATTTTTTGAATTTAGTTTGGTTCTTAAAAAAATAACCAATAGAAGGGTTCTTGAGGGACCCCTTTGAAAGTATTTCAATTTTTTAACTTCCTATATGATTTTCTACTTTTTTTCTTGCGTGGTTGCTTTATGTTTCTAACATGTTTTATGTGAAAATTAACATGTTGCTTTGTAGGTGTACCTATGAAGCCGCTTTCCAATTTGAATTTGTAAAGTCCCCTTACTTTGGGCTTCCTTCATGAGAGAGAACTTGTGGGTTTCCTTCTTGTAGGTTTTTGAGCCTGTAAGTTACTTGCTTCACTAGGCTTCCTTCACGAGAGAGAACTTGGGGGTTTCCTTCTTGCAATTATATGGGCCTATGAGATGCTTTTATCCTATAGGATTTATCCCTCGTTGGTCTGAGGTACTTTGGTGTACTTTGTGCCACTTCATACTTCTATGGGGCTATGGAGTCCTTTTGTTTGAAACTCCCCAAGGAGAGTACCTATGGAGTCCTTTTCCTACCCTATGCTTTCAAGTTCATTAGATCACATTTTGCTTCCTCGATAGTTCAGGTATACATTTCTAACCCTTTGTTCTACTTTACCAAATACTCATAGATATTTCTGCTTACTAAAGTGGGGGTAAAATGTATAGGAGTGAATTTGCACCCTTCGTACAAATTCCCCTTTCAGATATCCTCACCTTATAAAATAAAATCCAAAGGTGAAATTCCACATAACCCACTTACCTTCCATCCACTTAAAATTTTTCCTATGTGTTGATGAGGGAATATTTGTCAGGGATGAACATACATGTAGACATATGCATGACACATTATCATCCTTGAAAAATTCTTGCATCTGAAGTTGGTAGAGGCATTACACACTCGATTGGGGTCAAATTGTAATGTCCCTCTTTGACCAACTAACCTAAAAATTCCTTATTCCTTCTCATCCCACCTTCAAAAAAATTCATTCTCAATTAATTTCACTCTCTAGACAATTCACTTTGATCTATCAAGCAAATTCACAACATTCTAGCACTTCTTTATGAGCATTATAGCAATAGTGTCACTCCATCAACTCCATATTACAAGTGTGAGGTAGTCATAGAAGTTGTGGGCTTGGAGTCTTGTGAGACCTCCCTTCATCACCGGTGTGGTTGTGATGACTTTTCTAGGTCCATACCTTTCCTTCTCCTTCCATTGGCTAGTGAGCTTTTGGGTGGAGGTGGTAATGCTTGACTCCTCTCATTTGTGATTTGATAGAGTAGTATAGTATTATTTTTTAGTGTTCAACAATATTTCTTTCTACATTATTTATCACATATTCTACTATGTTGCTTTTTGGCTATCCATGGAGGTGGAAACACCAAAATGGAGATCTAATTAAAGGAGGTCCTTATATATCTCCAACAATTTTCTCCTTCTTTTTTGTGTGTAGGTGGATGTGTGTTTGGAGCTAGCTAGCGAATAGGTGCTTTTGGAGATCATTTTCATTACCCTAGCTTTAATTTACTTACTTTACCATCCTTGTCTCTATTTTTTGTACTTTTTAATTCTATTTTTCCCATTAGAATCAAGTAGCTAGGGTATTAGTAAGTTTTTAGCTAGTTATTGTACTTCAAGTTTTCTGGCCGTATGGATGCTAGTGCACTAGAGAGATGCCAATGTACTACATTGTCATCCCAGAATAAAGATTCTATCCTTAGAAAAAGATCCACCTGAGGTGTAGTACTAACTCAAAAAACTAGCTCGCCTAGCCTAAACTTGAATTTTGGGTCTATAGAGTTACAAAATGACTATATAGTGCTCTTCATTTTTGATCCTCACCTAAGATATCCATTAGAGTGAGGTAAGTTAGGGAATCCCTCTACTCTTGACTCTCCATGACCTTGAGCCTTGATGTGGTTGGTCCCCCTGGTGTAGGAACACTTATACCACAACATCAAATTTTGGTTATTTGAATGAATAATAGGTTTATGCTAGTGTCTTGGTGTTTATTCTATTTAAATAAATTTTAATAGACCAATTCTATATGTATTTAGGGGATTTGTGGGTTAAGGTGGTCAAATGTGCAAAATGCACTCTTGTTTCAAGGAATTGTCAATGTTGCCATGTAGGTAAACTATTTGAAATGTAAATGGGACTGAAAGACATGAGTTTACAAGTCATATTTAGGATAACATAAAGGTATCTAAGTGGTTCTAGGTGTCTTAGATAACAAACTTGCATAATGGGGTTCATTTAGCACATAATTGCTTTTTAAGCCAACTAGGGGTTAAGGTGGTTGAGAGGTAGTTGTAGGTGATGGGGAATATTTTAATGAATTGGAAAATGTATAAAGTCCTTTGAAAGGCATGAGAAAGGATTTATGGACCAAAAAGTGGTGAGCATTCATTGAATAAAGTAACAATTCTCTGTTGATTTCACTAGTTTTTCTTCTATTTTCACTGTATTTCTATGTTTTCTTCCATTGTACAGGTCATACAAGTAGATATATGCTCTAAATCCTTGTGATTTCTTTTATTACATGGGAATAACATGTTTATGAATCCATTTTGAATTCTTAATCATGAACTTGAGGAGCTCTTTGTGAATCTTTTGTGATTTGCCTATACAAGGGCAGTGAGGAACCGTTTGAGTTTCTTTAATGTTCTAAGCCATCCCCACTTACTGTTTTGACCTTTTCCTCAATGGTGAGGCACGGAGTTAGGTTAGGATATTTTCCTTTGTATTTTAGATTGGAAATAAAGCAGATTGCAGACTGTAAGGTGCCACCACAGTGCGAAATAAAGCAAAGTTCATGCAAGGATGGATTGGACAGTATTAGATTTTCAATGATTTGTTGTTGGTTTTCCTTAGAAAACATTTTTAAATGTTTGTACAGACCCTAAACAAGTAATTTTAAGTCTTGGTTGGGCTTGGAAATCCCAAGAAAGGTGTAAGGCTGAAAACCCTAGGTAGTTATGAGGAAATTGAGGGTTTTGAGGAATGGTGGCTTAGAGGTTTAGAAATTTCCTAAGACCTATGAAATTGGGTGTTTTGAGACATTTTTTATGACTATCCAAGAGTTAGAGGGGTTAAGAGAAGTTTAAATAACACTTTGTTTGTAAAGCAGGGCTAATCTTGTAGCCTTTTTGCAGGGTAGTTTGATGGTTCTCCAAGAAGTTGCAAGAAACTTTGTATGTTTGGTTTGGGAATTGTGTTGAGGGTATGAGTGGATGTTATAATGATGTTGATATGGTTCTTGAGTGGAATTCTCAAAAAGATAAGTCTATTTGATGAGCTTTGGAGTATAAAGCCTTGATAGTGTTAATTGATCCAACTAGTGGATTGTGGTTTCAAGTATTGATGCTTATTTAAGATCTGATCAAAAGTTGAGTCTTCTCCACATTGGCTTTGCATCAGCCCCTCTCTCACATAAATATTAAGAAAATAAATATTTGGGTAAGTGTGTGGAAATAATAGTCTATGATTTAAAATTTGAACTAATGTTTTCTACATTTTATGTTTTTCAATGTAGGGATATTTTGGGGAGATAATAATTAAAATTCAATGCAATAAAATCCTACAAAATGATGTGGAATAATAAATTTAAATTTTATTCCTATAAGTAACATGTGGGTTATGTAGTTGTATTCATTTTTTGGAAGACCCTTGGCTATTTGACTCCCCATTGGCCCTTTTTGAGTTTAAAAACATGATGGAACCTATGATTCAGTTCTTTGGTTGGAATGTATGTGCCTAACTTGATGGTCCATTATGTGTTAGGAGATGGAAATACTTAGGCTTATGCTACCCTCTTTCCCTTGACTTGAAATGACTGGCTATGTCCTTACAGGACTTACTCTCATTATCTGGAATCCACATATCTAAAGTTGAGGATAATTTCTTTTGGTATTTGGAATGTCAGGGAAACCTTTCCATTAGGAAAACTTACAATTTTTTGTCACACAAGGGAACTCAAAGCAAGATTTGAAAATGGGTTTTCAATCAACGCTTAATTCCAAAAGTAAATTTCTTCTAGTGGACAAATTGTCACAATAGGATTCCAACCCAAGATAGCCAGAGGAAAAGGGGCTTCTTGATCCCAAATACATTCATGTTATGTAAAAATAATGAAGAGTCTATTGATCATCTATTACTACATTTTCCTTTTGTTGTTGAGGTTTGGGACCTAGCTTTTCAAAAGCTTGATACTCACTAGACCCTAAATAAGGATTTAAAATCCTTTATTCAAGGATGGACTAGACCATTTCAACACCCTCTCCCCATGGATATCTAGAGGCAAGTCCCCCCTATCATATGTTGGTGCCTATGGAAAGAAAGGAAAAATTAGATCCTTAGAGACACTAAGAGGAGCCCTCAGGAATTTTTTGGTATTGGATCTAGATTTATTTTTGACAGTATCTCCCTATTCAAGTGCAAACCCCCAAAAAATTCCCCTATGGAATGGGAGATAAAAATGGAAAAATCATGGAACATAAAACTTCATAACAACTCTTTTGATAATTCCAAGTCCCTTGCTAGAAAAAACACAATTTGAAACTACACCATAGGAACATGGCCCCTTGTCATTTTTGTGGCCTTTTAGGCGTTTCTTCATGATGTTTGGTCCATTTGTAATATGGATTGAATATGAACATTTAGGTCCTTAAAATTCAAATAATGGCATCTTGTGAAGGTGTTGTAAAGTGTTGTAAAAAAATTGTACACTTTTCTAGACTCTATTCATTACAATTCAACTAAAAATCACCTTTTCATCACTAATAAAGTCCTATTTTGAAGTAATGTAAAGTCTTGTAACAAGATTTCATGCTTTTCTAGGCATAATCTCACTATTTACACCTTTCTTATGCTTTATTTAACCTCTTTATGCCCTTAGAAGTCTTGATTAAGCCCCCTACAAATAACATTAAACATTTCCTAATTCTCAAAACCCACTTTTAGGTCCAAGGTGGGACCCATTCACCATGGGTGGCGAATGAGTCCCTCTTGGCTCCAAATTCAAAATATTTCAAATTTCCTTTTTAGTTTTTATTCAAAATTACTTGATGTTGGCCTATGATGAGGTATCATTAGGTTACTAAGGAAAAAATGTGTATAAATAGGTTCTTTTCTCCTCATTTACATTGGCTACAATCTCCAAACACATTCAAGCAATCTTCCCATTCATTTAGGCATTCATCAAGAATTCAAGAACTTTGCATCATTTAATCAAGCATGAATCAAACATCTTGGGGCAGCCATTGACATAACTTCAGATTCTCTTCAACAAGTGTTCAGTAAGTTGATAACATTTGCATGTTATTTGTTTATCATTCTCTTTCATTCCATTATTTCATTAAGGGTTTGATTACCAAAGTGGGTTTTTGACCAAGGAAAACCCCTATTCTCTATCCCCCAACCATTTTCATCCTCTTGCATGTGTATTTGCAAAAAAATTTATGTAGATTTGACAAGCAATTAGGTGTTGAAGAGTGGTCAACAAGTCAACAAGGTGCTTCAAGTCAAGTCAACCTCATTTCAAGCTTGGAGAAGACATTCAATCCATTTTCTGTAGAATTAACTTTGTCAACTTGACAAGAAGACAACCTCAAATTTGGTGTTGCAGAATTGTCCATTGACTTCTCAGAATTTTGGGAGAGGACTGATTTTCCATCAGTGGTGAATAAGTCACACCTAAAGGCTGGAAATTCATATTTTTTCAGATTCTAGATCACAACACTTAGAAACATGTTTTCGATAGTTTTCATCATAAGCAAGACTGATTCACCATCTGTGGTGAATGAGTCCCATTTGTGATTTTTCTGTGATCTTAGACAACATTCAAAAGATTCCAAATTCTCCTTTCTCTACCCAGGTGTACTTTGAATCATCCCTCTTCCTTTTTTTTGTTGCATATGTCAACTCATAGTTCATGTTTGTATATCACATTATTTTTTCCAACATTGCATAATTCTTAGGTTTGGCATTCAAATTCAGTCAAATAAATCTAATTGAACTTAGGTCATTCCATTGAGTCTTAATTACATCATACATTACATAATTTGAGTGAACCTAGCTAGATATTTTCAGTGGGGTTTATCTCTCTCCTCTTAGGTGAAGTAGCCTAAGAGCACGAGAGTAGCCTATAAGCCCTACCAAAAAATCTTCAGTTCATTTTGGTGAACCTGCACATTGAACACTTTACATTTTTTATGTCAATTGCATCTGGCATCTTAGACTTCATTTGAATCAACATTCAATTAGATTTTGTCTTCTTTTTGCATCCTAGGGTTTTTCAGATTGCATTAGTGAAATACTCATTGAGATTTCATTTTTGCATTGCATATCATTGAAAAAACTAAAAATCTACATCTGCATTCTTAATTGGCATCAATGAAGCATTAGAATCACTTTAATTTTTTTTTTAAATCACAATAAAAAAAACTCATAGTTGGACTCATTCGCCACCCTGGGAAAATCAGTCCACTTGCACATTTTGTACAATATTTTTAGGCATTTTCTGGGTACTTCCTACATTACAGTTTTTTATAGTTTTCATTCCTAGAATCTCTATTTTTAGCTATTTCTTGCATCTTAGTTTACATGTATTCATTCTCATCACGAAATTTTCTTTTAATAATTTTTGGAATTCATTAAAATCCTTGGTAGATATGTCTAATTGTGCCTTTGGTTGTGACCCTAATGACCTTGAGCTTTGTCATGCTCCTTTAACTCCTCATGATGTAGACATCATTCGAGAAGATGATGATAGCATGAACAAGTTCTTCAATTAATGCCTTGTTAACCTCAAAGCTAATGCAACCTTTTACCCATCCACGAAGCCACAAGATCTTCCTATTGTTGCACCTCCTTATCACTTTGCATATTTACATCCTAAAATCAATAAAGGACCTAAAGTTCCTCCATCTAGTGGACCTAGTTCCTCTCAACAAACACATCCTCACCCATTTTATGATCAAAAAGTCACAAAAAATCCCATAAACCTTGAGAAAACATATGGCAAAGGCCTTATTATCCTAAATAAAGAAGGTTGTGACACAACACATGAACATGACATTCACCATCTTCTTGAACCAAAACCAATAGAGGAAAATACAATAGGACTAGGATATCAAGATCCTCCTCTTCCTAATAGACCTCCTTTTGAATATTGGAGACTTCAAGATGATGGTACAATAATCTTTGATTGTCATCCTGACTTGAACATTCTTCTTCCATGTGAACAACCTTTACATGATGTTGACAAAAAGGAGGCTAGGATCCCCATGGGTCCCCTTCCTACTTGCATTCATGAAAAAGGAGAGTCTAGCAAATGAAAACAACTTTACAAATTGAAAGAACTCAAGTTTCCTACACATCCTCCACCTGAATGTGAAAGGAGAATTCAACTACTTTTAAAAAAATTTCTTATACTCTTACCACCTATGAATGGGTTGGTCATTTGTCCTAAAGATTCTAACATACCATTTTTCAAATATCATCATGTTCTTGGACATTGAACCAAATAGTGTTAGACATTGAAGTACATACTGGATAAGTATCATTTCAAATTGCTTTCCTATTATCTCCTAACTACTAAATACCTTTGTCATGTCATAGTTTTAGAATTCCTTATTCTCCCTATTGCACAATCCTTTCACATCACCCACCTCGGCTCATTCTTTCCTTTACACTTTGTGGGGGGCAAGAAGTTTTTAGTATTTTCCTTGTAATGCAATTGTCTTTGTCTCTTAACTATGTTATTCCTTTTTCCACTTAACCATTTAAGATTGAGTAGCCAATAACTTAGTTAATGGTTGAATTACATTTTCATTACTACACCCTTTCCACTTTTCTTGTATGTGCGTATCATTTTCCCCCATATTATGTGTTTGATGTTTTCTCCCTCTTTATACACTTATATGTGTATCTTTGTTCTTCTATATATCATAAATTTTAAATTTATCTTTTTCATTTTTGTGTTTTCCTTTTGGGGATGATGCAAAGCATTGAGATGCCCTATTTCTCTTCTATGTTGACCCAAATCATCCCTTTTCCTTTTTACTATGTCTTTTTCTTGTGTTTTCCTTTTGGGGATGATGCAAGGCATTGAGACCAAAATGTATCCTTCATGTTGATCCAAAAGCTTTTCCTTTTCTTTTTCCTTTTTATTTTCACTCGTGTTTTCCTTTTGGGGATGATGCAAAGCATTGAGACCACAATGTCTCTTCCATGTTGACCCAAAACATAATTTTATTTTGTTTTCACTCTTTATGTCATTCTTCCAGTTGTATGTGCTTTGGGGGATGATAACAATTCCAAGCTCTTTAGTCAAACCATTGCAGCAAAGAACATACTAACCCCAAATCCAACAATGCCTTATGTTTTTGGTGTTCTCTTTTCTGGGGGGGCAACTCCCTTTTCTTTTTTTCTTTTCTTTTTTGTTTACATGAAGTATCATAACTCAAAAACATATGACTTGTCATAGATCTTTTTGAGTTGGTTCTCATGTCTTGTTTTTCCTTTTTGCATTTTCCTTTCCTTCGCTACTTTAAAATAATTTCTCATGAAATGATGTGTACCCATTCCTTTAAATTGGAGGGCATACATTACCATAATTTCATTTACATTCTTGGTTCTTAGTGCAACCTTTCCATTTCATACAATGCATTTTTCACTTTTGCAGATGACATTGGGTATGATGTCCTTCATAAGTGTGATCTATCTTGGCATATTACATTCCTCTCGATGGCCTGATGTGATGCACTACATCCCCTAAGTTGTGAATATTTTATTCTTTCATTTCTCCTCTCTTGGAGACATTAGACACAATTTTCCCTAAGTGGTATACCTCACATAAACTTAACAAGGATCCTTTGAACATCCTTTCCATTTTACACTTTTACACTCTTACATTTTTTCATTTTACACTTTGCACTTTTTGCCACCTTGCATAATGAAACTTGCATGCCTATGGTACCTTAATTTTTGTTCATGAGTTCTAAGTATATGGAGCTTTGCTTTCCTCATGAAGCACAAATTGACATTTTCCTTTGTGGCACCTTGTTAAATTTATCAGGTGGTATAACTTTATTTTGGTTGAGTGGGAAGCCCACTCAGTAGCACAACTTTCCCCATAGCCACCTTTATGATTGTGAGTGGATACCAACTAGAATATGTATATTACCTTTTGGGCCTTGTCACATGGTGGACCACGATGAGTTATGTCATCCTAGAGTGAGTATGCATTCTCTTTTTCAAATAAATAGCCTAGATCTACTCCACAAGTAGTTGGACAAATGATCGAAGCTTCATCCTATCTCTTCATTTCAACACTTGTGTTCCTCTATTTTTATGTTTAATTTTCCATGGAATCTTCTTCTTGGGAGATTGATCATCCCTCTTTATTGTTTTTATTGCATCTTGCTAGCATGAGTGCACTTGGATCCTTCTCGATATTCATGGATACTTTAGTGTGAGTTTGAAGCAAATTCATTCTCTCACTAAAGTGGGGGCTAAATGCATTGTAGAAAAATGACCCATTGTCATTTTCATGGTCTTTTAGGCCTTTCTTCATGATGTTTGGTCCATTTTTATTTTATTTATTGATGTAATATGGCTTGAACATGCACATTTAGGTCCTTAAAATTCAAATAATGGTGTCTTGTGAAGGTGTTGTGAACTGTTGTAAAACATTTCTACACTTTTCTAGATGCTATGAATTACAATTCACCTAAAAATCACCTTTCCATCACTAATCAAGTCCTATTTTGAAGTGTTGTAAAGTCTTGTAACAAGATTTCATGATTTTCTAGGCATAATTTCACTATTTACACCTTTCGTGTACTTTATTTGACCCCTTTATGCCCTTATAAGGCTTTATTAAGTATTATTTTGAATCTAAGCTTGACAAATAACATTAAATGTGACTTAATTCTTGACACCCACTTTTAGGTCCAAGTTGGAACCCATTCACCATGGGTGGCAAATGAGTCCCTCTTGCCTCCAAATTCAAAATATTTCAAATTTCCTTTCAGGTTTTTATTCAAAATTACTTGATGTAAGTCTATGATGAGGTATCATTAGGTTACTAAGGAACAATTGTGTATAAATAGGTGTTTTTCTCCTCATTTTACATCCACTACAATCTCCAAACACATTCAAGCAATCTTTCAATTCATTCAAGCATTCATCAAGAATTCAAGCACTTTGCATCATTTAATTAAGCATCAATCAAACATCTTGGAGTAGCCATTGACATAACATCAAATTCTCTTTAACAAGGGTTTGGTAAGTTGATAGAATTTTTATGTTATTTGTGTATCATTGTCTTTCATTCAATTATTTCATTAAGGGTTTGATTACCAAAGTGGGGTTTCATCAGGGAAAGCCCCTATTCTCTAACCCTCAACCATTTTTCCCCTCTTGCATGTGTATTTTCAAACCTTTGTATGTATATTTGATAAGAAATTAGGTGTTGAAGAGTGGTAAACAAGTCAACAAGGTGCTTCAAGTCATATCAACCTCATTTCAAGCTTGGAGAAGACATTATGTTGATTTTTTGCATAATTAACTTCGTCAAGCCGATAATCAGACAATCTCAGATCTAGTGTTGCACAATTTGTCCCCTAATTTCTAAAAATTTTGGGAGAGGAATGATTCACCATCAGTGATGAATAAGTCTTACCTAAAGGCTAGAAATCTAGATTTTGTTAGATTCTAGATCCTGACACTCAGAAACCCATTTCTGATAGTTTTCATGAGAAGCATGAATTGATTCAACATTAGTGGTGAATGAGTCCCACTGGTGATTTTCATTGATCACAAACAACATTCAGAAGATTCCAAATTCTCCATTCTTTGCCTAGGTGCACTCTGAATCATCCCTTTGCCTCTTTTTTTTGCATTTGTTCATTGATAGTTCATGTTTGTATATCACATTGTGTTTTCCAACATTGCATAATTCTACATTCAAATTCAGTGAAATAGATCACCTAATTGTACTTAATTCATTCCATTGAGTCTTAATTGAACCATACATTGCATAATTTGAGTGAACCTAGCTAGATCTTTTGAGTGGAGTTTATCTCTCTCCTTCCAGGTGAAACAACTTAAGAGTGTAATAGTAACCTATAAGCCCTACCAAAAAATCTACGGCTCAAAAACCCTCCATGTTTGGGTTGGTTTAAAGTTAATTTTGATGGTGTGGCCAAGGGGAACCCTTGTATAGACAATATTGGTGGTGTTATAAGGGACTACAAGGGAAACTTGGTTGTTAGGTTTTCTGGAGGAATTTCCATTCAACATTCTATGACAAATAAGTCACAGGTGTTGCTCAACAATGTCAAGATTGTTGTCACATTGGGCATAAAAAATTTACATATTGAAGGGGACTCTAAGACTATGATTGACTCTATTAATCATGGTCGGTGGCATGGTTGGAACATCAAGGATATCTTTCTAGACATAAATTTATTGGTCTCAAAATTAGAAAGGAGGTACTTGAATCACACCTATAGGGAAGGTAACTAGGTGGCTGATGGTCTAGCCAACTTGGGTTCCACTTAGAGTCTATGCAAGTGTTGTAAAAGGCTCAAGCTAATAACAAAAAATATACAAAGATTAATCTATGGAATAGAGGAATATTACCACTCTATGATGGTAAACATTAATAATTGTTGTGGGTACAAGTGGCACTACATGTCAAGACCTTGGGTGATGAGGACTAGGTTGGGTGAGTTGGCGAGCCTAAAGTGGGTTGTCGAGTGGTTATTTTATTTCATAACTAAGTATGGTAGGGTCCTTGGCCTTTATGTAATGTCTTTTTAAATGTAATACATATCCCATCAAATTTCTGGGAATGTGTGTAATGTCATATTCATCACCAACTTACTTGATAATTCCAATTTAATCAATCTTATGATGAGCATAATATTTTATGACATGTAATTAATTTTGGAAAAACAAGGACAGACAACTAAGAGGAGGGGTGAATCAGTTGTCACAAAATAATAAAACTTTCAAACTTTTCTTAACTTAATATTAGATTTGATGAATAAGAAATTAACCATAAACAATTAACACAACAAAGAGACAAAGATCACCAAGATTTTCTTATGTGGAAACCCTGTTAGGGGAAAAACCATGGTGTATGTTAGTCCACAATATTATACCCTATTAAAAGTATAATGAAAACAATAAAGTGGAATGCACATGCATTCAGGAACACTGCCTATAGGTCACAACTCAATTATAGAAGGGTCTCACTACCAACAATACAAAATAGGATTAAAATATGGAGGGTACGAACTAAAAAAATAGCTCCTACACAAGCCTGATTATAGTTCCAATTAAGCACAAAAATCTCCTTCACTTTTCACTCAAACTACTTCACACTTCACTCAATATTCTTCACACTGTGCTCTACAATCAAATGATATTCACACATACACATATGGGAGCACACCTAGCACATGAAGAACACTTTTCACCAATGAAACAATCGCTCTTATATATCCTCTACATGATATTGCATCAACTTAGTTGGCTAGGGGAATAAAATATTTTTACAAAATCGACCCAATTTATAATTAAATTTTCAATGTGAATCCACCAAGGTTGGCCACAACATAGCGGAGACTCAAATTAAGAAGTCCAAAATGAAAAGACTTTAATTAATTTCACCTTGAAGATCCACCACACATTACACCCATCAACATGTCGGCCAGGAAAATGAAAACCCAAATGTGCGTAAGAATTTTTTTTGACCACAAGCACTCCAATCAATGTGGACATTCCACAAAGATAGAGCATGATCTAGAGACATCCAAGATCACCAAGAAAGAATAGAGAAACATCTGCAGCAACTAGAATTACCAGAATTACACAATCTTCAGTCAAGAACGCTAACAAAGACCATAGAAATATTGTTAGACTAAAAAATGATCAAATATATACATGGACCTTTGAAAATTCTAGTGGATGATCTAGATAATCTCAAGAATAAACCCTTTAGTCCATAGCAACTAATCTTCAATATACAAAACAAGACGTCTTCATACCTACATAGTTCCCTTGGGAACCTGGAAGAGTTTCTTTTACAATTTTCTTAATATCCTTGACATATACAACCTTTAATACACCAAATACTAATTGTGTTGACATCAATGACAACCAAATATTAGAAAAACATCCACAACATCCAATAATCTCCCCCTTTGGCATTGATGGCAATGCATGATGTGAAAAATACCATCAACCCAACACACTTTCTTTCCTTTTGGTTCTAACTCTTCTCCTTAATTGCTCTTCTCCCCTTAAAAGGATTTTTAAAATTGCACTTCTACCCCTTTGAAATCAATGGAAAAGGTAACCATGACCTTCCCATATACATGCTTTGAACCACATATCAGCACATCTGACTACTCCCCTTGAGTAGCAGCCACAAAAACATCAATCTAGATCAAAATATAGCAATGTAGCTCATAGATTGATGCAAGTAAATGCATCTCTTATTTCTTATTAGGAGGGGTAATTATCCCTAGCATTCCTCTAAGATACTCAAAAGTATCCTTTGGAAATGGTTTATTAAAGATGTCTACAATCTACTCTTTTGTAGGAACATACTCCAATTTAATTTCTTTCTCATTCATTTTCTCCCTCAAGAAGTGAAACTTGATTGATATGTGTTTTGTTTTAGAGTGTAGTACCAGATTCATCAAAATATTTATTGCACTTCAATTGTCATAGTATATGGAAATAGGTTCTTCATATACCACCCTAATATCATTTAGCATCTATTACATCCATATCACTTGAGTATAATTATTTGCAGCAACAATATATTTTGCTTCAGTAGTAGATAGGGAAATGAAATTCATATTTTTGCTTAACTAGGATACCGACTTCTTCCCTAGGAAGAAAGCACCACCACTAGTACTTTTCCTTTCATCTACATCTCCAACCCAAGTAGCATTAGTATATGCACTCAAAGTGAGATCATTATCCTTTGGATACCAAATTCCAAAGTCAATTATTCCTTTCAAATATCTAAAGATTCTCTTAACAACAGTCACATGTGATTCTTTTGGATCAGACTAAAATCTAGCAACCATACATACATCATTCATAATATCTAGTATAGTCTAGGTTAAATAGAGAAATCCATAGATCATTGACCTTTATCTAGTTTTATTTTCCTTAGGAGAATCATCATTCTATGTTAGCTTGCATCTAGTCACCATGGGAGTACCAACAAGCTTCACGAACTTAGGTAGATCTCTTACCGCTTGAGTGGAACTTACCTTGACAATGTTATCAAAATTTACATGACATAACCTCCTATGCCACAACCAAATTTCATCTACTTGAGCAATTAAACAACTCCCATTAGCATTATTTAGGTGAAAAATATTACCTTTTGTATTTCTACCAGTAGCAATCATATTTCCAAAACTTCCATGTATCTTGCATTTTCCATCTTTGAAATGTCGATCATAGCCTTTGTCCACCATCTATCAAACACTCAAAATATTGTGCTCTAGGCCTTCAACATAAAGAACATCATCAGTGTTATCCTTACCACCAAGGAAAATAGAACCTCTACCACAAATCACACTAGCATTGTTGTCTCCAAATATTAAAACACCACCATCATACTTCTCTAGACTTACAAATTTGTTTTTATCACTAGTCATATGATGTGAGCATCCACTGTCAATAACCCGCTCATCCTTTTCTTTAACTTGGGCTGCAAGAGTTTTCTCATATTTAGCAGATTCAGTACCCACAAGACTATTTTCAATGGTAGAAATGAAAAATAATTCATCTTCATTTCCATTATCTTTATTAGACTCATCACCAGTCACTCCTTCAACAAAGTAACATTTCTATTGGAATCTAGACTTGTTAGGATTAGATATAGGAGCTCTTTCAAGAAATCTTGATGCAAAATGACCTATTTTACTGCAAGAAAAAAATTTAATAGGCAACACTCCTTCATACTTACCTTTTCCTCTTCCTTCTTTCTTTACAATCAGTGCTTCCAATTCTTCTACTTCTCTTTCTTTATCTTTAAGCTGTCTTAGTTCTTCATTATACTTGGATATCTTTCTGGAAAATTCTCCCAAACCATATCTTTGCTAGTTACTTCCAGAGACAATAGCCTTGAATGTTGATTAATTCTTCAGAATAGATTCACCAAATTCACTTAATTCAAAAGCAACACGCTTATCAACCAGCATGTCTCTTGACATCTTAGTTACTAATTGACCTCTTCAATAGTGTGAGCCTTCACTTTGTAGGAGGGAGGAAAATATCTTTGTATCTTAGCCACAATTGCATCCTCATCTAGAGAACCACTGGCACATGTAATACCAATCACTATTATATTTACTCTTTGCATAAAAGAAGTGATATTTTCATCTTCACCCATCTTCAAATTCTCATACTTTCCTTTCAAACTATTTAGCTTATCCATCTTCACCTATGCATCACATTCATAGAAACTTTCTAACTCCGTCCAAATCTCATGAGTTGTCTACAGTCCTACCACATTTTCCATCTTCGAATCTTTCAGAGCACTCACCAAAGCTTCAATAGCCTTGATATTGTTTTCAACATCTTTGATCTCATCAGCAGCAAAGGGACCATTTTGAGGAATAGCATATGGATATTTTGTAATCTTCTAGAAAGCTTCACTAATACACCTTAGGTGACATTGCATCCTAACTTTCCATAGTGAGTAGTTAGTTCCATCAAATCGTGGACTGTCATTCTTAAATGTTGCCATCTCAAATCACCTCAAGCTTTTAGACTTCTTCAGAGGAACCTATTATGGTAACAACTGTTGGAAAAACAAGGAAAAACAATTGAGAGGGGGCGTGAATCAGTTGTCACAAAATAATAAAATTTTCAAACTTTGCTTAACTTAATCTCAGATCTGATGAATAAGCAAGTAACCATAAACAATTAACACATTAGAGAGACAGAGAACAAGATTTTTTTATGTGGAAATCCTGTTAGAGGAAAAACCACTGTTGATGTTAGTCCACAATATTATACCCTATTAAAAGTATAATGAAAACAATAAAGTGGAATGTACATGCATTCAGGCACACTACCTAGAACTCACTACTCAATTACAGAAGTGGCTCACTACCCAGAAATATAGAATAGGATTAAAATCTAGAGGGTACGACCTAAAAAAATAGCTTTTGCACAAGCCTGATTATAGTTCCAATCAAGCACAAGATTAATCAATCAATGTGGATGTTCCATAAAGATAGAGAACAATCTAGAGACATCCAAGAGAACCAAGAAACAATAGAGAAACATCCACAACAACTAGAATTACCAGAATTACACAATCTTCACTTAGGAATGCTAACAAAGACCACATAAATATTATTAGACCACAACATGATCAAATCTATATGTGTAGACCTCTGAAACTTTTGGTGGATGATCTAGATAATCTCAATAATAAACCCTTTATTCCACAAAAAATGATCTTCAATGTACATAATAAGATTACTTCATACCTACACAATTCCATTGGGAACTTGGAACACTTTCTTTTACAATTTTCTCAATATCCTTGACATATACAACCTTTAATACACCAAAGACTAATAGTGTTGACATTAATGAAAACCACATATTAGCAACACATCTACAATATCCAACAATTAAGAATTTCAAATCTTTTCCCTATGGCTAAAAGGCTTGGGAAAAATGTGTAATGACAATGGGACCTTTGGAATGATGGGTATTAATTATCTATATTTTATTATCATGGCTTATTTCATTAGCTAATGGTACTTAAGGGATGATTATGGCCCCATGGAGGTTGCATCTTTGGGAATGACTACTGAAGTGTGTAAACATCTGATTACTTTAATTGCACCTTACTATCCTAAGCAGCAGGGTAATGATGGTATAAGAAAGGGTAATTTTAGCCAGTCCATTTTCTGGATAACTTTGTTTCTCTAGGCCAGCTCCTGTGTGTTGTGGGTCAAGATGGGTGATGATAGGGTTAGGACCAAGCCCAACAACTATGAGGAGTTTTGAAGGGACCTCATAGCTTGTCATATCTGTATGGAGGGAGGCTTAGCACTACTATTAGAGAGTCTCACTTAGCCAACAATGAGAAAATGTTAGCCCAATTTTCTTGTTTGTGGAAGGATAGGCATGTAACCATGAGAGGAATTTCATTTGATGTGGATAGGAAGTAATTGGTAAAGTGATGGGCCTCTCTTATGATAGAAATAAATACAAAAACCACACCAAAACATAAGACCTGGAGAGTCTCAACACCTTCTTGAAGGACAAGAAGAAGCTGGTTAAAAAGTAGTTGGGTTTTGATTGTGAGGCACTACCAAAACCCTAAGACAAGGTATGTCTTACTCTTATGAAGTATGTTACTTTAGAATGTAGATACAAGGTGTTTTACTTTTACCATTTTCCACTGTTAAATCACCTATGGCATAAAATGATCCTCAACTTTCTATTCTTTCTATTGAATTCATGAAAAATTCAATGAAATAATCCCATGATGTTGTCGCTCTCAAAACTAATGCTTTGCATCCCCTACTACTGCACTAGGGCCTAATCCTTAGGCTCTATCACTTTCCATTTGGCCTTGTGCCCTCCTAAACCTATCTCTACTATGCTTGTGGAGGAATTCGAACCTCCAAACCTTGTCGACAATAAAACATCCCATGTTGCTTTGGTGGTTCCTAAGAGGGAAACACCCATGTTTGAAAATGAACCCTATTTTGAGCCTAAGTCTAAACCCCCATCAGAAAAGAATAAGGGGGAGGTCAGGTTGGCCTAGCACAAGACTGTGGCTGGGTTATGCAAGCTAAAATCAAACCCATCAAGAAGGAAATCAGACATGCTACTAAGAAGAAGGGGGAAAAATAATCTTCATGCTAGGTGGACATGTTGGCCACTAATAGTGAAGGAAAAAGTGTTAAGAAAAAAATAATCCAAGGGAGACACCATGGTGGTGGCGATATTTTATGGGAAGAAAAAAAACTAGTGTATGGAGGTCTAATAGACTAGCCAAGAATGAAAAAGGGATTCAGGTTGATGATATTTCTAGTGATTCAGAGAACACAGGTGACAAAACTGAAGGAAAAAAAGACACTATTGAGGAGATCGAAGAATATTTTTCAGAGGGCCCTAGTCATTTCTCTCATGTGAACATTATGCTTAAGGAGGATTCCACCCACTCCTTAGATCCCATGTCTTGTGAGGAAGATGCGACCTAGAGGAAGAACAACAAAGATGAGAATTTTGGCATGTTGTAGGAGCAGACTATTAAACTTGAACAAAAATTCAATAGGTTGGCTCACTTCACTATTAAATTGATTCACAAATTGACTATCACACTTTAAAATGTCATCAAGGACGAAGCAAACAAGAATACTGTGAGTGAAGGGCCCAACTAGATTGGGGAATATTTTCTAAACCTCCTCATCTAGAAATGGGAAAGTGTGGACAATTAGTCACTGAGTCTGTGTTGTGTTGGGTTTTTGTTGTCAGTGAGTTGTTTATGTTTCCTTTTTCCAGTATTTTTAGTTTAGTTATTATGATGTTTTGATAAACTTGGTTGCTTTTTGGCCTTGCAAGATTTTTGTGTATAGGGTACAACACCCTATAAATGATTCTTATATTATCAAAAACGTGTGGGTTCTACCTTACACGGATATCACATTATGTACAAGAAAACACACAGACACAAAAGGTACTAGATATGCGAGATGATCTATAAAAAAATGTCTATATGTCAATATTTAACATATTTAATGGAAGGTATAAAACAAGCTAAAGATACTATGAAAATTGCATTATAAGGAGAAGCACTAGGTTCAACACATGATGGGTCACTCAATAAAGGAGGATCATCATGGTTTCCCCATATAGAGTCATAGTTTTTTTTGACATGAGAGATAGTTCATTATGCTCTTTTTCTTCCATGTTGTTTTCTATTTCACTATCAGAATGTACCACAAGAGTCTACATATTAGTTTCAAATGATTATAAGAATTATCATCTATATGAGCCTCTTTTATTCTTTCTTTAGGTTTGGATAGGTAAGGTTCAACTTCGTGTTTTGGTGAGGAAGGTGGAGTGCATTCAAGCAATGAAGAGGATGGATAGATGCAAGGTATCTAATTTGAATTATTTTTTATAGATGGAGATTTATTGGGAAAAAATTTATTACCTTTAGTGAGTTGGTGAACCATCACACAACAACTTATTTTACACTCTTTTATACTTCAATTTCATCTCACATGAGTTTTAGCTAGTGAAGGGGGAATCAAGGAATTCCCCAACATAGTTTCCTTATCTTCATTTTTAGGAAGAATTAAAGGAATAATCAAATGTTGAGAAAACATAGATGCTTTTGTAAATAAATGTTTTATCTATCTAGTCATTAGTGGGTCCTATTTACATGTTAAGTATACTTATGTCCTAGGTTCTTTTTCTATAAGTCTTGAATTTATAGTTAAGGTCTTACCATATCTTATGTAGTTGGCTTTTATTTAATGTTTGTGTCCAAGTTCATTTAATAAATTTTGTTTTTTTTTTCCTCATGACATAGGATTAAGAGACTTTTTATAATCTTGGTTAATCCTATGTCTCACCTTGGATATATAACTAGCAAAAATTCTCATGTGAAAATCAATAAATTCATAACAATCCATTGATGAATTATATCATCATAATTTTTCATTTATATCCTTTGATAGAATAACATTACTCTTTTTAAATTTTATACCTCTTGTTCTCTCATAAAGTACATGGATCTTGGGTAGCTATAATCTTCAACCAACTATTGAATGGTGTAGATTATTTTTAACTAAATCTTATGAAATTTTTAAATGGCCTATTGATGTAAACAATTGATAGGATTAAATTTGATGGTTAGGAGATCATCACCATGAGACTATTCTTTTTGTGATAGAATAATAAAAAATGCTCTTATTGGTACATTCTCTCAATATATTCTTTTGTCAATGGAGTATTTGAAGAGAATCATATGTTGATCCTAATTTTCATGAGTTTGCAATTATTCTAATCCAAGAGTGAGTGAACTTAATTCATATTTGTATAATCAAGTCTTCCATGTCACAAGCATTGTTGGCTAGTGAGTCTAAGGTATTAATTTTGAATAAGGGAATCATAATTATAACAAAAATAAGAAAAAGAACTAGCCACATAAAGAATTTGGATTCACTCCCTATAAATGTGTATCATTCAAGAAGGAAAAGCTTGGATGCACATATTGCACAAGAAAATAGGGAATGATGAACATCAATGTTATTCAAAACAGATTGATGACTTAAATCATCTTATTAAGAATAATCAAATAAATTTTCCTTCATCATCAAGGGGTTCATATTATTTTTCTTCATAAAATTCATATCGAAATAAAGTCCAATCACTTGTTTCAATTGCATATTTCGAGTCAATGAGCTAGATATTCAATTCAAGAGAATTATATAAGAAAAATTCACGAGAGAGTGTTTTTTCTTCATTTGAGACTTGTACATCACCACACATCTTGATGGCTAAAAATATATATACATTCTTGTTGGAAGGGATCCATTGACATGGATGAAAAATAAATTAATGGTGTTCTTTGTGTGCATTCATTTTTAACCAATATTTTTTTTATCTATCAGATCACAAATGATGGAGCAAGCATGAGTGTTGATTTCACACTAGATTTTATCATAACCTAGGATTTGCATAGCAATGATATAGTTGTATTTGGGGAGTTTTATCACTAAGCTCAAGTCTACACCTTCTCACATTTTTCTCCTAATAAATTGACAAATTTTTGCATTGAGGCATCTTTTGTGGAAGCTTTTGAGGATATTCATTATCCTTATTTGAATCTTGGTATTCTTCTTGAAGATATACTGACGTGTTGATATTCCATCTCCTTAATCTATTGTTGTACCTAAGAATTCCTATGATTTCTAGTATAGGCTCCTTATGATTTAGTGTAGTAGGAAATAAATAATATTTCAGATATGGCTACTTGGTATGAGTAATTCATAGACATTGGTGGTTTTTTTTGAGTCTCATATTTCATATTTTGGAGACATCATTGATTCATTCATCCTGTATTTGATGCAGATGATCCTTATTCAATTGTTGTGATGAAACACTAACTCTCTTGTTCATTCTATACATTATCATCCTTCACAATTTGACATGAGTGTGGATTTTCTTGGACAACATTTGGAGGAGGCTTCTTTATCATTAAAGAAGGTATCATTATATTTTAATTATGTTCAAGAATCATTTGTAGGAGATTTTTGATTATTTTATATTGTATTGTGGCATAAAACACCTTTTTGGATATTGATACCTATCAAAATCAACATGGAGAGAATTGATGGCTCTCTAGAGACATCACACATCATCTTTTTTCCCTCATATTCCATTCTGAAGCGAGGAAGAAATTTGGCATACCATATTGGTCTTGTTTCTTCCTAAGTGGAGCAATATTATTCAATGTTCTTGGATCATCTTCAATAATCAATGCCAGGCATCTACCATCATTGCCAGAGGCTCAACATTGATGGGAGGCTACATGATCCCTCTCCTTCTCTCTTATGGGGGGTCTTTTTATCACATGGATTTTTTTCCTCATCCAAAAATTAGAGAATCTTGTTTCTTATCTCTTTTGGGGATGAGTTTTATCCAAAAAGGTTTTCTCCATTTCTCCATTTATGAGAGATTGCATTTATATATGGCTAACAAATATGGTTTCGTAGACAAAACCCATCATTTAATCATTTAAATAATTATCTACTCCCTTATTTGCACTCAAGGGCATATTGGTGTTATCTATTAATTAGTGGGTCTTATTTATATGTTAAGTTTACATAGGTCCTAGTTGATTTTTTCCTGAAGTCTTGGTTGTCTAGATAGGATCTTATAATATATTATCTAGTTGTATTTTATTTAATTCTTGTTTTCTATATCATTTAATAAAGTTGAGTTAGTTGCCTCATGACATAGGATTAAGAAACTTTTCATAATCTTATTTAATTTTGTAGTAATGAAAAAGTAGCCTTTTATCCTTACTTGGTTTGATAATTGGCATTAAAATTGAATTAATGGTGTCTTGGAGTAGTGTTGTAATGTGTTGTACACATTCATATCATTCTAGGAACTTTATTTGATTAAAAAATGTTTTAATTTGTCCTTTGCAAAGGTGTTGTGAAGTGTTGTAACACACTTTCACACTTTTCTAGGATTTATTTACTTGATTAAGCTTAATGGGGCCCTTCTTAATAAAATGTGATGGAACCTTCAAATTATTCTAATGTGAAGTGCCCACGTTGAAAATTTAGGCTTTGCACACTCAAGAAAGCACTTGAAAAATAATCCCCAATGACCTACTTTGAAGGGTCATAATTTAGAGCAAGTTGATTTTCATGCCAAACGCCTTTGTGAGTGTATTCATTTGACATATGTGAACTTATATATTTTATTTCAGCTTTCTGTGATGAGTTTTGATTGGGTTTTCAAACACAAAGTTGGAGGGTTCTGGGACTATTTTGTTGTTTGCAAATTCTTAGGCCTGCGAAGTAGCCTCCTATTTAGACTAATATTTCACAGTTCGATGATTTTCATGGAAAATGGGTTGGTGCTTTGCATTACCCTAACATTCATAAGCTCCCTAGTTTGGTTTCAAAGTCTCTAGATTAGATTGGATATTTTTACCATGTCAAAAGAAAATGTTGTTTGTTCTATTTTTACATTTGCATTTCCATAATGTTTTAAGGAGGTCAACTTTGACCCTCAATATCTTGTGAAAATTTTGGATTGAAGGAAATCCCTCTTGCAAACATACTCAATGGACCCAAATTATTTATTGTTTCTAATGGCGGTTTCCCAGGAGAAGGTTTGGTATTTTTTTGAGATGGTGACTTAGTGAGCCCTAATTGGTTTTGGATAGGTATTGTTGTAGAAAAGTCTGACTGAGCCACTTTGGAGGTTAATATTTTAAACATCAGGATGAATTTTTCAAAGTTTGTTGCAATGAATTTTTGGTTCATATGGTAGTGTTCCTATTCAATTTTGTGCCTCCTGGATGAGTTTTGATGGGGTAATTAATGTGTTACTGACTGTAACAGGCCAAAATTGGTGTTTTGAAAAGTTTTTTAAAATTTTGAAATTCTAAGGACAACCCATTTCTTTCTTTCATCTAAAACATTTCCAACTCCATTTTCATCAAAAATGGAGATCATATGATGCATAATTTTAATGCATTTTAGGTGTGGTGAACACGTCCTACGACCACTTTACAAAGGAGGTACTTGATTTTTTATGGTTGGGTGAAGTTTGTTTGAAAACCCATGTTAAAAATAATTGATTGTGACCGAATGAAAAAATATCGGCTCCAAGGGTCATCATTTCTGCGTAGTGAAATTTCTCCATTTGGCCTAGAGGCATAGTTAAAATTTGTAATTTTTCTAATGTTTGAAATGCGAATGTTTAAAGTATTTTAAATATTGTGAAATAGTGAAAAATGTATTTAGGGAAAACATAAAATGTATATCCAGATGTCTTTGGGGAGATCAAGTTTAATTCTTGGTTTTGATTGGTCCATATACGACATTCAAGCAATAGATGAAAACTCCATGGGGAATTTCTAAAATGAGAGTGGAAAGGGGAAACAGTACATCGATGCAATGTTTCTAGACATAAATTCTTGATTAGACAAGTTTGTTTAATGTTTCCTTGGCTTTGGAAAACCTTCTAGAAGCTTGAAAGATTCACAGTAACTCCATCTCTCATTGTAGTAGTGAATGGAGAAGTGAGAAAAATTACAATGATGGAGCTTCTCATCGCTCATTGTAGTAATGAGAGGAGGAATAAAATCAGTTCAGGGATGAACCTTCTCATTTCTCATCATCATAATAATTTATTTTTCAAATTTGTTTTGGCAATGGAAAAGGAGGCTGGCCCATGAAAATAAAATGACAAATATTTGAGGATATTTTAACGGTGAGAAAAGGTATGTGAAGGTAAATTAAAAGAAAACACATAAGTAAAGAAGCTTTGCACAACTAGATAAATGAATAAAATCCTTCACGGTAAAAACAAAAGCTTTGAGGGGCAGAGGATAATGGTATTCACGTCCAAATATTTGCAGTAGTAGTTTCTCATGCTGTAATGTCTATTTTAGTGCTATTTTGAGCAAATTTGGTTCCCAACAATTGATAGTATTGACCCAACAAGCATTTTCAATTCCTGAATATCATTTTACATTGAATTTTGAGCATTTTTATTAGCTATAAAGGTGAAAACGCCCAAAAATCTTTTTTCACAACCAAACAATATCTGCATTATTTTTAATGGTGCTCATGGGTGTCAATGGTAATTTAGAAGGGGGCTTTTCATTATTGAGATGTAAATGAAAGAGGAAAATATTATTGTAGGAAAATGTATATAGGAAACTAGATACAAATAACTATTTGACAAAATATTAAATAGTTTACAATATGAATAAAATATCAAAAGGGTTAAATGAAAGTTTGAAAATACATTTTTAATAGTAGGGTAAATGGGTTTTGACCCAGAGTTAATATTTTTCACTTGCAAAGTAAAAATGGAACTAGAAAATGGTTTTTACTTGCAGGGTAATTTTATGCACAAGATTTTCAAGTGAAGACAAGCTAAAGAGATGGAAAATGAAGATTGAAAAGGAATTTTCTGAATGCTTATTGGTTGCAGATAAAGGGAGCTTTGATGTGCCATGCACATCTACCTTGGATTTATTTTAGGGCATTTCTATTGTTTTCTCATTTCTCTTAAAATGAGAAATTGGTGTTCATTGTAAAGGAGGTGGCTTATTCTTTGGTCTTAGGGGAATACCATTTTGTAATAGGACTTTAATGAATAAGTGTTGGTTTTAGTTATTGGGATTTTCTGAGTCATGTAATAGAAAATATACTTAGGGCACTATCATATTTGAATGTAAATAATGAGATATTCTAAATTGGTTGTCTCCACAGTATGTATTGCATATATTATGAATATAAGAAATCAAAGATTCCTAGTATTTGTCTTCTCAAGTCTTTTCTTGAATGCTTGTTTATTGTTATTACTATCATTCAAATAATGAATTAAATTGTATTAACACAGATAAAGGCTTATGAAATTGTGTGTTGGGATTATTAAGAATGATTAGTTGAGTTTCTAGTATCAATGGTGTAAGGCATCATTTGGTAGGACTAATTATGATAGATTGAATGTTGTAATTAGTTTTAGATTACATGGTTTAAGTGAATCCACCCTAGAATATGGCACTGGTCTTTTAATGTTGTAGTTTTCTGAGATTGTTTGTGAGAAGCTAAAAATTTTAAATCAATTTTACTTATCTTGTTGTGGGTGTGTGGAATTTAATTCTTTACATCTCTAATGTTTAAATAAGAAATTACCATGAAGGTCGGCCAAACCTTTAGGCTATTGTGTTTGTTAAACATTCAAAGGAGAATCAATTGTTTATAGTGTTATGGGTACTTTGGCACACAAGTATCCAAAAGTATACTATTAGGATCACCCTCTCAAGTTTCACAAAGCTCAAAGTGCAGGGGATAAAGGGTTTTAATTCAATCACTCATTTGTTGGCCAAATCTCTCCTTGAATATGACCATTTGGCATGTCAGCACTTTAGGATTCAAGTGGATTGCAAATTTGGGGAACCAACAAAATGTATTTAAATTTGTACCTTATTTAAGTGTTGTAAATTGTTGTAAAGCACTTTCACATTTATCTAGGGTGTTCTTAATTAATTGTAGTTAATTGGAGTAATTAACCCTCTTTAATTCCAATTTAGACCTTATTTATGGATAGCCCTCAAAGATATATCTTGACACCCATAATTCAAATAATATAACATTTAATTGGGAAAAATTAGGTCTTGGAAAATGGTGCCAGGACCCATTTTCCCTAGTTGGCGAATGGGTCTCCCTTAGTAGGACCCCCCTTCTGAGTTGATCTGAAATGGGTTTTTATCACTCTTTCCATCCCTCAGGGTTAGGTCTTGAAAAACTGAGCCAAGGCCCATTCACCCTAGGTGATGAATGGGTCCTCCCTTATTGAGGACCCCCTTTTGAAATTTCATTTTGGTGAAAATTTAATAAAGTTTGCTTCCATATCTGGTGTCAAACTTAAGTCTTTGAATTTCAAGGTTAATCTCTTCATTTAGTATAAATAAGGGGTTAATTCAAATTGTTTCTCCTAGAAATTTTATGAGACATTAGGTAGCAACTTCAAGAGAGCATTCTAGAGCATTACACTTGCACATTCATAAGGCATTTCAAGGTAGATTTCAACAGTCTATTAGAGAAATTCAAGATCAATTAATCATGACAAGGGTTTAATGCACCCACACATGTTGAGCTAAAGAAAGTGGATGTAACATTAGAGATCTACTTGCACAAATTTTTCACATCTTATTCAATGATCAAGATCTAAATTCTTCATGGCCATTACATGCTAGATTGCAGATTTGCATTACAAGGCATCATCCAAGGTGACATGAATTGCATATTTCATGTTTCATGTTTCATTTCCTTTATTTCATCATTTGGTTTAATTACCTACAAGGGATTTGACCAAGGAGAACCCTCATTCACTAAAAAAAAGACAAAATTTTCTTCCCTTAAGTGTGTAATTGCAAATTTACAAGTTGAAGATCAAATGGAGAAAGTTTGGAGCAAAATTGTCAAAGTTGTCAAGTTGTAAAATTTGTAATCTAAAGTGAAAAATCAAAGAATTGGGGTTATATAATTATCTACAAAATTCAAAAAGTTGATAACCAATACTTTGAGAGTTTAGACATCAAGGAATAAAACCTTGATCTTAGTTTTAAAAACCCTAACAAGTACCCATTCGCCACTGAAGGCGAATGAGTCCACTGTAGCTTGAAAACAACATTTTTTTGACAAGCTACACAATTTTTTATGCTCTAAAAACTTCCCTCATAGTTGCTATAATAGCCAAGAATCATTTTCGATTGTTATTTAGTCATTTAGGCCCTCATATTGCATAGATTGTAGTGATTTAGAGTGGAAAAAATTCCTAGTGGTCCATCATCTTGTTGACTCATTTTAGTTGACCCTATTTTTCACCTAATCATTAATGGTGAACCGACTCATTGAATATTGTAATTTTTTTAATTTTTGAAGTCTCTTTTACATCTTATATTACATCTTGCATTCATTTTCATTTAGATTTGCATTGAATTAAGATGTCTTTTAGAATTACTTGTCTTGCATTTAAATCTTGCATCTCATCTAGGGTTTAGACTTGCATTGTTTTGCATCTCTCTAAATATTAAAAATACAAAAAGAAAATTAGTCATTTTTCATCACATACAATTACATTTGGAAATAAAAACAAAATTGCATTTAAATTTAGACCTTGTATTTTTGGAAAATCTAAAATTGAAATTCATTGTCTCAAACTTGGAACTCAAAGATATCACTAAAAGCTTGCAAATAATTTTAAAATAGTTTTAAAAATACCTAACCAGGACCCATTTTCCCCTACCGATGAATGAGTCCCTGATCAGGTTCTGTATGTATGTTCTAAGAACTAAAAAAGCATCAAATTCACTCTAAAATCATATAAACATCTTGGAAACATCTAACTAGAACCCATTCGCCCTTACTAGTGAATGGGTCTCTATTAACTACCAATCTGCATTTTTTGGACACTAAAATCTTAGTTTCTAGATTTTGTTTAGTGTTGTTACTTTCTTGTTTTTGTTTCCTTATTTGTTGTTTCATTAAATTCATTTCATTTACCTATAATTACTTCATTTCAGTGCATTGGTAAAATTCAAAATTACATTCAAAACATTTCATTTTCAACTTATTGCATTGTGTAATCAATAATTTTCATTGCTTAGAATCTGGAAAATTGCATTTCATTCTAGGTTATTACATTGCCCCTTTTCCATTTTAGGGTTGGCACACTAACATTATTAAACTTGTATGAGCTTTACAACTTGGTGTCTTATTCACAATACTATTATAAGATGTAGTTTGGGCCTCATGTCATTTGTTGATCTCTCACTCATCGTGGATCTTGGGTTCTTTAACTCTCATTTTGATAGTGTTGAGAATCAACCCTCCATGGCTCATAGTTTGCATACTTCATTACCCATTACTTCACCTCCTACAAAAAAATTCCTTAATGTTACCAAAATTGTCCCTACGATTACCACTTCCACTAAAGCTTTGGGGTCTACTCAATGATTCAGAGGATTTTTCGTCAAAATTTTGAAATTCTCCATTTTCTCCAGTTTTGGTATCATTAGAAAGTGCTTGAGATCTTGACTCCAATGCAACTTGAACAGAGTCAATTGGAGTCCCGAAGCTCAAGATATATATGGTCAAACCTCTAGTCAACTCTTAGAACTAGACCCAAAAAGAAAGGGGAAAAAAATCAAAGTCGTCAAAAATGGTCAAAGTCAACACCATTGTGAAGTTCTCATCATCATGATTCCGACAGAGTTCGTTTCATGCAAAACGGAGTCCATATGGCAAAGTTATGGAAGGTCAAAAATTGGGTCAACCCGATGACATCAATGCCCAGTCAACACAACGACCAATCAGCCCTTGACACATGGCATCACCTCTTGCCTCCAAGTGGAAAAAATTTTTTTGAAAAAAAAATTGAAAAATCAAATTTAAAAAATAAAATAAAATAAAATAAAAAAATATAATAAAATTTATATTTAATAAAGAATATCTAAGATGGCCCCACCCATCCATGGGGCAGCCCACATTAAGTGGGGCACCACCCATGGTATGGGGGGAAACCCACTTTTGAAGGGGAATGCATCCCCCTCTTTTAGGGGAGAGGATAAAAGGAGGGGAGTGTGGAGGGACCACCACCCCCCTATAAAATACCTTAAAGATCCTCTTTATATATATATATATATATACATATATATATATATATTTTAAAACAAACTTGCCTAATTCAAAACGTAGCCCTATACATAAGGATAAAATAAAATAAAAAATACCCTATGGAAAAATAAAATCTCATAAATAAAAGGAGAATCTCATTTGTAAAGCCTCAGATAAATATAAAGGGCTAAATAAAAATAATATTTGATATATTATCCTTCTGGGAGATGTGAAAAGGGGGATATTTTTGAAAATTTGCACTATGTAAGGGAGATTGGGTAGTTAATTGGTTTTACACCTGGTAATTTTGGGCTATAAAAGGAGGTGAGAAAGGTGAGAGAAGTCAAGTGATTTTGGAAGAATTTTGCAAGTGTAAGAGATTGTTTTCCTTGGAGGAATTTTTGTATTTCCGTGCTTTTGGAGAAGCTTATTTCCACGCACTTTGGAAGTGCATTTGTAAATTTCTTTGTAAACCAAGGGGAGGTTCTACCAACGAATTTAACCAAATTTTTGGAGGAATAATGGGATCGGTCCACTCAATTGGAGAGGGGCCCGGAGATGGAGTCATTCTAAATGACAAACTTTGTTATCATTCTTTGTTTGCACCCTCTTTATCTCTCATTTTGTTCTTTCTTTAATTACTTTGTAATTTCGTTATTTAAATTTCGTTTGTGTGTTTAATTATAATTAAGCACTTTTGGTTTATAATTGTTAACATAAGCATTCAAAGCAATTGTCATAGATCCTTAAAACATATCACTCAAAGTCAAGGTGGAATTTCAATCTCATCCTCCATGATAGAATTACCCATACCTACATACACTATTACACAACCTACAACAAAATCCAACCTACAATAACATTCTAACCTATAACAACATTCCAACCTACAACAACCATTCAACCAACCACAACATTCACACCCACTAGCACTGTGTACACTTCCATAGGTATTTATGCAAGAATTCCTTCCACCTTTGTTCCTTCAAATACAATAATTTCACAACAATCTAACTCCACCAACCTACAATTCACTAGCCCTCTGCATGCATACGCTACACCACTTTATTCCCCTCAACCTTATAACAAAAATGACCCTCTCATTAACTCACTTTTGCAAACCATGACATCCCTTCAACAACAAGTGGCAACATTACAACAAAATAATAATGGTCAACCCTTGCAATACATCAAGTCCACCCTATTTTCCCTTGACATATTAAGAACACAAATACCACACGGTATAGAGGTCCCTCAATTTGAGAAATATGGTGGAAAAGGAGATCCTATTGGCCATGTTTTTTCCTTCAAATCCTTATGTAGTGACATCATCTTTGAGGATAAACTCTTGGCTAAGTTATTCCCTATGCAGGACCTTTAATGAATGTTCATTTCCAACTTACAAGATAAAATTCAAAGAAAACATGGAATTTTGAGGTTTCCATCCTTCAGAGAGTTATGTATAACCCTTCGTGACCATCAAAATTTGACTGGAGGTCATTATGTGAAAAATTCCCCTAGTCATCTTGAAAAGTCTGAATCAACAACTCAAAACAATTATCAAACTTTCAAGAAAAAAAATAAGGGATTTCTACAATTAAATCTTCCTCATACAAGTCAATAAAATAATAAGCAAATGGCTTCTATAAAGATGATAACTCCTTTCGAGGATAAGGAGAGAGAGTTTACTCCTTTACCCAATACTCTTCATAATATCTAGTTTGGCTTATTGACAATAACATGCTTACCTTACCTCCTATTAGAGAATGTGACCCTACTATACCATTGCCTAAAGGATTTTGAAAAAAATGCTTATTGTCATTACCATGAACAAAATGGACATGGCACAAAATACTATAAGCATCTTAAAGATCTTGTGCATGACCTTATTGATTATAACTAGCTTCAAATTAGAGGTTTGAATGATCAAGGTAATAAGTTTGTAGCTCCTCCTAATCAAAATTTACATATCTTTACAAATACCATTCCTAAGCATAATATTTTATTTTCCAAAGCTAGTGAAACAAAGAATGATGTGATGAATGTTGACACGAATGATGGCAAGATGGATATTCTTCAACAGAATCCCCTAGATGAAGTGGTAGAATTTATCGAAGCTAGACCTTGTAAGGGAATGACTAGACAACGTCTTGACATTGCTTTCTCACAAAATGAAATACCTAAATATGCACCTGATGGTCCTCTTTACATAGCTGGTTGAATCAATGATAAGCTCACTAATGGGATATTAATTGATCTTGTCTATGGAGATAATGTGATCATAGAAGAATTCTTACATGTGCATGAACTATATCAAGATACATATGATAACCCAAAATCATGCATTAAGATGCATAATGTATTATATTTCCCAATGGCAGGCTCAATAGACCTCCCTTTAAAATTGGGACTGAAAACATTAATTGTCTTACTTTCCATAATCCCATAATAAGACCATTTTTTTGTAAAGATAGGCTATCCATTCCTTCACTCCATGAACACCATCACTTCAATTGTGGATAAATGTCTAAAGTTTCCATTTGGAAATGATATCTTCATTGTGCATCATACTGGATTTAATTTGACTAATGACATTTAAGGGAAATTTTCACTAGATTGCTTTTGGCCCAATCCTATGGAACCTATCAAGCCTCGTGAAGATTTATTTTTCAAATCATATCAAAGTTCAAGGAAAATAACTATCCCTTCACAGTATGACTCAACCTATGACCGGACCTACTATCCTTGGTGAAACAATGATTGAACCAAAATCACTTTCGAATGTACATGAACAACCTATAGATAAGCCTCCTACAATCTCCTACAAGAGACCATGAGATAACACAAGCAATTTCGTTTTCCCTCCTAGATTCAAACAAGTTTACAAATTCAAAGAGAAAGTGGTTGAGTAACCTCCTATTGTTTCTTCTATTCCTCCTAAGGAAGAGAAGGAACCTATGATTGACAAACCCACTCTTACACAAAAAAATAAAATAAAAAAATGAAAAGAAATCTAAGTGCTAGAGAGCGTAGACATAGACATCATGCTATTGCTCATAGATTACATAATCAAGAAAACATAAACAACAAAGAAAATAAAAATTCAAACCTACCTGAAGCAATGCATGATGACAACCCTTGCCACAACATAAATAAGAACATTGCATGGATATTGTTATTTGACCTCCTACTATGATTAACTTAGATGATGACATTGATATTGTAAAGATTGATGAATAGGTGCATGATGGGTTGAATACTGTTAAATGTCTAAGATACTAAGAGGGGGGTGAATCAGTATCTTCTTAAATTTTTGATCATATACCATCCAATTCTTTCAATGCACACAATAGCAAAGATAAGTAACAACATTAACAAAGCATGAAATCAAAGAACACATGAACACCGATATTTTTACGTGGAAAACCAAAAATGGGAAAAAACAAAGTGAGTGTTAGCTCACAATATAGTATAACCAGTTATAAGATATTACAAAATGGGTGGCTCACTGCCAGGACTCATTGTCTAGAAACAAAGGCTCACTACCCACAAAATTACAATTACAAAAAATGGCTTACATCTAGAAACTAAACTGATGGAGTACACCTAGTGAGTGAAAATTCAATTACAATTCAGCTCAATAAACTAACTTGAGAAACTTCATCATATTCAATCTTCTTCACATTAGCATTCACAACACACCAAAAAATATTTTTCATTAAACTTCAAAGATTATTTAATATATATCTGATCTTTATGTAAGCTTCAATTAGGTCAGCTTAAAGATTTCATAAAAAACTTCTAAAAAGATAATTTACACATCCAACACACTTCATCAAGTCGGAATAGACCTAAAGTAGGTTGCACATATATCTACATAAGAAAAAAATCACCATTACACAATACATTCATTAGGTTGGCCAAGGATAGACCTAACAGCACAAATGCTAACACCAATGTAATGTCAATACACCATAAAATAAATGGGATACATGAGATCTTGAATGTATGTGATCCCGAAATCTACAAACCATTTTCCAAAACTACAAGAAACAGTAATTACCAACAACCAAATGTGGACCAAAATACCAGAGGATGTAAGCAAAATACCAATTCAATTACTAGACTAGAATACTAGAACAACTTCAATCTTGATCTTGTAGTTACAACTTATATATCATGGTGAAATGAATGACAACAAAAAGTAACAAAATGAGATTTTATTTTTCACTTTTCCAACAATCGCCCCCTTTTTAATTGATTGCAACATGTTCCAAAATGAAAATTTACTAAACTCATTATTTACAACACTTCTACCAGCATTTCAACACTCTTCACTCCCCCTTTGACATCAAGGACAAAGGGTGTCCCAAAAAAAATTAAAAAACATTAAATCAAAGAAAACAAAGAAACATGTATCAAATGAAAGATGATGAACCTTGAAGCTCATTTAGAATAAATTCCCATACAACTTTTCCATTCTTCCAACTATCCTTTGTAGCAATCAACATCCTGTTCAGCGATTCCAACTCCATCAGAGTTTCTTTTGTACCATCTGAAGTATCAGGAGTCAAGTTTATCTTCTCAAATTTATTTGTTCAAGCCAGGGCCTTCCCAACTGAATTGAATTCAACTCTTACAATTTCACTCAACTAATCAATTTTTTTGATAATTTCTTCCTTCTTCTGCAAAACAAAGAAAATTTTTGTATGCATAGAGATTGCATTCAAGGTTAAGTAGTCTCTATCTTTAGATAGGTTGTAAGTACCATAGATGATTGATAGCTGAGACTCAATGGATTCCATAACAACCTTAATATTCTAAGTTGCATCTGACCACTTTAAGCAATAAGAAAGGACAACATTAACTTCTAACTCACAAACCTTCACAACTTCTAGGTTTTTTTCAACTCTAGAGTGTGCAAGAGCACACTTATCACATGAATCCAATAACCTTCTCTCTACCAACTTTTCCTGAACCTCATGTTTCGATTTTTCACTAAGCTTGGAGGTATACTCCTTTAGAGAATCCAACAACAATATCATATTTTCAATAGGGGCGAGAGGTGTATCAATAGATGCACTAGGTATAGCTTCATATCATGCCTGGAGGCAATCATCTACAAGTTATATTCCTCTTTGATGTGTTTTAAGAATTTCCTTCCTACTAGATGCTTGTATAGCATCTCCCAACATTACTTTATGCACCGGAGACATCTTCTCCATATCCACCAACCCTTCAATCATAGGAATTTGTAAAATCTTCTAGGAAATTATAGACTAAAATATGATTTGCTTGGAAAGCAATCCTTTTAGAACATCATTACCAAAGGATGATTCTCCAAGAATCTTAAGTGATTTTACAATTTGCTTTTAATTTTCTTCATTTTTCTTGATGGACTCTTCATTTTCCTTTTCTTCTTCAATTTCCTCTTCTTCCTCTTCTTTATTTTCTTCGTTTTTGTCTTCATCTTTCTCTTTATCATTATCCTCCTCTTAATTGTTTCCATAATTTTCATCTTTCTTTTGTTCTTCCTCTAGATTGTCTTCTCCTTCTTCATCACTTCCCTTTCTTTCTCCAAAATTTCCTTGTTCATTATTAATTTTTTGTAGGAGCATCATTATTCATTTTAGGCTCAACTTCTCCTTCACTCTACTTATCATTTTCACCACCAACATTAATTTCAACATCAAAAATTCCAGAAATGTATTCATTACCTATATCAAGAGGAGTATCCTCGTGAGTAGTTTTAGCAACATCATCTTCATCGGCCTTAAGCATTCCATACTTTTATGTTGTCTCTTGGATTACTTTTGTTTTTTCCTTTCTTACCTTCTTTTTCAGCTTCTTATTTCTTGTCATCAACATGTTTACTCTACTCTTCATCCAAAATATTTCTTCACAGATCTTCTTTAGAGATGTTAGATCATCTAAGGTTAGGGAAGACCTAATCTTATTATATGCAACATTTCTAATTTTCTCTTCAAATACACCAACCTTTGAACTCCTCTTCATCATATCATCCCACATGCTTCTGGGTACATCTTTTCTTATATCATCCCATTTGACTTCTAGAATGATAACATATTCAATAATAGCTAAAAGAAAAGTATTCTTGTGTTCTTCTCTAGCCTTATCATAATATTTAGTTGTAGGTTGAAGCATGTTCTCAAAATGTAGCAAGGAATTGAGAGTTGGTTCTAGTTTAAAGTGGGGACAAGAAATTATTGGTATGTCTTGTTCATTTTTTTGGTCTGCAGAGGCTTCAACCGATACCTTAGACTTCTTTGATGCTAGCTTGGTGTGCACATGTATACCGAACACTTTCTCTTCTTCTTCATCAAAAGATGATACAACATGTACTCTCTTGGAACCAACAACTTCTATAGATAGACCTTCACCAAAGGGTAAACATCCTCTTCTTCTTCTCACTAGCTTTGCTTCAGAATCTTCTTCATCATCATCCTAATCATCTGTAACACTGATATTTTTCTCCCTTGTTTCTTCCTCTTTCCTTCCTCTCTTTGCATGGGCTACTAGAGGAGTTTCTTTCCTCTTCCTAGATCTAGTAGTCAGTTTGGTGAAAATAGGACCTTTTCCTTTATCAATGGTACTAGTTTTAGCCTTTTCTATAGGGGTTGCAAAGGGTTTTATAGAGGTAGTCCTTCCATATTTCCTTGAGCCAAATGATTATGCCTCCAACTATTCTCCCCTAGCATTTCCAAGGGAAATTTCCTCATCACTAAATCTAGCTTTTTTAAGCTTTTTCTGCACTCTCTTCCTAATTTTAGGCTTCTGCTACTCCATATGAATCTCCATAGACTTTTCAACATATGTCCCAATTTTGGGTTCATTGGGGTCCTTTGGATTCTTCTACAATAATTGCACATATCTTTCAGCTTTGTCTTCTATTACCTCATATCCCAAAGGCTGAATCTAGATGGTTTGAGGTTCTACAACCTCAATCATAGATTCATAAGAGGAAACATGGAATATAATTTCATCTTTATACTTATCAAAAATTTTCCTCAGAATCCTTTCCCTTTCATTCATGTTTCTTTTGAATACAACAAAGAATGTTGTCAGAGCATCATCTAGAGAACTCATATTACCCAAACTATGCAAATAATAAAAAAATTGATGGCTTACAGGTCTGGATGAGTCCAAATGTACTTCTTCATTCTTTCTCAGAAGTCTCTTCATGAAATAAAATAACAAACATATAATCAATGAACCAAAATTGAAAGAATATTTCATCTCCTTTCTTGACTTCAAGTTCTCTAGCAACTGTAACATAAGAATCTCACAAAGATCATAATCCACACCATTTACTATCATATCAAAGCCAATATAGATTTTTGTAGCTAAAATAAAGTTCTATCTATTTGTGAAGTATATTTTATGTCTGATCATCATAGCTACATACTTCACAGTAGGATAAGTGATGGTTTTCTCTTCTAAGGCTCTTTTGTCATATGTGGCTCTTGTAAGTTCCATTACAACCTCATTCTTTGCATATTTTAACAAAAGTATTGTACCTTTATCCCTTTATCCCAGAGTTCAGTTACAACCCTAAGTGCTTCCTTAGTTATTAGGTGTGGCCAGTCATTCCACAAGAATTTATCATGTATTCTACTCAGGACTGCTTTCACAAATTTTTCATCATAGCTAAAGTTGGGAAAGTTATTCCATCTATCCAACCTTTTCTCAACCACATTCAGGTATTTAGGTTTTACCAAGAACACATCGCTAGTAAGTACATTTTTCCAAATCTCAATCAACTTTGAGTGATCATATTCCTCACACTTCACATGAATATACATCCTTGTATCCTCAGTTGGTATTACTCCATGTGGAATTGTAAAAAATGCACCCTTGTGGTCATCTTTGAAAACCTTTGATGAATATTTTCTATAAGAGGAACTTAGCCTCTCTAACACTTTCACAACTACAGGAGTTGCCATTCTTCCAATTTTGAACTTAAACAACTTAAATAATGCAAAACATAACTACTCAGAAGATGAAAATACCTTTTTTCAAACGATGAACTGCAACTAGGGTATCCATAGTTTGAATTCCAATTCCCTTCAAGAATGTTCCAAAATCTCTTCAACTTATTCAAATGCACGAATGATCAAAATTCCTTAAACATTTCTTTTATAAAATAACGATCTACCTTAATTCACATTAAATGTGGCAGATTCCAAAAAGCTGCTAAAAACTCTTCTCTTTTACACAAACAAACCCTAATTCACTCTACAAAAGACCATCCCTACATATTTCCTACTGTTTCTTTTTCCAAAACCTTTGAAAACTTGATCTTCACATTTCATCCTCATTCCACCCTCTGACACACCATTTGTCTAGGGGGTTCTTATAATTTTATAATAATGCTCCTCCTACGACCTTGCTAGGTCTAATACTCAGAGGAATCATCTGTACCAGATGAAGGTATAGACACATCAATAATCTTTGGTTCTTCTTTCTTTCTCCAAATCTTATTCATCACTTTCCTAATCTTATCTTTTTCAACCTTCTTCATATATTCATCCTTTTCTACTAGATTGGTTTTCTTACTTTTCTTGGTTCTGAAAACTCTTGAAACATGTCCTAGTTTGTTGTAGTTATAGTAGAAAATATTTCTCTGATTAGATTGAATTCTTGTTCTACATTGATTAGCTTTATGTCCATACTTGTTGCAAGTATAGCAATAGACATTAAAGGATTGAATCATTCTTCCTCCATTAAATTGATTCATCATCAAAGTTCTACATTCGCTTGCCCTTTGTCCAATCTTTTGTATGCAAAACATTGACGAGTAAAAGGACTAGGGAACTGATTCATTCTACTCAGGTACATTTTGTTGCCTTGTGACCAAATTTATTGCATGAAAAACAAGTGCCATTAAAAGAAGGATACCTTTGTGAATTAGGCTATCTCACTGAGGTCTCCTAGCAGAGTTCCTTGAATTTTCTCTATGCTTTCCTTCATTCAAATTCTTTTGATTGTTTACAGTCTTCGAACTTTCACCAGTATCATTTCCCAGACCACCTTTGTCTTTATTCAATTTCTATCCTACAAACAATTCATCAATCTTGTCTGAGCTAGACTTGAAATTGTTTTTGCAAAATTTTTTCCTTCTCCAGATCTACTTTCAGGTTCACTACTTCTTATCCAAGCTTGGTGCATTCTTCAAATTTTCTTTGTACCAACTTGTATAAACATTCTTCAATTCTTTTCTTCTCCTCTACTTGTACTTTCAAAATAGAGATATCTTCATTAGCATTCTTCAACTGATTAGTTACTTCCTTGTGCCTATCTTTGAATTTTTTCAAATGCTCCCTTAATTTTCAAACACATTCATTTGCATCTTCAATTTTTTCTTTCAAATCTATGTTTTCTCTTTCAACTTTGTCAAGATCCTCAAGTGCAGTTTGGAGCTCTCCTTTATCATCTATTTCTTTCATCTTTAGGATCTCCCTCAAGTTGTTAGACCTTTTCAAAGGAACCAAGATTTGATACCAATTGTTTAATGTCCAATATACTAAGAGGGGGGGTGAATTAGTGTCTTCTTAAATTTTTTGATCAGATAGCATCCAATTATTTCAATGTATGCAATAGCAAATATAAGTAAAAGCATTAATAGAGCATGAAATCATAGAACACATGAAAGCCGTGATTTTTACATTGAAAACCCAAAATGGGAAAACCCATGGTGAGTGTTATCTCACAATATAGTATAAATGATTATAAGATATAACAAAATGGGTGGCTCACTACGTACAGAATAATTTTTTTATAGAAAATGGCTTACAACTAGAAAATGAACTGATGGAGTACACCTAGTGAGTGCAGATTCAATTCCAATGTAGCTCAGTAAACTAACTTAACACCCTTCATCATATTTTCTCTTCTTCATATTCACATTCACAACACACCAAATTTTTTTTTCATTAAACTTCAAATATTATTCAATATATATCTAATCTCTTCACAAGCATTAATTAGGTCCACCTAATTAGATGCAGTTGTCATTTACCAAAAATACCAACTATCAATTTTAAGCTTTCATAAAAACTTCTAAAAATATAATTCACACATTCAACATGCTTCATCAAGTTGGCATAGACCTTGTTGGAACTGTAAATTTTTGATGATTTTCATGTTGTCCATACCCATGCATTTTCCAAATGAGTCCTACCTTGAGCACATTTTCCTTTCTTCATGATATTTTTACCCATATTTTTCCCATTTAGCCCCATTGGATCCATCAGGTCATGCATTTTTCATATTGCAGTTCATATTAGAATAGGTTCATTATGGTCTCCCAGACCCATTGAGTAGTCCTGTTAATATGAGTCTGTGTTGCCTATCAGCAAGAATCATCTGATGTCACAATTATCACAATTCATGCGCATTCACCATTTTCCAAGACATACATGTTGTCTCGGCGATAGAGAAAGAACATATTGGCATGAGTGTTGTATTCAGTATGCGGTCTCACCAAGGATTTTTTGTCTCACTGACCGATGCACTAAAAGTCTTATTGGAAAAAGTTACTGCTTCAATAAAATGTCATAACAATTCCATGGTGTCTCACCGACTTGTGCAAAAGGTTATTTCGGTAGCAGTTGGTGATATTCAAACTGATGTCTCAATGACTTTGTTGGGTCTTGTCGACATAAGAATTTTATCAAAAGTTCATCAGGAGGAGTTTCACCGAACAACGTATGAGGATTCACTTCGGCCAGACTAAGCGATATTGGAGTAAGGTCATGACGAGTGACCTTCGGTCTCGCCGACATTACACAAAAGGTTTCCATCGGTATGAGAATTGATTTGTCCCAGCGACACAGGATGGAGGGATGGCTCTCAGTGAAACATGAAGTGATTTGTGTGACCTCTGACCAACATCATAAAGTCACAGCGAAGCAGAAGAAATGAAGTGCCTCTCAATGAGAAAAATTATTTGTCTCAATGACCAGAGGAGTATTACAAGGTAACTCTCGGCAAGACATAAGGGGGTGACTGACAACGTTTTAATTTCCTTCAACATACTTACACAGTTGTCTCAGCAATTATTTCAGTGATGATTAATTGGCCCGATTGCAACTATTTTCTGACATTGGAATATGAAATGATGTGTCTGTTCAAATGCATATGTATAAATATTCACTCCTGATTGTGAATGGAGGGGATTTAGACTAGCTTTTAGAGGAGATTAGATTACAATAGGTAGATTAGGAATGAATATAGTAGAATAAAGTTCTCATATGAAAGACTATGACACATGTTTTCAAATGGAAATTTCAATGAAAATTAGTTGTTGTGGCAGTTTATTTCTGGTGTCAATTGTCTCGAGTTTATTGGAAAGTATTGCTAAGCTATCTCCAAGTTGATTCTTTCTGGTTGTTTAAATTGATATAACAAGTTTATTTTCAGTTTATCAGTGCACATTTGTTGTATTTGTGTGATTAATTAACTAGTTATTTCAAGGAGAGATTAAATCCTTTTGGTTGATCACAATAATCAGGGAGATTTATTTGGATTATTAAAGTAGAGCTTAGTATTCACAGTCTTGCATGTTTATACAAGTTATAAAAAGACCATATGCCGACAATTTGAGTTTCTGCTAGAATAAGTTGCCCACTTTTGTTTCATTTGACTCTGCAACCTAATAAGGCACTATTATCTACAATTCCATCATTTGGATTCATTTAATTTCTTTACATATGTTAATTGAGCATTTTAGGATTTAGATTTAGAAGATTGCTATTGCTATTTGTATCAAGTTTGAATTCATTTGTTCACTTCCATCTGCCATTGTGGACAAATCATTGCAAGAAGAATAATCATAAGTGAATTTTTCTTCATTCAGATAGGTACACCCACCTAGGTCTAGTAGCACCTAAAGAGTAGAAGGTTTAATTCATTTTACCTTGTCTATTACCCTAAAGCGTATCAAGAGATTGGCAGCTTCTTGAGGCATCTCGCCTGGATTTTTGAGAGCTAAAAAATTGGCGAGTCTACTAGGGACAAACATTAGAAAATCAAGTTCAAGACCATCATATAGAGTCATTGAAGAAAAATTTGTAATTTGAGAAGTTTCAGAAAATGTTATTCCGTTGGGGAGAAGATCAAAAATAGTTATTTCAAAAAAATCATTTTCCTACTTTTTAGAAAAGTAGATGGCGACTCTGAAAAAAATTGATAAAGAATGGAATTTGTGTATGGAAAAAAAAATTATTTTGAAAAGAAGCAGTTGATAAGAGGAATTGAAGAATTGAAAAAGAAAAATTTACAATTGGACAAGAATGAATACACAAATGCAAGTGGTTCTTGGATTCAACAAACGCCTGATAATACAATTGGAAATTTTTACAATGGAGGTGATGCATATCATGCACAATAGAACACTTATTCATCACAACCATCAAAGAAAGTAAATGCTTATCTAGTCCCTCCTGGACAAAGATTTGCAAGTTATCAAGATTGTCAATGTGATCAATGTCGAGTGTAGTACAATTCTAGTCCACTTGGAGATATCAGTCAGAATCTGCAACAAGGTACATATCAAAACCAACAATCTAAAGATGATGAATATTTCAAAAATATTTTGGATGCCTTTCTTAGCATAAGGAGATATAGAGGAGAATCTTGATTCTCTTTTCTCTACAAAATGATAGATATTTGTAGGAAAATACCTATTAAATTCCCACCTAGTAGGTCTAAGATAATTCAACAATTCATGAAGGTGTACGAGTTGAACCCAATTTATTGGCGTAAATCATGGATACCAATTTCTCTTGATCAACTAGATGATTGGACATACATTCTAGATAGGAAAAGGTATGAAGATAATTTTGATATCATGGATGAAGACATAGACATTGATCAGAACTTGCAGCAATGTGTATCCTAGGATAAATAATTTGAAGAAGGAGATGAGAATGTGTATACTCGAAGCTAGGACTCCATCATAGGATCAGGATGTAGAATTTCCCCCTTTGAATCATTTCTTAACATAAGGAAACATGAAGGAGAAGAAGAAAGTTCTTTATACAACACAATGATAAATATTTGTATGCAATTACCTCCAAATTGTAGGCCTATAAGGGCCATGTTTGTTGAGTAGTTTGTAAGAGCATGGGAGCCTAAATTGGTTTATTGGCCACAAAAGTAGCATACTTTTGATCTAGTGAATAAATTCATTGATGCCATGGAGCGGACGAGGTATGAGAACACTATCAATGTTGAAACCAATGGTTGTATTTTTGATGGGTATAGAGAAATTGATCAAACAATGCAGCCAATAGAAGATGAGACAAGTGAAAATCGAAATGATTCATATGATAGCTTGCATAAGGAAGATGAAGATACAAGAGATCTCTCTTGCATGATAGATTGTGATAGGAAAAGTAGTGTATGTTTTGAGTGATCTAGTGAATATTCAGATTATGAAGATGAAGCTATGGATTCTGATCTACAGCAAGGTTATTCTTGCAGTTCTCTGGGTAATCAAGAGGAAGAAGCAATGGACAAGGCGAGTCCATTTTACAGTGAAAAAATAATACCTCTGGCTGCAGTTGAAAGCCATAAGGACACATTTGATCAAGAAGAGGGAGAAATAATAGAGGATATGAAAGAAGACACATGTTCACTCAGTAGTGAACAAATTTCAGATTTGCTAACTCATGAATACTAGAGATATGTACACAAGGATGATTCTAAAGTTTTGTGTCTAGCTTACATTTGTTTTGAGTGTGCAGATTCTTTGTGCAGTGATTCATTTGACTCTCAGTACATCTCTCAAAATGATGGAGAAACCAGTGAAGTTGACCAAATACATGTGTCCATTCAAGATGAGGTATGTGATTTTGGAATTTCTAACTCGTATGGAGAAGATATTTATTTGCATACTAAGGATGATAGAAGTTCAGTTTTGATTGGTTCATATATGCTTGGTAGTGAGGATATGAGTCATAATCTAGTATTGTCTCCAAATGATGATACCGAAGAAGTGAAAAAGGTTTCAGATATGTTTGTCTCAAACAATGTTGATATGACAAAGTTGTTTGTTTATCAATAGAAGCACTTTGATGATGAAATTTTATTACAACTAGGAGAATGGTTTATAATGCATAATAGTGGGAAAGATAATAAGGAATTTTGTGTTGGATATGCATATACTTTGTATGTTTAAGATAACAGATATTTTCCCCATGATGATTCTCTAAAAACTTTCAATAACGGTGACAGGGAAGACTGCATGAATATCTTCAAGAGGAATTTGATGAACTCAAGGCAAAACCAAGTATTTGATAGGGGAAAGTATGGTTTGAGTTTTAGATCGTAATCATTGAAAACTGATGAAGTTGAAACAAAGAGGATTAAGGGTTGCCACTGCATTGACAACTCTTGCTTATCCTATTTAAAATTCTTCCATGCACAGTAGTTTAGGGTTTTGTTCATCTCCATTTTGCATTCATTACCATTGCCTTTCATTCCATTTTTTCTCACTGTTTATCATTTTGTGTTTGGTCTGCTCACCCAAATATCTGGATCCTTGCAATGATTTTACTATCATTCATCCCCAAACGGAGCCACTAGTGAAACTGTAAATTTTTTATGATTTTCATGTTGTCCATACCCATGCATTTTACAAATGAGTCCTACCTTGAACACATTTTCCTTCATGATATTTTTACCCATATTTTTCCCATTTAGCCCCATTGGATCCATTGGGTCATGCATTTTTCATATTGTAGTTCCTATCATCATAGGTTCATTATGGTCTCCCCGACCAATTGAGTAGTTTTGTTAATATGAGTCTGCGTTGCCAATCAACAAGACTCATCTGATGTCACAGTGATCACAAGTCATGTGCATTCACCATTCAACAAGAAATACATGTTGTTTCTGTGATAGAGAAGGAACATATTGGCATGAGTGTTGTATTCGGTATGTGGTTTCACCTAGGATTTTTTGTCTCACCAACCGATGCACTAAAAGTCTTATCAGCAAAAGTTACTGCTCCAGTGAAATTCCATAACAATTTTGTGTTGTCTCACCGACTTGTGCAAAAGGTTATTTCGTTAGGAGTTGGTGATATTTAGAGTGATGTCTCAACGAATTTGCTGGGTCTTACCGACATCGGGTTTTTATCAAAAGGTTATTAGGAGGAGTCTCACTGAACAGCGTATGAGGATTCACTTCGACTGAACTAAGCAATATCAGAGTAAGGTCTCGGAAAGTGACCTTTGGTCTCACCGACATTACATAAAAGGTTTCCATCGGTATGAGAATTGATTTGTCTCAGGGACATAGGATGGAGGGATGGCTCTCAGTGAAACATGAAGTGATTCGTGTGACCTCTCACCAACATCATAAAGTCACAACAAAGCGGATGAAATGAAGGAGTGCCTCTCGATGAGAAAACTTATATGTCTCAATGACCAGACAAGTATTACAAGGTGACTCTTGGCAATACATATGGTAATCTATATGACATCCCTTTGACTCTAATGGGTCACGGAAAAAGTGAATAAAACAAAGGGGGAAACTAACAGTGTTATAATTTCCTTTAGCATACTTACAGGGTCATCTCAATGACTAGTTTAGTGATGATTAATTGGCCCTATTGCAACTATTTTCTGACATTGGAATATGAAACGATGTGTTTGTACAGATGCATATGTATAAATATTCATTCCTGATTGTGAATGGAGGGGATTTAGATCAGATTTTAGAGGAGATTAGATTACAGTAGGTAGATTAGGAATGGATACAGTAGAATAAATTTCTCATATTAGAGACTATGATCCATGTTTTAAAATGGTGATTTCAATGAAAATCAGTTGTTGTGGCAGTTTATTTTTGGTGTCAATTGTCTGTTGAGTTTATTGGAAATTATTGCTAAGTTGTCTCTAAGTTGATTCTTTCTAGTTGTTTAAATTGATATAACAAGTTTATTTTCAATTTATCAGTGCACATTTTCTATATCTGTGTGATTAATTGACTAGTTCTTTCAAGGAGAGATTAATTACTTTTGGTTGATCACAGTAATCAGAGAGATTTATCTAGATTATCAAAGTAGAGCATAGTAGTCACAGTCTTGCATGTTTATACAAGTTATAAATAGAACATATGCCAACAATTTGAGTTTCTACCAGAATAAGTTGCCCACTTCTATTTCATTTGACTCCGCATACCCAATAAGGCATTGGTCTCTGCAATTTCATGATTTGGATTCATTCAGTTTCTTTGCATTTGTTAATTGAGCATTTTAGGATTTAGATTTAGAAGATTGCCATTGCTATTTGTATCAAGTTTGAATTCATTTGTTCACTTCCATCTACCATTGTGGACAAATCATTGCAAGAAGAATAATCATAAGTCAAGTTTTCTTCATTCAGATAGGTACACCTGGCTAGGTCTGGGAGCACCTGAAGAGTAAAAGGTTTAATTCATTTTACCTTGTTTGTTACCCTAAAGCATATCAAGAGATTGGCAACCTCTCGAGGCATCTCGCCTGTGTTTTTGAGACTTAAAAAATTGGTGACTCTCCTACGGACAAACATTAAAAAATCTTGTTGAAGACCATCATATAGAGTCATTGAAGAAAAAATTGTAATTTGAGAAGTTTCAAAAAACGTGATTCTGCTATGGAGAAGATTAGAAATAGTTATTTCAAAAAAATCATTTTCCTACTTTTTGGAAAAGTCGGTGCCGACTCTGAAATTTTTTTATGAAGAATGGAATTTGTGTATGGAACAAAAAAGTATTTTGAAAAGAAGCAGTTGCTAAGAGGAATTGAAGAATTGAAAAAGAAAAATCTACAATTGGACAAGAATGAATACACAAATGCAAGTGTCTCTTAGATTCAACAAACGCCTGATAATACAATTGGAAATTTTTGCAATGGATGTGATACACATCATGCACAACAGAACGCTTATTCATCACAACCATCAAAGCAAGTAAATGCTTATCCAGTCCCTCCTGGACAAAGATTGGCAAGTTATCAAGATTGTCAATGTGATCAATGTCGAGTGTAGTACAATTCTAGTCCACTTGGAGATATCAGTCAGAATCTGCAACAAGGTACATATCAGAACAAACAATCTAAAGATGATGAATATTTCAAAAATATTTTGGATTCCTTTCTTGGCATAAGGAGATATAGAGGATAATTTGGATGCGCTTTGCTCTATAGAATGACATATATTTGCAGGAAAATGCCTATTAAATTCCCACCTAGTAGGTTTGAGATCATTCAACAGTTCATGAAGGTGTACAGGTTGAACCCAATTTATTGGCCTGAATCATGGATACTAGTTTCTCTTGATCAACTAGATGATTGGACAGACATTGTAGACAAGAAAAGGTATGAAGATAATTGTGATATCATGGATGAAGATAGAGACATTGATCAGAACTTGCAGCAATATGTATGCTAGGATCAACAATTTGAAGAAGGAGATGAGAATGTGTATACTCGAAGCTATGACTCCATCATAGGATCAGGATGCAGAATTTCCCCCTTTCATGCATTTCTTGACATAAGGAAACATGAAGGAGAAGAAGAAAGTTCTTTATACAACTTGATGATAAATATCTGTATGCAATTACCTCCTAATTGTAGGCCTACAAGGCCCATGTTGGTTGAGTAGTTTGTAAGAGCATGGGAGCCTAAATCAGTTTATTGGCCACAAAAGTAGCGTACTTTTGATCTAGTGAATAAATTCATTGATTCCATGGAGCGGATGAGGTATGAGAACACTATCAATGTTGAAACCAATGGTTGTATTTTTGATGGGTATAGAGAAATTGATCAAACACTGCAGTCAATAGAAGATGAGACAAGTGCAAGTCAAAATGCTTCATATGATAGCTTGCATAAGGAAGATGAAGATACAAGAGATCTCTCTTGCATGACAGATTGTGATAGGAAAAGCAGTGTATGTTTTCAGGGATCTAGTGAATATTCAGATTATGAAGACGAAGCTATGGATTTTGATCTACAGCAAGCTGGTTCTTGCAGTTCTTGGGGTAATCAAGAGGAAGAAGCAATGGACAATGCGGGTCCATTTTACAGTGAACAAATAATACCTCTGGTTGCAGTTGAAAACCATAAGGACACATTTGATCAAGAAGAGGGAGAAATAATAGAGGATATGAAAGAAGAAACATGTTCACTCAGTATTGAACAAATTTCAGATTTGCTAACTCCTGAATACTAGAGATATGTACACAAGGATGATTTTGAAGTTTTGTGTCCAGCTTACATTTGTTTTGACTGTGAAGGTTCTTTGTGTAGTGATTCATTTGAATCTCAATACATCTCTCAAAATGATGGAGAAACTTGTGAAGTTGACCAAATACATGTATCCATTCAAGATGAGGTATGTTATTTTGGAATTTCTAACTCATATGGAGAAGATATTTATTTGCATACCAAGGATGATAGAAGTTTAGTTTTGATTGGTTCATATATGCTTGGTATTGAGGATATGAGTCATAATCTAGTATTGTCTCCAAATGATGATATCGAAGAAGTGCAAAAGGTTTCAGATTTGCTTGTCTCAAACAATGTTGATATGACAAAGTTGTTTGTTTCTCAATAGAAGCACTTTGATGATGAAATTTTAGTAGAGCTAGGAGAATGGTTTATAATGCATAACAGTGAGAAAGATAATGAGGAATTTTGTGTTTGATATGCATATACTTTGTATGTTGAAGATAACAGAGATTTTCCCCATGATGATTCTCTGAAAACTTTCAGTAACAATGACAGGGAAGACTACATGAATATCTTCAAGAGGAATCTGATGAACTCAAGGAAAAACTAGGTATTTGATAGGGGAAAGTATGGTTTTAGTTTCAGATCGTAATTGTTCAAAACCGATGAAGTTGAAACATAGAGTATTAAGGGTTTCCAGTGCATGGACAACTCTTGCTTATCCTCTTTAAAATTCTTCCATGAATAGTAGTTTAGGGTTTTGTTCATCTCAATTTTGCATTCATTTCCATTGCCTTTCATTCCATTTTTTTCTCACTATTCATCATTTTCTGTCTGGTCTAGTCACCCAAAGATCTGGATCCTTGCAATGATTTTACTATCATTCATCCCCAGACGGAGCCACTGTTGGAACTGTAAATTTTTGATGATTTTCATGTTGTCCATACCCATGCATTTTCCAAATGAGCCCTACCTTGAGCACATTTTCCTTCTTCATGATATTTTTACCCATATTTTTCCCATATAGCCCCATTGGATGCATCGGGTCATGCATTTTTAATATTGCAGTTCATATCGTCATAGGTTCATTATGGTCTCGCTGACCCATTGAGTAGTCCTGTTAATATGAGTCTGTATTGCTTATCGGCAAGACTGATTTGATGTCACAATGATCACAAGTCATGTGCATTCACCATTCGACAAGACATACATGTTTCAGCGACAGAGAAGGAACATATCGACATGAGTGTTGTATTCGATATGTGGTCTCACCAAGGATTTTTTGTCTCACCGACCAATGCACTAAAATTCTTATTGAAAAAAGTTATTGCTTCGGTGAAATGTCATAAAGATTCCATGGTGTCTCATTGACTTGTGCAAAAGGTTATTTCGGTAGGAGTTGGTGATATTCAGAGTGATGTCTCAACGACTTTGTTGGGTCTTTCTGACATAAGGTTTTTGTCAAAAGGTTATTAGGAGGAGTCTCACTGAACAGCGTATGAGGATTCACTTTGGCTAGACTAAGCAATATCAGAGTAAGGTCTCAGAGAGTGACCTTCGGTCTTGCCGACATTACACAAAAGGTTTCCATCGGTATGAGAATTGATTTGTCTCGATGACATAGGATGGAGGGATGGCTCTCGGTGAAACATGAAGTGATTTGTGTGACCTCTCACCGACATCATAGTCACATCGAAGCGGATGAAATGAAGGAGTGCCTCTCGATGAGAAAACTCATTTGTCTCAACGACCAAAGGAGTATTACAAGGTGACTCTCAGTAAGACATATGGTAATCTATATGACATCTCTCCGACTCTGATGGGTCACGACGAAAGTGAATAAAACAAAGGGGACGACTGACAGCGTTATAATTTCCTTTAGCATACTTACAGGGTTGTCTCAGTTACTATTTCAATGATGATTAATTGGCCCGATTACAACTATTTGCTGACATTGGAATATGAAATGATATGTCTGTTCAGATGCATATGTATAAATATTCATTCCTAATTGTGAATGGAGGGGATTTAGATCAGATTTTAGAGGAGATTAGATTATAGTAGGTAGATTAGGAATGGATACAGTAGAATAAAGTTCTCATATCAGAGACTATGATGCATGTTTTCAAATGGCGATTTCAATGAAAATTATTTGTTGTGGCAATTTATTTCTAGTGTCAATTGTCTGTTGAGTTTATTGGAAATTATTGCTAAGTTGTCTCCAAGTTGATTCATTCTGGTTGTTTAAATTAATATAACAAGTTTATTTTTAGTTTATCAGTGCACATTTACTATATCTATGTGATTAATTGATTGGTTCTTTCAAGGAGAGATTAAATCCTTTTGGTTGATCATAGTAATCAAGGAGATTTATTTGGATTATTAAAGTACAGCTTAGTAGTCATAGTCTTGCATGTTTATACAAGTTATAAATAGAACATATGCCGACAATTTGAGTTTCTGCTAGAATAATTTTCCCACTTCTATTTCATTTGACTCCGCATACCCAATAAGGTACTAGTCTCTACAATTTCATCATTTGGAAACATTCAGTTTCTTTACATCTATTAATTGAGCATTTTAGAATTTAGATTTAGAAGATTGCTATTGCTATTTGTATCAAGTTTGAATTCATTTGTTCACTTCCATATGCCATTGTGGACAAATCATTGCAGGAAGAATAATCATAAGTCAAGTCTGCTTCATTCAGATAGGTACACCTACGTAGGTCTGGTAGTACCTGAAGAGTAGAAGGTTTAATTCATTTTACCTTTTCTATTACCCTAAAGCATATCAAGAGATTGGCAGCCTCTTGAGGCATCTCACCTACATTTTTGAGAGCTAAAAGACCTAAAATAGGTTTCACATATATTTGCATAACAAAAATTATTTCACCATTACACAATACATTCATTAGGTCAGCTAGTGATAGACATAATAGTACAAATGTAAACACCAATACACCATACAAGCAACTAGATACATGAGATCTTGAATGTATGTGCTCTTGACATCTACAAACCATTTTCCAAAACCACAAGCAATAGTGATTACCAAAAACCAAATGTAGACCAAAATACTGGAGGATGTAAGAAAAATAATAGTTTAGATACCAAACTAGAATATTGGAACAACTTTAGTCTTGATCTTGCAGTTGAAACTCATATATTATGGTGACATCAATGACAATAGAAAGTAAAAAATTGAGATGTAATTCTCCATTTTTCCAACAAATAATTTTTTTTCTTGTTCTATGAGCTTAGATGACAAATGTCCCACTAAGCACGTTGAACTTGGTGCATGTCCTAGCTCATCACTTGATGTTGTCCCTTTGGCTAGTTGCCTACCTTTCCTTATACCAACCAAGATTGGGAGGAGGACGACCTGCTTTAGGTTGAATCACATGTGCCTTGCTATTCTTTCGCTTTATATTTTTCTTTATCTGACTCCATGTGTATAATTTGATTCCTAGGTATGTACAGGATCATCATGGAAAAAATAGGCCCTTAAGTGGCAAAAACTTCAGAAAATTTAGAGTTAGGCAACATGACATAAAAATTTGAATAAGTTATCTATATTATTTCAAAAATATGTAAGAATAGAATCTGTAGAAAATTGAAATAGTTTCTAAACTACTAGGTTTTTTTTTTTTTTAAATCTATATGGTGAAAATTTGAAATTTCAATGTAGTAGTATTTAAATTTCAGGGAAAAAATAAGAAGTAGGTGTCTGTCTGACCACCCTAACCATAATAAAATGATAATATTTTTTTTATAATATTTTATAAATAATTAGAGGACTCATGTCCGGATGTGATACATATTTTTTTGTAATTTTTTTCAAAGTAAATAACTAATTATGAATTTTTTATTACAACTTTTCAAAAATATAGAAAACTCATATGTTTGACCACCTTAACTTGGTCAAAACTTCATGAAATTCAATTTTTTTTTTAATCCTATAGTATGCTAAGCATAGAATGTGATGCATGTTTTGGATTAAAAAAATGTGATACCGTTTGAAAGCTATAGATATTTTTCAATCAGCCTATCAATTAAGACTTTAATCGTAATTCAAATAGAAAATGAATAATAATTATTTATTAAATTAAAAGTAAAGCATAATTTATATTGGTGGAAAGATGAGAATCTCCTTTAAAAACCCTTTTCATTTCATCAAATTTGGGTAAAAAAAAAAGTCATCAACGACATACCCTACAAATACCCATCATATTGCCACTTTTTGGCCCATCATGATCCTACACATACCCTCATCGTGACATTTTTTTTGATGTATCCTCTCTCTTTTGTACATTATTATATATGTACCTTCATTATTCTCTATGTCATAACCTTTTTGTTTCTCTTTTTCATTTGTCTCATTTTTTCCTTTTGGGGATGATCCAAGGTGTCGAGGCATTCATGTCTCTTCCATGTTGACCCAAAATATTTTTCTTTATCTATTTCATTTGTTTTGTGTTCTCATTTTTGGGATGACACAAGTCATTGAGATATTTAGGCATTTTCCATGTTGACTAGAAATGATTATTTTCTTTGTTTTCACTCACTTTGTGTAATTCTTCTAGTTCTATGTGTATTTGGACAATGATAATAGTTCCACGCTTTATGAAAACATTGTAGAAAACACATACTAGCCCCAAATTGATAAATCTCTTATGTATTTGTGGGGGAAACCCTTCCTACCTATCTCATGACACAACTTATTTTGGAAAAATATGACTTGGAATAGGGTTTTTCTAGGAAAGCTTTCATGTCTTAGGATGAAACATTGGCTACTTTAAATCAATTTCTCATAGTGATGGTGTAGCAACAACTTTAAAGTGGGAACATACATCAATGACATATTTTGGAAAAATTTCACGGCATGATTTTTATCTATTCTTTGGATGTTTCCTCTTCTTGGTGGTGTCATTGGGTTTGATTTTGTCCAAGAGTGTACAATCTATTGACATGGAAAGATGTGAACAAGGCATCACATGAGTGATGATATATACTTTTTGACTTTACCTCTCTTGGAGACATTAGGAACAATGTTCCCTAAGAAGAATAACTTTACACGAACAAAGAAAAATCTCCTTTAACAAACAAATTTATGTAAGAAAAGAATTTACAAAAGCATTACATTGTGTTTCCTTATCAAAGTTATTAGGAGGATAAATTTAGTATGGTATGAGAGGATAATATAATTCTCTCATTTTCCACTTTGATGGGATAACTCACCTAGTGGACATACTGAGGTTCCACTACCGTAGAGTGAGCAACGTACATTATGGATAAACAACCCCATTCCACATCGCGTTGGAAAGGTTGTGCTTGAGCCTTTGTTTTTCTTTTTCTTGGCCTTTGATAGGGTATGATTATATATCTTTGTTACTACTACATACTTATGTTTCTTAGATGCCCAATTTAGTGTGATTTTTACATGAGGTAATACTCTCACTAAAGTGTAGGTAAAATGTACTAACAAAAAAAGTATCCTTTTTCCTTTACTTGGTTTGATTATTGGCATTAAAATTGAATTAATAGTCTCTTGGAGTAGTGTTGTAATGTGTTGTACACATTCATATCATTATAGGACCTTTATTTAATTAAAACATGCTTTATTTTGTCCTTTGAAAAGGTGTTGTGAAGTGTTGTAACAAAATTTCACACTTTTCTAGGATTTATTTACTTAATTAAACTTAATGGGGCCTTTTTAATTAAATTTATTTGAATTTGTACTATATTTAATTGTTGTAAACTATTGTAAATCACTTTAACATTTATAAATAGTGGTCTTAATTAATTGTGGTTAATTAGAGTAACTAACCCCCTTTAATTCAAATTTCAACCTTATTTATGACACCTCTAGAAGATCTATCTTGATACCTATAATTCAAATAATATAACATTTAATTGGGAAAAAATAGTTCTTGGAAAATGGTGCTAGGACCCATTCATCCTAGGTGGTGAATGGGTCCTCCCTTATTAGGACCCCCTTTTTTGAGTTGATTTGAAATGGGTTTTTATCACTCTTTCCATCCCTTAAGGTAATGTCCTGGAAAACTAAGCTAGGACACATTCACCCTAGGTGGTGAATGGGTCCTCCCTTATTGAGGACTCACTTTTTAAATTTCATTATGGAAATTTTTTAATAAAGTTTTCTTCCAGATCTAGTTTCAGACTTAATTGTTTGAATTTCAAGGTTAATATCCTAATTTAGTATAAGGGGTTAATTCACATTATTTCTCCTAGAAGTTTTATGAGACATCCTAGTAACTTGAAGAGGAAATTATAGAGCATTACATTTGAGTATTCATAAGGAATTTCAAGGAAGATTTCAAGAGTCTATTACAGAAACTCAAGATCAATTCATCATGACAAGAAAGTGGATGTAGCATTAAGAAAGTGGATGTAGCATTAAAGATATAATTGCAAGAATTTTTTACATCTTATTCAAGGATCAAGATCTGCATTCTTCATGGCCACTACATGCTAGAATGTATATTTGCATTATAAGACATCATCCAAGGTGACATCAATTGCACATTTCATGTTTCATGTTTCATTTCCTTTATTTCATCATTTGGTCTAATTACCTATAAGTCATTTGACCAAGGAAAACCCCAATTCACTAAAAAAAAACAATATTTTCTTCCCTTGAGTGTGTAATTATAGATTTATAGGTTGAAGATCAAGTGGAGCAAGTTTGGAGAAAAATTGTCAAAGTTGTCAAGTTGCAAAAGTTGTCATCTAAAGTGCAAAATTAAAGAATTGAGCCTACAAAATTATCTACAAACATCTAGAAATTGATAACCGATACTTTGAGAGTGTAGACATCAAGGAAAAGAACCCTGATCTAAGGTTCAAAACCCCTAACATGGACCCATTCACCACTGTAGGTGAATGAGTCCTTTGTAGCTTAAAAAAATAAGTTTTTACAAGGTACACAACTTTTTATTATCTAAAAACTTCCCTCATAGTTGCTATAATAGTCAGGCATTATTTTTTATTCTTATTTAGGTATTTAGGCCCTCATATTGCATAAATTGTAGTTATTTAGTTTGTAAAAAAATCCTACTGTTCCATCATCTTGTTGACTCAATTTGGTGGACCCTATTTTTCACCTAATCAAAATCTATGTCTTAGCTTTGCTATATAAAATAAAAAAATCCAAGAGGATCCTCACAATCAATCCCTATATGAGAGAATCAATGGGGTCAAAATCTCCTTGAGAAGCCTTCAAACTAACAAAATTCAAGGCCTTAAGGTTAGAGCCAAACTGAATTGGCTTAGTTGTGGTGATAAGGGTTCAAGGTTTTTCTTTAGGTTCATTAGAGAAAAAGAAAAAAAGGAGAAAATTGATCAAATCTACCACAATGGAATTGTTGTTTCCAACCAAGAGGAAATCATGGAACAATTCTTCCTATTCTACAAAGAACTTTTCCAATCAGAAGGAAATAGTGGAGAATGCATTTCTGCCAAGGAGACAATCAAAAAGATAATTCCTACTAATATCTTAGAAGAAGATGCTTTTGACCTTTCAAAACCTATTTCCAAGGAGGAAATCAAGAAGGCTATTAGTGGCATGAGCAATGAAAAATATCCTAGACCGGATGGTCTCTCTGTATAATTTTACAAGGAGTTTATTGACTAGACTAGTGATGATCTGCATCAGGTTTACATGGAAGCCATAAAGAGGGGCTGACTTGGTATGGACATAAATAAGTGGCTTATCAAACTGCTCCCTAAAGAAGGTGACAAAACAATGATAAAGAACTAGAGACCAATCACTCTCTTAAATGTCTCCTATGAGATCTTGGCAAAAGTAATGGCCAACAAGATTGCTAGCATTCTTCCCATGTTCATAAACAAGACGCAAACGGGTTTCATCAAAGGAAGATACATCTTGTAGAACTTGATAACCAATTGGGAGGCTATGGAATGGTCCAGACATAGCAACCAAAACCCAGCCATGTTGTTGCTTGACTTTGAAAAAGCCTATGATAGAGTGGAATGGTCCTTCCTCAAAATGACCCTTGAGGCCTTTGGTTTTCCTCAGACTTTCTACAGTATGGTTGATATGCTTTTAAAGGATGCTACTACCGAAATTGATATTAATGGCTCACAGACTGAAACACTCTCCCTTGAAAGATCCATTAGGAAGGGATGCCCCCTGGCCCTTTCCGTCTTTGTCATTGCCTCAGATGCTTTGTACTATCTCCTTAGAGACTTCTCATACTCACCCAAGGTCAAGGGAATAACCTTACCTAATCAAAATGAACTCCTTAATATCCAATTTACAGATGAAACTACCCTCTTTGTTGATTTGGAGGAAGTGGACCTAGATAACCTAATGAGTGAGCTCAACTTATTCTATTTGGCTTCAGGTGCTAAAATTTCTAAAATGAAATCTACTATGCTTGGCTGGTCTAAGGTCCCTCCTAATTGGTTAAAGAATCTTGAATTTCAATGGGGTGGATCCCATAAACAAGTAAGATACCTAGGTATTCCATTCTCATTCTTCCCCAACCTTAAATAAATGTGGCTCTGGATCAAAGGAAAATTAGATAAGAAACTTGATAGTTGGAATAGGCAATACCTTTCCCTTGTGGAAAGGCTCCAAGTGTTCCAAAAAATCATGTCCTCTTACACTATCTACTTTTCTTATGTCTGGTTCTTTAGTAGTTATCCGGTGATGGAGGTTTAGAAAAAAATCAGGCATTTCCTTTGGTATGATGGGAAGGGGAAACATAAGCTGCACGCTATTAAGTGGGATTGGTGTTGTCTGGATAATGCACATGGAGGTCTAGGAATTAAATACCTAAGGAAGTAAGGTGTAGCTCTTTCCACAAAATGGATTCTAAATGCTTTGAGTGGCAATGAACCTTCAAAAATACTGATAAGAAATAAAATTGAGCAAATTGTGCCCAAATTGGAAAAAACCTGGAAAGCTCTACCCTTTAGTGATCTCCTTATTACCAAGCACCAAATTGTACCTATAGGTTTAGTTGTCTTCAAAATCATTTGGAAAGCTTGGGAACTCATTAGATCTAATGTTCAATTCCCTCTCTTCGTTGAGCACAATTCCAACTTGTTCCACCACAACAGGTCCATTTGGTGGAACCTTGAGCATAACGGGAAACCACTAGCACTCCTTCAGGGTTGCTCAACCAAAAATTGGGCCAATGTTGGCATCAAGACTTTCAAAAACATCCTGAGGGATGGAAAGTTGGTGTATTGGACTCAACTCAAAGAGGACTTTAATGTGTAGACCTCAATCCAACTTCAGAACCTACTCATTGCACAAAGAAGCCTATAAAGACCTTCCCATTAATCTGAAGAGCAAAGGTAATGTCTATACTCCAATTGAGCTTAATTGGAGGGGAAATACCCCTCTGTATGATGTCAAAACTAGGATTATTTATAATGAGCTAATTAATTCTAAGCCCCCCATAGATTACTTGAATCATATCTGGCATGTTAATAAAGAAGATAAGTTTTAGCTTAATATTTTTACTTCTCTTTGGCATGATAATGTGGATGCAAAGAAATCATGTTTTAGATGGTTACTGCTATTACAAAAACTCCCATTTAAATTGAATCATACTAATATTGACATATGTTCTATCTGCAGAGTGCCTGAAACTATTTTGCACATCTTTTTTGACTATCTATTTGCAAATGAAGTTTGGAATATGTTTTGTAATAGTCAACTCTTCTTTGAAAGGACTGGAAAAGTAAACCAGACACTAATTTTATTTGGGCATGAGTTAAGTCTTAACAAAGAGTTTCATTTATTCTAGTATATCTTATCTACTGAAATCATGTGGTTCATTTGGAAGGAAAGAAATGAAGATAGGTTTAATGGAAGCTGGAGAACACTCACTAAGTCTTCCAAAAGACTCACACTCTTTAACATTGCATTGTAGGTTACAGCTACAATGGTGATCTCAGAGAAGAAGTTCTCGAATCTCTTCAAGGATGGTGTTGTGCTACCAAGTTAGAAAGAAGCAAACTTTGGTCATACCTGGCAGCAAGGACAACCCAATTTAGCAGTATTCATGAAGGCCCTTGAGGCATTCCAGAAGGAGCTTAAGGAGAAATCTCACAAGGCCCAATAGAAACCTAGAAAATCTAGGCTACACATGAATGAGAATCAAGAATTTGAGGGGGCTTTCCTGACTAAAGAGCTTGATGTAATTGCAACCTTAGCCAATAGGAAAGATGAAAAATCTAGTTCATAGCACCATAGAAATCTCAAAAGACAAGTTTTGGAAATTCCTAGAAAAGAAGACAGTAGACATTGACATTCAAGAGGCAATATATGGGCATATGTAGCATGAGGGGAAAACTGGTATGGTACTCTTAAATAAACTTAAATAATTTCAAAAGGAGCTCAGTGGAGTGGGAAAGACTAGTAAGGAAGGGTCTCAATGCAACAGGAATAGGGTGTAGGAAATTACACAAGAAAATCAGGAAGCAACAACGGTCCTGGTTAACATGAAATCTGCTGCAAGGAATATATCTACCAGAGGCTAACATGAGGAATGACAATATAGTTTGTAATGCAATATCAATATGTTTATCCTTTTTGTAAATCTGGCATATCTACATTGGGTATATGCTGTAATCCTTTCTATATATCTGGCATATGTACATTGGGTATATACTGTAATCCATTTTGTAAATCCTTTTAATGTAAGTAAAGTCACAGTTGGAAGTATATGTAACAGGGAAGGGAAAATAAATATGTAAATGGGAAAAAAATATTGATGTAGCACTGGGTGACATGCGTTGGCCTGATATGTAAAAGCTTGTATCTTCTGATATGTTGATTACTCTATATCTAATACAAAAAAAATCAGTAAATTCATAATAGTCCATTGATCAATCATATCATGAAAATTTATTATTTGCATCCTCTACTAGAATAACATTATTTTTCATAAACGATCTCTCTTGTTCTTTGATGATTTTACTATATCTTGGGTGGCTATAATCTTAAGCCAAATCTTACATGATGTAGAGTATTCTATATAAAGTATTATAATAAGAAATTTTGGTTTGTGCATAATGGATTTCTTTCTTCTAGTCAAACACATATTAGTCATGAATTCTTTTCTAGATGATTTCATTGTGATATGGGTATGTGCAGGATCATCATGGAAAAAATGGGCCCTTAAGTGGCAAAATTTTTAAAAAAGTCAAAGTTAGGCAACTTGACATAAAAAATTGAATAGGTTATCTATATTATTTCAAAAATATGTAAGAATAGAATCTATAGAAAATTGAATGTAGTTTCTAAACTACTAGGTTTTTTTTTTAAAAAAAATATTTGGTGAAATTTTGAAATTTCAATGCAGTAGTTCTTAAATTTTAGGGAAAAAATAAGTAGGTGCCCATCTGACCACCCTAACCATAATAAAATGATAATATTTCTATTATAATATTTTAGATATAAGTAGAGGACTCATGTTGTAATGTGATGCATTTTTTTTGTAACTATTTTCCAAGTAAATAATAAATTATTATTTTTTCATTACACCTTTAAAAAAATATAAAAACGCGTATGTTTGACCACCTTAACTTGGTCAAAACTTCATGAAATTCTTTTTTTTAAAACCTATAGTACACGAATAATAGAATGTAACACATGTTTCAGATTCAAAAAATGTGATACTATTTGAAAGCTATAGATTTTTTCAATAAGCCTATCAATTAGGACTTTAGTCGTAATTCAAATGGAAAATGAATAATAATTATTTATTAAATTCAAAGTAAAGAATAATTTATATTTCCAGAAAGTTGAGAATCTCCTTTAAAAACACTTTTTGTTTGGGTAAAAAAAATTCATCAACCACATACCCATCATATCACCAGTTTTTGGCTCATCATGATCCTATACATACCCATATAGGATAGGATGGTGGAGGGGTAATTGCAACATATACATTAGAATTTTGAGTAAGAATACATGATCTAGATCAAGGTTCATTTGTTGTCTATGGAGAAGTAGGAAAAACCATCAAAGCCATTGGAGACCAAGAATCCTCAGGTGGAATATTGCTAAGAGATAATAGGTCTATTCAATTAGATTTAATATTTGTTGAGGTAAAAATATATCAAAGGAAAAATTTCCATGATTAGCTAAAGGATTAAATCATCTATGGTATATGTTGTGTATTTTCCCTTGAAATTGGAATTTTAAACATTTATGAATGAGTGATGGGATTTTATTCACGAAGATAAGCTAGTATGAGATATATTAACATAAAACTAGTCTAATATTAAGATTGTGGTGAATAGAATATCCATTTTTTTAGGTCATAATTTTACTAGAAAGGTTATAGAATCAATTAAAGGGACAATATAACCATAATGAAACTTTAATAACAATTTTAATTATTCATAACTGTGTTTATGAGGTGAATGCACTTACAAAAATTATTTGGTGATCACATCCATTATATAGACCAAATCAATGAGTATATTCTATGTGGGTTTGTTTCTACAAGTTATATATATAAGATAATCAAGTACATGCATGGAAGCATCAATATGTGTGAAAGTGATATCAAGTACGATAATTTTTCAAGGATAAGCCTCAATCATGTTTATTTCATTGAAGAGTTTATTATCTTCTTTATTATAACTTTGTTGAATTTGTTTTACAATGTCTTGGTAATGGATTTGAAAATATTTTTAAGTTTTGGTTAGGTAGTGATACAAATTTATTTCCTTTCTCATTTAAATTGACTAACTAGGTGACATTATAATTGATGAGGTATTGCACCATGTGCTTAAGATATGTAAACCTTTATGTATCATGACCTAGATTTTGGTGATATTTGGAAAAGGTTTTTGCAACAAAATTCAAAGGTTATGGTTTAGTGGTATTAATATGCCTAATAAGAGGAAGTTGAATCATGTTTTTATTTAACAACTGCAACACAATGGCATCGATGTAATAAAAAATTTATCAAAATTATCTATCCCTTAGAGTAAATTGCTATTTTGATAGATTTAGAAGAAAATTTTATTTCAATGTTATTAAAGGGTATGTGCATGATCATGATGGGCCAAAAAGTGGTAATATGATGGGTATGTGTAGGTTATGTGGCTGATGACTTTTTTTACCCAAAATTGATGAAATGAAAAGGGTTTTTAAAGGAGATTCTCAGCTTGCCACCAATATAAATTATTATTTATTTTCTATTTGAATTACAACTAAAGTCTAGATTGATAGGCTGATTGAAAAACATCTATAGCTTTCAAATGGTATCACATTTTTTGAATTCAAAACATACATCACATTCTATGCTTCACATACTATAAGATTAAAAAAATAAAATTGAATTTCATGAAGTCTTGACCAAGTTAAAGTGGTTAGACATACAAGTTTTTCCATTTTTGAAAACTTGTAATAAAAAATTCATAATTAATTTTGTACTTGGAAAAAAATTACCAAAAAATATACATCACATCAGGACATGAGTCCTCTACTTATATCTAAAATCTTATAAAAAAATATTTTCATTTTATTGTCCTTAGGGTGGTCAAACAAACAACTACTTATTTTTTCCCTGAAATTTAAGCACTACTGGATTGAAATTTCAATTTTTCACCAAATAGAATTTTTTTTAAAATAAACCTAGTAGTTTAGAAACTACATTCAATTTTCTACAAATTCTATTTTTACATATTTTTTAAATAATATAGATAACTTATTCAAATTTTTACTTTAAGTTGCCTAACTCTGATTTTTCTGATTTTTGTGCCACTTAAGGGACTATTTTTTCCATTATGATCCTACACATACCCTAAAGGCTTGTAGATTTTTTATCCTTATAAAAATAAATATTGGTAAGTGATTGATATTTATTTTGAGGTATGGCTTTATATTGTCCATTCAAATCCAATGAATCTTTACCTTCATACTAGATAACCAATATTTGGAAATCAAGGAAGGCCACACATAAATGTGTGAATGAGAGATATTTTGAATCAGTAAAATATTTTCTCTAATATTAGGTTGGAATTTTCCAATTAACGTCAACTAAATTTTAGCATCAAGAAGATTATAGGAGATTTTTAAATAAAGATATTAGTATCATCATATAAATTTGTTATGTTCTCCTTTGGTCCTTGTTTGCAATGCACTTGTAACATAAAAAAAATTCACACTTGAGAATTTCACACTAGGTTTAGCTCCCAGTATATGATTGGACCCAATTATGCATTTGATTTACTTATTTCATAATAATAATCCTAAAATCAAAAGTGGAACTAAAACTAAAGGTGTAAAATTTAATATCAATTTTTACAGCCCTAAAAAGATCGGTATGGACTATAACCTTGAGTGCCCTTGTCCAGTCTATTTTTGGATAAGTTTAAAATATATTTTTTATTAGATTAAAACTAGAAGGGCCAATATGCATTACAAAATATCCATAGAGGCAAACGAGGAACTCACAAGAAGTGAGAAACCTAGAAACTAAAAAAATATACTTAAACTTTAAATAGTTCAACTAGCAAAAAAAAAAAACAGAAAGCACAAAAAACTAAGACCAGTATAGGACCACAAGATTCCTACAAAAATTGGAGCTTCTTTTTGAATGTTAGAGGCCCCTACTAAGTGGCTTGAGTACTCACTATGGCATCATGAGCCGAGTTGTCCACCATTTTACCTTTCTTCTTCTACATATGACCATCCTCTAGACCATCATCCACAACCTATTTCTTCTAGCACTTCCTTAATTGATCTTGAAAAACCTAAAGGTTGAGGCTATTATTGTTCTTAAATCCATAACACCAACAAATAAAGAACACTTATTAGCAAAGCCTATTATACCTTCACTCAAAAAAATTTCCTCCTCCCATAAATAGAGTTATTTATAATTCATACATTATCCATTTCATATAAAAGAAACTTGCCAATGTCAAAAAATATAAGCATAGGCCCTAAAATATTCAACTATCATATGAAAAAGGTTAGTGATACAAAAATTAATTTATAAAAGTGCCATGGTCATGGATTTAATATTATTGTTAAATAAGGTTGTGACAGAAGGAATTGTAGTGATAGAAAATGTATCCCTTTACATTGTCTCACTTGTTTGGGCCCTCCTAGTGAAGTTGGACTTAATTATGCCTTAATTTAGTGTTGTGAAATGTATTTATTTACACTTTCACTTATTTAGGGATACCTTATTTAATTGAGCTTAATTATGCCTTAATTGGCCCTTCAATTCATTTTCCAAGCCTATTTAATCATATTTTCTAAAGAGGAAACTCAACATTCATTAAAAGTTGTAGAAAAACCCTAACAAATGGCCCATTCACCCTAGGAAAATGAGTCCTAGATCAACTTCAAAAACTGAATTTTACTAAAAGGTACACTCAAATCTTCCCTTCTTTGATCTATAAATTGATTGTAGGTTCTTTCATTATTTAGTTTTTTTTTTTTTTTCAAGTGGTAGATTGGATTTTGGTGTTAGTTTACTATTTTTCATTTTTCTCCCCAAAGTGTTGTTTGACCGTGACCCCCATCCTTTAGTCATAAGGAAATTTGAAGATTCCCATTTTGGATTCATTCACCTAAAGATTGATAATAAATTCATTGTGTGGATCTCATTTCCTAATGAAATAAAGGAGAATAGGTCGATCATCACATCATATTTTCTTCACCCCTTTAAAACCCTATTATTTTGGTGAACCTAACTTTTGAGCATTTTAATTTTTTGATTTTGGAGTCTATTTTTCACCCTAGATCTATATCTTTCATTCATTTTCATTGCATTGCATTGATTCAAATTTAATTTTGGTTTCTTAACTTGCATTAACTTGCATCTCATTTATTGTTTTAGGTTTTCATTTTTGCATTCTTCTAAATATGGAAAAATAAAATAAAATCAGTCATTTTGTAGAGCATTTGCATAACAATTAATGATCAACACTTTAAAATAGGAAATTGAATCAAAATTTCATTTCAAATTAGGTCTCCTATTTTATCAATTAACATGATTTTTGTAATTTCATTTACACTTGATTTTCCATAAATCTAAAACTATAACCATCTGTCTCAATCTAAAAAATCTTAAAAATCTTAAAAATCAATTTTAAAACCATGAGCTAGGACCCATTCACCTAGAGGTGAATGAGTCCCTAATTAGGGCTTTATCCTTCATTTATGTGCATCAAAATCTCTAGTTTTGTATTTTATTTTACTACTTTTCAGTTTGTTGTTTCATTTTGGATTTTTTTTAATGAAATTAATCATATTAAGGTTAAATTATCAAAATCAATTAATTGTTTCAATTCAAAATTTAATTTTAACATCATCATTTTCAAGTTTTCACATAGCATAATAAAAATTGTATTTTGTTTAGAATCTAAAAATTACTATCTAGTTTTACATATTGCATTGCATTGATTGTTAGTTGCACTCATCTAGTGTTTGTCTTCCATTTTGGGTCCACCTAGGTTTGTGAAACTTGTATGTACTTCAAAACTTGGTGACCTATTTCCAATACTATTCTGATCCATAGTTCGAGAGTCATGGCATCCCGTGATACATCAATCACCATGGATCTTGGGCTCTCTAACTCTTTCACTAATAGTGTTGACATTAGTCAACCCACTATGGAGCATACATTTGACACTTCATTCCCTATGACCTCCCTACCAACAACTAATGATACTAATGTTGAAAAAATGGTTGCTAATGTCCCTCAAGAAAATCATAGAAGAATGAATGAAGAATTAGAGAAATTGCATTTTTTTTTTAGTTCTATATACATGGCTAGTATTACAATTCATATTATAGACAACATGAGAAAAATTCTTGCAAATCAACATGGCATAGAGATTATTAGTAGCTTAACCCACATTGTTGACAAACATGTTATTATTAGGAATGGTTGTGCTCAAGCTTTGGGATATACTTAAAGTCAAAGTGAAAAATAAATTCCTCCTTTCACAACCCATACCTCTATTCCTACCTAAACTTGTACTCATGTTACTATAGTAGTCCAACCTACTATCAATGCCAATACTTCCTTAGGTATTTCAACTAAGAATTCCCTTAGCTTTGTGCATTCAAATCTCATATCTCCTCATCCTTCTCCCCTCAGAAACTTACAATCCACTTTCCCTCCACATCATACAAAAATCCACCTTATTCATCTCCATCTCACAACACTAACAATGATCCAGTGCTTAACACACTTTTGCAAAATGTATCATCTCTCCAACAACAAATCACCACATTGAGCCCAAATAACAATGGTCAACCTTCACAAGACATCAAAACAAGCCTATTATCCTTGGAGATATTGAGAAAAAAAATGCCACAAGGTATATAGGTTCCTCGATTTGAGAAATATGGTGGGAAAGGAGATTGTGTTAGCCATGTTTCTGCTTACACAACCTTATGTAGTGACTTCATTTTTTAAGATAAAACCTTCCCTAAACTCTTCCCTATATATTTGAAAGATACTACTTTATAGTGGTTTTGCTCTTTAGCAAATAATTTAATATGCTCATTCAATGAACTTATTGATTCCTTTTATAACCACTTCCAAATTCACACGGGTCTCAAGATGACTCTATTTGATTTAAAGACATGTAAACAAAGGGATGATGGAAAAATTATTAATTTTATAGTGTGACACCTAATTATTTACTCACAAATAAAAATTAACATTCTTGATACCAACCTTCAAAGAATTTTTATTTCCAATTTAAAAAGTAAAATCCAAGCCAAACTTGAGATGTTGAAATTCCCATCATTTACTAATTTTTCTACATTCATTCATGATTACCAAAATTCGGTTACTAGTTGTGAAGTGAAAACTCCCTCTAACCATCTTGAAAAGTTTGAATCCACACCTCAAACCAACTATCATCCTTTCAAGAAACAAACAAGGGATTTTTACAAATCAATCGCCCTCAACCAACTTAAAATTTTGAAACCCAAGTGGCTACTATAAAGATGAAAAATCCATATGCCTTGGGATAGAAATAGTCAACTCACCCCTCTACTTGATAACCTTCATAACACTATGTTGCAGCTCTTAAAACATAATTTTATTTCCTTACCTCATGTTAGAGATCTTGATTCCATTACGGCTTTACCTTCAAACTATAGACCTAAAAAAATAGGAAATAGGTGTGTTGTCCTTTTGGGAGATGGAACTTGGACCTATTTCAAACTTCAGTTCATTACAAAACCAAGATCCCTTAACCAAGTGACTCAATTGAGGGATGGACTAGGGGTTTCCTTGTGTCATTATACAATGGTACACCATTTAAATGAAGTTTCAAAGGAGAAATTCAAATAATTATGCACAAAACCCTAGAATCTTGAGAACATGAAATCAGATTGATAAATAAAATGAAACAAAAATATATCTAGAGGAGAGGAGAGGTCAAAAAAAGGTCTGAAAACCCTAGAAAATCTATTTTTTTGAGGTACACTGGGACTAATATGCTAGGTGGGACAATTTAGTCTTGCTCTAGGATTCTAGGAAGAATTTGGAATCTTTTGGTGACTGGTTAGGCTCTACACAAAGATGTAAAAATGGATTTAAAAGGACTCATACACCTAGGTGGGTGATTTAGTTGTGTTACTATGGATTGAATGATATTTTAGTATCCTCTAATGATCTTTTGTAGCATCCATCTTGTCCATTCTTCAATTTTGAAAGTCTAAATTTTGGCTTGTAGGTGAGTTTCTGTGAAGATGACAAATTCTTGATAACTTTGAAAACTTTTTCAACTTTGTCTTCAAATGTCCTTCAAGATCCAATTCACCTATATCTATAAACACACATCAAGAGGGGAAAATGTTGTTTTGTTGGAGAATAGGGGTTTACCTTGGTCAAACACCACTTTGGTAATTAAACCTTGAAATGAAATGAAATAGCATGAAGGAATGATGAACAAACAAATGTAATGATGCAACTCAACAAACCCTTGAAATGAAGGTTGCAAAATTGTGTGAAATAGCTTTAATGGATGTGGATATTGACTCTTAATTGAATGCTTGAATGGTTGACTTGAATGCTTTCTTGAATCATGAAACCTACATCACAAATGTTAGCTCACAGATACACATAATGCATGAAGACTTTTACATGATGTTTGAATGTTGAATGTAGATCAAAATACTAGTTAATCATCTCTTGAATGCTCTTTACCTCATAAAATTTCCTTACGAATGCTTGGATAAAATTGGCAGGATACTTGAATACTTAAAATTGCTAGATGAATTAAAAATTTGCTAGGATAAATTATGTGATATAACATTGAATTTATACTTTTTTATGCCTAATTTATTTAAATTACAACAATACAAGCTGATGTTGAATCTAGGATAATAAAATCTCATGCTGAATTTGATTTAAAATAGGTCCAAGTTGAAGCAAGACTCATGCACTAGGTTGGGCATATGAGTCCAAGTGGCTTAAACCTAGGACACATACCTTGAGAAGTGTATTTTTCAATCTAGTATTTAAAATCAAGTCTTGATACCTAGGTGGAACCCATATGCCTAGAGGGGCATATGAGTCCCAAATCTCTAGATTTGGAACACAGCCAAAAACATTAAGTTATGATTTTCCATTTATAATTGTATTGTATGAATTGTGTAATGTGAGTAAATCAACAATAAAACCACACAATCAATGAAACACATTATATTAGAGAATTGAATCGTGAAACTAATCGAATTGAAACATAGAAAATTCCATAAAATCATTCCATTGTTTCCTATCTTTAGAGATTCATTAAATTGTATTGGCTCTTAGATTTATTTGTGCAATATGACGGTTAGAATGGCAACCTAGGGAATGGAATGCTAGAAATGCAGTAAATCTATTTCTACATGATTGATAAGATATATGATTAATGCAATGATAATATGTTGTAAATGATAACATTGGTGATATGATAATGGATATGATGATAAATACTATGATGAAAATGTTGTATAAAAACTATTATGATAATGGAAATGCAGCTAATAACTAAGCCATGGTTCTAAATTAATATGATTCTGTAATGGTAAATGATAAATTCTCCAATGCTATAAATGCTCAAACACTAAATGATCTCATGGAAATTATGTAGAGTAATTTTTATCAAATATGGGATATCAAATGCTGGAGAATGAGGTTGTATTTATAATATTTACAAGGCATATTGTGATGTGGCAACAACCAATGGTCAAGATTTTAGTTAGAGAGATTAACGGTGGAGGATGAAGAAGTTAGAGGGAATCCTAGAGATGGTTCCCTTTAAAAGAGCACTTTGCTAAGTGTTAGAGAGAATAAATGAAATGGAAGAGCCAAGTTTCCAAGGTTGTTTCAAAATTTGATGAGGATAATTCCAATTTAAATATTAAGCATATTTAAATTCATGAGACACTTGATGAGGTGGCAAGAGGAAAAGTTGGAGACATGTAACCAAATTCAAATTTGGAATTTGAATTTAGAAAGAAGATATTAATTAAATAAAACAAACTATTCAAATGTTTTTATTTAATTAAAATTAAAGGAATATGATTTAAGATAAAAGAATTTAGAAGATGTGAAATATATAAATAAATTTAGAATTTATTTATAAGTAGATGAAATAAGAGGTTTATTAATTAAATACCTTGTATTTAATTAATTGATTATCCTGACCAATTTTAGGTGTATGCATTTTTCCCCTCTTTGAAGTGATGTGTTTACACATTGCTTCAAAGAAAATTTTGTTGGTGATGCTAACAATTTTTTTTTTATTTGCGCTAGACGTTGATTTTTGAGTGATGATGGATATATGCCCCCTTAGGAGATAAATCAACCAATTTTGAATTTTTTATGATTTTTTGATGATTTGATGACGATTTTCAAATTTTATGATGTCTCAACAATTTATCTCCTAAAAAATAATACTAAACCTATCAAGTGATTAACTAATTGATTAATTGATGCCCTATATTACCTCCTTGTGTTTGATGATTCATAATCGCTTTAACCGATTGTTTGATTTGATGATGTTTGATGATGTTGATAGATTGACCTCATGATAGATGAGGATCAATAATAGGATGATTATGATTGACCTCATGATTGGTGAGGATCAATGATATGATGACAATGATTGACCTCATGATAGGTGAAGATCAATGATAGACACTCGACAAGATTTGATCAAAATCTCATTGGAGCTTATTCGATTTGATTGATCAATTGATGTTGATTGATTGATAAGATTGTTGATTTATGATATGTTATGATCATAGGAGGATTTCAAAATTCTTTAGTATAGGGAATTCTTCCTAAAGACGTGGGACATGATTTCACATTTGGTGTAGGCTGATTTAGATATTATCAGTCGATGTGGTTTATCATCTTTGATTGATATGCCCTAGTATAAGATTGATTAATGTACTGAGATATGATGTATACATTTATTCATTCAAAGATTTGGCTAGCCATGGAAAATTTTATAAATACACATGCAAACTAATATGGATGTGTTTATGGTAAAAACAACACACCAACATTAAACATAATATTACTATTTTGTTTCTCCTGAAAGAGAAATATAACACATGGATATCTAACTCCAAAGGTCTTGGTAATCGGTTCTCGACTATGCTAATTTCAGTCAATGGTTGATGTAACTATAATGTTCAAGGGGCCTATTGGTTTTGAGCTTCTGCATTGTTAAAAGATCAAACATATATTTAAACCTACTTTAACTGGTGGTTTTAAAGAAATAGAAAAATATAGATCAAAGTTTTTCATACTAAAGAGAATGTTAATTCATCCAACTTAATTAGACTTGTTCCCTTCCAAGGAATTCCTAAACTAAAACTACAGAATAAAATCAACTTGTAATTAATACATAGTTTCATTCATTCACAGTGCAAACTTTAATAGTAGATTGAAAATCACCATTTAAACAAAACATAAGATAAAATTTCATTCCCTGAAAGCTTTCCAAATCAAATAATTAACCCAAGATAAATACCCTTCTAGAGCACAATATGAAGTAGATTTAAAACTGGTTGCTTCTATTGTTGGTGAAATAGATAAGCAACATTTACAAATTTGGCAAGATCACCAGTGTACATGAAATCCATGTCTTTGAATTATCTCCATCTATACTAAGAAAATTGGAAGATACAACACTTCCTTCTGCTAAACTTAACTTTTTCTCTACTTCTACCCTCAAGTTTCTCTACTTTCTAACCCTAACTTGCTAACCCAAACCAAAAAGAAGATGAAAAAGAAGATCCTATTACAAAGAAAAGAGATGTGTAGCTCTATCTTTATTGTCCTTCCTTTACAAAGAGGAAAAAGTGTCATATATACAAATGTTTCCAAGAAAAAGATTCGGCCCCTACTATAGGGTTTACAAAATAAGTCAGTTATAGAAGTGTCGACCCTAGAAGAGTTTTGGAATAAAGTCAATGATGCATTAAATGTGCATACCCTATTCCTGTTGGTGAAAGATCTCCCTCAGGAATGTCCTTTAGATCTTTTCCAACCATCGCATTAACTTGTAGCCCTCATGTCCAACCTTGAGACTTCTTTACATAGCTACTTTGAATGTTCTGGAGCACTGTAATGAATGTCAATCTACTTTTGCTAGTAGACATCCCAACTGTCATTAAGACTCATAGCTTCTTCCTTTCTTCTTTCCTCTCGTTCTAGATCATTTTGCATGTTGACCCCTTTTGAGAAGTAACATCCGACTTTCCTGTATAGATCTTTACAGATGAACACCATTTTTCACCAAACTGATCATCATCTTTGATCACAGAGTAGATCCATACCACTCACAGTCTATTGATCTTCTTCACAAGAATGGTCACAATAGTCCAACTACCAACAACTCACCTTTAGCTTCCTTTGATTGGTTGAACATATACCATGTAGGATTTTAGAAGGTCAAAAGTCATTCCAGTAGAATCACATGTCGATGAGACACTAGTCATGTCTACCCAATGCTACAATGCTCCACTGGTGCTATCGGCATAACTTACAACTATCGACAAGAGGTCATAGTGAGCTATAGGAGTCATACCAATATTCAAGACCATCGCCAAGACTATCGCTATTGGCAAGATTGGCAAGACCTTTCACTGAAGTCCACAGTAAACTCATCGGAAAGACTATTGCATTCACTATGAGTCATATAGATCCCTTAAGTCCTACCAATGTCAAAACACATATCGGTGAGACCAACACTCATCGGCAAGAGATCATACTGAAAGCACCCAAAGAAAGATACTACTCTGACCAGACCATCGGCAAGAGTCTCGGCGATGCTTAGCATGAACACATCCATCAACAACACCAACAAGTCAGAACAAGGTCTTAGCGAGCCTCTATGTCACACAGAAGGTCACATCGTCGATGATACTTCCTTGGTCAACAAGACTCTCTGAAGGTCACACCTCTCCCTGATGCTAGCTATTTCCAAGAGTCTTATCAAAGCCATATACCCATTGGTGAGACTACAACCATCGGCAAGAAATTATAGAGTGTAAGCCATTCGGCTAAGAGTCTCCCTGATGACAACCTTGTGAACAATTGTTGGTGAGAGTTCTCCCCAAGCGGAGAGAGATAGAAGACTCACAACGATCAAAATTTCTTGGTGATCTAAGCATTTCAAATGAATACAACACAACTGCTAGTCGACAAGACTTCCAGAGGGTCTCGCCGAATTTATTCCTTTAGGAGTTTTATGCCAAATCTGACTAAGGCACGCTTTCCAATATACTCCCTTGAGAAACAACATTAGATGTTCCTGACATGTTTTAATCCTCCAAGACAATGCCTTCATTAATCCTCTAAAGCATAGAAAATACATCATTCTTCATCCTGCCCTTCATGTATCCTTAGAAAAAAGAAACCCAATTCTGGCGGGGGTAGAACCAAATCCAAACTAGAAACATGCTCCCCTTAATACCGGCAGGGACGAAGCCAAGATGAAACCCGAACCTGGACCAGAGTCAGAATGAGAACTGAACATGGAAATAACCATCATTTCCAAGTCTAGCCCACATTTTGGCTTCGTGTCCACAAAAGGTAATGTAAGGAACAAAGATGGAAACAAAATTAGGTGGAATTGAAGTAAAAACAAATCCTGGGTGAAACACAATGGGGGTGGGAACGGAACGAAATCTGACACTAAAACTTTCTGAACTTTTAGGCTCGAATTCCATCCCAATCCTGCCTCCGGCAACATACAAAGAGATGACAAAAAAGGATGAAAAAGAAAAGAGGGAAAGGAAGAAAAAAATCCCATGACCAAATGATCAGAACAAAAAGGAAAAACAAATGAGAAAGTTTGGCAGAACTAGGACTAGAACAGATTCAAAACTTGGAACTTAGAAAAGTTCCAGAGTTTAGTTTCATTCCACATCCCGTGTCTGCCAGAACAAAAGGAACAAATGTAAAGCAAACCAGCAGAACCAGAACTGGATCAAAAATGGAACTTGGAACTTAGAAAAGTTCCAGGGTTTGATCTTGGTCTGGGTTTCATGTTCGCCAGAACAACACCAAAAATGCCTAAGGCAAAAACAAAAGAGCATGGAATCGGAACCAGGAATGGAACGGAAACTAGAACTTGGAAGACATTCCAAAGTTTGGTTTTGGTCCTAGTTCTGAGTTTGCTAGAACAAAAAAGGAAAGGACCAAGGAAGAAAAGAAAACTCCTAAGGAAAATAACACAAAACCAAAGGAAAACAACCATCAAATAGGAGAAAAGGACCAACCCAAATGTTAGTCGAAAACAACCAACCAAGAAGAAACGAAAAGAAAAGGCAGAGTCAGAGTTAGGATGGAAATCAAAGTAGAAACCTTGAAAGAGTTCAATGTTCAGATTTAGCTCTAGACCCGGCTCTGACATAACAAAAGATAGACTTAGGAGAGAAACAAAAGAACTCCTAAGACCCAACCAAACAACCAATGATGCTGAAAAATAAAAGAAAAAAGGGACCCATTTTGTTCCAAAATAAAATGAAATGGGGTGGTTATGTAAGGCATAACAAATGGTGACTCAGCTGGGAAAATGGTTTAACCATTTTCAAGAAACAGAAGGATTCAACTACCCAAAACTCTTGGTTTATGGACATCACAACTCTAGTTAGGTTAGTTTTAACAACCAAGGTTGAGTTAGAATCTCAAATGTAAATCAACAATGGCTACCGCTAAATAAATGTGTGTCCTTGATGGTGCATCACCCTTTTACAAAATTTTCCTCATCTTTTGAACAATAATGTGCAAGATTTGAACTACATGATTTGATTCCATTTAGCTATTATGCAATGATAACCTGGGCATAGTTCTGCTACCAATCAAGTGTCTATAGCTCTGATGAAGATACCTCTAGTTTTCTCACAATATTTCTCTACTGCCAGTCAGGCATCCATAACCCTAGTAGAGATACTGGAATCACCCAATCATATTGAGTTTTCTTTTCTTAGATAGTTCTCTTTTTTTTTTTTCTCTTGGAGTTTCAGATATTTCATTCAATTTTTTCTCAATATGCCAGATGTTTGACATCTTTTCTAGGTTCAAAAACTACCATGGACCTCATAACATCATCTGGGGAATCAAATTTTTCACTCAAATCTTACAACACCATCGCCCTAAGACAAATATACCATTACAAAAGGAGATGTTTCATTGATTTGTGACAGATCCATCCATAGTTAATGAAGATTGTTTACTTTGCACCTTGTTTTTAAGACTTTCTAGAACTCTTATTGATAATGGACATAAAACAACGAATCTAGGACAAAATCATGCAATCAGAAAACCTGAAAATATCTAAACCAACTTCTCTCCTAGTAACCAAAGTATTCTTTGAATAACAACCCCAATGTTTTAAGATGGAAAGAAAAGAGAAACCCCAAAGAAGAAAACAAAATAGACACAAAACAACAAAGGGAACGAAAAGAAAAAAAGAAACAAAAAATAAACAAAGAACAAAAGTAAAGAACCATTAACTACACAAAATACATATATACAATAAATTCAAAAACTCAAACCTTTACGAGCCAATGTAATGCTTGAGAAATTTCCCATTGACTAGCAATGGAATAGGTTCTCTTGTTAAGGTGCTTAAATGAAAAGCGTTCTCCCCCAAGAACTCGCCCACTTGATACAGACCTAGCCAAAGTCTATCAAATTTCTGATGATCACCCTTTTTCTCCTTAGCCTTGTCCCACAACAACACCAGATCTGAGATTCTAAATACCTTAATCTCAGCTCTCTTGTCAAACCAACATTTGATAACAGCCTGATGTTTGAAAACTTGTTGTAGAGCAGCGTCTCTCTATTCTTCCATGTTTAAATGGTTATTTAGTCTTACCTCAATCCGGTCATCCCTTGTATAAAAATCTTGCATGAACTTAAGAATAGGTATCTGGATCCTGGCCATAAACTAATTTTAAAGGGGAACTTCCTAGGGAAACCTCAATATAGGTTCGATCTTCCCATAAGGAAAATCTTAACTGGGTATGCCAGTCCCTAGGATTACTTTCAAGTAACCTCTTTATCACTTCTAACAAATTCTTGTTAGTAGATTCTGCCACACCATTTCCCTGAGGATAGTAATTAGAGGAATACTTCAAGATAATTTTATGTTCGTAATCCCATTGTATAAATTCAACAGATGAAAAGGTAGGACTATTGTCACATACCAAGGTGAATGGCACTCCAAACCTGGTAACAATATTTTCAGTGAGAAATTTGATAACCACCTCAGTGGTGTTGTTCTTGCATGGTTGTGCCTCAGTCCAATGGGTGTAATAGTCTCTAGCAGTTAGGATGAAATTGTGTCCTACAAAAGAATTAGGATTAATAACCCCAACAAAATCCAATGCCCATTGGGCAAATGGTCTTACCACATATATTGGTTGTAGAGGCATTATTGAATTATGCTCCTTTGATATAGAAGTATGACATGTATGACATGTTCGGACGTGTTCATGTGCATCCCTAAACAAATTGGGCCAATAATATTTTGACCTAAGGATTTGATGGGCCAATGAATCTATTGATCTATGTCCTATGCCATGCCTACCATGAAATTCAGCCATGGCATGTTTGGCTTCTTGCTAATCCAAACATGACAGGTACACCCCCTCATAATTTCTTTTGTATAGAGCCCCCCCTTTGAGCATGTAATGAGCACTCTTCATCCTTAGTGCCCTTCTCTGGGTAGCATTCATCCCATCTGGGCATCTATTATTGAGAAGGAAGAAGATCAAGCCAGTATACCATGGGTTCTTGGTAAATTAGTGCATAGTATATTGTTGACAGGTGATATTCTTATCAACATTTTCCATGGCCTTTGATAAACCTTTTCCTCAGACAAGTTTCATTGGATGGATTTCTAAATAATACTCTTGTAGGATAGCCATCCATTTTCCTCTCCTTTCCCCTAATTTTCTTTGCATAAGGAGAGAGCTAATCGTTGGATCAAGCCTTATAGCAATAACTTGGCTTCTCAAAATGTAATGCCTAAAATTGTTTACTGCTCATACCAATGCCAAGGCCTATTTTTCCAAGGGTGGGCACCTAACTTCTACATTCTTGAATGGTGAGCTCATGAAGGCAATTGTCCTTTCATCTCCTTCACCTCTACATTGGTTTAGGACTGATGCTCATGAGTGATTAGATGCAAATGAATAAATATAAAAGGGCTTTAGGTAATCTGGGCTAGTCAAGATTGGTGCCTCAGATATTGATTACTTAATCTGCAAAAATGGAGATCTAGCCTCATTGCTCCATTCAATTTTAGTATATTTATTCATCATCTCATTGAGGGGTTTGATAGTTTCTACAAACCCTATTATGAACTTCCTTTTGAAATTAATCCTCCCAAAGAAGGAACTTATCTCCTTTTTACTACTTGGCATTATCAATTTCAAAATAGCCACAACCCTATCGGGATCTATAGATATTCCATTTTATGATATCACATGCCCTAAAATTTTCCCTTTAGAAACTCCAAAGACACACTTCTTGGGATTAAGATATACTCCATAGCTGATACACCTTTTAAGAACCTTGGATAATCAACAGCATGATCCTTTCTCTTCTTGGAAAAAATTGTCAAGTCATCCACATATATAATAATAAACTTACCTATCAAATCCTTAAAAGCCACATCCATTGCACACTGAAAGGTATCTCCAACGTTAATGAGGCGAAATGGCATGCATCGATAGGAAAATGTCCCCCATTTTGTAGTGAAGGTAGTCTTCATCTTATCTTCATGACTGACCAACACTTGGTTATACCTAGAATATCTATCTAAAAATGACATCATCTAGGATCCATTAACAATTTGTAACACCTCATCAAGAGAAGGAAGTGGATAGTTATCCTTCTTTGAGGCTTTGTTCAGGTTTCTGAAGTTGACACACAACCTGATCTCCCCACTTTTCTTGTGCACTAGAACTAGATTGGAAACCCACATGGAGTGCCTTACTGGGAAGATGATTCTTGCTGATAAAAGTTTTTGCACTTCCTTCTGTATCAATGGTTCAATCAAAGCATTGACCGGGCGTTGCTTTTGATGAAAGGGCTTGGCTTTTGGTTTCAGCTGTATTGTGTGTGTGATCGCAGAGGTGTCAAAAGTCTTCAAATCTACATAGCTCCAAGAAATTTCTACAATATCTTCTTTTAACACTTTAATTATCTCATTTTTTATCTCCTCGAGGTAGGTCTTACCTTTAAGGACACTCCTTTCAGGATCCAAATCAGCCAAATCAATAGATTCATACTTCCCTCCTTCACTTTGCATTGGCACTCTCTCCCAAGCCTGAGGATCAGAATCAAATATCCTTTCTAAGGCTACCATCCCCTTGGGGATGTTGTTACTCTTTAAATTCATTACTCCTTCTGTATCACAACCTTCAGGGTTCCATTCTCCCTTATCTCTATTCAATTCATCTATGATATACCCTTTAAAGACATCTGAACTTGCCTAGAAGGCAAGTATGTGTTGGTCATCCTTAAAGACTTGAATTTTTGTTTAGAAAGTGATTCCTAAACCTCCCCTTGAGTAAGGTCATGATATAGTACCTCTATCACCAATCCCCTGGGCATTGGAAGTGTTTCGAGGGTAAGTGCAATTGGAAAAGACTAAGACTCCTCAACCCCTAGTTGTAATTCAGAACACAAAACCTGAGTCTACTTGGGTTGAGAAGATAATTCCCTCCGAGCAGAGCCAGTTTTTGTAAGGATGGTTGCATCCTTTTCTTGAAATGGAAACTGATTGATAGGGGATTGGGGTTGAAACTCACCAGTTTCTTCTACCAAGGAGACATGTTTCAAGTTATCTACATAGGATTGACAAGTCAACTCAGAATGATTTTGGTAATGAATCCTACACCAGTTAGGAAGTAGGAGACTGCACATATCTACCTCCTCTCCTAGAACTAGCCTATCCTATTGTAATTTTGTTATTAGGACCTGTTGATTAATAGTAATCATTGGGTAATTTTTCTCTGAGAGGGGTGAGCCATCAGAATGAAGTACTAAAAAATTCATGATATCCTCCTGCTTATAAAATCCTATCTCAATTTCAAAATAGGCTACTTTTTTGGGAAAATCATACTCAGTGATGATATGTTTGAGGCAAGGTCCACTTTCAATCCTAATCTACATAGGAACTCCACTCCATAGTAGCCACATATGTGAAAAGTTGAGGGAGAGATATCCCCCTATACTTTTCATTAAATCTCTACTTAAAAGCATACTATAAGTCATGGGAATGTCTGCTACCTAAATATCCATATTGGTTAAAATCCTAAGGTCAGACCCTACTTGCACATGTATATTTCTCAATTCTCCAACTACATTAACCTCCATTTTATCAAGTTGGATGACCTTCTTGTTTGTTTGGGCAAGGTTCAATCCCAATTTCTTGCATCCAGAAAATTGCATCACATTGCCAGAAGCCCATGAATCTAGTAGACAATTATGTAGATTATTCCCACAGATTCTCAAACTTAAAAAAAAAGGTAGGGTACCTACCTTGCTTATGTAAAAATTTACGTTCATGTCTGTAGTTGGTACTGCCTTGGTTTTCCATTTTGATTTATTAGATTCTTCCAAAGCTTTCAGCACTATCTCTCGTTGGGTAGGGCACCACTTCAGGATATCAAAGTATGATAAAGAGGTTTTTTGTTTCTGCATCTCTGAAACAACATCAAATTTTGTGTTATAGCTTGGATTATATTTGAAAACACCATATGAATTACCTCTATTATGGGAGTCAGGTGGACCTTTTGGTGGAGGAGGGTTGTTATCAACACTTTGATTCGAAGACACCATATGGTTAGGTGGTGCTGATGTAGTGAACAGACCCTTATTCTGATTTCTTAGGAAGTATCCTCCCTTTGTCTGAAAGGCTTGGGCATCATACACATCTTCCTCTAGTTCATTCTCATTCTACATTGGGAATGAAGATTCTTCCTCAAAGAGGTCATAGGTCATTGCTATATCCACTGAGCCACCTCCTTTATCTAAATTCCCTTGAAACATTTGGGCATCTTCCTGTGCCATCTTCATGACCTCCATTTTAGCGTAGTTTACCTCAAAATGAGTTGATGTATCATGGAACCTGCACCAATTAGTCATAAAATTGAGGTCAGCCACATTCGCAACATGTGGCCTATCCTCATTAGCTTGATAATTGTGAGGAACACAACTGTTATTTGGCCATGTATTCCATTGTATGTTGTTATTTGGCCTCTGGTTCAATCCTCTATTTTGATATTGATAGCCTTGGATAGGGGAGTTTTGGCCTTGATAATTTCTCTGGCTATGATTGTAATTGTTTGGATAATTACCCTGATTGTTATTACTCTGATTAGGGTAATTAACTTGGTTTTGAGAGGGGTTCAGTTTAAGCTAAGCCATATCATTTGTGACTTGAGATAAAGTTTTCTTTAAGGTCTCCACCTCGTTGGTTAGTTGGAGAGTCCTTTTATTTTCTACATTCTTCACAATAGGTGGTTGATTGACAAGATTTGGTATTCCAGCTTAATTATGATAACCATGTGGACTGTGATGAGCCTATGATTGTTGAAAGTAGTCAGGGACTCCATTGGCAAAGAATAGAATAGGAGATTGAGTCTACAACTCAGATATATGTCCATAATGGAAAGAAGAAATCCGTGGGATAGTATTGAATAAAGGGGTTGGATTAGGCATTTGATACCCCATTGAAGGAAAACCTCCTCCCAAACTTCCTTGTTGAGAGCTAGTTTGTTGTTGCAACTTGATGGCTAGATGATAAACCTTAGATAGAGAATCAATATCTGTCAGCTGATAAGTCCTTTGTATGAACAGGCCAAGAAAGGGTCTATAACTCTAAAATATGCTTGAATGGAACTATTCTCAACAACTAGATACAGGTCTTACAGTCTCCTATACATTTGTGGAAACCTGGTATTAAACAAAGGAAAAGATTCACATGGCTCCTTCCTAATGGTAGCAAATTGGTGGAACAAAATGGCTTGATCCACATTAACTCTGAACTGATTGATGAAAGCATTCTCCAAGTATGTCCAGATCAGAATAGAACCATGTGGAAGATTTAGGTACCAGTTGTATGCCATATCCCCTAAGGAATAGGGGATCAACCTACAAACTACATCATGGTGAGCTATCTGGGCTCTGGTATAAGCGTCCTTAAAAGCTTGTATGTGCTCTTCAACACTGCTTGATTTGCCATGAATGTATTTGGGACAAAATTTCTCAGGATTCTTAGGCATATCATGAAAACCTCTAGGAATAGTCCCCAATGGATAGGGATTATTCAGAAAAAATGCCATTGGTGGCGGTCATGCTGGTTGAGCTAGCTGTTGGATGGGCTGAACCAACTCTAATGGCACTTGAGATGGATTCAGTGGTGGATTGACAGGTATCCACCAGAGTATAGGTGAAAAGCCTGGTGGAGTGAGTGGAGCTAACAAGGGTGGTATAATGGTCGCCCCAGTCTTGTGAATCTTGTGTCTTGTTGGGTTCTTGAGTTCTATCAAAGGGGGTGGGTTTTCAGTTGATCGAAGAACTCTTTGGGACCAATCTGGTGAAAAAAACCCAATATTATCTAGTTTTCTCTTCTGGCCCTCCTTCTAGTGCCAGTTCTATTGATGGTCAAAACAACACAACATTAAAAAAATATTACTATTTTGTTTCTCCTGAAAGAGAAAGATAACACATGGATATCTAACTCCTAAGGTCCTAGTAATCAGTTCTCGACTATGCTAATTTCACTCAATGGTTGATGTAACTATAATGTTCAAGGGGCCTGCTAGTCTTGAGCTACGGGATTGTTATAAGATCAACCATATATTTAAATCTACTTTAACTAGTGGTTTAAACAAATAGAAAAATGTAGATCAAAGCTTTTAATATTGAAGAGAATGTTAATTCATCCAACTTAATCAGACTTGTTGCCTTCTACGGAATTCCTAAACTAAAACTATAGAATAAAATTACCTTGTAATTAATGCACAGTTTCATTCATTCATGGTGCAAATTTTAACAGTAGATTGAAAATCACCATTTAAACTAAACATAAGCTAAAATTTCATTCCTTGAAAGCTTTCTAAATTAAATAATTAACCTAAGATAAATACCATTTTGGAGCACAATATGAAGTAGATTTAAAACTCGTTGCTTCTACTGTTGGTGAAATAGATAAACAAAATTAAAAAATTTGGCAAGATCACCAGTGTATAGGAAATCCACATCTTTGAATTATCTCCATCTATACTAAGAAAACTGGAAGATACAACAGTTCCTCCTACTAAACTTAACTTCTGCTCTACTTCTACCCTCAAGTTTCTCTACTTTCTAACCCTAACTTGATAACCCTAACCAAAAAGAAGATGAAAACAATCCTATTGCACAGAAAAGAGATGTGTAGCTCTATCTGTATTGTCCTCCCTTTACAAAGAGGAAAAAGTGTCATATATACAAACGTTTCCAAGAAAAAGAATCAACCCCTGCTATAGGGTTTACAAAATAAGTCAGTTACATAAGCGTCGACCCTAGAAGAGTTTTGGAATAAAGTCAATGATGCATTAAATGTGCATACCCTGTGCATGTCAGTGAAAGATCTCCCTCAGGAATGGTCTTTAGATCTTTTCCAACCATCGCATTAACTCGTAGCCCTCATGTCCAACTTTGAGACTTCTTTACAGAGTTGCTTTGAATGTTCTGGAGCACTGTAATTAATGTCGATCTACTTTTTCTAGTAGACATCCCAACTGTCATTGAGACTCGCAACTTCTTCCTTTTTTCTTTCCTCTCATTCTAGATCTTTCTGCAAGTTGACCCCCTTTGAGAAGCAACATCCAACTTTCCTGTCTAGATCTTTATAGATGAACACCACTATTCACCGAACTGATCATCATCTTTGATCACAAAGTAGATCCATATCGCTCACAGTCTATTGATCTTCTTCATAGGAATGGTCACGACAGTCCAACTACCAATGGCTTGCCTTTAGCTTCCTTTGATTGGTCGAATAGATACCACATAGGATTTTTAGATTCTCAAAAGTCATTCCAGTAGAATTGCATGTTGGTGAGACACTAGCATTGTCTCCTTGATGCGACAATGCTCCATTGGCACTATTGGTATAACTTACAATTGTCGGCAAGAGGTCATAGCAAGCTGTAGGAGTCATACCGATATCCAAAACCATCACCTAGACTATCACTATCAAAAAGATCAGAAAGAGCTTTCACCGAAGTCCATAACAAACTCATTAGCAAGACTATCACATTTTCTATGAGTCATATAGAGCCCTTAATTCTTACAAATGCCAAAACACCTATTGACGAGACCAATAGTTATCAGTAAGAGATCATACCGAAAGCACCCAACAATAGATACTACTCTAACCACACCATCAAAAAGAGTCTTGGCAATGCTTAGCATGAACACATCCATTAGAAAGACCAACAAGTTGGAACAAGGTCTTAGTGAGCCTCTATGTCACACCGAAGGTCACACCATCGATGAGACTTCCTCAGTCAGCAAGACTCTCCGAAGGTCACACCTCTCCCCAACACTAGCTATTTCCAAGAGTCTTATCAAAGCCATATACCCATTGGTGAGACTACAACCATCGACAAGACATTATAGCAAGTGTAAACAATTCGGCCGAGAGTCCCCCAATGAAAACCTTGTGAACAATTGTCAACGAGAGTTCTCCTTGAGTAGAGAGAGATAGAAAACTCACAGCGATCGAAATATCTTAGCAATCTAAGCATTTCAAATGAATACAACAGAACTGTCAGTCGACAAGACTTCCAGAGGGTCTCACCGACTTTATTCCTTCAAGATTTTTATGCCAGATCTAATTGAGGTATTCTTTCCAACAGACTTCCTTGATAAACAACATTAGATGTTCCCAACATGTTTTAATCTTGCAAGACAATGCCTTCATTAGTCCTCTAATGCATAGAAAATACATCATTCTTCATCCTGCCTTTCATATATCCTTAGCAAAAAGAAACCCAACTGTGGCAGAGACAGAACCAAATCCAAACCAAAAACAAACTCCCCTTAATACCGATAAGGGCAGAACCAAGATGAAATTGGAACCAGGACCGAAGTCGAAACGAGAACCAAACATGGAAATAACCATCATTTCCAAGTCCAGCCAAACATTTTGGCTCTGCGTCCGTAAAATGTAACATAAGGAACAAAGATGGAAATAAACGCAGGAGGGATCAGAGGAAAATCTGATCTTGGGTGAAACACAATGGGGGCAAGAATAGAATGAAACCCGACATTGAAACTTTCCCAATTTTTAGTCCCAGATTCCATCCCAATCCTACCTCCAACAACATACAAAGAGACGACAAAAAAGGATGAAAAATAAAAAAAAGGGAAGGGAAGAAAAAAATCCCGTGACCAAATGATCGGAACAAAAAGGAAAAAAATAATGAGAAAGTTCAGTGGAACTGGGACTAGAACAGAACCAGAACCTGGAACTTAGAAAAATTCCAGAGTTCAGTTTCGTTTCGCATCCCGCGTCTACCAGAAAAAAAGTAACAAATGCAAAGGGAACAATGGAATCAGAACCGGATCATAACCAGAACTTGGAACTTAGAAAAGTTCCAAAGTTCAGTTTCAGTCCTGGTTCCGCTCCGCCAGAACAACATCGAAAACGCCCAAGGAAAAAATAAAAGAGCGCGGAACCAGAACCGAGAACATAATGAAAAATAGAACTTGGAAGACATTCCCAAGTTTGGTTTTGGGTCCTGGTTCCACGTTCGCCAGAACAAAAAAGAAAAGGCCCAAGGAAGAAAGGAAAAATCCTAAGGCACAAAACACAAAACCAAAGGAAAATGACCAACAAATAGGAGAAAAGGACCAACCTAAATGTTAGTAAAAAACAACCAACGAAGAAGAAACAAAAAGAAAAGGCGGAGTCAGAGTCAGGATGGAAACCTAACCAAAAACCTTGAAAGAGTTCAACGTTTAGATTTAGCTCTGGACCTGGCTCCGACAGAACAAAAGACAGACATAGGAGGAAAACAAAAGAACTCCTAAGACCCAAACAAACAACCAAAGGCGATGAGAACAAAAGAAAAGGGGGACCCATTTTGTTCCAAAATAAAATAAAATGGGGTGGTTATGCAAGGCATAACATGATGCAATCTACTTTAACCATGCAAATCTAAATATGGAATGTTGTCATTGTAGTAGATTTGTCGTGCTTTTATCATCATTGAGCCTTTAAATTGTTGGAAGTGAGTACAAGCATCGATGGTATAATTAAACCATGATGACCTAAGTACTACTTCCATGATTTTGTATATTTCAAGTTAACACAAGCATCTAGGTATAATTGAACTAAGATTACCTGAGCATTTCTTGCATAAACAAATAGGAGTTAATCATTTTCCTATTGAAATATGGAATGTCATTAGTGATACTTTGTAGACCATGTCTCACAACAATTCACATAGTAATAATGATCAACTCATAGATAGCAAACAAAGAAATTATCATACTCCATCCTAGCTCCTCTAGTTCAAGACATCATCGAGATGCTCCAGAGATATGATAACAAAAACAAATGTACAAAAGTTGAACATTCGTGCCAAAGTGATAAAACCATGATTCAAAGGAACATCATCCGTTTAGATTTTTTTTTTTGATTGATTGATTTTAGCTATTTGATTTGGATGGTTGATATGTAGAGTTTTATGATTGATGTTCAATGCTATATGTTTTGCTATGATCTTTATGTTTGATGTGTTTTCATACTATTTTTTGTTTGTTGGTTTAAGCTCAAATTTTATTGCCCCAAGTGAGTTCAGGATTTTTCCCCCAATCCAGGGTGAAACACGACTGCCACACCAAGATATGTACATGAGGTTTGATTGCACTTTTTAAAAAATTTAAAATTTTTTGAGTCTTGATTTTTCTTTGTATTTTTTATCATTTTGATTTTATTTTTTTGAATTTTTTGAAGGACATTTAATATGGAATGGGATGACCAATTTTTTCCCTAATCTTGTCAAGAACAAAGGAAGAAAATGGGACATGGATTTTGATAAGCTAGAAGATATGGAATGGAAGAAAATGTGAGGATAAGAAAAATGAATGGGATGATCAAGATCAACTAGATAAGATACAGACACAAGGCCCAAGTACTTTCCCCCTATTCCTTATCAAGACCAAGGAAGGGAAGAAACGATGTATTTCAAAAGAATGATGGAATATGGATAAGATAAAGGATATGGTACAAAAGATATGGATAAAGAGTATAGGATAAGATATCTAATGTTCTAGAAGATCCTTAACCTTGTCAAGATCAAAAGTGGAAATAGAAGGAATGAGCATAAAAAGGATAATGACCATGAATGATAAGATGCACAAAACTTTCCCCCAAGTGTAGAGTGTCAGAGGAATATGGAAGATAGGATATGGATGATAGGGAGATGGAGAAAGGAATTAAGAATCAAGTTTCACAACCAAATATCTCTCAAATTTGTGCTCTAATAAACCATGGCAATGGGAAATTAGAATCCCAAATGTTGGCAGACTAATTGCATGATGAAAGAAGCTAAGGACTTATGCAAAGGCTTGGATTAAAGGAGAATAACATTTGGTGGATGAATGTTGGATAATGGATAGGAGGTTGGAAGGATTTTTTATGGATAGATGGAAATGATGACAATCTCAACATTCACACACACCTTGAAGGGTGGTGGAGTGATGGAGGAAAAATGGATTTTGAAGGTGATAGTTTTTTATATGGAAGATTGGAGGAAGATTTTGGATAAGAAAATTTTGATGCCAATTTAGATTTTATTGCTTCTATGAGAATTTTAGGAATCCACATAGTTTTTTACTTTGATTTTTGCTTCATGGGCCTTTGTGTCCTTTGACATTTTTCTTTTCGATTTCTGGACCTTTGTGGTCTTTGAAAATTTCCTTTTTGCTTTGATGGGCCTTTGTGGCCTTTTGTATTTTTCTTTTGATTTTGGATCAAATTTTATTTTATTTTTGCATGTCTCTTTGAGGAGACATGTTGATCCTTTGATACACGTGGATTTTGATATGGAAGCTTTTGACATTTTTCACCCAAATTTCCTCCAAGAGAAATGGGAGGGATGGATTCAGATGAATGATATGGAGGTATCATTGATGAGTTATTGTAGGCATAATTTATGAAGGATGTGTGCCTTTTTTGTTCTTGATGGATAGGATATGGACCTAGGATAGATGGAAGGTTTGATGGACTAGGATGAGGACCTAGGATAGATGGAAGATTTGATGGACTAGGATGAGGACCTAGGATAGATGGGAGGTTTTATGGACTAGGACACATAGGTATATAACCAAGGGCATGGTAATATGGTTTTTCTTGAATAGAAAGGGGTTCTAGGATACCTGTTCATGAAGGCCTAATCATTTTCCTTTGTAGTTCATACTTTGACACATTTGCTTACCAATAGGATATGTATTGTTTATGAAACAAGATGCGAGTCCATTTTAGGGAGGATATGATATGGATGAAAGGATAGGTGCTAGAAGTAAACTATAGTGGATGAAGGTGGAGGATCCCAATTTATAGGTGTGATAGGATCTTGACATGGGGATGATGGGGTGTTTTGATCTTGACTTGGAAAAGGATCACAAGGTGTAGGAGATGGAGTAGCTTTCTCTTTATTAAATATGAAATCATCATGAAGTGGTATGAAAGGCATATCTTGATCATGAGAAGGAAGGAAATCATGAGATTTTATAGAAAGTACATCTTGATCATCAGTTGGTAAGACATCATTAGATAGGATGGAAGAACTATAATGCTCAGGAGACTCAATGGAATCATAAGATGATATGGATTCATTATATGGGGTGGAAGGAGGACTTGGAGGAATAATTTTCTCTTGAGATGGAAGGGAATAATCTTGGATGAAAAATGAAATGAGGGGATCATCATAAGATTCTTGAGAGATGTGATCTTGGTCAAAGATTGGAAGATTTTGTGGAATTTTGGTATCATCCGATGTAGAAGATATGATAAAAGATGATGTTTGGATGGAATCGTTAACATTGGTGAAATAATATTGAGGTTTCTTTTGGCTTGTGGGGGATGGAGATAAATGTGTGACATGATAGGATTGCTCAATATCATTTGCATTTGAGGACTTAGATTTTGGCTTCTCATTTAATCTTTGCAAAAATTCAAAAACATTGAACTTGGATGATGTAATTTTTGATGGAGAAGATATCACATCCATATTTCTGTCAAAAGGATAAGGATACATGTCTTTCAATGGATGTCTTTTGGTGGTTCCCCTTTGCATGTATTGGATCTGTTGTTGGAGATTTTTCATTTTTTGAGTTAAAGTATCAATTTTATTTGTGTTTGGTGGATCAATTTCTATTCCTTTAGGAGCTCCTTTTAATTTATTGACATCAAAATCAATTGGTAGTTTCACACCTTGATTAACTAGCATCAAAAAGGTATATTTTCCCATCTTTTTCTAGAATTTTCTCCATGAATTCTTGAAACTTAGGATCTTGTTGAGATTGTATAATGTATTCATCTATTATTTCATTAGTTTCAGGTTGGTGTTTGAGTTTGAGTTTTTGTTTCTTTTTCCTTGAGTTTTTGCTTTTGAGATCTTGTTAAAATGGGCATATAAGTATTATAGTTTTCACTAATCTTGGATCTTTATTTGGAGGAGTTCCAAGGATAATGACTAAGTCAAATAGAATGAAAAATTCTATTGATAAGACTAAGTTAAATCTGATTATAGAACATTGTTTCATGATGAAGGATGATAGACCCTGATAATGAAACTTAGCTTAACAATCAAAGGTATGTTTGATGATAAGGAACTTTAAGATGTTAGATCTTAGTTTAGTTTGATGGATTTCACTTGAAAATTTCAATTTCTTTAAGTTTAAGACATTGTGGTGATTGAGGAATAATTATGTTCTGAAAAGGATCCTCAATTTTGGTTTTAATTATCTAACAGATGGTGAATTTTACTCTCTGGTTGTGAATAAATTGGATGTGCCAAAATAGGGTATGGATGCACTAAAACATGGCACAAATGTGCTAAAATATGCTCTAAATGTGCTAGACTATCACCTAGATGCTCCATAAAATGAACTCAATATGCTAAAAGATGAATTAGATGCTCTATAAAATTCCCTAGATGCAATAAATGATGACCTAGATGCTCCAAAAAATTCCCTAGATGCACTAAAAGATGAACTAGATGCTCTAGAAAAAGAATTAGATGCTCTAAAAGATTAACCAGATGCTCCAAAAAATTCCCTAGATGCACTAAAAGATGAACCAGATGCTCCAAAAAAAGACTCAGATGCTCTAAAAGTTGAAGTAGATGCTCCAAAAAATTCCCTAGATGCACTAAAAGATGAATCAAATGCTCCATAAAAAGACATATATGCTCTAAAATATGAACCAAATGCTCCAGATAAAAGACTCATATGCTCTAAAAGATGAACCAAATGCTCCAAAAAATTCCCTAGATGCGCTAAAATAGGGAATGCATGTACTAATCTAGAATTTTTTTAGTGTTTTGTAAAAAATTTTCTGGTTATTTTTCTTTTAATTAGTGAAATGGGTGTTTCTAGGGGAAGCTTTTATGAACAATGACTTTTGTCTACTTTTTCTAGTTTGTGAATTATGGAAATTAAGTGTTTTAAATGGATGATTTCTTGAATAATGACTTCAAACACAAGTTGTAAAATAGTTGTTTCCAACCTAGGAACTAAACATTGAGTGTATGTTGAAGAATCTAGTCTAATTCCTTTGATTTCCATAGGTATAACACAAGAGAAAACAAATCAAGCAATTTTCTAATGTCAAGGGTCACTTAAAATACCACAACCCACATATTAGAACTATGTCAGCTCACATAGCCGTGTCAACCCCTAGAGGGCACCTGTGTTTTTTCCTTTCCTAGGTCTTAACCAAAGTTGAATCCTCCACTTTTGGCTAGTAATCCCTAATAGTTATATGGTGAGTATCTTGGGGAGGGATTCTTCCCTACCCTTGCATTGTGATATTAGAAATTTTCATAGTAAGGGTTTTCATTTGGTGTGGAAAAATGATAAACTCTCGTAGGATACCTGTCGACCTATAGAACAAAGGCTTTGGGGATGGTTATCAATGCACACTACCATCGAATTGTGAGTTTCCTCGAATTCACTTTTGACTATAGTGGGTCAAAAAACCTAGATTTAGTTGTTCCCACTTAGGTTGTTCTCATAGGCTGAGTACTTTTTCCCACTACAATCGGCCTTCTAAAGGTTCTATCAAAACATAAAATAGCGAGTTTGGCATTTTGGTCACCTAGTGAAGGGGAGAGCATAGGCCTATCACTTTACAAGTGTAGTAGACAGGGTGTTCATTAACCTCTTAATTAAACTAGATTCCTAATTTAATCAAAAGAAAACATTAAAACAAATCTAGCCCCTATAAAAATCATCAATAGTTTTATATAAACTCCTTTGACAACGTTTAAAATTACTTACAAAATAGAAAGTAATGATCAACTCTTGGAATTTTTAAGTTTTGCACATAAAACCAATTATGCTAAAACAAAGCTCATATGTGCTAAAATATCACACAGATGTTCTAAAGGAACTACTGAATGCGCTAAAAGATCTACTGAAGGCATAAAATGATACACTAGATGCACTAAAAGATAGACTAGATGCTCTAAAAGATAGACTGCATGCTCTAAAATATAGACTAGATGCGCTAAAAGATAGATTGGATGCTCTAAAAGATAGATTTCATGCACTATAATAGGGACTAGATGCACCAGAAGATGTTTCGTATGCGCTAAAAGAAATCAGAGATGTGATACATAGAAGTTCAATTCCAAATCTAGAAACAAATTTCCAGAAAATGTTGAAAAATGGAGCTAGGCCCCATGATGGGTGCCAAAATGTATCATGTGAATTGTGTAATGTGAGTAAATGAATAATAAAACCACACAATCAATGAAACATATTATATTAGAGAATTGAATCAAAAAACTAATTGAATTGAAACACAAGAAATTCCCTAAAATCATTCCATTCTTTCCTATCTTCAAGGATTCATTAAATTATATTGGATCTTAGATTTGTATATGCACTATGACTGTTAGAATGACAACATTATGAATGGAATGTTGGAAATGCAGTAAATCTATTTCTACATGATTGATAAGCTATATGATTAATGACATGATATTATGTTGTAAATCATAATGGTGATATGATAATGGATATGATGCAAAAGACTATGATGCAATTGTTGTATAAAAACTATTATTATAATGGAAATGCATCTAATAACTCAGCCATGATTCTAAATTAATATGATTCTATAAGGCTAATTGATAAATGCTCCAATTCTCTAAATGCTCAAACACTAAATGCTCTCATGGAAATTTTGTAAAGTAAGTTGTCTCAAAGATGTGATATCAAATGCTGGAGAATGAGGTTGTATTTATAAGATTTCCATGGCATCTTGTGATGTGGCAACAACCAATGGTCAAGATTTCAGCTCGAGAGATGAATGGTGGAGGATGAAGAAGTTAGAGGGAATCATGGACATCGTTCCCTTTAAAAGAGAACTTTTCTAAGTGTTAGAGAGAATACATGAAATGGAAGATCCAAGTGTCCAAGGTTGTTTCAAAATTTTTTGAGGATAATTCCAATTCAAATATTAAGCATATTTAAATTCATGAGACACTTGATGAGGTGGCAAGAGGAAAAGTTTGAGACATGTGACCAAATTCAAATTTGGAATTTAAATTTAGGAAGAAGATATTAATTAAATAAAACAAACTATTTGAATGTGTTTATTTAATGATAATTAGAGGAATATGATCTAAGATAGAAGAATTTAGAAGATGTGAACTATATAAATAAATTTAGAATTTATTTATAATTAGATGAAATAAGCTAGGTTTATTAATTAAATAACTTGTATTTAATTAATTGATTATCCTGACCAATTTTAGGTGTATACAATAATGTTTTAGGATTATCCTTAAAAAATGAATTTAATTTAGGCTTGTGTATGAAAAATAGGACCAATTAGAGCATAGATAAGCCATATTTTAACATTGAGTGCCAAAAAAATTGTGAAAATGTAGAGGGATACATTTTTCTAGACTATAAGGCCAAATTCCTATTGCCATTTTCATCAACAAAATGGACATGATATGGAATATTGCAAGCATCTTAAACATCTTGTGTAAGACCTGATTGATTCTACTCATATCCTAATTGGTGGTGTTAATGTTCAAGGTAATAAGTCTATAGCTCCTCCTAACCAAAACTTGCAAATCTTTACCATTCCTATGCCTAATCATAGAATTTCCTTTATCAAAGCTACTGAAACAAAGAATGATGTGATGAAAGTTGACATAGATGATGATAACACAAATGATAATGAGTAACACTATAAAATTGATGGTTGGATTTATTAAAACTAAAGCTTGTGAGGGCCAAACCAATATTCCCATTGATATTGCTTTCTCATAAAATGAAATGATAAAAAATGCACCTTGTAGCGTCGAAAAAATTAACCCATTTTTATGCTTAGTTTGGGAATGAATTATTAATAATAAAATGTACTTCATTGTGCCTTATTTAGGTTGTTGTAAATTTTTTTATTACACTTCCACATTAATCTAAGAATTCATTAATTAATTTAGGTTAATTGGCATATTTAATTCAAATCCAAGCCTTAATTATTATATTTTTCAAGGATTTATCTCGACACTCCTTAATAATATTGAATAACATTTAACTTGGCAAAGTTTGAGTCCTAGAAAACTATGATAGGACCCATTTTCCCAAGATGGTGAATGGGTCCTCCACACCTAGAGATCCCCTTTTTAACATATTTATGATGGGTTTTTAGTGATATTTCACCTCCCCAAATCTTGGTCATAGAAAATTGTGCTATGACCCATTCACCACTTTGGGAAAATGAGTCCTTACTTAAGAAACCCCTTTTTAAACTAATTTGTGGTGGGATTTTAATGATTTTGAATCCTAGATCTAATGTTAGCTTGGGTTATTTTAATTTTAGGGTTAAACCTTAAATTTGGTATAAATATAAGGTTCATTCACATAGTTTCATCCTAGATATTCATGTGTAATCAAGGGCACTTTCATAAGAAAATTATAGAGTTTACTAGAGATTTTCAAAGGAACTTCAAGGAATATTATTGAAGTTTTATTGCAGAAATTCAAGATCATATCATTATGTCAAAGGAAAAGTGCATCAAGCATGTAGTTGAACTAATGTTGTTGATGTAGCATTGAAGATCCATTTGCAAGAATTGTTTCACATCTAATTCAAGATCAAGATCTACATTGTCCATGACCACTTCATGTTAGTTTTCTGATTTACATTCCAAGGTATTATTGTTTCATGTTCATATTTAATTATTTCATCATAAGGTTTAATTACCTAAATAGGGTTTTACCAAGGAAATCTCCTACTATCTAACAATAAACAAGTTTGTTTCTCCATTGATGTGTGATTATACATTTTAGGTTGAAGATCGAGTGGGGAACAAGATTGAAGCAAAGTTGTCAAAGTTGAAGAGTTGTAAAGTTGTCATCTACATTGCAAGATCACAAAAAGGAAGCTACAAAATTTGTTTTATACTTTCAAGAGCTAGTTACCTAGGAGCTAGGAGTGCATACATTGAAGAAAAAGACCCAAAAGTCAATTTTCAAAAACCATAATAGGGACCCATTATCCACTTTGGGAGAATTAGTCCTTAGTGACCTCAAAACAATAATTTTTCAGCAAGGTGCACAATGTTTTGGCCTCTTAAAATGTCCCTTATTATTTTCATATTAGTTAGGAGTGATTTATGATTGTTATTTATGCAATTGTGATGTTGTAAAATTGTACCCCTTTTAATTTCACATACATTCTTATATACACTTTACTATCAACTCGCTTAACATTTGTGCAGGTTCATATTAGCACTTGCATCAACCTTTTTGCCTATTAGGATGCTCATAACCCCTTTTTGGCAGCTACCTTCATGTGTTAGCTTTGCGTTAAACCTTGCACTTCTCCCATTCTCATTGTTTTGTAGCATGATGTGTTTTAATACTAGCACACCTCACATATGTTTGTATGTTGTGCTAGCATCTCATGAAATTTCAACGTTCAAATGATCACTTGCTAGAATTATTTCCACTTGTCAACCCCTTTTATCAGTAATAACAACCCAAAATACCTTATAATAGCTCAAGAAGCTTATTTTCCTTCCCCCTCTCCCTTTAAATGCTATATTTCCAATACATATGTGCTTTTGGATTCTCTCTAACTTCTTAGCTTCTCTCATTTCCATATTTACTCTTTTTCTTGCGTAGATCTCTTGCCTATTATAGCAACTTTCAAAACTCTCGCATCCTCACATCGTCCTCTATAACTCCCTTGGCTCTCAAAACTATCTCCTTCTTTGGCTTCCTTAAGCCTTGCACTAATATCCCCTTATCTTGTGCTTGCACACACCTTAGGATTTCACACATGCCCTATCAATTACATTTCTATCCCATGATATAGGTTTTCCTCCGTGAGCATGGATTATTTTTATCACCTCATATTTTCTTACTTTATTCACTTTCTCTATCTATTTGGTTGTCTATGGAGGTGGGAAGACCAAAAATGTTGGTTTGACTGAGGCAAACCTCTATACAGTCCCAACATTTTCTCTCTATCTTATATATGCAGGTATTAAAGATATTCACATGCTAAAGGCTTCATTACTTGGGTTGTTGTGAGAAGTTTCTATTTCTTATTCTCTTACTTTAATATTTATACTGCACTTCATTCTAGTTTTGTTACATTCTATTACTTTCCCACATTCTATAGGTTCTTAGAAATCTATTTGTTAGTGGTCACTTTGCTCTTTTCTCTGATAAACTTGCTTTCTTGTCTTTATTCCAAAAAATATTTGGGACTCTAGTGTGACGTGCTATCATCCTTATTTTGTGTTGATGTCCTCTAATTGAAAACTTGCTAGTTTATCCAAAAAACTGCTATGATTTACTCTTTCTTATTCTATAACTCTTGCTCTATTCCTTGAGGTAGTTTAGGGTAGTTCGCCCCTTGGGATTTTCTTGAGAGTAAAGAGACTCGTGAGTAGTGAATCACCATTCTCTATATTTTGGTGAACTTGATGTGAACACCTTTATATATAAAAGGAGGAAAAATCAAATATTTATCCATCCCCAAGAAAAATTTTAGGGCACTTCCATGAACCCCATTCCATGTCATCAATAGCGATATATGTCAGCCTTTGGCCATCTTTTCTGTATCTATATTTAAAAATATACTTTCTATGTTTCTTAATTTTATCCCTTTCCATCTTTGTTAATAATTTTCAAGAAGTTCTCTCACAAGCATGTGAAAGTGAGTTTTTCTCTCCTTTCTTATTACTCTTTGTTGATCCCTCTGCTAAAATTCCTTTTAAGGATATTTTGGTGAAAGAGGATGAAATCATTGATACTTTTTTGAATGTCACTATACCTTATCTTCATTCCAATGAAATCTTTTCTAGAGATGATGCATTAGTGAATGGTGAATCTCTTCTCTATTCCAATGAATTCTCTTCTAGAGATGATGCATTAGCGAATGATGAATATCCTCTCACATTGAATCCTTCAAGGATGAACATTGAGCATATTTATTCAAATCATTCATCTATAAGTTGTAAGGAATCTATAAATATAATCTATGTTTGTACCACCCCTCAAAGGAGGGACCTATTATTAATCTAACTCAAGATAGTCCTTCTCCTAAAAAGATTTTTTCTATTAATGGTGTTTCATTTGAGAGTGATTCTCCTCATCTTTATAAGGCTCCCTCTTATAAAGTGGTAGCCCATACATATAAGAATAGAAATATATATATTTTTTTATCAACCTACTTCTTTACCACCTTCTCAACCAATTCTTCCTTAAGCACCTAAACCTACAACTAAAGAACTAGGTGATTACGATATTTTTCAGAAACTTCGTGTTACTCCAACTAAGATCTCACTGTTGGACTTGCTTTAGTCCACTCTATTTATCAAGGTATGTTTCAGGAAGCCTTCCAAAAGATCATCTTTCCTACCTCTACTAGGTTGATGAATGTTAATGTGTTGATAGCTCATATTTGTGAAGATTCACTGAATATTACATTCTATCCATAGCAACTCCTACCTCAAAAAGTATAGAATCAAGCATACCCTCTAACAGTCATAGTTAACATTAATAATATCAGCATTAGATGTACTCTCGTTGACATTGATTTATTGGCTAAAAATAATATTTATTCTTCCTCTCTAATACTTTATTCTCTTGTTATTCCTGGGTTCGATAATATTTGTCAGCAACCTTTAGGCATGTTATTCTTTCCTTTAAGGTTGGAACCCAAAACTATACACACCCTCATATATATTATGTCAAAAATTTTACCATATAACCTTCTTCTTGGTGGATCATGGATTCATGCTATGGGTGCAGTCCCATCTACCATGCATAAATCTATTAAGTTCATTTGTAATAATAAAGTAGTCATCATAAGGGATAACCTTGAAGTTGTACACTTATGTGAGATGGCAGTTGTTGGTCAGGCTTTTGTTGTGCCTACTCCCTTCAATTTCTTATCATGCATAGAAATCTACTCTAGTACTACCTATTATAAAGGATTCTCTTGAGATAGATGTCCTAGAAGAAGATCCTTCTAAAGCAAGAAATCTTAAGTCTACTCTTTCTACTTCTCAAAAGAATGCATGTCTCGATGATGATTGGGGTTCTTTATCATTTACAAAATCCTCCATTAGAGAATATAAAGTTGATCTGATCAACATAGTCCTTTTGATAATATCATCCAAACCCTCTATCAAAGATAATTATTCTTATGTATTGTGGGATAATGTGAGCAATAGCTGTAATGTCCTTAATTTCAATCCTCTTCCTTGTAAGCAAGATGATCACAATTCTATTAAAGAGGTTAATGTTGGTAGTGTTGTCAAGAAGGCCAATGATGATCTAATAGAGGAGTATAATCTCCATTGCTAGAATAATTCTCTCTATGAAGATCCTCCTCCTTCTCAATATTTGTAGACATGTTATGGCCCTTGCTTTAAACTTGTCTCTAAATATGGATATGGGTGTAAAGGTTGTGGGTGTAACAAATAAGGCATTCAAGTCCCTATAAAATGCTCTCCTAATAAGCATAATTTGGGGCTTTGTTGCTCAAATGATAAATATAAATGGGAGCCATGGTTAAATGACATGAATTACACTCAACCTCATTCTCTTGGATTGATTCATCCTCCATTGTCTTCCATCTTCATGCCTTCTTCTTGTGATTAGTCGAGTCTTTCTCCACATGAGAAAGGGTTACTTCCTAAGATCCTCATTCTTTGTTTAACAAAGAGTGCATTTTGATGAGGCTTCTTAAGGCCCACTTAATTACTCTTCCTCCTCCTACATATAAGAAATTTCATAAGCATGATAATGAAAAACATTCTTTATATGCATACCATCGAGTGTTTATCCATTCCACTAGTGAATTTAAGGCCTTGAAGGATAAAATACAACTTCTTGATTCAAGTGCCATCACTCATTTATTTGGTGATACACCTACCTCTTCTTCAAATGACAGGTGATATCAAGGTATACCTATATCTTGTATGTTCTAAGTATCTTGCATGGTCCTCCTCCCCTGTATGTTGGGGGCAGTGATAACTTTTTTTAGAGATGTGTGTACTCTTTAAAGGACCCCCTCTCTTATCTATGTCTTTCAAATGAAGAATCCATTGAGTGGACCCATTTTTCTTTTAAATGGTTACTGAGGGATTCCCTTTGAAAGCTTCTCCTTCAGATGAATTCTATGGCATCTACCTTAGGGATAGCTCGACTAGAATTTTCTTATATCTTCACGTATTTATTGGGGATAGCCTGACTAGACCTATATTTTTGTGATTATCCTACAATGCATCTTAGAACTAGTAGCCACAAGCTTCCCTAATCAGTCTTGCTCAGCAAGATCAAGAACCTATAGAGCTCCTTTGCAACAATATTTCCTAACATATTTAGTCCATGGATTAACATGTAGCTTTGTAGGTGCACCTATGAAGTTTCTTTTTAATTAATCTTGCAAGACTAAGCACATATAAGGGCCTTTCATATTCTGTAGAGCCTTTCACATCAGGATTAATTTAGAAGAGAGTACCTAGGGCACCCTCTTTACAAGTTTGAGGACCTATAAACCACTTTTCATCTTCTAGGATCTCTTTGTTCAGCTCTGTATGAGAGAGTACCTATAGATTCTTTTGTTCACCTTTTGTAGGTCTATGTATCTACGATGCATTTTGTTCAACCCTCTTCATGACCAAGTTTGGATCCATCTCTATTGGAATTTTCATTCCACTCTTAAATTCTCTTTCTCCCTTTGGCATTGGTTTCTTCCCTTTCTTTTGTATGGATTAATCCATTGAAGCAGTCATTCCTTACATTCTTCTCTCTGTTTATGAATTCACCTATATTTTATTTCTTAATTTAGGGATGATGCATAGCACTGAGGGGTATGTGCAAGATCATGATGGGACAAAAAGTGGCGATATGATGGGTATGTGTAGGGTATGTGGCTGATGACTTTTTTTTACCCAAAATTGATGAAACAAATAGGGTTTTTCAAGGAGATTATTAGCTTTCCACTAGTATAAATTATGCTTTTCTTTGAATTTAATACAGAATTATTATTCATTTTCTATTTGAATTATGACTAAAGTCTTGATTGGTGGGTTGATTGAAAAACATCTATAGGTTTTAGATGGTATCACATTTTTAAAATTTGAATCATGTGTCACATTATATGCTTCACATACTATACATTAAAAAAAATGAATTTCATGAAGTTTTGACCAAGTTAAGGTGTTCAGACATACAATTTTTTATTTTTTTAAAAAGTTGTAATAAAAATTCATAATTAATTATTTAGTTGGAAAAAAATAAAAAAAAAATATACATCACATTCGAATGTGAGTCCTCTACTCATATCTAAAATATTATAAAAAAATATTATCATTTTATTGTGGTTAGGCTGGTCAACTAGACACCTACTTCTTATTTTTTCCCTAAAATTTAAGTACTACGACATTGAAATTTCAAATTTTCACCAAATAGATTTCTTTTTTTTTTTAAATAAACCTACTAGTCTAGAAACTACATTCAATTTTCTATAGATTCAATTTTTACATATTTTTGAAATAATAGAGATAACTTATTCAAAATTTTACATCAAGTTTCCTAACTCTGATCTTTCTAAATTCTTCACCATTTAAGGTCCTATTTTTTCCATGATTATCCTGCACATACCCTGAGACAACATTTTACATCAAGGTCTCTTTCACTTTGCTAACTTAAATCTTGTTAGTTTTTTATATGCCTATCTTCATGTGTTTTTATATGTTCTAATCATGTGATGGAATGGATTTTTATGTTTTAACATTGTTATCTTGTGTAGGTATTTCTTATCTAATATGTTTGTTTTGTAGGTCTTCAGCCTAGGGGTAAGCTTCCTTTGTTTGAAGAGATATTTTCTTACTCTACAATATCCTTTTGAAATCATGATGTTATTTATGTTTAGTATATTTTCTTTAGTGGGCATATTAGTGTAGATTCATATGCTCAGTAAAGTGGGGGAAAAATTGAATGTCATAAAATTGCACCCCTTGAAGTTTCACATACATTCTTGTATCCACTTTAGTTTCCACTCCCTTAGCATTTGTGTAGGTTCATTTTAGCCTTTGCATCAGCCTTTTTCCCTCCCAGGATGCTAAAAAACCCTTTTTGGTAGCTACCTTCATGGGTCAGCTTTGCATTAAACCTTTTGCTTCTCCCATTCTCTTCATTTTGTAGCATGATGTGTTTGGACACTAGCATGCCACACATAGGTCCATGTTTCGTGCTAGCTTCCCATGACATTTCAACATTCGAAAAATGATTTTTAGCATTTTTTCCACTTCACAACCTCTTTTGTCAGTGGTAACAGCCTGGGACTCCTTGTAACAACTTGATACACTTCTTTTCCTTCCCCTTCTCCCTTTAAATACTATCTTTCCAATTTTCATTTATGCTTCTGGCTTCTCTCTAGCTTCTTGGATTCTCTCTTTTCCCTCTTTACTCTCTTTCTTGCACAAATATCTTTCTTGTTACAAAAATTCTAACACTCTTACATCCTCATAGCGCCCACTACAACTCTCTTGGCTCTCACAACTATCTCTCTCTTTGTCTTCCTTAAGGCTTGCAACCAATATCCCTTTATCTTGTGCTTGTGAGCACCCTAGGATTTCACACATTTCCAATAAATTGCATCTCTATCTTGTGATACAGGTTCTCCTCCTTGAATGGGTATTTTTTTTATCACCTTATATTTTCGGTTGATCCCACAAATTGGATTACAATTTCTACAGGATTATGATGTTTTTAATAATCACATATTTTTAGAAAATATAATGATTTAATCCTTAAAAAATTTCATTTAAAGCATTCCAATTTAAGAGGGTTTGATCAAACTACCTTAGATCAAACCCCCTTGTCCAATATAATCCTACTAGTGTTAAACCATAACTATAACAAAGTCTCTTTTACACCTATCAAAATTCTAATAAGAAACAACTTTTGATTTACCTTTTGGGGGATCAAATGAATTCATTTTTTGTAAGTATGTAGTCCTTATTATAAGCTTCCCCAAAAGTATAATTTTAAATAAATTTAATTTAATTATTATATTTATTTTTTATTTCTTATGAATGTAGGTTTTTCACCGAAAATGAAGCTATTTTTTTTGCACATGTGGAAAAATATAAGATTATCAAAAAATAAAAATAAAAAAATGAATGCACCAAATATTGAATTCGTTGATCCAACAAAAAAAAAAAATCAATACATACAAAAAAAATTATGTGTTATATAGTCCACCTATGTCTAAATTGTAATTTCTTAGACTTTCAGACTTTATTAAGGAAAAAATATTCAATAAAACACTATCTAACCAAGTGGAATCATTAGATATTGGAGTTACAAATCTAAATTTTAAAGAATTAGAATTTTATCCTTCATGGAAAAGATGTTATGCGTTATATAGTGAGCATCACTCCTTAAAAATGTTGTTTTTTGAAAAAAAACTAGTTTTCAAGGGAGATGGAGAAAGAGGTGCAATTTGATTCCAGAAATTTAAAAAAAAATAAAATTAGAATCTACAAAAAAAAATTCACAAAACTCTAGTTTGCATCATCTTCAAATTCCTCACAGTTTAGCCGCTGTAGGTGCCCGAAAGTGAAGATTTAGTTAGAAAAAAATATTTTAGTGTCCAGTTTGGCCAAAAATTGTAAACCGGTATTATGGGATCACCCTTTCTTAATTTGTTCACTTTCTTTATCTATTTGGCTATCTATGCAGGTGGGAATACAAAAAATAGGGGTTTGACTGAGGCAAACCACTATATAGCCCTAACAATTTCTCTCAATCTTATGTATGCAAGTATTGAAGATATTAAAATGCTAGACACTTCACTACTTAGGTTGTTGTGATTAATTTCTATTTATTATTCTCTTACTTTATTATTTATACTTCACTTCATTTTAGTTTTGTTGTATTCTATTAGTTTAGCACATTCTAGAGGTTCTTAGCAATCTGGTTGTTAGTAGTAACTTTGTTGTTTTCTCTGATAAACTTGGTTTCTAGTTTGTACAAGATGCTAGAATTCCTTTGGGACTCTAGTGCACCATACAATGATGTTCTTTCACTAAAAACTTGATATATTTTTTTGCAAAAAACCTTTGTGATTTACTCCTTTTAATTCTAGAACTCTCACTTTGTTCCTTGAGGTAGTTTAGGGTAGTTTTCCCCTTGCGATTCTCTTGAGGATAAAAAGACTCATGAGTAGCGAATCCCCCTTTTCTACAAAATTTTAGCCCTCATAATTGAGTAAAAACTCCATAGTAAATCATAGTGGTTTATCATCTAGCTCATTTATTGATAAACCACCTACCAATTTTCCTTATTTCATTTTGGTGAACCAATTTTTTTTAACATTGTAGTTTTCTAATCTTTGAGTCTTTCTTCTCATTCTAGGTTAGATCACGCATTCATTTTCTTTCATTTTCATTAAATTAGATCTCATTTAGGGTGTCCTACTTGGCAATCAAACTTACATCTTATCTAGGGTCATAGGATTGCATTGTTTTCATTCTTTAAATATTTAAAGTACAAAAAAAAAATCAATCATATTGCATATCATTTAGATCTCCTAAATTTCATATGAAAATAAAAACAAAATTGCATATAACACTAGGTCTTTTCATTCATCATTTGATCACCTTTTCAACTTGTATTTCATTGTACATTTGTAGAAATTTGAAACTAAAAGTTATTGTTACAGATCTAAAATTGAAACAAATTTTAAAAGACCTTAAAAATTAATCAAAAAGAGTTCAAAAACCCTAATCTAGGACCCATTACCCTAAGGTGGTGAATGAGTCCCTGATCAGGTGCTAAACTACATTTTATGGAATCAGAAACTACTTGAAAAAAGCTTAAAATTCAATAAAAAAATATTTCAAAAACCCTAATCTAGGACCCATTCGCCCAAGGTGGCATACGATTCCCTAATTAGGTGTTGATCTAAATTTTTTGGAGTCTAAAATCTCTATTTTATGCTTTTGTTTGCTACTGTTACATTTCTATTTTAGTTTTTTTAATTTTCAATTTCATTAAATTCATTAAATCTAGCTTCATTTTATTCATTTAGTTCAATATCAAAACTAAAAATTATATTTACAATGTTCATTTTGTTTTAAGTTTATTGCATAGTGCAATAAAAAAAATACCTTGTTCTAAGTCTAAAAATGTGAAAATGGCTAAGTGTTTTAGTAATGTGTGGAAATATTTATTCTCTTTGGTTAATTTTTCAAGATGTGTTTTTGGAAATGACTTTAATGCAATTGAAACTACTCATGCTCAACCAACTCCTAATGAATTTCCTCATGAATTTGACATGATTGGAAAAGATGATGCTAGCATGAATTAATTCATAAATGATTTCCTTAACAATCTTGAGAATAATGTATCCTTCTATCCTTTCATGAAACAACCAACACAACTTGAGATGTTTAGTCTTTTACATCCTTAAATTGAGTCATAAAAAACCTAAATTTCCAACCATGAGTGAACCTAGTTCCTCTAATCAAGTGCATAATCGTTCATCTTATGTTAAAAAAGTTACCAACACTCCCATCAACCTTGAAGAGACTTATGGCCAAGGATTTAAGATTTTAACCAACCAAGGATGTGACATAACTAATGAGCATGATATTCATAAACTTTTAGAGAAAAATTCTATTCAACAAGAAAAAGGGATAGGATATCAAGATCCTCCTCTCGACATAAGTGCCCTCCTTCCTAAAGAACAACTGATGCCTAACAAAGAAGACAAGGTCATTTCAGGTTCTCCTTCTCTATATCCACATCTAGAAATTGGTGAATCTAGCAAGCAATGAAGGCCTTACAAACTAAAGAAATTACAATTCCCTTGTCTAACATCTAAAACTAAAATAACTTTACACATACTTCTAATTCAAGGACTTATTACATTACCACCTATGAGAGAAAATCAACATCCAAATCCTAAGAATACAAACACATCTTATTGTTGATATCATAGAATATTTGGACTAGTATTGATGAGTATCAGGATTTAAAACAAATATTTTAAATTTTTGGTATCATAAAGATAGTCCCTTAAAGTATGCATTATGCTCCTTACCATGTGATAGTTGTAGGATTCTACCATTCTCACTATTACATGTTATACATTAATTACAAATCATTTTCTTTACTACAAGGAGCTATTTCTCATCACCTATCTTAGCTCATCCTTATCTTGCACTTAGTGATGGCAAGGGGTTAGGTAGCCTTGTCCTATTTTTGGTACATTTTTTTGTCCATTCTGCTAGTTGTCTACCTTCCTTTTATATAAATCAAGATTGGGATGCAAATGACTTGTTGTAGGATGACTCACATGTGTCTTACTAGTATTTTTATTTTTCATGTTTCTTTATGTGATTTCATGAGTGTAATGTATCCTTCATGATGTTTCATTTGATGTATCTTTCTCTTTTTGTATATTCCACTACGTGTACCTACTTTCTTCCCTATTTCATATGAATTTAATCTTTTTCCATTTGTCTTGTGTTTTCCATTTGGGGATGACGCAAGGAATCAAGAAATTTAGGTCTCTTCCATGCTGACCCAAAAGCTTTCCTTTATATTTTTCCATTTGTCTTTTGTTTTCCTTATGAGGATGACCCAAGGCATTGAGACATTTAGGTCTCTTCCATGTTGACCCAAAATCTTTCCTTTGTCTTTTTCCACTTTTCTTATGTTTTCCTTTTGGGGATGATGCAAGGTGCCAATACATTTAAATCTTGTCCATGTTGATTGAAAATATTTACTTTATCTTCTTCCATTTGTCTTTTGTTTTCCTTTTGGGGATGATGCAAGGAATCGAGACATTTAGGTATCTTCCATGTTGACCCAAAATCCTTTTTCTTTTTTTTTTTTCTCTATTTTTGTCATTCTTCTATTTCTATGTGTATTTCAAGAAAGATGATAGTTTTGATCTCTAAAAAATATTATAGCAAAGACATACCAGGACCCCGAATCCATAGATGGGTATGTGCAGGATCTTGATGGGCCAAAAAGTGGCAATATTATGGGTATGTGTAGGGTATGTGGCTAACGACTTTTTTTTTACCCAAAATTGATGAAACTAAAAGAGTTTTTACAGGATATTCTCATCTTTCCACCAATATAAATTATGCTTTACATTGAACTTAATAAATAATTATTATTAATTTTCTATTTGAATTACGACTAAAGTCCTGATCGATAGGCTAATTGAAAAACATCTATAGCTTTCAAATGGTATCACATTTTTTGAATCAAAAACATGTATCACATTCTATGCTTCGTATACTATATGATTAAAAAAATAAAAATTCAATTTCATGAAGTTTTGACCAAGTTAAGGTGGTTAGACATATGATTTTTTTATATTTTTTCAAATTTGTAAAAAAAAATTCATATGTAATTAATTATTTACTTGGAAAAAAATTACAAAAAAATATGCATCACATCAGGATATGAGTCCTCTACTTATATCTAAAATATTATAAAAAATAATTATGAATTTATTGCGGTTAGGGTGGTTAGACAGACACCTACTTATTTTTTCCTTGAAATTTAAGTACTACTGCATTGAAATTTCAAATTTTCACCAAATACTTTTTTTTCTTTTCAAACAAGCCTAGTATTTTAGAAAATACATTCAATTTTCTACATATTTTTGAAATAATATAGCTAACTTATTCAAATTTTTATATCAAGTTTCCTTACTCTGATTTTTCTGAATTTTTTTGCCACTTAAGGGCCTATTTTTTCCATGATGATCATGCACACACGTAGATCCATTATCTATATTTGGGGACAACCCTTCCTTACATATTTTTGAAATAATATAGCTAACTTATTCAAATTTTTACATCAAGTTTCCTTACTCTGATTTTTCTGAATTTTTTGCCACTTAAGGGCCTATTTTTTCCATGATGATCATGCACACATGTAGATCCATTATCTATATTTGGGGACAACCCTTCCTTCCTATTCCATGACATAGCTTTATTTCAGAAACATATTACTTGGCATAGGGTTTTTCAAGGAAATCTCTCATGTATTAGGAGAAAATATTGGCTACTTTAGTGTAGTTTCTCACAATAATGGTGCTAGCAATTACTTTAAAATGTGATCATACATCAATGAAATCTTTTAAAATTTTGCATATTTCATCCCGTGATTTTATTTTTTCCTATGACATGTCCTTTTCTTCATGTTTTCATTGGGTTTGATGTCCTCCAGGAGCTCGATATTTGTAAGCATATGATTTCCCTTAGTGGCATGATGGGAACAAGGCATCCCATAAGTGGCAATCTCATATAACTTAGAGTCCTCTATTGGAGACATTAGTCATGATGTTCCCTAAGAAGATGACCTTACATTAATAAAGTGAAATACACTTTAACAAAAACCTATAGATAAACATAACATTCAAAAGAATAGCACTGTGGTGCCTTATCAAAGTTGTGAGGAGGATAATTTTAGTATGGTATAGGAGGGTAATATGATTCTCTTATTGTCCACCTCATTGGGATAACTCATCTAGTGGATGGCCTAAGGTTCCACTACCACAAAGTTATCATGCATGTTATGAACAAACAACCTAGATATGTTCCAGCTCATGCTAGATTATTGAAGCTTGATCCTTGTTACAGAAAAAAAAACTTAGATGTATTCAACATCGTGTTTTCTGTGAAATATTGGTCAATTTTCTTTGACAAACAACCACGTTCTACATTTTGTTGGAACGATCAAAGCTTGATCCTGTATGATTTTTTTTTTATTGGTCTTTGATTGGGTATGAATATGTATCTTTGTTACTATTTCATACTTAAGTGTCTTGAATATCTACTTTAGTGTGAGTTTTTCATGGGGGAAAAATCTCACTAAAGTGGAGGAAAAATGTAGCATCGAAAAAAGTAACCCTTTTTCATGCTTAGTTTGGGAATGAACAATTAATAATAAAGTTTACTTAATTATGCCTTATTAAGGGTGTTTTAAAGTGTGTTATCACACTTCCACATTAATCTAAGGTTTCATTGATTAATTGAGGTTAATTATCCATTTTAATTAAAATCTAAGCCTTATTTATTGACTTTTTCAAGGATTTATCTCAAAACTCATTAATAATATATTGCATAACATTTAACTTGGAAAAGTTTGAGTCCTAGAAAACTATGCTAAGACCCATTGGTTGTATTTTAAGAACCAAACTAATATTGAGAATTGCATATGGACCTTTTCATTTCCAATATTTAGCAATCTAAGGGATTGTCCAATGAATTAGTGAAAGTGGCCAAGCTTTCCTCTTGCACTTTGTGCTCTATGAAACCCAAGAGGGTAATACCACAATGTATATTCAAGAACTTAATCAATTAATCATTAAATACATTGTAAATAATAGATAATTCTCATATTACCACTCAACAACATAGAAAATATATCAAATAAGTTAACTTCTTTGATAATAGTTCACATTTGGAGCATGAGAAAGGTAAAACTTAATATGATTGTAACCCATTTATAATAATTTGATTTAATGAATTTCTTGTTGTTGAATCAATCACTAGAATGCAATACAATTACCTCACTTAGAATAGTGCCTCATCCTTGGAACAAATTCAACTCTAACACCCATATGATTTCAAAACAATTTTAACACATGGCATTATTTAAAGCTTTGAGAATTTTACATTGCAATATTTCAAGATTATATCTCAACCATCACTTCTTACTAGAATCCTAGTACTTAACTTAATATAAACCTATGGTTTTATTCAAGTATTTACATCAATTCTTTTAATCAATCAACAAAAATAAAACCATACACCCATTGGAAATAAATAGAGAAAAATAAGATAACCTTTTATTATATTATTTATAGCTTATAAAATTAGTACATAGGAGAGGAAATGTTGTCAAAATTCCACTATTCTACTCTATTATGCTAGTATTACTATCAAAGCGTCATATATATATTAACATACTCAAACCTAAGATTGAACACTAAAATATTCAGTATCCTTTACAATTTTCTATGTGATCAATCCTAGAACCAACAACCACCAAACAACCACCCTTGTAACCAGCCCTAAAATCCAATTTATAGAGATATGGGAGCAACAAGCATTAGGGTGAAATTACAATTAAAATTTCATTTGCATTTGATAGTTAATTTCTCTTTAATTTTAGAGATTCCCCAAACAATTACATTTGATAATTACAAAATGAGGGTAAAGAAAGACAAAAATCCCTAAAGTTTATTGAAGAAGACCAACCAACCTTCCAAAAGGCATCATTTGCTATTGCAATAGCTCCAAAATCCTTTTTCCACATAAATCAAAGAATATTCTCCATCAAAATCCATGGGAAAAAATAACTTATTAACTGGAAAGGGCATGTTTTCCATTGAAGTAATAGAGTCCAACACCTCTCCTTCACACCAACCAAAAAGAATTTCCATGTCAGCATCAAAGACAAAAAACCATATACTTACTAAAGAGGATAAGTCCACTATAGTGGCAATGGTTTCATCAAAAACAAAAACAAAATTCGGGTGCTACTTTGATTCATTAGCATTAGAATATGATTTCTCACTCTACATTCATGTTGAAACTAGAGAAGCTACCACTCCTTGCTAATCAAAATCCTCATGGGGCACTAGAGTGAGTAGGTAATGGCCATATTGTGGGTTAGTATCTCTTTCGTCATTTGAAGGGCTATCTAAAACCTCTATGGGAGAGTTGTGCCTTCCCATATAAGCCCTTTGTTACTCATTCTTCTTCATCACTTTCCTCATAGGCTTAATTAGTTCTTTCTTTCTATTTACTTGAATAATTATTGTGAAACAACCCTACTCAAATTATAGGTTCTCTTGACACCACCCTTTTTATTTTTACCACTGGCACTCCTCCTACCCTTTGGTGTTACAAGAGCTCTCGATATGCCAAGTTTAGTTTCTAGAACATCATCCTAAGATTCATGCAGACTAATTCAACTAGACCTTCTGACTAGCTTAACAAACTCACTTGGCTTACTCATTTTTATCGAAAATAGAATGAAAACAAGGAGACTCTTAATGGTAGGTAGAATTTTGACTAGTTTATTCTTAAGAAGAACTTTGTAGCACAAAACACTCAAAACCATTGAAATTCTTATCAACTTAAAAGGATATTGTAGCTTGCAAAATCCTCACCACCCCAGAAGTAACTTATACATAATTGAAAAAAGAAGGTATGAGTACCTACTTACCCAAAAAAGGGTTACCTCAATTATCTCTATAACTTCTTACACCATTTTCTTCATGAACTCAAACTTAATTTCTCAGCTTTTGATTTGAAAACTGTGAGGAGAAATATGGTTTTCAATCCTCATTATATTGAGAAAATTGAGTGTGCTTACCATTAATGATCTAGCAAGGATTGTGTGAGTGAGAGGACAATAATCTAATTGATTTTTTAACCTTAGTTGTTGATCACATGTTGAGATATGTCAATTGATACTTACAATTAAAGTAATTAATTATGAAGAGGCTAACTCCATGTGCTTAATTCCTTTGTCTAATAAAAAAAGCTAAAGTGGATATACATATGCACTGTCTACACACTTAATCACCCATTTAGCATTAAATAAAAGCATATTGTGTCCAATTTTCTTTCTAACCCATGGGAATTAATCAACTTGTAGCTCATCTCAATAGGATGATGGGAAGAAATCTTGATTTGATCTTGAACCATCAGCCTGTACTCTTCCTTAATTCAATATCACCTTCTCGTGTCTACAGACCCCTGATAGAAATGATAGCCAAGACCAAAAACTAAACATCATATCTCAAACATGTGCCTGGGAAATTAATAAGAATCATGCACCCTTAATCCTTCATGTATTCTTGAGTGAAATTTATTAATATTTCACCCTTGCTAATGTCCATTCAACCCTTCAGATTGATCCATGTGCTAATCGCTCTCTTCCCCATAGAGAAATGAGAGGTACGAGTGGGTCCATCATGGGATGGAAGGGAGCAATCAGGTTTAACTTGCATCTGGGTATGTGTACGATCATGATGGCCCAAACAGTGGCAATATGATGGGTATGTGGCTAACACCTTTTTTTTTACCCAAAATTGATGAAACGAAAAGGGTTTTTAAAGGAGATTCTTAGATTTCCATCGATATAAATTATTCTTTACTTTAAATTTAATAAGTGATTATTATTCATTTTCTATTTGAATTACAACTAAAGTCTTGATTGATAGGCTGACTAGAAAACATCTATAGCTTTCAAATGGTATCACATTTTTTGAATCCAAAACATGCGTCAGATTCTATTCTTTGCATACTATAGGATTAGAAAAAGAAAAAATGAATTTCATGAAGCTTTGACCAAATTAAGGTGGTCAGACATACGAGTTTTTTATATTTTTTAAAAGTTGTAATAAAAAATTCATAATAAATTATTTACTTTGAAAAAATTACAAAAACATATGCATCACATTGGGACATAAGTCCTCTACTTATATCTAAAATATTATAAAAAAATATTATCATTTTATTATGGTTAGGGTGGTCAGACAGACACCTACTTCTTATTTTTTCCCTGATTTAAGTACTACTCCATTGAAATTTCAAATTTTCACCAAATAGATTTTATTGTTCTAAAAAAAAACCTAGTAGTTTAGAAACTACATTCAATTTGCTACAGATTCTATTCTTAAATATTTTTGAAATAATATAGATAACTTATTCAAATTTTTATGTCAAGTTTCCTAACTCTGATTTTTTTTATTTTTTTGCCACTTAAGGGCCTATTTTTTCCATGATGATCCTGCACATACCTGCATAGTGCATCAAGCATGTAGTTTAGCTAATATTCTTGATGTAGCATTGAAGGTCCTTTTGTAGGCATTGTTTCATATCTAATTCAAGATCAAGGTCTACATTCTTCATGGCCACTTCATGTTAGTTTTATTATTTACATTCCAAGATATCATCCAAGTTATTATTGTTTCATTTTTCATGTTCATATTTCATTATAAGGTTTTATTACCTAAATAGGGTTTGAACAAGGAAAACCCCTATTCTCTAACAATCAACAAGTTTTTCTTCTCCTTTGATGTGTGATTGTAGCATTTAGGTTGAAGATCAAGTGGGGAACAAGATTGAAGAAAAGTTGTCAAAGTTGAAAATTTGTAAAGTTTTCATCTATATTGTAAGATCACAAAACAAAGCTACCAATTGTTTTTCATACTTTAAAGAGAAAGAAATGAAAACATTGAAGAATAAAACCCAGAAGTTAGTTTTCAAAAACCCTAATAGGGACCCATTCACCACTTTGGGAAAATGAGTCCTTAGTGACCTCAAAACAACAATTTTCTAGTAAGGTACACATTGTTTCAACCTCTTAAAATATCCCTTATTATTTTCATAATAGTTTTGAGTGATTTCTAATTGTTACTTATGCATACCCCTCATAATTGAGTGAAACTTCCCTAGTAGAACATAGTGTTTTATCATCTTGTCCATTCATTTTGATAAACCCCTACTATTTTTCTATGTTTCACACCTAATGGTTCTCTTTACATAGCTAGAATAATCAATGATCAACTTACCAATGGGATATTAATCAATAATGTCTGTGTAGAGAATGTGATCACTAAAGAACTCATATTTTTGCATGAACTTTATCAAGATACATATGAAAAATGAAAATCATGGATAAAATACATAATGGTTTTGCTTGCCCTATGATAGGTTTTATAAATCTCCCTTTAAAGGTTGGACCGAAACAATTAAATGTCCCATTCACCATTTTCCCAACTTCAAACCTATTTTGTGTGAATTTGAGCTATCCATAGCTTTTCTCAATGAATGTCATCTCATCGGTTGTAAATAAATTTTTTAAGCTTCCATTTGGAAATGAGATATTTATTATGAATTAGAGTGCCTTTAATCCTGTGTCTTCCCATGGGAACCTCTCATTGGATTTCTTTTGGCCTAAGCCTATAAAACCTATTAGACCCCATGAGGACTTCTTTTTAAAATCCTACCAAAAGGTTAAGGAAAAACTTATAATAGAATTCCCTTACCAATATGCCCCAAACAACTATTAAGCCTCGTATCCTTGATCAAACCATGATTGAACCAAAACCTCTTTCAAGTAAGTATAACCAATCTCTAAAAAATCCTTTACCAATTTCATATAAGAGACCATGAAATATTCAAACAAGTCATGTTGTTCCTCCTAAAGGGAGACAAGTTTATAAAGCTAAAAATAAAGTGGTTGAGCAACCTACCATGGTTCCTTCTTGTTGGAGTATGGACAAACACTGAGAAGGGGGGGGTGAATAAGTGTCTAAACCTTTTTCAACTTCGACCAAGACGTTTAATTCTGATATACTTTTTATTGACTAAAAATAAAAGTAATGACTTTGAAAGCATTCATGAAAGGGGGTGAATAAAGATATAAAAATATTAACTCAGTCCATTAGACAACTTTTTCCAATATGATTTGAGTGATATATCTTGCATTTTCCAAAAAAATTATGAATGACATTGTTTAATAATCAGAGCATGATGATAGTATAGGTGAAACTCATAAGCCTATGCACATGAAGACCAACATCATTGAATCACTTCTTAACCAATTGGTTTCAATGCAACTTTAAGAGAAATTGCAATAATAGTGCAATAGAATGACACAAGATAGGTAATGAAACTACAGGATCCTTTAACACATTGTAACAATTATTGAGTTATGAATTAAATGAATGATTTTATGCTTTCTATTGAATTAGAATTTTCAACAATGATAGAACACTTGTGCAAGACATTTTGATATAGCCATTTTTAGAGATGAAGAAACTAACATTCAACAATGTTCAAAATGATAAGAAGAATCACTCACAAAATTATCACAATCAAGAAGCATTATGACATCAAAACAAAGAGACCATAAGAAAAATAATTTATTGATGGAAAACCCTCTTGGGGTAGAAAAATCACTCCTAAACTACTTCACTGGCTTAACTTCAAAACCACTATTTGTAATGCCTTACAGGATAACTTCTGAGCACCCACTCAAGGAGAACCAACCCCTCATTTAGAAACACCCATTTCTAGGAGCACCAACCCCTTATTGAATTTTAGAACAATAATAATAGCATAGGATTTCTTTGTTTCAATTCTTTAACACCAAAAATGCCTTACATTCCAATACCCCTAATATCCTAAAAGTTCACTATTGAACCTTCAAAATACCAAACATATTAAAAAGAAAGCAATCTATATGTATTATGTTTTCAGATTTTCATTACAAAAGTTCTCATATATTTTTCAAGAATAATCAACATCCCTCAAAAACTAGTGATCAATCACTATGTATATATATCTTTTACAAAGCACACTCTTCTCTGTTTTGAACCTTCAAAGAGGGTTTTTAGATAAAACATAATGTAATAATGAGTTTTTTCTTAGAACCATAGAATCAACAAAATTCGCATCAATAAAATCATATGTTCTAGGAATACCAGAATACAATAACATATGCACCAATAATATCACTTTCCTTTTTCAAGATTTTTTCATGGAACAATAATACCCTTAATGATCTATTTTTCAAAAATCCCTTAATGATTAGTGACAAATGGAAACAAAAAACTCACCAGATTGTCTTTTTTTTGTAACTGAAGAGAAAATAGTCGTTTTAGAAACCAAACATAAGAAATGCATTTTTCAAAAATGCAAGATTACCCATATGCCATATCTGAGAAAAATCAAACATAATAACAATAAAACCTTCACTACAATGACAAATAGGAAGGATATTTATCAGAGAATCTTTTGTTTTCTCTTCACACATTTTCCAAACTGATAAACACAAAAGAATATCATTGCAAGGGCCTGACATGGATTTGTAACTAAACCCATGCCATGCCATACTAACAGAGATAAACAAGAATCCATTTAGCATTTTCATAATCAAACAAAAACCAATAACTTCCTTTCCATTTTTTGAATTTAAAAACTTTCTTCAACCAAATAATTATAATACCTATTCATGCTACAAGAAAATTAAATAAATACCAATGAGATTCTATACCAACCATTGATGTCCAAGTTTTTAACTCTCACAATTTCCATTCACCTCTGTCAAGTTTGTATTTGCTCATAATTCTTAGACCAAACTAACATCAAACCCTCAATGCCTCTGGAGTCGACCATGTTATATTTACAACAAAAAGAAAAATTACCATGGCGGTGGCTAGGGTTTCACCTTTATCCAAAATGATAATTGCAAAACTCATTTTTCCCTATCCCTTCATTTACCAAGTCATTCGATGACTTTTCCAAAACACATTAAAACTTGAAGTCCAAAATAATAATTTCAAATGTTTTTAATAAAGCATCATCATGAATTTAAATCTACTATCAAAAAACATTTTACCAAGAATCTTGACACAATAATAATCTTGATTATTGCATCCTTCATGTCGATTCATTTGAAACTATAATAATGCTTGAAGTCCATGGTCAAAGAGTTTCACAATGGATGTCAACCACATAATAATTGCCACATCACTAGCCATTGAAATAAAAAGAATGGTCACTTCCAAAGGTTATTTACAAATTCCTTTACTCAAAGAAAAGTAATCGATACGCATTAATCATCTAATAGACATTGTGCCATGTCCAAGTTTTCAAAATGCAAACAAAGATAACTCCGTTATCACATTTTTAATGTGATCAAACAAAAAATGCAAACAATATAAACCGACCCATGCCATTTATAATAATGGATTATTTTATATTCCTCCTTTCATGCCCAATCACTTTACAAGGTGATTATTTGTAAGCAAATCATGTAGTAGGCCAAATAGATATCATTAGAACCATCAAACAAGTGGCATTGCCAGAGCCCAATATTAATTCAATGCTTCTAGGTAATATGAGTTCAAGATGGCTTTACAGACTTTAGAAAGACATGAGTGCAATGATGTTAATAAGCCAAGATTCATAGAACACAGAGAATCTATAACCAAACTGCCTAAATCCTAAGATAGTGTAAGTGCTTGTTGAAGCAATATAACTAAACAATGAAACAGAATTCATGTGCCATAGTTATCATGTAAATACAATTAAAAATACCCCAATCTAAAAGTGATCAATTTGAAATACTTGAGACTTGTAATGATAATAAGTCATATAGACTTGTGGTATGTAGTAATAAAGAACCATCTTGACAATGAAACCATTTGTCAAACTAAAAAAAATTGTTAGTCCAATATAGTCATAACTCTCTACAAATGAATATCATGATCATCCTAAATGGGAAAAAGCATGAAGATCCTGTAAATGAACAAAAATGAATACCAATCCAACCTTGTAAACTTTAGAGCATAATAGGCAATAATAATTCAATACAAATATATGAGGACATGTCAACCAATATTATCAACCTAAACCTGCACCTATAAATAACATAGCACCATTTGTGACTTTGTCATCAAGGACAAACAACAGAGGAGTGAGAGCAAAAAACTCCCCCTTTTTCCTTGATGGAAAAACACAAATCTCTCTCCCCCTTTTTGCATCAAATACAAAGGGTAGAAAAAAATGTGTAATGCCTCAAGTAGATGTATATACCCATTTATGTAACATATGAGCATGTTGATATCATAGCAAGAATAACAATATGTCCTTTCCAAGAATATCAGTCCATATTATCAACACCGAAGCAAAGGTAAGCATAGTATTATAATGCAATAAACCTAATTGATACCTGAAGATTGAAGACCTGTTACCTTGGCCTTTTTCTTTGTCATCAAGGATTGAAGACCAGTTACTTGAACATACCACCTTCTTTGTTATGTTAAATTCCATCTTCCATTGTCACCATATAAGGATAAAATGCTTTCATTAGCACTAATACATTGAGTCACTATTTCAAAGTAGCAAGCCTTGTTAATGGTTAACAACCATCACAAACTGGCATTTTGCAAGGAATAGAAACATAGGTATCCAATTTAAAATACCACCAAGAACATTTGAGAGGCTTTGAAACAAGATAAGATAAACCATTATTTCCAAAACCCAAGCATCCAAAATAAGCTTATTTAAACAATGTGCACTATGATATCACAAACTTCTCAATCCATTCAACTACTAGTTCAAGCAAGATAAGTAACCATAGTGAAAAGCAATGGAAATACAAAAGAGAAACAAAGTAGATCACTACCCAAAAATGTATATCACTATCCAAAAAGCAACACGAGCCAATAGCATATCATGAAGCTTTCACTTACTCAATTTATCATTTGATACAAGCACCACCATTAGATCATATGTCTGACATATATCACCAAACATCCTAGAAAAAACATTCCTTAATGCAAAGATTCATTCACTGCCACCAAAACCAAATGATTTCTTTGTCAACAATATCAAAAGGTTAAGGAATTTAGACCACAAAGCTTTAACAACAATCAATGATTGTCAATATCAGAGCCACAAACACTAAAAAGTAGCCATGTAACAAGTGATGTCATATATATCCTTAATCAAACATTATTGTATTATTAAAAATGAAACCAAGATCAAACCAAATGTCCTTATCACTAACAAACTGAATCATTAAACAAATTCTACCTTTTGAACCATGAAATTTGTACTATTATTGTTATAATCAAAAGCGTTGTCTCTATCTAAGCTCAGTATAGCACAGTCCATACAGATTCATCACCAAAAACACTGTCCACCATAGAAGAGTAGGTTGTCCTACACCTTAAGAATTGAACTTAAACCTCACCAAAGAACTATCAATGTACTCCAAATTTGAATTCCAAAATCATATGCAAACATTCATAATTAACATAATGAAATATTGGCATATACAAACCTTTTCTTTACTACTTATACCACCAATAGAAAATGCATGCTGCCATACCTCATTCTTGACTTCATAGGGGTAAAATATGTTACCATAATAGACTCCCCCTGAGTATTTTCTTCTTCTCAATAGTTGGATGGTATCAAATGTGCAAGTAGTGCACAAGGAGTTTTCACACATTTATCTTTATTGCTCTTCTTGTCATCTTGATTTCTATTTCTTCTACACATCAATGTATATTTTTTCATTTGTTTGTTTGAAGTGTTAAATCTGCATTGATGTACTTTATGCCCAATATTATTACATGTATAGAAAAAAACTGAATATTTAAACTCCCTTACATCATCTTTTAGAAACAATTTATCTTCTTGCAATATGACCTAATTAACTACTCCTGAAACATGTGTCAATACCATAGTTCCTTTTCCAATCATTTTTCTTCATTTTAATCAAACATTCAGATTCTCTATGGCCATAATCGAAACAAAAATAACAATAGCCTAAAAAAGGACAATTATACCTCATCAATTTACCTTGCTAGGCGGTGTGAGAACCTATGAATCTGTTTGTTCTATTCATTCCTCCTATGTTGATATACTTGTGTTGTTTGTTTCCTATAGTTTCAAGGTCAACATAATGAATCTTTAAATCTATCTTTTTTCTAGGTGTTTTTCTAACCTTAGAGCACTGTCCTTCCTCTAAGCCTAGACCACTTTTGTCACTTGGAGCTTTCTGTGTACCAATAATTTTATCCAAAGACATAGAACCATTCTCATTAATTTTCTCATCACTTAACTACTTTGATGCTTTATCAATGTTCCTCAGTAAGACCACTTGACTGTCAAGTTTTTCTATACTCTGTTCTTTTACCTTAAGTTGGTTTCTAACTTCTTCTTCAATCTTTCTAGGTTCTTCAACTTGTATCTTTTCTTCTATAAGATCTGAACATATTTTATCTTTGATATATTTTCCTTGTTGAAGTTTCCTTTTTAAATTGTGTTTCTCTCTTCTAAGCTACTTTATTGTATCTAAAGCACACAGGAGTTCACCTTCCAAATCAGCCTCACTTTCTTCCTCATCAAATTCTTGTTCAGAATTCACTTCACCCAAAAATTGATATACTTCATTAATTTCTTGGCCATTTGAATGTTCCTCACTAGACTCTATAGAATTGAACTCAACCTTATTTTCTTTAGAACTATGAAGATTTGCACAATCATCACTTTTAGATATCTCCTCTTGCAACTCACCATTCTGATTCATTTCAATCAATTTATCCCAAACTTCCTTTGCATTCCTGCAATGCATAACCTTAGCAATAATTTCATTTGGAAAACTATTGAAAATAGCATCTATAGCCTTATCATTGAATTCAAGAGCTATTTTCTCCTCATGTGTGAAAGGAGATGTTATAGATACAGTGCAACCTCTTTCTATTGTTTCCCACACATCAAACCCTAAAGAAGACAAATATGTCTCCATCTAGCATTTCCAAAGAATAAAATTGGTACCTTCAAATTAATGTGTTCTAAACATGGGATACTATATCATTTCTAGATTATTGCTAATGATCTCTTCCTCATTACTTCACATATTGAGTTTAGGTTGAGTTTGATGGTTAGTATTTTACTATGAACTTTTTCCCTTATTCCTTCTACCTTTTTCCATATCAAACACAACACTTCAATAAAAAAAATTATTAAGATGTTCAGACTCAAGGATTTGGCTCAAATTATAGAAGTACCTTCTTGAAATTATGATATGTTGAATAGACTCCAAGACTAGAATCAATCCTAGGTTGTTTAGACCTATATGAGGACCCCAAACTCTAATACCAATTGTTGGTGTATGGATAGACACTAAGAGGGGGGGCATGAATCAGTGTATAAACCTTTTTCAACTTTGACTAAGACTTTTAATTCTAATATCCTTTTTATTGACTACAGAGCAAAGTAATCACTTCGAGAGCATTCATGAAAAGGGGTAAATAAAGATATGACAATATTAACTCAGTCCATTAGACAACTTATGCCAATATGATTTGACTAAGATATCTTGAATTTTCCAAAACAATTATGACTAAATTTTTTTAGCAATCAAAGCATGATGACAATACAGGTGCAACTCATAAGACTATACACATGAAGACCAACATTATTGAATCATTTTCTTACCAACTAATTTCAATGCAACTTTAAGAGACACTGGAACAATAGTGCAATAGAATGACACAATATAGGTAATGAGACTACAAGAGCCTATAACACATTGTAAAAATTATTGAGTTATGAATTAAATGAATTCTTTTATGCTTTATATAATGAATTAGAATTTTCAGCAATGATAGAACACTTGTGCAAGACATTTTGATATAGCCATTTTTCAGAGATGAAGAAACTAACATTCAACAATGTTGAAACTGATAAGAATAATCACTCACAAAGTTATAACAATCAAGAAGCATTATGAAATCTAAACAAAGAGATGATAAGACAAAATTTACTGAGTGGAAAACCCTCTTGGGGTAGAAAAACCACTCCTAAACTGCCTCACTAGCTTAACTTCAAAAACCACTGCTTACAATGCCTTACAGGCTAATTTCTGAGCACCAACCCCTTATTGAATTTTAGAACAATAATAATATCAGAGGATTTCTTTGTTTTGATTCTTTAACACCCAAAATTCCTTACAATCCAATACCCCTAATATTATAAAATTTCACAATTGGAAATTCAAAATACCAGAAAGATTAAAAAGAAAGCAATCTCTCTACATTATGTTTTCATATTTTCATCACAAAATTTATTACATATATTTTTCAAGAATAATCTACATCCCTCAAAAACCAATGATCAATCACTGTGTATATATATCTTTTACAAAGTACACTCTTCTCTTTTTTGAACCTTCAAAGAGGTTTTTCAGATAAAATAGAATGTAATAATGATTTTGTTCTCAGAACCCTAGAATCAACAAAATGTGCAAGAATAAAATCATATGTTCTAAGAATACTAGAATACAATAATGTATGCACCAATAATATCACTTACCTTTTTCAAAAAAAAATTGATGGAACAATAATACCCTTAATGATCTTTTTTTCAAAACAACCATAATGATTAGTGACCAATGGAAACAAAAAATTCACCTTGAAGCTTCTTTTTGTAATTTAAGAGTAGATAGTCATTTTAGAAACCAAACATAAGAAATGCATTTTTCAAAAATGCAAGATTACCCATATGTTAGATCTGAGAAAAAACAAACATGTAATGACAATAAAACCTTCACTACAATGACAAATAGGAAGGATATTTATCAGAGAATCTTTTCTTTTCTCTTCACACATTTTCCAAACTGATAAACACAAAAGAATATCATTGCAAGGGTCTAACAAAGATTTGTATTTGAACCCATACCATTCCATATTGACAGAGATAAAAAAGAATCCACTTAGCATTTTTATAATCAAACAAAAACTAGTAAATTCCTTTCCCTTTTAGAATTTAAAAACTTTCTTCAAGCAAAGAATAATAATACATGTTCATGCTACAAGAAAATTGAATAAATATCAGTGAGATTCAATGTAGACCATTGATGTCCAGGTTTGTAACTCCCATGATTTCCCTTCACCTCTGTCGAGCTTGTATTTTATTGGACTTATTAAACCAAACTAACATCGAACTCTCAATGTCTCTAGAGTCGACCATGTTATATTTACAGTAGAAAGACAAATTACCATGGCGGCTACTAGAGTTTCACCTTCAGCCAAAATGGTAAGCACAAAACTTGTCTTTCTCTATCCCTTCATTTACCAAGTCATCCGATGACTTCTCCAAAACACATTAAAACTTGAAGTCCGAAATTATAATTTCAAATTCTTTTAATAAAATGTCATGATGAATTTAAATCTACTCTCAAAAACCTTTTACCAATAATACCGACAAAATAATGATCTTGATTATTGCATCGTTGATGTTGAATCATTTGAAACTATAATAATGCTTGAAGTTCATGGTCAAAGCCTTTGACAATGGATGTCGACCACATAATAATTGCCACATCACCGACCATTGAAATAAAAAGAATGGTCATTGCCAAAGGTTATTTCCAAATGCCTTTACTCAAAGCAAAGTAATTGATACACATTAATCATCTAATAAACATTGTGCCATGTCCAAGTTTTCAAAATGCCTTCAAAGATAACTTTGTTATCACATTTTTAATGTGATAAAAAAAAAATGCAAAAAATATAAATGAGCCCATTCCATTTTTAATAAAGGCTTATTTTATATTCCTCCTTTGATGCCCAATCACTTTACAAGGTGATTATTTGTAAATAAATAATGTAGTAGGCCAAATAGATATAATTAGAACCATCAAACAAGTGACACTACTATTTGATCCCAGTATGAATTCAATGCTTCTAGGGAATGTGATTTCAAGATGGCTTTAGAGACTTTAGAAAGACACGAGTGCAATGATGTCAATAAGCCAAGATTCATAGAACACAGTGAATCTATAACCAAACTACCTGAATTTTTAGATAGTGTAATTGCTTGTTAAAGAAATATAAATAAACAATGAACTATAATTCATGTGCCATATTTATCATGTAAAAACAAATAAAAATATCACAATCTGAAAGTGATCAATCTAAAAATACTTGAGACTTGTAATGATAATAAGTCATATATACCTATGGTATATAGTAATAAAGAACCATCCTGACAATGAAACCATTTTTCAAACTATAAAACACTATCAGTCCAATATAGTCATAACCATCTGCAAATGAATATCACATAATCATCTTGAATGGGAACAAACATGAAGATCTTGTAAATGAACCAAACTGAATACCAATCCAGCCTTGTAAACTCTGGAGCATAATAGGAAACAATAATTCAATGCAAGTATATGAGGACATGTCAACCAATACTATCAACCTGAACCTGCACCTGTAAATACCTTAGCACAATTTGTGACTTTGTTATCAAGGAAAAACAATAGAGGGGTGAGTTCAACACTTCCATTCCTCCCTTAAGAGAATAAAATAAACCTATTGTTTAGAAATGTGCTCCTATATAATTAAAACTTGAAAATTGAACAAAGATAAACCAACATGCTAGGTAGACATCGTTCTATTGCTCATTTGTTGAAAGAAAAAGAGTAAAATAATAACATAGAAAATTTGAATTTGAATTTGTCTCAAGAAATGTGTGATGACTCTCCACCTTTTCCCTAACATTAAAAAAACAAGATTCTATGGATATTTTCATTAGACTTCCTATTGTGATTAACTTGAATGATGATAATGAAACTCCTAAGATTGATGAGGAAGTGCAAAGAAGAGCTAAATTCATTTTTTTCCTCTTCCATGAGCTTAAATGGTTATCCTCCTAAACAAAATGTTGAACTAGGTACTAATCCTAGTTTGGAACTTGATGTTTTCCCTTTGGCTAGTTTTTCTCTTTCTACATTTACTACGCAAGATTGGGATGCAAATGATCTGGTATAGGTTGACTCACATATTCCTTACTTGTCTCGCCCTTTCTTTTCATGTCCTCTATGTGATTGCATATGTGTAATGTGATCCCTTGTACATTTTTTTTAGTTGTATCTCTTAATGTGCATTTGTCTATTTGTGTCTACATTATTCTATCTGTTGTAACCATTTATCTTTTCTTGTTCTTGTGTTTTCCTTTTGGGGATTATATAAGGTGTTGAGACATTCAAGTCCCTTCCATGTTGACCCAAAAGATTTATTTTTTTCACTCTTTATGTCTCATTTTCTATGAGTATTTGGGGAATGATGATGTTTCCAAGCTCTATAATATCATTGTAGCGAAGAAATGCTACCCCCAAATCCATAGATACCTTATGTGTCTAGGATTTCATTTTGGGGGAAACCACTTTCTCTCTTCTTCATGGCATAGCTTCACTCAGAAAAATATAACTTGGAATAGGGAATTCTAAATAATCTCTCATGTCGTCTTTATTGTTAGCATTGATTATTTTCTACTTTAAAGTAAATTCCTCATAGCATTGTGTTCAATAATTTATTTAAAGTGGGGGTATACATTGACATTATTAGTTTTGAAAATTTTGACATTCCTTATGTTTCATTGCGCAATTTTCTTACTTCTTGTGATGTGTCCTGTTGCTGTGCTATGTTGCTGGTTATGGGTCCTATTGCTCTACTCTTTTCTAAATAGTGTTGATGGTCAAAATAGCATAGTTGAGAACCTATAACCAGCAACCCCCTTGAACATTATAATCATATTGACCATTGAGAAATAATAGCACAGTTGAGAACGAACTACCAGGACCTTGGGAGTTAGATTACCATGTGTTGTCTTTCTTTTTAAGGAGAAATAGAATATAGATATTCTATTTAAATGTTGCTGTGCTATTTTGTTATGCCTTGCATACACACCCCAACTTTTTCTTGGAAAAGTTGGGGAACCCCTCTTCTTTTCTTCTTTCTATTTTCTTTGTCTCTGTTGGATCCAGAACCAGAACAAAACTTTTCCAAGGTTCTTATTCCTAGTTTCATCCCGGTCCCCTTTCCCCACTTCGTTTAGGTGTTGTCTCATGTTGTTCTCCATCCCTTTGTTTTCGTTTCATCTTGTCTTTTGTTTTTGCGTTGTTCGTTCATTTTGTGTTGTTAGTTCGTTTTGGTCTTCGTCTTCGTCCTTTTGTTTTTTTTTTCTGTGCTCAGTTCGCGGGTCATTTGTTTCCAATTTCGTGTCTTGTTTGGGTGTTGTCGTTGTTTGTCACATTGTTCCACCTTAGAGTTAGTTAGAAAATATAAAAAAATAAAAAAATAAAAAATACAAAAAAATGAGAATAACACAAAAATATAAAAAATATAAAAATTAAACATTTGAAACAAAAATAAATAAATGAATCTTTTCTTGCTTTAAGTTTAAAAATATTTCAATTTAAAACTTTTAAAATAAAGAAATTAAATAAACAAATCTTTTATTTATTTAAAAGATTTATTTAAAATAATAAGGATAATATAGAATAAAATGCAATGTCAAATTGCACTTTTGTTTTTTTTTTCTGTGCTCAGTTCGCGGGTCATTTGTTTCCAATTTCGTGTCTTGTTTGTATAGGTTGACTCACATATTCCTTACTTGTCTCGCCCTTTAGAGTTAGTTAGAAAATCATGTCCTCTATGTGATTGCATATGTGTAATGTGATCCCTTGTACATTTTTTTTAGTTGTATCTCTTAATGTGCATTTGTCTATTTGTGTCTACATTATTCTATCTGTTGTAACCATTTATCTTTTCTTGTTCTTGTGTTTTCCTTTTGGGGATTATATAAGGTGTTGAGACATTCAAGTCCCTTCCATGTTGACCCAAAAGATTTATTTTTTTCACTCTTTATGTCTCATTTTCTATGAGTATTTGGGGAATGATGATGTTTCCAAGCTCTATAATATCATTGTAGCGAAGAAATGCTACCCCCAAATCCATAGATACCTTATGTGTCTAGGATTTCATTTTGGGGGAAACCACTTTCTCTCTTCTTCATGGCATAGCTTCACTCAGAAAAATATAACTTGGAATAGGGAATTCTAAATAATCTCTCATGTCGTCTTTATTGTTAGCATTGATTATTTTCTACTTTAAAGTAAATTCCTCATAGCATTGTGTTCAATAATTTATTTAAAGTGGGGGTATACATTGACATTATTAGTTTTGAAAATTTTGACATTCCTTATGTTTCATTGCGCAATTTTCTTACTTCTTGTGATGTGTCCTGTTGCTGTGCTATGTTGCTGGTTATGGGTCCTATTGCTCTACTCTTTTCTAAATAGTGTTGATGGTCAAAATAGCATAGTTGAGAACCTATAACCAGCAACCCCCTTGAACATTATAATCATATTGACCATTGAGAAATAATAGCACAGTTGAGAACGAACTACCAGGACCTTGGGAGTTAGATTACCATGTGTTGTCTTTCTTTTTAAGGAGAAATAGAATATAGATATTCTATTTAAATGTTGCTGTGCTATTTTGTTATGCCTTGCATACACACCCCAACTTTTTCTTGGAAAAGTTGGGGAACCCCTCTTCTTTTCTTCTTTCTATTTTCTTTGTCTCTGTTGGATCCAGAACCAGAACAAAACTTTTCCAAGGTTCTTATTCCTAGTTTCATCCCGGTCCCCTTTCCCCACTTCGTTTAGGTGTTGTCTCATGTTGTTCTCCATCCCTTTGTTTTCGTTTCATCTTGTCTTTTGTTTTTGCGTTGTTCGTTCATTTTGTGTTGTTAGTTCGTTTTGGTCTTCGTCTTCGTCCTTTTGTTTTTTTTTTCTGTGCTCAGTTCGCGGGTCATTTGTTTCCAATTTCGTGTCTTGTTTGGGTGTTGTCGTTGTTTGTCACATTGTTCCACCTTAGAGTTAGTTAGAAAATATAAAAAAATAAAAAAATAAAAAATACAAAAAAATGAGAATAACACAAAAATATAAAAAATATAAAAATTAAACATTTGAAACAAAAATAAATAAATGAATCTTTTCTTGCTTTAAGTTTAAAAAGATTTAAATTTAAAAGTTTTAAAATAAAAAAATTAAATAAACAAATCTTTTATTTATTTAAAAGATTTATTTAAAATAATAAGGATAATATAGAATAAAATGAAATGTCAAATTGCACGGCAAGAGGGAAGGGGGTTTCAAAAAGGTGTAATAGTAAATGTTGGGGTTTTAAAATTAATCCACACCGCTTCCCGCACTCAACAAGGTGAAGAGAAGTAATAAGTTAAAATGGTTCCAACTCCGTTCATGATATATTCCAACCCCGCCAGGTGATAAGGAAATAAAAAGAGGGTACGACATAAATTTGTGCGGAACTGGGAAAGAAGATGAACTGGGAATATAAAAAAAATGTGTGTACACTCTGAAATGACTTTGCCTCCGATATCGCTCAAAAATGGTCCCTATCCCACCTCAATAAAATTTCTTTTCAGAGTGGGAACAATATCAGAACTTGAACTAAACAAAAAAGTTTACATTCTGGTGCCAACCCAATCCCACTCCCAATCGCCATAGTGAAGATATCAAGATACACAAAGTATTCCTTTCCCGATTTTGACTAGCTGTCGTCACTCAAAGGAAGAATAGACATGACTGGGTTGTTGTAAAGGGGTTAGGACAATATCATAACTGGAATTGAACAAAGGATATTTTCATTCCTGCTCCCACTCTTGCATGGCTCCGACCTCGCGCCTGACAGAATGCCTCAACGAAAATGTGATCTCATCGAATAAGGAAACAGGGCGTTGTAAATTGTCTGATGGAATGTGTCAAAGAGTTGTCATCTCATTGTGATGGAAGCTTTAGAGCAGGATCTGGAAGTAGCAATGAAGGTGGGTTAATCGTGTGATAGAACACCGCAAATAGATTTAATGCCATGGTATACCCAAATTGTGAGGGTATTCACGAGAGGGATCTGTTGAAAGAAATCAAAAAATTTCAAGAAAATGCCATTGGCGGTGGTGAAGTGGATTCCACTACTACTACAAAGATCTGTCATACCCACGAGTAAAGGAAAAATGTGGAGCATTGACCAGGCACGGTTGGTAAGTAGTTTGACACAATGCCTCAATGAGATGTTTCATGGCTGCTATGACATCCGGCTGTGCACGAAGTGGGTTTGATGAAGGGCTTTAGAAACAACTTAGAAAATCAATAGTTTGAAGCTAAGTTAGGAGACACTTCCCCTGCCTACAATGGAATAGAAACGTGGTCCTCATCAAATGCCATGATTGCACAATTTGTACAAGATGGATTTTCTTAATAAAATCATATATAATGAGGAAGTATAAACATGAAATGTTAATTGTTTTGCATAATGATTCAATGTAGATGATTATCTCATGGAATGCCATGATTGGAGGAAATGCAAATCAATCTTGTTGAAAGGAGTTAGAAACCCTCAAGCAGATGCATAAGGGTGTGTGGACTCTTTGAACCAATGCTCTCAAAGAAATGTGATCTCATGAAATACAATGTTCGCAAGTATGCATAAAAGGGAAAAAGAGGTGATTTTGGGCCGGACGAGTAGTTGTGGCTACTCTGACAGACAAGCATGCAAAGGCATAAGGCACAAAATTTTTAAAGCAACACCTTGAGAGAAAGTCTCAGAGAGATTCCATCATTGCGGAATACACATGCAAGTGTGAATGCAGAGACAAGGTGCATGAACTGCTGACAGATTGCTTCAAAATAGATATCATCCCATGGCATGCAATTATTGCCGAATTCACACATTAATGGATCTATTGAAAAGGTTTCAAAAGCTTTTGAATAAATCTATGCAAGTGTGAAGCCAAATCCTCTTTACGCGCGCGACCATGGAAGTTTTAGAATAGGGGGCCCAATAAATGTTGAAGAATCAATGATGCATGTATGCAAAGCGTGGAAACATGAAGGCTATGTAGAGCTATCAACGGAACACCTTGATGGTGAATGCCATCTCATGGAATGCAATTGGCAACTAAAAATCTGAAGTCCACAACCTTTATATGTATCCTCTAATACTCTTTGATGGATGTCGATACTCTGTTCCAAAGTTCCCTCTATTTCAGATTGGTGTTGGAACCCCTATAAAGTGACTCTGCAATTGAATTTATCGATTATGAATATATTGTTAATTATGAGAGGTAAAATGCTTGTCTCCAAAAGCAAAGGTTTATGTTATACTTGCAAATGGATATTTGCAAGCTGGAAAGAGTGCAGAGTTAGCAAAGTTTCTCATAAATGATAGTGAGGAAGCATATAAAGGATGGAATATGATACTACAGGAAGTGGAGCCAATGTCGTAAAGTTGATAAAGAGCTCCATGACATGCTTCTTTACAATTTCTTCAGATTTGGCCATTTTGAAAGATCATTGGGGTTGATTGCTTGAAGGGAACATAAAAACATGTTTGTTGATACATGCAAGTACAAACAAGCATTCATAAAATTTTAGAGATCTTTTCATGTGTAGAAACCTTCCAAAAAACACATTGATAAACAATTAAAGAGAAGAAAGCACTTGATGATATTTAAGCAGTGGACAGGCCTACCAAAAATATGACTTCTTTAGTTGTCGCAGTTGTTGAAATCTTACATGGCATGAACTTTGGGTGATAGGATTATCAATGAAGGTGTAGAGGCCAGAAGGGATGAGCTTATGGTCTATGTTACATGTGGATAATACAAAGAAATCTTTAGGGAAAAGCTCAAGGATTATAAAGTATTTTCTGATGAAGGGAGCAAGAAGCAACGAGATTTTAATCCAGATAGCATTAAATTTAATGTTATTTTGTTTTAATGATTTATTATAACTTTTAATTTAAAGAGGGTTTTGTTATTATTTCAAATCAGGGTTCATTACATTCAATTGAAATAATGTGAGGTTAATTAGTTCTTGAAATTAATTATTTAATTTGTTAATTTAATTAATTAATTAATGCTTTTAAATGTCTTGCAGGAACTTTTGTGGATGGAGGGATAATAAATCAAAGTTGATTTGCAAAACTCACATGCAGCTGAGGAAGATTCTGAAAAGATGATCAAACTGAAGTAAACTAGAGACTTAGTGAGCCCACTTTAGTTTATTTATGGGAAAGATATTTTTATTCAATGTAAAAATGGGAAACTCAAAGTTCGATTGGAAACTATAGTTGTAACGTATAATAGACTGGAGAGTGGAGTTTGAAATTGGAATCAGCTAAAACCAAACTGAGAGCTGAAACAAAAAGTGATCTTTCTGATTGAATTGTGTGCACAAAAAGCTACAAATTTTTGATGTCTTAGTTTTTGGAGAAAATTATGGATTGTTGAGCTACAAATTGTAAAATCAAGCTCATTGTAAAGGGTTGGTTAGACACCTAGGAAAATAGGTTAGAAAGTTTTACAACTTAACTAATTAGAAGTTTCATAGTAGGATAGGTGATTTAATTTTCTGCAATTCTTAGTTTAGATGGAGGTAATCTAAAGACATGGGTTTCTGTACATTGGTGATTTCACCAGATTTGTAAATGCTACTTAACTGTTTCATTGAAAGTAGAAGTAGCCAGGCTTAAACCTGCTTTAGGTTATGGTTTGGAATGATGTTTGTTTATTAATCATTTGATTTGGAAGCTTTCAAGGAATGAAGTTCTATCTTTTGTTTTATTGAAATTATGATTTGCAATCTGCCATTAATATTTGCACTGTGAATGAGTAGCTGTGTATGGATTACAGGTTGATTTGTGTTGCAGTTCTAGTTTATGGATTCCTTGGAAAGCAACAGGTTTCATTAGTTGAATGAATCAACATTCTTCTTTCTCTTGGGTCCCTGATCTATCTTTTTCCTTTTCTTTATCCCCCCTGTCAGAGTAAGTTTAAATAAGAATTCGATCTCACAACCATCAATATGCTCAATAACTAGTAGGCCCCTTGAACATTACAATCATATTGACCATTGAGCAATATTAGCATAGTTGAGAACCAACTACCAGGAGCTTGGGAGTTAGATTATCATGTGTTGTCTTTCTTTTTCAGGAGAAATAGAATATAGATATTTTGTTTAAATGTTGTTGTGCTATTTTGACCATCAACAGATTTGGCGCTAGAAGGAGGGCCACTTGAGTAATTTTGGATTGTTGTGAATTGGAGTGGGTTAGATCTTAGAAAACCCAGCTTCGATGGGCAGCCCTTTGTGTATACCTAGATTTATTCATGAAATCCCTTGTCACATGTATGATAGGTTTCCTTTATTTTTCACTGACACTGGACAAAATGCTTCTAAACATATCAATATTTGTAGGGATTTAGCCATTTTTATCCAGATTCAACATGAGAATATCATCTGTCAATTGTTCATCAAAACACTTCAAGGTACAACATGGCAATGGTATGTTAATCTGCTACCAGATTCTATTTGTTCATGGATAGAGTTTAAAATCTTGTTCTTAGATCAATTTGAACCTTATACACATATGTGAAACCCATCACTTCAATTTGTAGCCATGAGAAGGTCACCATGTGAATCAATTATCCAGTTCAATCACAAATTCCTTCTTATGTTTAAGCGAGTTATAGATTCAAATCTAGTTATTAATGATTGTGTGGTAAAAGAACATTATTATTGGGGTTTGCATAATTTACTGGTAGCAAGAATTAAATGTTGTGGTAAAGTTACCACTATATGGGATGCATTTAACAAATCTCTCTTGCTCGCAAAATCTGGACAAGACGTTAGAAGCATGCCTAATCAAAGTAGGAAATATAATGATCTTGTACTTGAAAACTACCGCCCTTCACATCTCTGCACTGGTTTATCCACAACATCTAACCACATGAAAAGTTAGGTTTTGCAAAAGCCAATGACAGAGGTAAGTATTCCACTTGCCAATGAAGTTGTGAGTATATCCACTCTTTTTGGTCATACTCCAACACATTATGCATTATATCTTAGTGAAATTGCAAGTGAGAGATTTCATGAGCAAGTATGTCAATTTGATGTTTTATCTGATAAAGAACATGAAATGGATATAAAATTAGAACATAATGGAAATCTCAAATTGGAATCTAGTTTCATTGGAAACGTTAATACTAACAGTTATCTTAAAGGAAATAAGATATCAACACAGGACTATTGTCACGAGAAATCAACAATACCTTCCAATGCTTTGAACAACTCTTTTGATCGTGAGGAGAATCAACATGATGAAGGATGGACAAAGAAGCATGGTTCATGTTGGCTAGATATTCTAGGTGCACAAAATTAAATAAGGAAGAAGTTGGAAGAATTAGGAGATATGAAATTATTAGAACTTGTTAAACCAACTGGATGTGGGGTACATCGAACAAATCAGCATTCCCAGATGAATTGCCATGTTTTTCTGGGTAGGATGGAATTATATTTTAGACATTAGATCACTATTGAAGAAATACATATGGAGGATCCTTGGATTATGTATCCCATCGATCTATAAGATGAAACAACTAGCATACATGAAAATAAAAATGATTCCAGTCGAAATGATGAGAGTAACTGTGAGAACGTGTTGAGTTCTTCCTCATCATCTGATGAACTTGGTCCTTGCAGCAAGATGTATTCAACAACTATAGAAGCTTCTTTACTTTGTGGAGATCCACTCGATGTTAAAAATGAGTTTATTGATGCATTCATAGGTTCTTTCATGATGATCAATAAGGGAGAAGTGCCTTTTGATGAGTTAACATAGGAAAACGAATTTTCTGGTTTGAATGATGAACACATAGAAACTAAGAACAACATGATTATGAATGAGGCTATAAATGGATCTCATGGTGAAGGACACAAAGTTGAGTGTAAAATTGATTCTTCAAAGGAAAAAGATCAAATGGATGTTCAAGTTATTGAAGGGCTGCCTAATAATCATTTAGATCAGACTTACCCTTGCCAGGAAAATAAATTGGATCTCGATGTTAATCAAAATACTAGCATTGATGAAATTAGTGGTTGGTTGCAGCAAGGAATGAATGAATGGAAACTCCAAAGAATATCAAAAGAATATCAGGAAAGTGACCAAGAGGTTTTCTTAGAAGTTGAATCGCTTCATCATGATGAAGAGAATGAAACGAGGGAGTGTTTTCTTGGTTTTAATTCTATTTATTCAAATATGATGTTCGAAGAAAATCCTTGCTTACCATGCACTAGTGAATTTGATCTTAACAGTGATCAACTTGAAACTGACTTATACGTTCTAGTTGACAATAGGAAGAAACATAAATGGAAGAAATGTTTCCCTAAATTTAATTTTGTTTATTCAAAATGAGTTATTCAAAGACAATACTTATTCACCTAGTATTGGTATTTCTGACATCAATGGTGATGAGTTGGATGCTGATTTTCAAACTCTTATGGGTGACATGTTTGAAGAGAATGCTGACAACGATGCTTCAACTCAGGAAGAGGTAGGTTTGCAAAACTTGCAAGCTGACAACACAAGTGATTTATTGGTTAGTCCTTCTAAGGAGATCTAGGTAATTTGTGACTATATTCCCAAGATGAAGGTTGCAATATTGGCACATGACTGTTCCAATTGCACAACGAACCTTGTTGTAGATGACTCCTGTGAAATTCATCCTTCTATTTTCTCTTCTGAGGTAAGTGGTTCTGATTTATTACTGTCCGAAAAGATTGTCAGGTCAAGTAAAGAAAATGTTGAGAAAATTGTTTTAAAGGTTAAGGAAGCTGATCCTTTAATTGATGATGTATGTAATTTAGGAAACATGATTGAGATCGATAATCCCTATGAAATCAAATACACTAGTTTGTTGTTTGAACATAGTGTTGATTGTGGTAGGGATATACATGAAATTTTTGAACAAAGTGTAGATGTCTTCAATGCTAATGGCACATTGCTAATGGATGCCTTTTATGTTGACATGCATGTACTAGAGCGGAATGAAGTGGTGTTCCATGAGTTAAGACCTCGTGAAGAGGAGATCATAAAACATGAGCACCCCACAACAACTGAAGATCTTCTAGATCAGGTGGTGTCTTTCCATTACACTCTGTATTTTAATGATTTTCAGTTTGATTATGGTGTTGGTGATAGTAAAATGTGTTTGTGGATAAATCATGACAAGGTTGAAGACCCACAACTGTTAATATTTCAAACTTTATATCCTCAAAATGAATTTACTACACATAAACTTTACATTTCTGAGTATAAAGAAAAATTTGCTAGGTTTAGAACTGTACCTAGTAAGTTAAGGTTGTTGCACACAATGAAAAATCAGTCCAGTTCATGTATAAATTTTTAAAGTTTTATGTTTGTACAACTCTATTTTGGAGCTAGTTTAGGGTTAAGATTGGTTAGCGTTAGTTGTTGGTTTAGTAAATTTTCTTTTTTTTTGGTTTCTGTTTGTTTTGGTTTGTTTTCTTTTGTTCTATTGTTTTCTTTTTCTCGTGTCCTCATAATTTTCTTTTTGTTTTTGGGTTTGTTAGTTTTGTTTGTTGATTTTGTTGTCATCTTTTATTTTTGTTTTGCTTGTTCATCTGTCTGTGTGTTCTCTTCTTCAGCTCCTCTCTTTTTGTCTATTTCTTTTCTTTCTTCTGGGGGGGTTTCCTCTCATTGACAGTGAAAGCTGAGTTATTGTATGCAAGTTATGATGAAAGGTGAATCTGTTGAGAGTCTTCTATCTATATTTTCGAACACTTGATCAGTTAGTAGCTTTGAAAACTTTTATTTTCCTTCATACATCTCAAGTTGGGGAATGTTAGCATGAATTAAAAGTTGGTAGATTATACAGTTTTGGGGAGTTTTTGAAAGTCTATCACGATCTGTGCACCTTAAGGAATCCATCTATTAGTTTACATCAGGTGGAGTAGCTCTATTCCCAGTGAAAAAAAAATATAAAGGGTCACATTTATTTCATGATGTCCACTGTGGTTCTCAACCCGCTACTTAAGCTTCACTGCTTAAGGATTGAGAGAAACGAGAAATTATACTTCAAAATAATCAACATTTGAGAAAAGAGAAAGGAAAGAAATCTGAAAATGAACTCAATTAGTAAGGGTGACTCGAGTATCTCTACCGGGGCTATAGACGCCTGACTGGTAGTAGAGCGATGCTTAGATAGAACCAGAGGTATCTCTGTCGAGGCTATAGATGTCTGTCTGGAAGCAGAGCTATCCCCAAGATATCATTGCACATTTGAAATGTAACTCACAACTACGTAGCTTGGGTAGAGTCTGCTCCATTTTGATATCAACAACGTTTATGGAGGGCAATGAATCATTTGCACACACAAACAAGTTTCAGTTTCATCTTAGACCTCTGTCATGTCCTAGTTTGATTGTGTTTGCACTTCTTAGATTGTCTTGAATGAATGTAAACCAAATATTTTGGGTATTTGGAGGGTTGCGTGTTTTAAAATGCTTAGAGCATTTTCCTAGCTGAGTCTCCATTTGTTATGGCTTGCATACATGCCCCAACTTTTTCTTGGAAAATTTGGGGACTCCCTCTTCTTTTCTTCTTTTTGTTTTCTTTGTCTCTGTTGGATCCGGAACCAGAACAAAACTTTTCCAAGGTTCCTGTTCTTGGTTTCGTCCCAATCCCCTTTCCCCGCTTTCTTTGGGTGTTGTCTCATCTTGTTCTCCATCCCTTTCTTTTTATTTTGTCTTGTTTTTCATTTTTGCATTGTTAGTTCGTTTTGCTCTTCGTCTTTTTGTTGTCGTATGTTCATCTTCCTCCTTTGTTTTTCTTTTTGTCATGCTCGGTTCCCAGGTCATTTTTTTTATTTCGTGTTTTGTTTGGGTGTTGTCATTTTTTATCGTGTCGTTCCACCTTAGAGTTAGTTAGAAAATATAAAAAAATAAAAAATTACAAAATATAAAAAAATGAGAATAACACAAAAATATAAAAAATTAAAAAATTAAAAACATTTGAAGGAAAAATAAATAAATGAATCTTTTAAATGAATATTTTCTTGCTTTAAGTTTAAAAAGATTTAAATTTAAAAGTTTTAAAATAAAGAAATTAAATAAACAAATATTTTATTTATTTAAAAGATTTATTTAAAATAATAAGGATAATATAGAATAAAATGCAATGTCAAATTGCATGGCAAGAGGGAAGGAGGTTTTAGAAAGGTGTAATAGTAAATGTTGGTGTTTTAAAATTAACCCACACCGCTTCTCGTACTCAACAAGGTGGAGAGTAGTAATAAGTTAAAATGGTTCCCACTCCGTTCATGATATATTCCAACCTCGCCAGGTGATAAGTAAATAAAAAGAGGGTAGGAAATAAATTTGTACAGAACCGAGAAAGAAGATGAACTGGGAATATAAAAAAAAATGTGTCTACACTCTGAAATGACTCCGCCTCCGATATCACTCAAAAATGGTCCCGAGCCCACCTCAATAAAATTTCTTTTTAGAGTGGGAACCACATTAGAACCTAAACTAAACACAAAAGTTTTTATTCGGGTGCCAACCCAATCCCGCTCCCAATAGCCATACTCAAGATGTCAAGATACACAAAGGACTCCTTTCCCGCTTTTGACCAGCTCCTGCTCTAACCCCACGGCTCAAAGGAAGAATAGACATGGTTGGGTTGTTGTAAATGAGTTGAACAATATCAAAACTGGAATTGAACAAAGGATATTTTCGTTCTCGCTCCCACTCTTGCATGGCTCCAACCTCATGCCTGATAGAATGCCTCAATGAAAATGCGATCTCATCGAATAAGGGAACAGGGCACTGTAAATTGTTTGATGGAATGCATCAAAGAGTTGTCATCTTATTGCGATGGAAGCTTTGGAGCAGGATCTGGAAGCAATGACGAAGGTGAGTTAATCATGTGATAGAACGCCTCAAATAGATTTAATGCCATGGTATACCCAGATTGTGGGGGTATTCACGAGAGGGATCTGTTGAAAGAAATCAAAAATTTTCAAGCAAATGCCATTGGTAGTGGTGAAGTGGATTTTGTTGTCGCTACAAAGATATGTCATACCCATAGGTAAAGGAAAAATGTGGAGCATTGACCAGGCATGATTGGTGAGTAGTTTGACACAATGCCTCAATGAGATGTTTCATGGCTGCTATGACCTTTGGCTGTGCACAAAGTGGGTTCGGTGAGGGGCTTTAGAAAATACTTAGGAAATCAATAGTTTGAAGCTAAGTTAGGAGACACTTCCCTTGCCTGTAGTGGAATAGAAACATGATCCTCATTGAATGCCATGATTGCACGATTTGTACAAGATGGATTTGCTTAATAAATTCATATAGAATGAGGAAGTATAAACATGGCATGTTAATTGTTTTTCAGAATGCTTCAATGGAGATGCTTATCTCATGGAATGCCATGATTGGAGGAAATACAAATCAATCTCATTGAAAGGCATTAGAAATCCTCAAGCAGATGCATAATGGCATGTGAACTCTTTGAACCAATTCTCTCAAAGAAATGTGATCTCATGAAATACAATGTTCGCGAGTATGCATAAAAGGGAAAAAGGGGGGATTTTGGGCCGGACGAGTCGTTGCGGCTGCTCTAACAGATATTCATGCAAATGCATAAGGCATGAAATATTTAAATGAATGCCTTCAAAGAAAGTCTCAAAGAGATGCCATCATTGCGGAATATGCATGCAAGTGTGAATGAAAAGACAAGGCACGTGAACTACTGACATGATGCTTCAAAATAGATATCATCCCATGGCATACAATTGTTGCAAAATCTGCACATTAATGGATCTATTGAAAAGGTTTCAAAAGATTTTGAATAAATGTATGCAAGTGTGAAGCCAAATCCTCTTTACTCGCAGGACCATGGAATTTTTAGAACAGGGGGCCCAATAAATGTTGAAGAATCAATGATGCATGTATGCAAAGCGTAGAAACATGAAGGTTGTGTAGAGCTATCAATGAAACTCCTCGATGGAGAATGCCATCTCATGGAATGCAATTGGTAGCTGAAAAGCCGAAGTCCACGAACCTTTGTATGTATCCTCTAATACTTTTTGATGGATGTCGATACTCTGTTCCAAAGTTCCCTCTGGTTCAGATTGGTGTTGGAACCCCTATAAAGTGACTCTGCAATTGAAGTTATCGACTATGAGTATATTGTTAATTATGAGAGGGAAAATGTTTGTCTCCAAAAGCAAAGGTTTATGTTATGCTTGCAAATGCATATTTGCAAGCTGGAAAGAGTGCAGAGATAGCAAAGTTTCTCATAAATGACAGTGAGGAAGCATATAAAGGATGGAATATGATACTACAGGAAGTGGAGCCAATGTTGTAATGTTGATAAAGAGCTCCATGACATGCTTCTTTACAATTTCTTTAGATTTTGCCATTTTGAAAGATCATTGGGGTTGATTGCTTGAAGGGAACATAAAAAAATGTCTGTTGATACATGCAAGTACAAACAAGCATTCATAAAATTTTAGAGATCTTTTCATGTGTAGAAAACCTTCTAAAGTACACATTGATAAGCAATTAAAGAGAAGAAAGCACTTGATGATATTTAAGCAGTGGACGGGCCTAGCAAAATTCTAACTTCTTGAGTTGTCAGAATTGTTGAAATCTTACATGGCATGAACTTTGGGTGATAGGATTATCAATGAAGGTGCAGAAGCCAGAAGGGATGAGCTTATGGTCTGTGTTACATGTCGAGAATACAAAGAAATCTTTAGGGAAAAGCTCAAAGATTATAAAGTATATTTTGATGAAGGGAGCAAGAAACAATGGGATTTTAATCCGGATAGCATTAACTTTAATGTTATTTTGTTTTAATGATTTATTATAACTTTTAATTTAAAGAGGGTTTTGTTATTATTTCAAATCAGGGTTCATTACATTCAATTGAAATAATGTGAGGTTAATTAGTTCTTGAAATTAATTATTTAATTGGTTAATTTTATTAATTAATTAATACTTTTAAATGTCTAGCAGGAAATTTTGTGGATGGAGGGATAATAAATCAAAGCTGATTTGCAAAACTCACATGCAGTTAAGGAAGATTCTAAAAAGATGATCAATCTGAAGTAAACTAGTGACTTAGTGACTCCACTTGAGTTTATTTCTAGGTAAGATATTTTTATTCATTGTGCCAAAGAGGAACTCAAAGTCAGATTGGAAACTGCAGTTGTAACTGAGGATAGACTAGAGAGTGGAGTTTGAAATTGGAATCAACTAAAACCAAACTAAGAGCTGAAACAGAAAGTGATCTTTCTGATTGAATTGTGTGCACAAAAAGCTATAGCTTTTTGATGTCTTAGTTTTTGGAGAAAATTATAGATTGTTGAGCTACAAATTGTAAAATCAAGCTCATTGTAAAGGGTTGGTTAGACATTTAGGAAAATAGGTTAGAAATTTTTTCAACTTAACTAATTAGAAGTTTCACAGTAGGATAGGTCATGGAATTTTCTGCAATTCTTAGTTTAGATGGAGGTAATTTGAAGACAAGGGTTTCTGTACATTGGTGATTTTGCCAGATTTGTAAATGCTACTTATTTGTTTCATTGACAATAGAAGTATCCAGACTTAAACCTGCTTTAGGTTATGCTTTGGAATGATGTTTGTTTATTAATCATTTGATTTGGAAGCTTTCAAGGAATGGAGTTCTATCTTTTGTTTTATTCAAATTATGATTTGCAATCTACCATTAATATTCGCACTATGAATGCAAGTTATGATGAAAGGTGAATCTTTTGAGAGTCTGCTATCCGTATTTTTGAACACTTGATCAGTTGGTACCTTTAAAAACTTTTATTTTCCTTCATACATCTCAAGTTCGGGAATGTTACCATGAATTAAAACTTGGTACATTATACAATTTTGGGGAGTTTTTGAAAGTCTATCACGATCTTTGCACCTTAAGAAATCCATCTGTTAGTTTACATCAGGTGGAGTAGCTCTATTCCAAGTGAAAAAAAATCTAAAGGATCACATTTCTTTCATGATGTCCACCGTGGTTCTCAACCCACTACTTAAGCTTCACTGCTTAAGGATTGAGAGAAATGAAAAATTATACTTCAAAAGAATCAACATTTGAGAAAAGAGAAAGGAAAGAAATTAGAAAATGAACTCAATCAGCAAGAGTGACTCGAGTATGTATACCATGGAGAGAACTAGAGGTATCTCTGTCGAGGCTATAGATGCCTGTCTGGCAGCAGAGCTATGCTGAGGATATCATTGCATGTTTGAAATGTAACTCACAACAACGTAGCTTGGGTAGAGTTTACTCCATTTTGATCACAACAATGTTTATAGAGGGGAATGAATCATTTGCACACACAAACAGGTTTTAGTTTCATCTCAGACCTCTATCATGTCCTAGTTTGATTATGTTTGCACTTCTTAGATTGCCTTGAATGAATGTAAACTAGAGATTTTGGGTATTTGGAGGGTTGCGTGTCTTAAAATGCTTAGAGAATTTTCCAAGTTGAGTTGCCATTTGTTATGCCTTGCATACATGCCCCAAATTTTTCTTGGAAAAGTTGGGGACCCCCTCTTCTTTTGTTCTTTCTGTTTTCTTTGTCTCTGTCGGATCCGAAACTAGAACAAAAATTTTCCAAGGTTCATGTTCCTAGTTTCTTCCCGGTCCCCTTTCCCCGCTTTGTTCGGGTGTTCTCTCATCTTGTTCTCCATCCCTCTCTTTTCATTTCATCTTGTCTTTCATTTTAGCGTTGTTTGTTCATTTTGGTCTTCATCTTTTTGTTGTCGTATGTTCATCTTCATCCTTTTATTTTCTTTTTTCCGTGCTCGGTTCGTGGGTCGTTTGTTTCTGATTTCGTGTTTTTTTTTGGGTGTTTTCATTGTTTGTCACGTCTTTCCACCTTAGAGTTAGTTAGAAAATATAAAAAATAAAAAATTACAAAATACAAAAAAATGAGAATAACACGAAAATATAAAAAATATAAAAATTAAACATTTGAAGAAAAAATAAATAAATGAATATTTTCTTGCTTTAAGTTTAAAAAGATTTAAATTTAAAAGTTTTAAAATAAAGAAATTAAATAAAAAATCCTTTTACTTATTTAAAATATTTATTTAAAATAATAAGGACAATATAGAATAAAATGCAATGTCAAATTGCACGACAAGAGGGAAGGGGGTTTTAAAAAGGTGTAATAGTAAATGTTGGGGTTTTAAAATTAACCCACACCACTTCCCGCACTCAACAAGGTGGAGAGTAGTAATAAGTTAAAATGGTTCCCACTCCGTTCATGATATATTCCAACCTAGCCAAGTGATAAGGAAATAAAAAGAGGGTAGGAAATAAATTTGTGTGGAACCGGGAAAGAAGATGAACTCGGAATATAAAAAAAAAGTGTCTACACTATGAAATGACTTCGCCTCCGATATCACTCAAAAATGGTCCCGAGCCCGCCTCAATAAAATTTCCTTTTAAAGTGGGAACCATATCAGAACCTGAACTAAACACAAAAGTTTACATTCAGTTGCCAACCTGATCTCGCTCCAGATAGCCATAGTGAAGATGACAAGTTACACAAAGGATTCCTTTCCCACTTTTGACCAGCTCCCATGGCTCAAAGGAAGCATAGACATGGCTGGGTTGTTGTAAAGGCATTAGAACAATATCAGAACCAGAATTGAATAGAGGAGATTTTCGTTCCCGCTCCCACTCTTGCATGGCTCCGACCTCGTGCCTAATAGAATGCCTCAATAGAAATGTGATCTCATTGAATAAGGAAACAGGGCGCTGTAAATTGTTTGATGGAATGCATCAAAGAGTTGTCATCTCATTGCGATGGAATCTTTGGAGAAGGATCTAGAAGCAGTGACGAAGGTGAGTTAATCGTGTGAAAAAACGCCTCAAATAGATTTCATGCCATGGTATACCCAGATTGTGGGGGTATTCACAAGAGGGAAGTGTTGAAAGAAATTAGAAAATTTCAAGCAAATGCCATTGGCGGTGGTGAAGTGGATTCTGTTGCCACTACAAAGATCTATCATACCCATGGCTAAAGGCAAAATGTGGAGCATTGACCAGGCACAATTGGTGAGTAGTTTGACACAATGCCTCAATCAGATGTTTCATGGTTGCTATGACCTTCAGCTGTGCACAAAGTGGGTTCGGTGAGGGGCTTTAGAAACTACTCAGCAAATCAATAGTTTGAAGCTAAGTTAGGAGACACTTCCCCTACCTGTGGTGGAATAGAAACATGGTCCTCATCGAATGCCATGATTGCACGATTTGTACAAGATGGATTTGCTTAATAAAATCATATAGAATGAGGAAGTATAAACAAGACATGTTAATTGTTTTGCAGAATTCTTCAATGGAGATGCTTATCTCATGGAACACCATGATTGGAGGAAATGCAAATAAATCCCGTTGAAAGGCGTTAGTAACCCTCAATCAGATTCATAATGGCGTACAGACTCTTTGAACCAACTCTCTCAAAGAAATGTGATCTCGTGAAATACAATGTTCATGAGTATGCATAAAAGGGAAAAAGGGGGGATTTTTGGTCGGACGAGTAGCTATGGCTGCTCTGACAGACATGCATGCAAAGGAATAAGGCATGAATTGTTTAAAGGAGCACCTTCAAATAAAGTCTCAGAGAGATGCCATCATTGCGGAATATGCATGCAAGTGTGAATGCAGAGACAAGGCGCACGAACTACTGATAGAATGCTTCAAAATAGATATCATCCCATGCCATGCAATTGTTGCAGAATCTGCACATTAATGGATCTATTGAAAAGGTTTCAAAAGCTTTTGAATAAATGTATGCAAGTGTGAAGCCAAATCCTCTTTACGCATGCGACCATGGAAGTTTAAGAACAAGGGGCCCAATAAATGTTGAAGAATCAACGATGCATGTATACAAAGCATGGAAACAATAAGGCTGTGTAGAGCTATCAATGGAACACCTCGATGGTGAATGCCATCTAATGGAATGCAATTGGCAGCTGAAAAGTCGAAGTCCACAACCTTTGTATGTATCCTCTAATAATCTTTGATGGATTTCGATACTCTGTTCCAAAGTTCGCTCTGGTTCAGATTGGTGTTGGAACCCCTATAAAGTGACTCTGTAATTAAAGTTATCGATTATGAATATATTGTTAATTATGAGAGGGAAAATGTTTGTCTCCAAAAGCAAAGGTTTATGTTATGCTTCCAAATGCATATTTGCAAGCTGGAAAGAGTGTAGAGCTAGCAAAGTTTCTCATAAATGATAGTGAGGAATCATATAAAGGATGGAATATGATACTATAGGAAGTGGAGCCAATGTCATAAAGTTGATAAAGAGCTCCATGACATGCTTCTTTACAATTTCTTCAGATTTGGCCATTTTGAAAGATCATTGGGGTTGATTGGTTGAAGGGAACATAAAAAAATGTTTGTTGATACATGCAAGTACCAACAAGCACTCATAAAATTTTAGAGATATTTTCATGTGTAGAAAACCTTCGAAAGTACACATTGATAAACAATTAAAGAGAAGAAAGCACTTGATGATATTTAAGCAGTGGACAGTCCTAGCAAAATTCTGACTTCTTCAGTTGTCGGAGTTGTTGAAATATTACATTGCATGAACTTTGGGTGTTAGGATTATCAATGAAGGTGCAGAGGCCAGAAGGGATGAGCTTATGGTCTATGTTACATGTGGAGAATACAAAGAAATCTTTAGGGAAAAGCTCAAGGATTATAAAGTATATTCTGATGAAGGGAGTAAGAAGCAATGGGATTTTAATCCGGATAGCATTAAATTAATGTTATTTTGTTTTAGTGATTTAATATAACTTTTAATTTAAAGAGGGTTTTGTTATTATTTCAAATCAAGGTTCATTACATTCAATTGAAATAATGTGAGGTTAATTAGTTCTTGAAATTAATTATTTAATTGGTTAATTTTATTAATTAATTAATGCTTTTAAATGTATTGTAGGAACTTTTGTGGACAAAGGGATAATAAATCAAAGTTCAGTTGCAAAACTCAGGTGTAGCTAAGGAAGATTCTGAAAAGATGATCAAACTGAAGTAAACTGGAGACTTAGTGAGCCTACTTGGGTTTATTTCTGCGAAAGATATTTTTATACATTGTGCAAAAGGGGAACTCAAAGTCAGATTGGAAACTATAGTTGTAACTGAGCATAGACTAGAGAGTGGAGTTTGAAACTGGAATCAACTAAAACAAAAAGTGACCTTTCTAATTGAATTGTGTGCACAAAAAGGTACAACTTTTTGATGTCTTAGTTTTTGGAGAAAATTATGGATTGTTGAGCTACATATTGTTAATTAATTAGAAGTTTCATAGTAGGATAGGTGATGGAATTTTCTGCATTTCTTAGTTTAGATGGAGGTAATCTGAAGACATGGGTTTCTGTACATTGGTGATTTCGCCAGATTTGTAAATGCTACTTATCTGTTTCATTGACAGTAGAAGTAGCCAGACTTAAACCTGCTTTAGGTTATGCCTTGGAATGATGTTTGTTTATTAATTATTTGATTTGGAAGCTTTCAAGGAATGGAGTTCTATCTTTTGTTTTATTCAAATTATGATTTGCAATCTGCCATTAATGTTTGCATTGTGAATGAATAGCTGTGTATGGATTATAGGTTGATTTGTGTTGCAGTTCTAGTTTATGGATTCCTTGGAAAGCAATAGGTTTGATTAGTTGAATGAATCAACATTCTTCTTTCTCTTGCGTCCCTGATCTATCTTTTTCCTTTTCTTTATCCCCCTATTAGAGTAAGTTTAAATAAGAATTTGATCTCACAACCATCAAGATGCTCAATAACTAGCAAGCCCCTTGAACATTTCAATCATTTTGACTACTGAGCAATATCAGCACAGTTGAGAACCAACTACCAGGACCTTGGGAGTTAGATTACCATGTGTTGTCTTTCTTTTTTAGGAGAAATAGAATAGAGATATTCTATTTAAATGTTGCTGTGCTATTTTGACCATCAACAAATCTGGCGCTAGAAGGAGGGAAACTTGAGTAATTTAAGATTGTTGTGAATTGGAGTGGGTTAGATCTTGGAAAACCCAGCTCCGATGGGCAGCCCTTTGTGTATATCTAGATTTATTCATGAAATCCCTGGTCACATGTATGATAGGTTTCCTTTATTTTTCCCTGACAGTGGACAAAATGCTTCTAAACATATCAATATTTGCATGGATTTAGCCATTTTTCTCCAGATTCAACATGTATATATCATCTGTCAATTGTTCATCAAAACACTTGAAGGTACAACAAGCCAATGGTATGTTAGTCTACCACGAGATTCTATTTGTTCATGGATAGATTTTAAAATCTTGTTCTTAGATCAATTTGATCCTTATACACATATGTGAAACCCATCACTTCAATTTGCAGTTGTGAGAAGGTTACCACATGAATCAATTATGCAGTTCAATCACATATTCCTTCTTATGTTTAAGCGAGTTATAGATTCAAATCTAGTTATTAATGATTGTGTGGTAAAAGAACATTATTATCAGGGTTTGAATAATTTACTAGTAGCAAGAATTAAATGTTGTGGTAAAGTTACCACTATATGGGATGCATTTAACAAAGCTCTCTTGCTCACACAATCTGGACAAGACATTAGAAGCATGTCTAATCAAAGTAGGAAATATAATGATCTTGTACTCAAAAACTACCACCCTTCTCATCTTTGCACTGGTTTATCCACAATGCCTAACCACATGAAAAGTCAGGTTTTGCAAAAGCCAACAACAGAGGTAAGTATTCCACTTGCTAATGAAGTTGTGACTATATCCACTCTTTTTTATCATACTCCAACACATAATGCATTACATCTTAATGAAATTACAAGTGAGAAATTTCATTAGCAAGTATGTCAATTTGATGTTTTATTTGATAAAGAACATGAAATCCATGGATATAAAATCATAACATAAAGGAAATCTCAAATTGGAATCTAGTTTCATTGGAAACAGTAATACTAACAGTGATATTGAAGGAAATAAGATATAAATACAGGACTATTGTCATGAGAAATCAGCAATACCTTCCAATGCTTTGAACAACTCTTCTAATCGTGAGGAGAATCAACATGATGAAGGATGGACAAAGAAGCATGCTTCATGTTGGCTAGATATCCCAGGTGCAAAAAATTGAATAAGGAAGAAGTTGGAAGAATTAGGAGATCTGAAATTATTAGAACTTGTTAAACTAACTGCATGTGGGGTACATTGAACAAATCAACATTCCCAGATGAATTTCCATGTTTTCATAGGTAGGATGGAATTATATTTTAGACATCAGATCACTGTTGAAGAAATACTTATGGAGGATCCTTGGAGTATGTATTCGGTCAATCTAGAAGATGAAAAAACTACCATACATGAAAATAAAAATGATTCCAGTCAAAATGACGAGAGTAACTGTGAGAATGTGTTGAGTTCTTCCCCATCATCTGATGAACTTGATCCTTGCAACAAGATGGATTCAACAACTACGGAAGCTTCTTTACTTTTTGGAGATCCACTCGATGTGGAAAATGAGTTTATTGATGCATTCATAGGTTCTTTCATGATGATCAATAAGGGAGAAGCTCCTTTTGATGAGTTAACACAGGAAAACGAATTTGCTGGTTTAAATGATGAACACATAGAAACTAAGAACAACATGATTATGAATTAGGCTATAAATGGATCTCATGGTGAAGGACACAAAGTTGAGTGTCAAATTAATTCTTCAAAGGAGAAAGATCAAATGGATGTTCAAGTTATTCAAGGGCTGCTTGATAATCATTCAGATCAGACTTACCCTTGTCAGGAAAATAAATTGGATCTTGATGTTAATCAAGATAGTAGCATTGATGAAATTAGTGGTTGGTTGTAGGAAGGAATGAACGAATGGTGACTCCAAAGAATATCAAAAGAATATCAAGAAAGTGTTAAAGAGGTTTTCTCGGAAGTTGAATCGCTTCAACATGATGAAGAGAATGAAATGAGGGAGTGTTTTCTTGGTTTTAATTCTATTTATTCAAATATGATGTTCGAAGAAAATCCTTGCTTACCATGCACTAGTGAATTTGATCTTAACAGTGATGAGCTTGAAACTGACTTATACGTTCTAGTTGACGATAGGAAGAAACATAAATGGAAGAAATGTTTCCCTGAATTTAATTTTGTTTAGTCAAATGAGTTATTCGAAGAGAATACTTATTCACCTAGTATTGGTATTTCTGACATCAATGGTGATGAGTTGGATGCTGATTTTCAAACTCTTTTGGGTGACATGTTTAAAGAGAATGCTGATAACAATGCTTCAACTCAAGAAGAGGTAGGTTTGTGAAACTTGCAAGCTAACAACACAGGTGATTTATTGGTTAGTCCTTCTAAGGAGATCTAGGTAATTTTTGACTATGTTCCCAAGATGAAGGTTGTAATGTTGGCACATGACTATTCCAATTGCATAACAAACCTTATTGTAGATGACTCCTATAAAATTCATCCTTCTATTTTCTCTTCTGAGGTAAGTGGTTCTAATTTCTTACTGTCAGAAAAGATTGTCAGGTCAAGTAAAGAAAATGTTGAGAAATTTGTTTTAAAGGTTGAGGAAGTTGATCCTTTAATTGATGATGTATGTAATTTAGGAAACATGATTGAGATCGATAATCCCTATGAAATCAAATACACTAGTTTGTTGTTTGAACATAGTGTTGATTGTGGTAGCCAGGATATACACGAAATTTTTGAACAAAGTGTAGATGTCTTGAATGCTATTGGAACATTACTAATGGATGCCTTTTATGTTGACATGCATGTACCAGAGTGGAATGAAGTGGTGTTCCATGAGTTAAGATCTCGTGAAGAGGAGATCATAAAACATGAGCACCCCACAACAACTGAAGATCTTCTAAATCAAATGGTGTCTTTCCATTACCCTCTGTACTTTAATGATTTTTAGTTTGATTATGGTGTTGGGCATAGTAAAATGTGTTTGTGGATAAATCATGACAAGGCTTAAGACCCACAACTATTAATATTTAAAACTTTATACCCTCAGAATGAATTTACTACACAAACTTTACATTTTTGTGTATAAAGACAAATTTGCTAGGTTTAGAACTGTACCTAGTAAGTTAAGGTTGCTACACACAATGAAAAATCAGTCCAGTTCATGTATAATTTTTTACAGTTTTATGTTTGTAAAGCTCTATTTTGGAGTTAGTTTAGGGTTAAGATTGGTTAGCGTTAGTTGTTGGTTTAGTTAATTTTGTTTTTTTTTTTTTTTTCTGTTGTATGTTTTGGTTTCTTTTCTTTTGTTCTATTGTTTTCTTTTTCTCATGCCCTCTTGTTTTTCTTTTTGTTTCTAGGTTTCTGTACATTGGTGATTTCTCCATATTTGTAAATGCTACTTATATGTTTCATTGACAGTAGAAGTAGCCAGACTTAAACCTGCTTTAGGTTGTGCTCTAGAATGATGTTTGTTTATTAATCATTTTATTTGGAAGCTTTCAAGGAATGGAGTTCTATCTTTTGTTTTATTAAAATTATGATTTGCAATCTGCCATTAATATTTGCACTGTGAATGAATAGTTGTGTATGGATTACAGGTTGATTTGTGTTGTAGTTCTAGTTTATGGATTCCTTGGAAAGCAACCGGTCTAATTAGTTGAATGAATCAACATTCTTCTTTCTCTTGCTTCCCTAATCTATGTTTTTCCTTTTCTTTATCCCCCCTATTATAGTAAGTTTAAATAAGAATTCGATCTCACAACCATCAAGATGCTCAATAACCAGCAGGCCCCTTGAACATTAAAATCATATTGACCATTGAGCAATATCAGCACAGTTGAGAACCAACTACCAGGACCTTGGGAGTTAGATTACCATGTGTTGTCTTTCTTTTTCAGGAGAGATAGAATAGAGATATTATGTTTAAATGTTGTTGTTCTATTTTGACCATCAACATGTCCTTGGGTTTGATGTCCTTAGAGAGAATGATATTTCTTGGCATAGGATTTTCCTCTTAGTGATGATGCTATTCATTGCAATCCCTAAGTTCTGAATCTTTTATCCTTGACTTTTCCTCTCTTGGAGACATTAGTCACAATGTTCCCTAAGGGGAGACCTTACATGAACTAATTAAAATCCCTTTGAACATGTTTATTTACATTTTTTTTCATAATTTTTTAGCATAACATAGCTTGCTAACCTTGTGAGGCTCAAACCCTTTTTATGGCCACCAATAATAACACACATTTCTTGGCTATGGAGACTTTCCTTGTTTGATCATATGTCCTTAGGATAACACATCTTATTAGGAATTATGAAGCTTGAAGTTTATGTTTTTTTTCTAGGTATGGGAGCCTAATAAAATTCTCTCATTTTCAACCCCTTTTTTGTTTTGATTTTTGGATCCTTACTCAAGTTATAGATATAGAATTTGTATGGTATGGGATTCTATTAAAATTATCTCATTTTCCACCCTTGGGGGCCCACCTAGTGGACAACCAGAGTTCCATTATCTCATTTTAGAGTGCATATTGTTTGTATAGTGGATAGCTAGAGTTCCACTTGTGATTTTTTTTTTTGGAAAAATAGTTGAGTTGTGTTCCACATAGCGTTGGATAGTTGAGACTTGATCCACCACTTATTTTTTTAATTTTCTTTAGTTCTATGATATTGCATGATTGAGTATCTTGTCATTGATGTATACATAAGTCTTGAATGTCTACTTTAGTATGATTTTGGTGCATGTTCATCATCTCACTAAATTGGGGACTAAATGTAGGGACATAAAATGTATCCCTTTACATTTTCTCACTTGTTTGGGCCCTCCTAGTTAAATTGGACTTAAATGTGGCTTAATTTAGTGTTGTAAGATTTATTTATTTACACTTTCACACATATTTAATGATCCCTTAATTAGTTGAGCTTAACTATTCCTTAATTATCCCTTTAAATAATTTTCCAAGCCTATTTAATTATATCTTTTGAAGAGGAAACCCAATATTCATTAATTCCTTAACATAAAAATTTACCTTGAGAAGTGTGTGTACTAGGTTTATGGACCTAGGACCCATTCCACCATAGGTGAATGGGTATTCCCTAGACATTAGGACCTAAATTTAAATTATATTTTCGATGAGATTTTAATTTTTGAAAGTGTATATTTAAATGTCGACTTGTGATATTTGAAATTATGTAATTAAGGATACATACCTACAAATATGAGGTTATTTCACTATGTTTCATCTAGCATTTTTTGAGCATTTTTATGAGATTTCAAAAGAAATTCAAGAGAATTTTGGAGAACTTCAATAGCATTCAAATTAAAATTTATTAGAGTTTTATTGGAGCAATCAAGATCCAATTTTCATAAAAAATTATTCTTGCATCATGCATGTTGGTGGCGCTAACTTTGTGATGCAGGTTTCTTGATCCAATCAAGTGTTCAAAGCACTCTTTCAAGCAATATTTTGATTTCAAGATCAATATCCATTGATCCCATTACATACAAGTTGTAGATTTTCATTCAAAGGCTTTATTCAAGGGCCTGTTGAGTGGGAACATAGATTTTTTCATTCTTCATTGCATTTCTTTTTCTTTTATTCATTTCAAGGTTTGATAATTACCAAAAAGGGGTTTTATCAACGAAAACCCCCATTCACTGCAAAAAAATCAATTTTTCCCACTTACCTCATGTTTGTAGATCTAGGTAGAAGAAATATTAAAGATCTCTTGAAAAGAAAAATTGAAGAAATTTCCAAAGTTGCAAAAGTTGTCATAAAAGTTGTCATCTCATAGAAACTCATCTATGGAATTTATTTCCAACTTTTTGACACTAAAACCTGGAGAATTTGGGAGTCTAGAGATAGGGAGGATCCCAAATTTTGTAGACAAACCCTAACAAAAGATCCATTCACCCCTGTGTGAATGAGTCCTAGATCAACTTCAAAACTATCTTTTGGTGAAAGGTGTACTTATATCTACCCTTCTTTGATTTGCAATTTGATTGTAGCTTCTATCAGTATGGAGTTTAAAATTTTGTTTCAGGTGTTAAATTGCATTTTGGTGTTAGTTTGCTATTTTTATTTTTTTCCCCAAATTTTTGTTTGACCTTGACCCCCATCCTTCATCCATAAGGAAATATCGAGATTCGCATTTTGGATTGATTCACCTAAAGGTTGTGTTGTCAATGAGGATTGTATCCTAGCTATAATTGACTCAGCTATCCTATTGAAACATGGAAACACTCTCTGGTTGTGGGTGATGGTGAGAATGAATCTCCAAAGCAAGATGGTTCCCCTGGAAAGTCGCCTAAACTATAACATTTCCTAAGGAAAAAGTTTTAGAGATATAATTTGAAATGAAATCCTAAACCTAATGGCGATGCACAAGAACTTTAATTTTTTTCCAATTTATCTCACAACCAGTTCTAAAAATAATAACTTTCACAACCTCAAATGCATCATACCACACAACAATGATTTACATGAAGGTTTAAAATTTAAACATAATGTCCAACCTATATCACATGAAATTTCTACACCCACAATTGCAACAATAGGAAATAAAAAGGACTCAAGAGTTGGAATCTCAATGACAAAATCCAACCATTATTGCACAATGAGACAAAAAGTTGAGATGGGATCGATTTGTTTCTTTTATTGAACTAAAGGAGTATGAATTTTTTTGAATCTAAGTACAAATATCAACCTTACAAAGCTTTCTAAAAGTGAACAGAAAAGTAAGAAGCAGATCTAAACTTAAACTGAGAAAAGACTATTAGTCTTTTCTCTAATATATATCTACAATGTGTCTCCAATAGTGAGAATGGAAAAATCTGACTAAACTGCTCTTTGAAATAGCAACTTCAAAGCTATTTTTGAGCTTAGAAGAAAAGCCTCAAAATCAATGTCCAAATCACCTCCAAACTGGATGGAGATGTAAAGTTTCTATCTTAAGTGTCCTAACCCAAATGACTCAAAAAATCAAGCTTGAATTGACTAAAAACTAAAATAGAAGCTTCAGTTTGTCTAATACTTTTCCATTATGCTCAAAAATCCTCAAACTAGAAATAAAAGCTTTCTAGGAGAACTAAATGCATCTGATTTTACTCGATTTAGGTAACAATTATTAAAGCAATTTATTAAAATATTTATTTTAATAATGTTTTACAATTCTACAGTTCCCATTTATGGGTATGTGTAGGATCATCATGGAAAAAATAGGCCCTTAAGTGGTGAAATTTTTTGAAAAATCAAAGTTAGGAAACTTGATGTACAAATTTGAATAAGTTATCTACATTATTTTAAAAATATGTATGAATACAATCTATATCAAATTGAATTTAGTTTCTAAACTACTATGTTTATTTTTTTTTAAAAACATCTATTTGGTGAAAATTTGAAATTTCAATGCACTAGTACTTAAATTTCAGGGAAAAAATAAGTAGGTGTCTGTCTGACCACCCTAACCACAATAAAATTATAATATTTTAGATATAAGTAGAGGACTCATGTCCCGATGTGATGCATATTTTATTGTAATTTTTCTCCAAGTAAATAATTGATTATGAATTTTTTATTAAAATTTTTAAAAAATATGAAAACTCGTATGTTTGACCATCTTAACTTGGTCAAAATTTCATGAAATTCATTTTTCTTAATCCTATAGTATGTGAAGCATAGAATGTGATGCATGTTTTAGACTCAAAAAATTTGATACCATTTGAAAGCTATAGATTTTTTTCAATTAGCATATCAATCAAGACTTAAGTCGTAATTCAAATAGATAATGAATAATAATTATTTATTAAATTCAAAGTAAAGCATAATTTATATTGGTGGAAAGCTAAGAATTTCCTTTAAAAACCCTTTTCGTTTCATCAATTTTGGGTAAAAAAAAATTCATCAGCCACATGGGCCATCATATCACATACATATTGCCACTTTTTGGCCCATCATGATCCTACACATACCCTTACAAATGAAAAGACTCAATTTAGATTTTTTTTTCAATTTTACAAGGAAATTAAAATTTTCATATTTTGTAGAAAAGTAAGGTAAATATATTGAGGCTCCTATGGTAATTGATTTTCCTTTCCAAAGGAATAGGATTACATAGCATTTGATTTTTATATAAAAAATGATTTAAGGCACATATCTTATGATTTTATCAAATATAACAAAAGGTTTTAAGGAAATAAAAGGCTCAACCTAAGTAAGAATGGGGCCAAGGCATAGTTGAGGTATTTTAATTTTTAAAACAATGTGATAAAATCACAAATGTGAATTAGGGCACATAGTGAACCCTAGAACAAAACCATTAAATTCCTCATTTTTCTCATTCATTTTTCACTTTGATTTTGGAGAAATTTTCTAGCTGTCACCGCTGAGCTAGGGTTTGAGCTCAAACTATTGAATTATTTTCTTTCATGGAGTTTTGAGGCCTTCCCAACAGTGAAATATTGTAGGAAAAGATTGGGCGAGTCTTCCTATCACAAAACCAATTAGCGACTTCATTTCAAATGCAATTTATTGGCTCCTTAAGTCGTGGCATACCATAATTCTTGATGTATTTCCTTTGTTTCATTTTGTGTTGATACTTCTCCCATTTGAGGATGCCATAAGAGCATTTCTAAAGTTTAAATGAGCACATGTGGGATGGGTTTTCTATTGCAAAAAGTTTGAGTCTTCTCCAAGGTCATGGGTAAGCTCCTTATCTTGTGCTTACTAGTGTGAAGGAAATTTTTTTTGTTTGTTCTTTATAGAAAATACTTTAAAATCTTAGCATTCTCTAATTTCTCAATGGGATTGACTCCTGTAGAGTATTTTATCCAACTAATACTTCCATTATCACAACCTCCAACATCCTATTTACCTTCAAAGATTATAAAATAATGAAATATGAATCTATCCTCTTCATTTTAGTTTATTTCCTTCTACTAATGAGGTTTTTTGAACTTTAATGGTCACGGTTCTCCATATTGGGTTTATCTCTTGAAACCCCACCTTGAGATTTTTCATCATTTTGGGTGCTCTTCCATGTTCTTCAAAAACCCTAGCTCCATTATGATGTTCTGCTTGATGCTCTTGAGAAATACATACTTTGCTTCAAAATGTGGTGGATAGATGATAACATTGCTTATTTTTACAACATAAATGGAAAGAATTTTACTTCATTTTGGGTCTATATTTTGAAGCACCTTTTGAGTGTCTTTCACTTGCATTCTTTTTCAAAATCCTTCATGGTTGCCACTATATTTGTATTTTCATTCTATGATGGGACAAATGGAGGTTTTTTTCTTTCCTTACAAGTGTCAAGGGTTTGTGGGTTTACACTTTGGAGTAGAAGAAACTCTCCAATTAGCACTTGGCTCGGTCTCTATAGAAACATCTTGGTATATCCCACTTTGAGGATTTTTTATTCATTTGATGAGGAAACATTTTAGGTATACAAGTACTAGGTGAAATCAACTTGTTGATAAGATACCATTTAATTTATTTTCTATGTGCAATCTTCATGAAACTTACACATTCTTAATACTTCACCCCACTCTTCTCCAAAGGAATTTTGCATGGAGAAATGCTCACTTTTGGGTATGTGCAGGATCATCATAGAAAAAAATAGGGCCTTAAGTGGAGAAAAATTTAGAAAATTAGAGTTAGGCAACTTGATATCAAAAATTGAATAAGTTATCTATTTTATTTTAAAAATATGTAAGAATATAATCTATAGAAAATTGAATTTAGTTTCTAAACTACTAGGTTTATTTATTTATTTTAAATCTATTTGGTGAAAATTTGAAATTTCAATAGAGTAGTACTTAAATTTTAGGGAAAAAATAAGAAGTGGTTGTCTATCTGACCACCCTAACCACAATAAAATGATAATTATTTTCATAATATTTTATATATAAGTAGAGGACTCATGTCTCGATGTGATGCATATTTTTCTATAATTTTTTTCTTAGTAAATAATTAATTATGATTTTTTTTATTACAACTTTGAAAAAATATAAAAACTCATATGATTGACCACCTTAACTTGCCCAAAACTTCATGAAATTATTTGTTTTTTTAATACTATAGGATTTGAAGCATAAAATATGACATATGATTCATATTAAAAAAATGTGATACCATTTGAAAGGTATAGATGTTTTTCAACCAGCTTCTCAATCAGGACTTTATTTATAATTCAAATAGAAAATGAATAATAATTATTTATTAAATTCAAAGTAAAGCATAATTTATATTGGTGGAAAGTTGAGAATCTCCACTAAAAACCATTTTCATTTCATCAATTTTGGGTAAAAAAAAATCATTAGCCACATACCCTACACATATCCATCATATCACCACTTTTTGGCCCATCATGATCCTGCACTTACCCATTACCAAAATAGGGTTTTAACAAGAAAAATCCCCATTCATCACAAAAAATATTTTTCCCCACTTACCTCATGTTTGTAGATCTATGTGGAAGAAATATTGAAGAAATTTTCAAACTTCCAAAAGTTGTCATAAAAGTTGTCATCTCATAGAAACTCATCTACGTAATTTATTTCCAAATTTTTGATATTGAAACCTAGAGAATCTGGAAGTGTAGAGATAGGAAGGCTCCCAAAATTTTCACAAAAACCCTAACAAAGGACCCATTCACCCCTGCGAGAATGAGTCCTAGATGAACTTCAAAACTATCTTTTGATGAAAGGTATACTTAGATCTACCCTTCTCTAATCTAATATTTGATTGTAGGTTATGTCAGTATTGAGTTTAAATTTTTTTTTTCAAATATTAGATTGCATTTTGGTGTTAGTTTGCTATTTTTGTTTTTTCTCCCCAAATTTTTGTTTGAACTTAACCCCCATCCTTTAGCCATAAGGAAATATGGAGATTCCCATTTTAGATTAATTCACCTAAAGGTTGTGTTGTCAATCATTATTCTATCCTAGCTACAATTAACTCAACTATCTTATTGAAACATGGAAACACTAGGTATGTGCAGGATCATGATGGGCAGAAAAGTGGCAATATGATGGGAATGTGGCTGACGACTTTTTTTACCAAAAATTGATGAAATGAAAAGGGTTTTTAAAGGAGATTCTAAGATTTCCACCAATATAAATTATGCCTTACTTTGAATTTAATAAGTAATTATTATTCATTTTCTATTTGAATTATGACTAATGTCCTCATTGATAGGTTGATTGAAAAACAACTATAGCTTTCAAACAGTATCACATTTTTTTAATCCAAAACATGCATCACATTCTATGCTTCACATACTATAGGATTAAAAAAAAAAATTGAATTTCATAAAGTTTTGACCAAGTTAAGGTGGTGGGACATACAATTTTTATATTTTTTAAAAGTTGTAATAAAAATTCATAATTAATTATTTACTTGGAAAAAAATTACCAAAATTTGCATCACATTGAGACATGAGTCATCTACTTATATCTAAAATATTATAAAAAATAATTATCATTTTATTGTGGTTAGGGTGGTTAGACAAACACCTACTTATTTTTTCCCTAAAATTTAAGTACTCTTGAATTGAAATTTCAAATTTTCATCAAATAGATTTTTTTAAAACAAACCTAGTAGTTTAGAAACTAAATTCAATTTGCTACAGATTATATTCATAAATATTTTTTAAATAATATAAATAACTTATTCAAATTTTTACGTAAATTTTCCTAACTCTAATTTTTCTAAATTTTTTGCCACTTAAGGGCCTATTTTTTCCATGATGATCCTTCACATACCCCACTCTCTAGTTGTGGGTGACTTATGGCGAGAATGAAGCTCTATAGCTATATGGTTCCCCTAGAAAATCACCTAAACTACAAAATTCTCTAAGGATAAAGGCTTAGAAAGATAATTCAAAATGAAATCCTAAACCTAATGGAGATGCACAAGAACTTTAACTTTTTCCCAATTTAACTCACAACCAGTTCTCTAAACAATAAATTTCACAATGTCAAAGGCATCATACAACACAAAAATGATTTTTAGGAAGGTTTAAAATTTAAACATAACATGGAACCTATATCACATGAACTTTCTACACCATTAATTGCAACAATAGGACATAAAAAGGACTCAAGAGTTGGAATCACAATGACAACATCAAACTATTATTGTACAGTGAGACAAAAATTTGACATTTGAATGATCTGCTAGTTTTATTTAACTAAAGGAGTATGAATTTTTTGAATCTAAGTACAAATATCAAGCTTAAAAAGATTTTTGCAAGTGAGAAAGAAAGTAAGAAGAAAATTTGAACTCGAACTAAGAAAAGACAGTCTTTTCTCCAATATATATCTACAAAGTGTCTCCAATAGCGAGAATGGAAAAATCTGACTAAACTTCTCTCCAAAATAGCAACTTCAAAGCCATTTTTGAGCTCAAAAGAAATCCTCAAAATCTATGCCCAAATTGCCTCCAAACTAGATGGAGATGGAAATTTTCTATCTCAAGTGGCCCAACCTAAAAGACTCAAAAAATTAGGCTCGAACTGACTGAAAACTAAAATAGAAACTTTAGTTTGTCTAATCTTTTTCTATTCTACTTGAAAAGCCTCAAACGAGAAATAAAAGGTTTCTAGGAGAACTAAATGCATCTGATTTTATCAAATTTAGGTAACAATTATTAAAGAAATTTATAAGAATATTGCTTTTAATAACATTTTACAATTCCGCAGTTCCCATTTACAAAAGAAAAGGCTCGTGTTAGACATTTTTTTGCAATTTTACAAGGCAAATACATTTTTTATGTTTTGTAGAAAAAAAAGGTAAATATATTAAGGCTCCTATGGTAATTTATTTTCCTTTGCAAAGGAATAGGATTACATAGCATTTGATTTTTATATAAAAAATTATAAAAAATGATTTAAGGCACATATCATATGATTTTCTCAAAAATCAAAAAAGTTTCTAAGGCAATAAAAAGCTTGACCTAAGTAAGAATGGGGCCAAGGCATAGTTGAGGCATTTTAATTTTTAAAATAATGTGATAAAATCACAAAGGTGAATTGGGGAACAAAGTGAACCCTAGAAAAAAACCATCAAATTCCTCATTTTTCTCATTCATTTTTCACTTTGATTTTGGAGAAATTTTTTAGTTGCCACCACTGAGCTAGAGTTTGAGCTCAAACAATTAAATTATTTTCTTTCATGGTGTTTTGAAGCCTTCCCAACAGTGAAATATTGTAGGAAAAGATTGGGCGAGTCTTCTTATCACAAAACCAAATAGTGACTTCATTTCAAATGTGATTTCTTGGCGCCTAAAGTGGTGGCCTACCATAATTTTTTATGTATTTCCTTTGTTTCATTTTGTGTCAATACTTCTCCTATTTGAGGCCGCCATAAGAAAATTTCTAAAGTTTAAATGAGCACTTGGGGGATGGGTTTTCTATTGCAAAAAGTTTGAGTCTTCTCCAAGGTCACAGGTAAGATCCTTATCTTGTGCTTACTAGTGTGAAGGAGAATCTCTTTTTGTTTGTTCTTTATAGAAAATAATTTAAAAGCTAAGCATTTTCTAATTTCTCAATGGGCTCGACTCCTATCGATTATTTTATCCAACTGATGCTTCCATGGCCGCAACCTCCACTATCATGTTTACCTTCATAGATTAGAAAATAATGAAATATGAATATATCCTCTTCATTTTAGTTTATTTCCTTCTACTGATGAGGTTTTCTGAAGTTTAATGGCAGTGGTTCTCCATCCCGGGCTTATCTCTTGAAACCCCACTTTGAGATTTTTCATCATTTGTGGTGCTCTTCCATTTTCTATAGAAACCCTAACTCCATTACGATGTTTTGCTTCATGCTCTCAAGAAATACATAGTTTTCTTTAGAATGTGGTGGATAGATGATAACATTGTTTATTTTGCCAACATAAATGAAAATAATTTTACTTCATTTTGGGTATGTATTTTCAAGCACCTTTTGAGTGTCTTTCACTTGCATTCTTTTTCAAAATCCTTAATGGCTGCCACTATATTTTCATTTTCATACTATAATGGGAAAAATGGAGGTTCTCTTCTTTCCTTTCAAGTGTCAAGAATTTGTGGGTTTACATTTTTGAGTAGAAGAAATTCACCAATCAGTACTTGGGTTGGCCTCTATAGAAACATTTAGGTGTTTCCCACTTTGAGAATTTGTTATTCATTTGACAAGGAAACATTTTAGGTATACAAGTACTAGGTGGAAGCAACCAGTTGATAGGACACCATTTACTCTATTTTCTATATACAATCTTCTTCAAACTTGCACATTCTCAATACTTCAGACCGATAATCTCCAAAACACTTTTTCATGGTGAAATGCTCACTTATGGGTATGTATAGGATTATCATGGAAAAAATAGGCCCATAAGTGGCAAAAAATTTAGAAAAATCAGAGTTATGAAACTTGACATAAAACATTAAATAAGTTATCTATATCATTTAAAAAAATATGTAAGAATAGAATCTATACCAGATTAAATTTAGTTTCTAAAATACTATGTTTATTTTAAAAAAAAAATCTATTTGGTGAAAATTTGAAATTTCAATGCAATAGTACTTAAATTTTAAGGAAAAAATAAGAAGTGCGTGTTTGTGACCACTCTAACTGCAATAAAATGATAATATTTTTTTATAATATTTTAGATATAAGTAGAGGATTCATGTCCCAATGTGATGCATATTTTTTTGTAATTTTTTTCCATGTAAATAATTAATTATTATTTTTAATTACAACTTTTAAAAAATATAAAAACTTGTATGTCTGACCAACTTAACTTGGTCAAAAATTCATGATTTTTTTTTTTTAATCCTATAGTATGCGAAGTATAGAATATGAAACATTTTTCAGATTCAAAAAATGTGATACCATTTGAAAGCGATAGATGTTTATCAATCAACCTATCAATCAGGACTTTAGTCGTAATTCAAATAGAAAATAAATAATAATTATTTACTAATTCAAAGTAAAGCATAATTTATATTGGTGGAAAGCTTACAATCTCCTCTAAAAATCCCTCTCATTTCATCATTTTTGGGTACAAAAAATTGCTAGGCACATACCATACACATACCTACCATATCACCACTTTTGGTCCATCATGATCCTACACATATGCATTACCAAAATGGGGTTTTAACAAGGAAAACCCCCATTCACCACCAAAAAAAAAATTCTCACTTACCTCATGTTTGTAGATCTAGGTAGAAGAAATATTGAGGATCTCTTGATGAGAAAAATTGAGAAAATTTCCAAAGTTGTAAAAGTTGTCATAAAAGTTGTCATCTCATTGGAACTCATCTACAAAATTTATTTCCAACTTTTTGACATTGAAACCTAGAGAATCTGGAAGTGTACAGATATGAAGGCTCCAAAAATTTGCAGAGAAACCCTAACAAAAGACCCATTCACCCCTACCCAAATGAGTACTAGATCAACTTCAAAACTATCTTTTGGTGAAAGGTATGCTTAGATCTACCCTTCTCTGATCTACAAGTTGACTATAGGTTCTATCAGTATTGAGTTAAAAAAATTTGTTTCAAGTGTTAGATTACATTTTTGTGTTAGTTTGCTATTTTTATTTTTTCTCCCCAAAGTTTTTTTTTACCTTGACCCCCATCCTTCAACCATAAGGAAATAAGGAGATTCCCATTTTAGATTGATTCACCTAAAGGTTGTGTTGTCAATCAAGATTGTATCCTAGCTACAATTGACTCAACTATCCTACTGAAACATGGAAACACTCTGTAGTTGTGGGTGACCTATGGTGAGAATGAGTCTCTAGAGAAAGATAGTTCCCATAGAAAATCACCTAAACTATAGAATTTTCTCAGGAAAAAGGTTTAGAGAGATAATTTGAAATGAAATTCTAAGCCTAATGGCGATGCACAATAACTTTCAATTTTCCCATTTTAACTCACAACCAGTTCTCGAAACAATAGCTTTCACAACCTTAAATGCACCATACAACACAACAATTATTTGCATGGAGGTTTAAAATTTAAACATAACATACAAGTTCCTATATCACATGAATTTTTTGCACCCACAATTGCAATAATATAGCATAAAAAGGACTCAAGATTTGGAAGTAAAATAACATCAAACTATTATTGCACAATGAGACAAACATTTGAGAGGGGAATGATCTACTACTTTTATTGAACTCAAGGAGTATGAATTTTTTTGAATCTAAGTACAAATATCAAGCTTACAAAGCTTTTTACAAGTGAGCAGGAAAGTAAGAAGCAAATATGAACTAAAATTGAGAAAATACTAAGTCTTTTTTCCAATATTTATTTGTAAAATGTCTTATAGTCAGAATGGAAAAATATGACTAAACTGCTCTCCGAAATAGCAACTTGAAAGCCATTTTTTAGCTCAAAAGAAAATCCTCAAAATTAGTGCCCAAATTTCCTCCAAACTAGATGGAGATGGAAATTTTCTATCTCAAGTGGCCTGACCTAAAAGACTTAAAAAATTAGGCTTGAACTGACTAAAAACTAAAATAGAAGATTCAGTTTGTCTAATCTTTTTCTATTTTATTCGAAAATCCTCGAACTAGAAATAAAAGGTTTCTTGGAGAACTAATTCATCGTATTTTATAGGATTAGGTAACAATTATTAAAGAAATTAATTAGAATATTGTTTTTAATAGTGTTTTACAATTTTGCAGTTCCCATTTAAAAAAGAAAACACTCGAGTTAGACTTTTTTTTTCACAATTTTATAGGGAAAATACAATTTTTAAGTTTTAAAGAAAAAAATTAAATATATTAAGGCTCCTATGGTAATTGATTTTCCTTTGCAAAGAAGTAGGATTACATAGCATTTTATTTTTATATAAAAAATCATAAAAAATGATTTAAGGCACATATCTTATGATTTTATCAAATATCACAAAAGGTTCTAAGGAAATAAAAGGCTCAATCTAAGTAAGAATGGGGCCAAAGCACAGTTGAGGCATTTCAATTTTTAAAACAATGTCATAAAATCACAAAGGTGAATTAGGGGACATAGTGAACCCTAGAACAAAACAATCAAATTCCTAATTTTTCTCACTCATTTTTCACTTTTCTTTTGGAGAAATTTTCTAGCTTTCACTGTTGAGCTAGGGTTTGAGCTCAAACTATTGAATTCTTTGCTTTCATGGAGTTTTGAAGCCATCCCAATAGTGAAATATTGTAGGAAAAGATTGTACGAGCCTTTTTATCTCAAAACCAAATAGTGACTTCATTTCAAATGCAATTTCTTGGCTCCTCAAGCCTTGGCCTACCATAATTTTTCATGTATTTCCTTTCTTTCATTTTGTGTCAATAATTCTCCTATTTGAGGTCGCCATTAGAGAATTTATAAAGTTTAAATGCGCACTTGGGGGATGGTTTTTCTATTGCGGCTCGACTCTTGTTGAGTATTTTATCCAATTGATGTTTCTATGGCCGCAACCTCCACTATCATGTTTACCTTCAAAGATTAGAAAATAATGAAATATGAATCTATCCTCTACATTTTAGTTTATTTCCTTCTACTGATGAGGTTTTCTAAACTTTAATGCTAGCGGTTCTCCATACTAGGTTTATCTCTTGAAACCCCACTTTTAGATTTTCAATCATTTTGGGTGCTCTTAATTTCCTAGAAAAACCCTAGCTCCATCATGTTTTTTTGCTTGATGCTTTTGAGAAATACACACTTTTCTTCATAATGTGGTGGATAGATGATAACATTGTTTATTTTTCCAACAAAAATGAAAAGCATTTCACTTCATTTTGGGTCTGTATTTTGAAGCGCCTTTTGAGTGTCTTTCACTTACATTCCTTTCCAAAAGTCTTCATGGCTACCATTGTATTGACATTTTCATTCTATGATGGGACAAATGGAGGTTCTTTTCTTTCCTTTCAACTACCAAGGGTTTGTGGGTTTACATTTTTTAGTACAAGAAACTCTCCAATCAGCACTTCACTCGGCCTCTAGAGAAACATCTGGGTGTTTCCCACTTTAAGGATTTTTGATTCTTTGATGAGGAAATATTTTAGGTATACAAGTACTAGGGTGAAGCAACCAGTTGATAAGACACCATTTACTTTATTTTCTATATACAATCTTCTTGAAACTTACACATTCTCAATACTTTAGACCAATATTCTCCAAAACACTTTTGCATGGAGAAATGCTCACTTCTAGGTATGTGCAAGATTATCATGGAAAAAATAGGCCCTTAAGTGGTGAAGAATTTAGAAAAATCAGAGTTAGGAAACTTTATGTAAAAAATTGAATAAGTTAACTATATCATTTCAAAAATATGTAATAATAGAGTCTATAGAAAATTCAATTTAGTTTCTAAAATACTAGGTTTCTTTGAAAAAAAATCTATTTGGTGACAATTTGAAATTTCAATGGAGTAGTACTTAAAGTTCAAGGAAAAAATAGGAAGTAGGTGTCTGTCTCACCGCCCTAACCATAATAAAATGATAATATTTTTTATAATATTTTAGATATAAGTAGACGACTCATGTCCTGATGTGATGCATATTTTTTTGTAATTTTTTCCAAGTAAATAATTAATAATGATTTTTTATTACAACTTTAAAAAATATAAAAATATCTTATGTCGACCACCTTAACTTGGTCAAAAATTCATGAAATTCATTTTTTTTAATCTTATAGTATGTGAAGCATAAAATGTGACATATGTTTCAAATTAAAAAAATGTGATACCATTTGAAAGCTATAGATTTTTTCAATCAGCCTATCAATTAGTACTTTAGTCATAATATTTATTAAATTCAAAGTAAAGCATAATTTATATTGGTGGAAAGCTAAGAATCTCCTTTAAAAACCCTTTCTGTTTCATCAATTTTGGGTAAAAAAAAGTCGTCATCCACATACCCTACACATATCCATCATATCGCCACTTTTTGTCCCATCATGATCATGCACATACCCATTACCAAAATGGGGTTTTAACAAGGAATACCCCCATTCACCAAGAAAAAAACTAATTTTTCCACTTACCTCATGTTTGTAGATCTAGGTAGAAGAAATATTGAAGATCTCTTGAAGAGAAAAATTGATGAAATTTCAAAAGTTGCAAAATTTTTCATAATCTCATAGAAACTCATCTAGAAAATTTATTTCCAACTTTTTTACATTGAACCCTATGGAATCTGGAAGTGTAGAGAGAGGAAGCCTCTTGAAATTTTCAGAGAAACCCTAACAAAGGACCCATTCACCCCTACACAAATGAGTCATAGATCATCTTCAAAACTAAGCTATCTTTTGGTGAAAGGTATAGTCAAATATACCCTTCTCTGATCTACAATTTGAATGTAGCTTCTATCAGTATTGAGTTTAAATTTTTTGTTTGAAATATTAGATTCATTTTGGTGTTATTTTTTTATTTTTGTTTTTTCTCCCCAATGTTTTGTTTGACCTTGACCCCCATTGTTCAACCATAATGAAATACAGAGATTCCCATTTTGGATAGATTCACCTAAATGTTGTGTTATCAATTAGGATTTTATCCTTGGTATGATTGACTCAAATATCCTATTGAAACATGGAAACACTCTCTGGTTGTGGGTGACCTATGGCAAGAATGAATCTCTGAAGCAAGATGGTTCCCCTAGAAAATCACCCAAACTACAAAATTTTAAAAGGAAAAATATTTAGAAAGATAATTTGAAATGAAATCCTAAATCTAATGGCGATGTGTAAGAACTTTAACTTTTCCCTAATTTAACTCACAACCAGTTCTCAAAACAATAACTTTCACAACCTCGAAGGCATCATACAACACAAAAATGATTTGCATGAAGGTTTAAAATTTAACATAACATGCAACCTATATCACATGAAATTTCTGCACCCACAATTGCAACAATAGGAAATAAAAAGGACTCAAGAGTAGGAAAGTAACAAGTAAATCTAAACTCGAATTGACAAACTACTAAGTATTTTCTCCAATATATATCTGCAAAGTGTTTCCAATAGTGAGAATGGAAAAATATGACTAAACTGCTCTTCAAAATAGCAACTTCAAAGCCATTTCGAGCTCAAAAGAGAATCCTCAAAATTGGTGCCCAAATTTCCTCCAAACTAGATAGAGATGGAAAGTTTCTATCACAAGTGGCTTGACCCAAAAGACTCAAAAAATAAAGCTCAAATTGACTAAAAACTGAAATAGAAACTTCAGTTTGTCTAATCTTTATCTATTCTACTTGAAAAACCTCAAACTAGAAATAAAAGGTTTCTAGGAGAACTAAATGCATCTGATTTTACTGAATTTAAGTAACAATTATTAAAGGAATTTATGAGAATATTTCTTTTAATAATTTTTTACAATTTTGCACTTCGCATTTACAAAAGAAAAGACTCGAGTTAGACTTTTTTTTTGCAATTTTACAAGGAAAATACAATTTTTATGTTTTTTAGAAAAAAAAGGTAAATATATTGAGGCTTCTATGGTAATTGACTCTCCTTTGCAAATGAATAGGCTTACATGGCATTTGATATTTAGAATAAAAGTCATAAAAAATTATTTAAGACACATATCTTATGATTTTCTCAAAAATCACAAAAGATTCTAATGCAATAAAAGGAACGACCTAAGTAAGAATGGCGCCAAGGCATAGTTGAGGCATTTTAATTTTTAAAATAATGTGATAAAATCACAAAGGAAAATTATGGCACATAGTGAATCCTAGAACAAAACCATCAAATTCCTCATTTTTCTGATTATGCTTCAGAATATGGTGGATAGATGATATAATTGTTTACTTTTCCAACAAAAATGAAAAGCATTTTACTTCAATTTGGGTATGTATTTTGAAGCACCTTTTGAGTGTCTTTCACTTGCATTCTTTTTCAAAATCCTTCATGGTTGCCACTGTTGTAACACCCCATCGCGCAAACCCCAAAGGGCAACTACAAACAGAACATTTTTTTTTTAAAATATAAAGTATAAATTCTATGTTTACTAATGCAACTAACATAGCTACAATTATAGGTTAAACACCTAAGCCCCTTGGGGTACACGAAGTGACACTACATAATCTACCCAATATAAATTTTTTATAAAATTAACTTTCATAACTTCTAACATAACTCCTCCATTTAAACATTTATAAAAGGTAAGCATTAAACATGAACAAACAATATAGAAACTATACAATATTTCATAGCTAGTTTAACTTGGAAATAATAAGAACTTATTTTCTCAAATATGATACAACATCAAGCATATTTACAACAATGTATAATGTTTGAATTACAAAATGTGATTATACAATACATCATTCTACAAATAAATCTCATTATACAATTATCCAAGTTTACAATATAAGTCAACCCAATACATGGGAGAGTTACATATCAATTTAAAAGATATGACAAAAGTTCAAATACACATCTGGATGAACACAACTCAAGATCAAGCTATCACAAAAAGCCTTGCATTGAAAGGAACATCTGCCAAATAGGGAACCCAACGAGGTGTGTAGCATGTTCCACCCAACCACCCCTATGCTAGGAGTAGTTAAGAAAGGATTCCCGACCAAGAACATCAAAATATACATGTAAGACTGAACTCTAAACATGGAAAGACAATTTACACATAAAGGAAACCATAACATCAAAGACTATTCCCAAACATGACAACAATTAACAGCAAGTCATAACAATAAACCACTTCCTACACATAACAACAATAAATCACCAAACATATCAATAGACCACTTCTAGAGGATTCCAATAAAACAACACATAAGGGAATGCTAGAGGAGAGTGTCATCACATGGCCTTACATGGATTATCCAGACATCCTATCACAAGGTGCCACCTCCATCTATGGTTATCTTGACTGCCTATCTCAAGGCGCCGCTCCATAGGGTGACTCATGCAGAATCTTGAATTTATCGTAAAGACAAGATCATGATTATGCCAACCATGGCCTTCTTGGCCACCTATAGTCTATGGAAGCCCTAACAGGCGAATGAGGAAACTATAATTATCTTATTAATATTTAACTACCAATCCCCTAATTAATTAGTTAGGTTTTCACCTTTTACTCTAACTCTAATGTGGGTTATCTTGACAAACCCTTTGTGTTCCAACGCCCACGTAGAGCCACTCTCCCTAGAAACCCCAAAATACATCAAAATCAAAGGGGTTGTACCCACAAGTACTCAAAACACAGGATAGAACAATTATGAGGAATAAACATCTTGCTATAATCATATGACTCACTTACCTAAACAAAATGATTGCAAACTCAAAGTAGACTCAAAATCACAACCATAAACAAAAAGGAATCAAATATCAAATATAAAATCCACATAACTTAATTCACCAATTTTCCCAAGCCTATGGAAGTTTAACAATAACTTTATCTCCTATTAAAGGTTGACTAACTTGAGGATCCCCACATGTTGATAACCCAACTCAAGAAACTCAATGAAGAACTCAAGAAAGTCTAGAAATAACTAATTATTCACCATCAAGGAATTGTTTAATAATACAAATTCACAAAATAGATTAAGATATTGTGCTACAAGAAATCTATTCCAGAAATCAAACTACTGTCTTACTCAAATTATTTCATTAAATAAAAACACTCAAATAAATTTGAATTAAAGGCACACAAATAAATTTGTTAAAATACCATCTTCAATTTTGTCCAATAAGAACTCAAACACATCGTAAATAACTTGTGAAATATTTTTCCATAATTTAACTAAATGAATATGTATGTATATATAACATTTATTTTCTTCAATTTAAATTAACATTATAAAATAATCCATATAAATAAATAAATATACAAATTTATATATATACATAGATATATATATAGGGTATGTCCAGGACCATGATGGAGCAAAAAGTGGCAATATGATGGGTATGCGGCTGATGACATTCTTTTTATCCAAAATCGATGAAATGAAAAAAGGTTTTTAAAGGACATTCTCAACTTTCCACCAATATAAAATATTCTTTACTTTGAATTTAATAAATAATAATTATTCATTTTCTATTTGAATTACAACTAAAGTCTTCATTCATAGGCTGATTGAAAAACATTTATAGCTTTCAAATGGTATCACATTTTTTGAATCAAAAACATGGATCACATTATATGCTTCACATACTAAAGGATTAAAACAAGAAAATTTGAATTTCATGGAGTTTTGACCAAGTTAAGGTGGTCAGACATGCAATTTTTTTATATTTTTAAAAATTTGTAATAAAAAATTCATAACTAATTATTTACTTCGAAAATAATTACATAAAAATATGCATCACATCAGGACATGAATCCCCTACTTATATCTATAATCTTATAGAAAAATATTATCATTTTATTGTGGTTAGGGTGGTTAGACAAACACCTACTTCCTATTTTTTCCATGAAATTTAAGTACTACTGCATTGAAATTTCAAATTTTCACCAAATAGATTTTTTCTTTTTTTAAACAAACCTATTTGTTTAGAAACTAAATTCAATTTTCTACAAATTCTATTCTTACATATTTTTGAAATAATATATATAACTTATTCAAATTTTTATGTGAAGTTGCCTAACTCTATTTTTTTTGAATTTATTGCCACTTAAGGGCCTATTTTTTCCATGATGATCCCACACATACCCTATATATATATATATATATATAATATGTATATTACAAACTAAATTTAATAACTTTCAATTTAATACAAATTTAAATTCACATAAAGTTCTTAAAAAAAAAAATTATTTTATATGTTAGTGGTGCGTAGCTAGGGAACTGCGTCCTCCCTGTGGGGAGGCTACAACCCCACCAGGGATATGCCTTGCAGCCCATCATTGTTGTGTGTAGCCTCAGTGGCTGCACCCACCCCTTTTGGGGTGTGGGGAGGGTCGCCCCCCCAAAATACTTTATATTTAAAAAAAAAATTAAAATTAAAATTTCGTACAGACGAAATGAAAAATGGATCAGATAGGCATTAATAATATTTTTTGGACATAGTCTTATGATAATCAATATATATATATATTGTATATATATATATATGTATATATATTATATATATGTGTATATACATACATATATATATATATATATATATATTCATGGAATTTATAGATATATGTTTTAAATTCACAGATAAATTAAGTTCTCAGGAACAGTAAATTTACCAGCATAAATTATTTTGAAAATTTTATTTTCTTTTCAAAAAGATGGAATAAATTGGACAACAAAACACTAAATTTAACTATAGGTAATATTCAAAAAATTGTAGAGAAGTTTTCAAATTTTCCTAAGTTTTACCAGAGTGTTTTATTTAAAAATCCACAGAAGTTTTTATTTTCAAATTCCACAATTTTAGATATAGGTTTCTACTGCAACTTATAGAGCTATTGGTTGAAAAAATTCATTTAAAGAGGTTCTCTAATTTTATTGTGCAATTTTTCTACAGGGGTAACAAAATTATAAGAGCAAAATTGTATAATTTTCCTACAGGGTAACAAAATTATAATGGCAAACTTTTGCAATCAGGAACAAAAAACACAAATTTTCTACAAAGGAACTTCTAAATTTTACATAGGGTACAGTCAATTCTTCTTACACAAAAAAATAAACTTTTCAAAATAAGAAATCATTCAAACCAAAAGATAGTAAGGAACCTATTTTCTGAAGCCTGTAGAAGCAAAAGTTTTGCCAAGATTTTCCTCTAAAACCTCCAGCTATTAAACTCTTCCCAGAAGCTTCACCTCCAGCCAAGAATACAAATCTAGAAAAATTCTATAGCCTTTCACAAACTATTTCTCCAAAGTTAAATGAGAAGAAAGCACACAAAAACCACACACTGTTCTTCAGCCAAAATTTTTCCATAAAGAAATTTATGTTACCCCCATGCCCATATTCTCTCCGAGAATATTTTCCCACAAGAAATTCATTAATTACCCACTTATTCCTGTAAACCTCCAATAAAAGAAATCAATAAATTTTTAATCAATTTTATTTATTTATTATATTATTTTATTTATTTTTCAATAATAATAATATAGCTTTATAAGCTATTTAGTTAACTTAAGAATTCAATAGCAAATTTAACATTCTAAATATCAACAAAGAAAAGTTAATTTTATTTAAACTATCCATTAATCAAGAATATTATTCAATTAACTTAATCATAATTAACTATAATAACTCTATCAATTAAATATATTAATTGATTACACATAACTATAATTAATTAAACCACAAACTAAAATATTAATCAACACTAAACAATCACACACAAAGAAAAGTTTGAAACAAAATAACATCGGACCCATAGATGACGAACTTGGGATGGGAACACTTTCTTAACCACTCCTTATTTCAACATCAATCCCATTGAGTTTATGGGACACGCTCAAACCTAACAAGCAGGTGGAGTTGGTGTCCAATACCTACATCATGCATAGAAAAAAATGTCATGCAACATGTAAATCACCATTGCAGACACACCGTGAAAGGTAATTGTAGGGTAACAGGCCACTTGCAAGCAAGTGATGCCACTCTATCATTTCACCAAGACACACTAGCAAACACATTAGACACCATAATAGCATAAAAATCACAACATCACCATATATATCATTAAGAAACACCATTATGTAGCCATATAACATAATCACCATGAAATGCATCATATAACAACATATGTAATATGCAGTGCAACAAATCAACCAAACTACAAATCCACGCACAACCAAAATGGTGAACTATTCACCCACACAACTAAGTACAAAATCCACCCATAAGAGTAACAACAACATGAGGGTATTACATCCTCCCCTCCTAGAATATGGCTTACTCCTGGAAGCCACTAAATAAATATGGTTACACCTCTGTAATTTAGGATGCATGCTCACATGTCATTAAAGTCTCAACAATTGTCTTCTTGGCTACTCAAGACCTCTACAAAACTAGTCTCTATATCTCAGGCGGGTCACGACTATGATACTTACATAATTGGGAAATATTTTACCACGATACCATTATGATATTGTTGGTAACAAGGGACAATCTAATTAACTCATTTACTTGAATGATTAATTATTAGGTTAAGAACAACTTTTAATTTAATTCTTTCCTACTTGTTCCCCTTATCAAACAATTCCTTGTATTCATTAATAAACTACAATCTATATCATAGCATTAATATTAGTATAAAAAATATATATCTACACATTAAAACTTATTATAATCTATTTCCCTTGCTCTCACTACCCATTATAAAATAAAGTTAATCATTTACTTGGAAACCATACATCTTGAATCTATAACTAAGAAAGAGTGTTTATCACTAAATGGAAATTATGAACTATCAAATTATAAAGTATGATAGAATACCTCTTATGTTTGATTAATGAATATAATTTAAGTCATTTATTTCTGTATAAATCTTAATCAACAATTACTATTACCACAACACCTAATATGCAAAACTATACTATTAGAAAATTACAATTTCTATCACATTATACCGATTCATACATAGATAATGCACGTTTATGTATATATATAAACTAGCATGCTATCAAATTCAAAATATATTGCTTGATGCAATAATCCAAAATGGTATATGTCCTTGCTCACAAATTACAACAAAAAGGAGAGAACGCAAAACCGAGGAGGATAACTACTGTACAGGAAACACTGTCCTAACAAGAAAACACACTCCCTCAAAGAAAGGCAAGTGAAAACAAGCACAAAATTGTGATAAATATGCCTTAAACAAAAGAAGGGATAATTTCAGATGATACAAGATTAACCATTACTGTTTATGGACTACAACAAAAGAATTAAAACCATATCATCTTGAACACATTCCTAGTAGTCATCAATGTAAGTCCGGGGAAAAGAAGAGTACACAAACACAAATGTAACTATAAACCAATGCAACATAAAATGCAAATGTCAATATGATGGAAAGTCACATGTGTTACACACAAAAAAATTAGCAATGATCTAGTACAATGGAAAACCAAGCAGAGAGAAGTTAATTCCAACCATAAAGAAATTCCAGTTGTCCCTAACATAAGCGTTTGAATCAAATTTTTAGACCAATGTATTACTCCATCGAATAGTAATTATAGACAATGTAGTTTTGGTTCATGGGTTGAACTGCCAATCTTCACCTGACTTAAGCCATAGAATTACAAACATGCCCTCCAAAATGAATTTCTAACACCAATGAATATGTAGAGATAACTCAAGGATCACTATGCATAAACTATAAGCACAAGAAGACCATAATACAAAAACTATCCATGAGAAAATTTAGGGTTAATGGTTAAGGGAAATTCTTTTTGCACATAGTAGAACTCCCTCAGTGTATTACATATATTATTTTCATCATGTGCACAAAACTGGTGGTGCCTAAGGATCATATACTATCGTAGGCTAAGTATCATCTATAAAATCAAAAGAGAATAGGCTATTTATATCAAGTGACATTTAACATGGTATGCTGGAAATTTTATGATATGTCATGCTTAATAATATTTACCACAATGGTTTGATTGATTTAGTAGCTATATATACTCAGGAAAACATACATGCATCAAGGCAAAAATTGAAAACTATGATAAATTGTGACTATGTGGTTGGAAAGAAAAGAGTGCAACCAGTGAAGGTTAAAGACATGATGAACAATAAGGGAGCATTGAATTTAGGATACAATAAGGACCATGATATGCATACAAAGATCAAATATTAATTTAGAGTACTGTAGTTATAACACAAAGAATAGGAACCAAAAATTGAATACCAAACTCAATCTACATTCATGAATGCAACTATACTACCAAGATGTAGACTTCACAGTAAATCAAAAGGTTTACTATTGATGCAAAACTAACATATAATGAACTTCAAGCTATAAGTAATGAGTCAGAAAAGCAAGGAAAGAAGGATGCACCGAAGCTCAGAAACATTCAAACAAATACCAATAGCTATAAGACTAGGGTATCAAATTCTATAATAGAGTACAAAGTTCCGCGTTGAACATCAAGTATTAAAATAGGTAATCAATCATTTGCAACCACAAATAAAAAGAGAAAATTACTTTTGCATAAAATGGTTAAACGAATGAAAAATCCAACTATCAAGAAATCACCAACTAAGATAGGACATAACACATTAGTGTCAAAAGTTCAAACTTCATCTTAACCTCAAAATACTATAAAATCCTAGTATAACTATTCACATCAATAAATCAATATTTTTCAACTTCTCCATTTACACACCAGGAAATTTTACTTTATTCACTTTTCAGTACAAGTTCCAACACATTTAAATCCAAAAGACCAAGTCTCCACACCACAACATTCAAGAAAACACCACTCTTTAGTACATAACACAAACATTATAATAGAGTATCACACATACTAGTAATTCATATTGTCAACCAGTTCAAACTAAAGGGTGCTCCTGCACCAACAAAAACTTATAGTATCAAGTACATTATTAAAAAGGGTTCACAAAACAAAGGTGCCTACTCTCATTTCTCCAAAGGACACTTTTCTGGATCCTCATCCGAGTCCCTCATGGTCGTCTTAGTGGAGGGGTGATGTACTCGTATGAATTCTACCTCCTCTTTTGTCAGCTTGGGGGCATGGGATCCACATCCCAACGGCCAGTCTCAAACTACTGATGGATTCTTGGTCCTAGTAACAAGTTTAGATTCAATGGCTTTTCTACTTTCTTCTATCTTGATCTAGACTAGAGCGTGTGCTAGGGTTTCATCATCAAAGATTTCTTCTAACAATTGGCCTACTTGCACTTTCTTCATGCCTTAATACTCTAGGTTCATACAACGACCTATGGGATTGCTTTGGGAACTTTGTAGTTCCTCACACTCTGAACCATGAGAGCTCAAAAGTGATGGACTTTGGCGGTTGGCCCCACGGCCACAACCTCTACCCTTAGGCATGATCCTGCACAACAATTGGGTTATGTGAGATCAAGAGTTAACACAAGGTTGCCTAATGGACTCAAACTACCTAGAGTATCCGGTTTTCGCAAACATGGCTCTGATACCAAGTTGTAATGCCCTATCGCACAAACCGCAAAGGACAACTAAGAAAGCAACATTTTTTTTTTAAATACAAATTATAAATTCTATGTTTACTAATGCAACTAACATAACTGTACAATTACAAGTTAAACACCTAAGTCCCTTGGGGTACACGAAGTGACATTACATAATCTACCCAATAGCAAAATTTAATAAGAATAACTTTCATAACTTCTAACATAACTCCTCCATTTAAACATTTATAAAAGGTAAGCATTAAACAAGAACAAACCATATAGAAACTATACAAGATTTCATAGCCAATTTAACTTGGAAATAATAAGAACTTATTTTCTCAAATATGATACAACATCAAGGATATTTACAACTATGGATAATGTTTGAATTACAAAATGTGATTATACAATACATCATTCTACAAATAAATCTCATTATAAAATTATCCAAGTTTACAATATAAGTCAACCCAATACATGGGGGAGTTACATATCAATTTACAAGATATGAAAAAAGTTCAAATACACATTTGGATGAACACAACACAAGATCAAGTGGTCACAACAATCCCTGCACTAAAAGGAACATCTACCACATAGGGAACCCAATGAGGTGCATAGCACATTCAACCTGACCACCCCCGTGCTAGGAGTGGTTAAGAAAGGATTCCCGACCAAGAACATCAAAAGATAAACTCAAGTCTGAACTCTAAAAATGGAAAGACAATTTACACATAAAGGAAACCATAACATCATAGACTATTCCTAAACATGACAACAGTTAACACCAAGTCATAAAAATAAACCACTTCTAAAACACAACTTTAACAAATCACCAAACATATCAATAGACCACTTCTAGAGGATTCCAATAAAACAACACATAAGGGAATTCTAGAGGAGAGTGTCATTGCATGGCCTTACATGGATTATGCAAACATCCTATCACAAGGTGTCACCTCCATCTATGGTTATCCTGACTGCCTATCTCAAGGTGCCACTCCATAGGGTGACTCATGCGGAATCATGAATTTCTCATAAAGACAAGATCACGATTATGTCAACCATGGCCTTCTCGGCCACCTATAGTCTATGGAAGCCCTAATAGGAAAACAAGGAAGCTATAATTATCTTATTAATATTTAACTACCCATCCCCTAATTAATTAGTTAGGTTTTCACTTTTTACTCTAACTCGAATGTGGGTTATCCTGGTAGCCCCTTTGTGCGTCAATGCCCACATAGAGCCACTCTCCCTAGAACCCCAAACATAGATCAAAATATAAGGGGTTGTACCCACAAGTAAACATAGGATAGAACAATCACGAGGCAAAACCATCTCGCTATAATCATATGACGCAATTACCTAAACAAAATGATTGCAAACTCAAAGTAGACTCAAAATCACAACAATAAACAAAATGGAATCAATTATCAAATATAAAAGCCACATAACTTAATTCACCAATTTTCCCAAGCCTTTGGAAGTTTAACAATAACTTTATCTCCTATTGAAGGTTGACTAACTTGAGGAACCCCACATGTTGATAACCCAACTCAATAAACTCAATGAAGAACTCAAGAAAGTCTAGAAATAACTAATTATTCAACATCAAGGAATTATTTAATAACACAAATTCACAAAATAGATTAAGATATCGCACTACAAGAAATCTATTCCAGAAATCAAACTCCCATCTTACTCAAATTAATTTATTCAATAAAAACACTCAAAGAGATTTGACTTAGAGGCACACAAATAAATTTGTTAAAATACCTTCTTCAATTTTGTCTAACAAGAACTCAAAAACATCGTAAATAAGTTGCGAAATATTTTTCCATAATTTAACCAAATCAATATGTATGTATATATAGCATTTATTTTCTTCAATTTAAATTAACATTATAAAATAATCCATATAAATAAATAAATATACATATTTATATATATACATATACATATATACATATATATATACATATATAAATATATATAATTTGTATATTACAAACTAAATTTAATAACTTTCAATTTAATCCAAATTTAAATTCACAAAAAGTTCTTAAAAAAAAGAGCATATTTGATATGTTAGTGGTGCGTAGCTGGGAACTACATCCTCCCTATGGGGAGGCCGCAACCCCACTAGGGACGCACCAAGCAGCCCATGGCTGTTGTGCCCATCCTTGATGGCTATTCTCACCCCTTTTGGGGTGTGGGCAAGGTAACCACCCCCCAAAAAAATACTTTATATTTAAAAAATATATATATATTTTAAAATTTGGTACGGACGGAATGAAAAATGGATTACATACACATTAATAATATTTTATGAACAAAAGTTTATGATAATCAATATATATATTGTAATACCCCTCCTCTTACTGGTAGGATTTAGTATTTTTCAATGCGGTTGTTTGCTACTTGTGATGATGATGATATTGTTTGATTTGGTTAGTTAGACGTTAGATGATGCTATTGTTTCATTATGGACGTGATTATTTCGTATGAGAGTATGGTTGGTTATATTAGTTGATTTTTAGAATTATGATATGATGCAGTGATTTAATTAGATATGTTTTGAGATGATTGTTAGTTAGAAATGTTGATTTATTGGTTATATTATAATTGTTAGAATAGGTGTGATGAAGGACAATATGGCATCACTCATTCGCGAGTGCCCTGCTATGTTGCGATTCCTTCTCACAATGCAGTACTTTGATTTAATGCTTTGATTTTATATATATATGTATGCACATGTACACAAATTTGCTTGTATGCAGGATTTGCAGGTATAAGTCTCGATTCCACCTGCTTCAGCAGGACAGGGCGAGCACCAATAGCCCAAAGGTTAAATGTTGAAATAGAGGTGACGATGAAGTCCTCCCGTCCCATGATGTCAGATCGTCTTGTTTGATTTGGTATTGTTCATTTTTGTAATTGTCGTCATTTGTGGTTTGTGTTTTGTATTTTGTCGTCTTTTGATTAAGGTGGTATTTTATAAGTTATGATTATTTAATTGATGTTGATATTTTATAAGTGTGAATTAGTTAATTAAATATGGATAATAATTGTTTATTTTAATGTTGATTTATTTGTATTAAAATATTTAAATGATTTATTTAAATTTTATAAGGTCATGTGTTGTAATTAAATGATAATTAAATAGTAAATGGGCTTTAATTATTTTAATCAATTATCTGGTGGAGGATAATTATTAGAATAATTTATTTAAATTAAATAAGTAGTGTGATGTGCAAGTAAAGTTGCAAAAATAGAAATAAAAGCAATAAAACAAATAAAAGAATAAAAAGATTGTGTGAGCCAACAGGAATGGAGATCTGGGAAAAAGCTAGCTTTTAAAGAATTGATTTTCTTTTAATTTTGATTTTTGAGAATTTTTGAAGGATGGACATTATATTTTTATTTAATTATGAATTTTGGGAAGTTTTTACACACACATAGATATTGTTACAGAGGTTGTGCAAGAGATGGGCTTTGTATTCTGGAAATTTTGAAAGGGTATTGGAAATCTTCTGTTGTATTTGGAGGAGAGTTTTAGAGAGAGATTGTCAATTTGTTTCTGGTGAATGTTCTGGAGAGTCTTCTGAACAACAAAATAGGATTCAAGTTCGAAGGTGAAGTTCTGTGGAGGAGATTTGGAGGCACGATCAAGAACACTTCGAGGGCATCAGAATCAACCAGGCACCTGTAGAATTTTGAATAAGCGTTGGACATCAGGTTCCTCTTATATCTTCTTTCTAGTACCTTCCTTTTTATCTTTCTGCTTCAGAGAAAACAAAACAAAATCTATTAGATGTGATTTGTGTGGATAGGAAAAGAAAACTGTTGTTGAATTGAAAATTAGGAAAAGATATTAAACTTGAACTTTTGAAAAGAGAAGAAAATATATGGTACTGAACTATTTTCCATTTTGTCAAAAACAAAAGAAAACCCTTATCTTCTGAAATATTCAACTTATCAATGATAGGATTGAAAATAAAAACAAAAAAGGGACTTCCTTTTTGAAAATAACATTTTTGAGGATTTATAAATATATATACTTATATATGGAGTATTCATGGCTCTGGATATTATTCTGTTTCTCTGTATTTCTCTCCTCTATTTTTCTTAAGTACTTATGAAAGTTATATATATATACCTTTATTTAAATTGATACAGATGCAGACCCTAAGATTTTATAGGAGAACCTGTGGCGGCCATACGCCTGGCCATCAATGAAATCTATTAATTTTGAATTTTCTTTAAAAAAATAAAAATAAAATTTCAAAGTTGTGAAATCAAAATTTTTATTTTATTAAAGATTTTGTATTGGGGTTGGGAGGGCACGGCAGGCCGTACCCACCACCCCCTGTGGCGGACTCCACAGCAGTCCTTACGGACTGCTGCGCGCAACAGCCGCAGGCTGCTGTAGGCACGGCATGAGGACTGCCTAGCACACTAAAACTTAATTGTTTTAAAATATTTTAAGTATGTTTTTTTTAGTTTCATTTTTTTTTTGTTTATTTAATATGAATATATATATATATTTATATTTTTTAAATGTATTTGATCATTTTCAAAATATAATGATGGCTTTTATAAATAAAATTATAATTAATTTAGGTAATATTAGTTTTTTCAAGATGGGTTACAATTATTTAATGTTAATGTAATTCATTATAATTTAATAATGTAGATTTGTATTGTTTCCAAATGCTCAATTTTGTTGTAAATAAGTAATTATTTTATGTATTTTAAAATGGGCACCGTTTAAGTTATTGTTTGATTTAACAATTATGTTAGACAATATTTTAGTCTTTTATTGTGATTGTAGACCTTGTTGAGATTATCGAATTTAATTGCATAAACGGAGAATGGAAAACAAACGTACTGGTGCAACCTTGTAAATTGTGATGTGAATTTTCCTGTTCTGTCATATGTTTTTCTTTATAGCTTTGTGTTGTCCCGTGGGAACCCTATCGTATTTTAACCTTAGTCCAGAGGCATGTTTATTGTTGAAGTTGTCTTCGTCTTGGTTATACCTTTGGTTTTGAAGCTTTGTAATTTATGCTTGGAAGGGTTGGATGTTTTCTTATGATAGTTTGTTATGGGTTGACGCGAGAGGAATAATACCTCACATGTGTGGATTCGAGTATTATATTTTCTATGATTTGGTCCAACCCTTGCCAATTTGAGATAAGTTAGGGGTCATAGGTGGGAGAGTGGCTCTTCGTGGGCACCGACGCCTCAGGATGAGGAAGGGCTTAGGATAACCCACGAATGAGTAAGCTAAACAAGTGATAACCTAAACAATAGATTTAGGGGGTTGGGTAGTTTAAAAACACAAGATAATAAAACATTGGATTCCTCAGCTATGCATTAGGGCTACCTTAGACTAGTGATAGACTGAGAAGGCCGTGGTCGGCAAAGTCGTAGTCTCATCTTCATGAGAGATTATCAGCTCCGCATTAGCTACCCTATGGTGCTAGCGCCTTAGTAGGAGGAAGGGCTAGGTGATCCATAGATGGGTGTTGGCGCCTCGGTTAGGAGGAAGTGCCAGGGGATCCTATGAGAGCTATGCGATGACACTCTCCACTAGACATCCTTGTTCTTGTTTCTTATCGCATCTGGATATTGTTATATTTATGTCATTTCTGATTGTAGGTCTAGGGAATCCATAGGTGGGTGTGGGCGCCTTAGTTGGAGGAAGTGCCAGGGGATCCCATGAGAGTTATGCGATGACCCTTCCCACTTGACACCCTTGTGCTTTGTTGTTGCTACCTGCCTCTGGATGTTATCTCTTTATGATGTTTCTTTGAATTAGTGTGAATTTGATTCATGATTGTTAAGTGATAGTACTTCATGTTATTGTGATGAGTTTCTTGGTTTTAACTTGTTATGTGATTTGAGAACGTCGATGGTTGTGCATTGCATGCTTGAGTTGTACTTGTTTTGTATCATGTTGAGTCGGTTTGACATTCATGGTCGGGTTCACTTCCTCGTCACCTCTGAGCATGGGGGGTGAGTTACTTGTAATTCACATGGTTGGGTGGAACGTGCTCCGCACCCGTTGGGTTCCCCATCAGTGTCGTGTCTTCTCAGCTTTTCGCAGTGGAGTTGTACCAGTGATCAGTTGTACTTCAGATTTCATTATACTTGTATCAATCCCTATGTTGGGAAGTTCAATGTAATTCAGTACCAAAGATTGTAATGTAATATTAAAACAATGATGTAATAGTTAGGTTTATTTGTATCTTGTTAAAAGATTTATCATGGATGTAATTATGCGATGTCTATCTCACTCGCATCATGATTATTGGATGTATCATTGTATATGGTTATCACAAATTAAATGGTTATGTTATATTCTTTATCTTTATTCTGTTGAGTTGTTGCGATGTAACCTCTCGTGCCCCATAGAACCAAGTGTATTAATGCTATGTGTTATGCTATGTGGTTATGGTTTAATGATATTGTATGTTTCATTTTATTATTTAAAAAAAAAATTATTTGCATTATGTGTGATTCTCTGGGGTTTGCACGACGGGCGTTACAACTTGGTATCAGAGCATAGGTTCATACACTGGGCACTATGTGTGCTCACTATGTAACCTTGTGTTTAGTCCCTAGAGTCTAGAGTTTCATTTTTTTTGTTTGTGTTGTGTTTATTGTGAACCTAAGTTTCTTCCGTTAGCCGGTCTTAAGGAAATGGTGCAGGAAACTGATGGGAAAGGATAGGATCCTTGGTGTAGTGTGCAATGCATCGATATCCTTCCTATCAAGGATGCACTATGAACCCTTGTGTCATTGTGTGATGTGGTTTCCAGTGATGTGAGTTATGTGTGTGGTTTGTGGCATGATCTCTGCATGATTGTTGTGTGCTTACTCTTATCTATTTAATGGCTCCCTGGAGTAAGCCATATCCTTGGGGGGGAGGATGTAATACCCCCATGTTACTAATACTTGTATTATTATTTCTTACTCTTATGTGTGAGCTTGATTCTATTTTCTATTGGTGATTACTTCACCGTCTTGGTGTGGGTGGATGCCTCCCATATTAGGGAATCTTATTTCCTTTTGTTTACCGGCTTCCAGGGGTAAGCCAATTTTATGAGGGGGAGGATGTAATACCCCTCCTCTTACTGGTAGGATTTAGTATTTTTCAATGCGGTTTTTTGCTACTTGTGACGATGATGATATTGTTTGATTTGGTTAGTTAGATGTTAGATGATGCTATTGTTTCATTATGGACATGATTATTTCGTATGAGAGTATGGTTGGTTATATTAGTTGATTTTCAGAATTATGATATGATGCAGTGATTTAATTAGATATGTTTTGAGATGATTGTTAGTTAGAAATGTTGATTTATTGGTTATATTATAATTGTTAGAATAGGTGTGATGAAGGACAATATGGCATCACTCATTCGCGAGTGCCCTGCTATGTTACGATTCCTTCTCACAATGTACTACTTTGATTTAATGCTTTGATTATATATATATATATGTATGCACATGTACACAACTTTGTTTGTATGCAGGATTTGTAGGTATAAGTCTCGATTCCACCTGCTTCGGCAGGATAGGGCGAGCACCAATATCCCAACGGTTAAATGTTGAAACAAAGGTGACGATGAAGTCCTCCCGTCCCATGATGTCAGATCGTCTTGTTTGATTTGGTATTGTTCATTTTTTTAATTGTCGTCATTTGTGGTTTGTGTTTTGTATTTTGTCGTCTTTTGATTAAGGTGGTATTTTATAAGTTATGATTATTTAATTGATGTTGATATTTTATAAGTGTGAATTAGTTAATTAAATATGGATAATAATTGTTTATTTTAATGTTGATTTATTTGTATTAAAATATTTAAATGATTTATTTAAATTTTATAAGGTCATGTGTTGTAATTAAATGATAATTAAATAGTAAATGCGCTTTAATTATTTTAATCAATTATCTGGTGGAGGATAATTATTAGAATAATTTATTTAAATTAAATAAGTAGTGTCATGTGCAAGTAAAGTTGCAAAAACAGAAATAAAAGCAATAAAACAAATAAAAGAATAAAAAGATTGTGTGAGCCAACAGGAATGGAGATCTGGGAAAAAGCTAGCTTTTAAAGAATTGATTTTCTTTTAATTTTGATTTTTGAGAATTTTTGAAGGATGGACATTATATTTTTATTTAATTATGAATTTTGGGAAGTTTTTACACACACATAGATATTGTTACAGAGGTTGTGCAAGAGATGGGCTTTGTATTCTGGAAATTTTGAAAGGGTATTGGAAATCTTCTGTTGTATTTGGAGGAGAGTTTTAGAGAGAGATTGTCAATTTGTTTCTGGTGAATGTTCTGGAGAGTCTTCTGAACAACAAAATAGGATTCAAGTTCGAAGGTGAAGTTCTATGGAGGAGATTTGGAGGCACGATCAAGGAACACTTTGAGGTCATCAGAATCAACCAGGCACCTGTAGAATTTTGAATAAGTGTTGGACATCAGGTTCCTCTTATATCTTCTTTCTAGTACCTTCCTTTTTATCTTTCTGCTTCAGAGAAAACAAAACAAAATCTATTAGATGTGATTTGTGTGGATAGGAAAAGTAAACTGTTGTTGAATTGAAAATTAGGAAAAGATATTAAACTTGAACTTTTGAAAAGAGAAGAAAATATATGGTACTGAACTATTTTCCATTTTGTCAAAAACAAAAGAAAACCCTTATCTTCTGAAATATTCAACTTATCAATGATAGGATTGAAAATAAAAACAAAAAAAGGGACTTCCTTTTTGAAAATAACATTTTTGAGGATTTATAAATATATATACTTATATATGGAGTATTTATGGCTCTGGATATTATTTTGTTTCTCTGTATTTCTCTCCTCTATTTTTCTTAAGTACTTATGAAAGTTATATATATATATATACCTTTATTTAAATTGATACAGATGCAGACCCTAAGATTTTATAGGAGAACCTGCAGCGGCTGTACGCCTGGCCATCAATGAAATCTATTAATTTTGAATTTTCTTTAAAAAAAATAAAAATAAAATTTCAAAGTTGTGAAATCAAAATTTTTATTTTATTAAAGATTTTGTATTGGGGTTGGGAGGGCACGGCAAGCCGTACCCACCCACCCCCTGTGGCGGATTTCCACAGCAGTCCTTACGGACTGCTGCGTACAACAGCCGTAAGGGCTGCTGTACAGCCCACGGCAGTCCGTGGGACTGCCTAGTAAAAACTTAATTGTTTTTAAATATTTTAAGTATGTTTTTTTTAGTTTCATTTTTTTTTTGTTTATTTAATATGAATATATATATATATATATATATATATTTATATTTTTTAAATGTATTTGATCATTTTCAAAATATAATGATGGCTTTTATAAATAAAATTATAATTAATTTAGGTAATATTAGTTTTTTCAAGATGGGTTACAATTATTTAATGTTAATGTAATTCATTATAATTTAATAATGTGGATTTGTATAGTGTCCAAATGCTCAATTTTGTTGTAAATAAGTAATTATTTTATGTATTTTAAAATGGGCACCGTTTAAGTTATTGTTTGATTTAACAATTATGTTAGACAAGATTTTAGTCTTTTATTGTGATTGTAGACCTTGTTGAGATTATCGAATTTAATTGCATAAATGGAGAATGGAAAACAAACTTACTGGTGCAACCTTGTAAATTGTGATGTGAATTTTCCTGTTCTGTCATATGTTTTTCTTTATAGCTTTGTGTTGTCCCTTGGGAACCCTATCGTATTTTAACCTTAGTCCAGAGGCATGTTTATTGTTGAAGTTGTCTTCGTCTTGGTTATACCTTTAGTTTTGAAGCTTTGTAATTTATGCTTGGAAGGGTTGGACGTTTTCTTATGATAGTTTGTTATGGGTTGTCGCGAGAGGAATAATACCTCGCATGTGTGGATTCGAGTATTATATTTTCTATGATTTGGTCCAACCCTTGCCAATTTGAGATAAGTTAGGGGTCATAAGTGGGAGAGTGGCTCTTCGTGGGTGCCGGCGCCTCAGGATGATGAAGGGCTCAGGATAACCCACGAATGAGTAAGCTAAACAAGTGATAACCTAAACAATAGATTTAGGGGGTTGGGTAGTTTAAAAACACAAGATAATAAAACATTGGATTTCTCAGCTATGCATTAGGGCTACCTTAGACTAGTGATAGACTGAGAAGGCCATGGTCGGCAAAGTCATAGTCTCATCTTCATGAGAGATTATCGGCTCCACATTAGCTACCCTATGGTACTGGTGCCTCTATAGGAGGAAGGGCCAGGTGATCCATAGATGGGTGCCGACGCCTTGGTTAGGAGGAAGTGCCAGGGGATCCCATGAGAGCTATGTGATGACACTCTCCACTAGACATCCTTGTTCTTGTTTCTTATCGCATCTGGATATTGTTATATTTATGTCATTTCTAATAGTAGGGCTAGGGAATCCATAGGTGGGTGTGGGTGCCTCAGTTGGAGGAAGTGCCAGGGGATCCCATGAGAGTTATGTGATGAACCTTCCCACTTGACACACTTGTTCTTTGTTGTTGCTACCTGCCTCTGGATGTTATCTCTTTATGATGTTTCTTTGAATTAATGTGAATTTGATTCATGATTGTTAAGTGATAGTACTTCATGTTATTGTGATGAGTTTCTTGGTTTTACCTTGTTATGTGATTTGAGAACGTCGATGGTTATGCATTGCATGCTTGAGTTGTACTTGTTTTGTATCATGTTGAGTCAGTTTGACATTCATGGTCGGGTTCACTTCCTCGTCACCTCTGAGCATGGTGGGTCAGTTACTTGTAATTCACATGGTTGGGTGGAATGTGCTCCGCACCCGTTGGGTTCCCCATCAGTGTCATGTCTTCTCAGCTTTCCGCAGTGGAGTTGTACCAGTGATCAGTTGTACTTCATATTTCATTATACTTGTATCAATCCCTATGTTGGGAAGTTCAATGTAATTCAGTACCAAAAATTGTAATGTAATATTAAAACAATGATGTAATAGTTAGGTTTATTTGTATCTTATTAAAAGATTTATCATGGATGTAATTATGCGATGTCTATCTCACTCGCATCATGATTATTGGATGTATCATTGTATATGGTTATCACAAATTAAATGGTTATGTTATATTCTTTATCTTTATTCTATTGAGATGTTGCGATGTAACCTCATGTGCCCCAGAGAACCAAGTGTATTAATGCTATGTGTTATGCTATGTGGTTATGGTTTAATGATATTGTATGTTTCATTTTATTATTTAAAAAAAAAAAAAAAAAATTGCATTGTGTGTGATTCTCTGGGGTTTGCACGACGGGCGTTACATATATATATATATATATATATATATATATATATATATATATATATATATATATATATATATATATATATATACATATATATATATATATTATATATATGTGTATACATATATATATATATTATATATGTGTATATACATACATATATATATATATATATATATATATATTCATGGAATTTATAGATATATGTTTTAAATTCACAGATAAATTAAGTTCTCAGGAACAGTAAATTTACCAGCAAAAATTCTTTTGAAATTTTTCTTTTCTTTTCAAAAAGATGGAATAAATTGGAAAAAAAATCACTAAATTTAACTACAAGTAATATTAAAAAAATTGCAAAGAAGTTTTCTAATTTTCCTAAGTTTTACTAGAGTGTTTTATTTAAAAATCCACCTAATTTTTTATTTTCAAATTCCACAATTTTAGATATAGGTTTCTACTACAACTTATAGAGCTATTGGTTTAACAACTTCATTTAACGAGGTTCTCTAATTTTAGTGTGCAATTTTTCTACAGGGGTAACAAAATTATAACGGAAAAATTATGTAATTTTCCTACAGGGTAAAAAAATTATAATGGAAAACTTCTGTAGCCGGGAACACAAAACATAAATTTTCTATAGAGGAACTTCTAAATTTTACAAAGGGTGCAGTCAAATCCTCTTACACAAAAAAGCAAACTTTTCAAACCAAAAGAAAGTAAGGAACCTATTTTCTGAAACCTGTAGAAGCAAAAGTTGTGCCAAGCTTTTCCTCTGAAAACTTCAGCTATTAAACTCTTCCCAAAAGCTTAACCTCCAGCCAAGAATACAAATCCAGAAAACTTTTGCAGCCTTTCACAGACTATTTCTCCAAAGTTAAACGAGAAGAAACCACACAAAAACCACACACTGTTCTTCAATCAAAAAATTGTTGTAAAGAAATTTCAGTTACCCCCATGCCCATATTCTCTCTGAGAATATTTTCCCACAATAAATTCATTAATTACCCACTTGTTCCCCAAAACCTCCAATAAAATAAATTAATAAATTTTTATTCAATTTTATTTATTTATTATTTTATTTTATTTATTTTTCAATAATAATAATATTGCTTTATAAGCTATTTAATTAACTTAAGAATTCAATAGCAAATTTAACTTTCTAAATATCAACAAAGAAAAGTTTTTTTATTTAAAATATCCATTAATTAAGAATATTATTCAATTAACTTAATCATAATTAACTATAATAACTCTATCAATTAAATATATTAATTGATCACACGTAACTAAAATGAATTATATCACAAACTAAAATATTAATCAACTCTAAACAATCACACACAAAGACAAGTTTGAAGCAAAACAACATGGGACCCATAAATGACAAACTTGGGATGGGAACACTTTCTTAACCACTCCTTTTTTAAACATCAATCCCATTGAGTTTATGGACACGCTCAAACCTGACAAGCAGGTGGAGTCGATGTCCAATACCTGCATCTTGCATAGAAAAAAATGTCATGTAACATGTAAATCACCATTGCAGAGACACCGTGAAAGGTAATCATAGGGTAACAGGGCACTTGCAAGCAAGTGATGCCACTTCATCCTTTCACCAAGACACACTAGCAAACACATTAGACACTATAATAGCATAAAAATCACATCACCATATAATATCATTAAGAAATGCCACTACATAGCCATATAACATAATCACCATGAAATTTATCATCTAATAACATATGTAATATGCAGTGCAACAAATCAACCAATCTACAAATCCACGCACAACCAAAATGGTGAACTGATCACCCTCACAACCAAGTACAAAATCCACCCATAAGAGTAACAATAACATGAGGGGTATTACAAATGTATATCCATTTTCATTCTATGATGGAAAAAATGGAGATTATTTTCTAAGTTCCTTTCAAGTGTCAAGGGTTTGTGGGTTTACATTTTTTAGTAGAAGAAACTCTCCAATCAGCACTTGGATTGGCCTCTATAGAAAAATCTGGGTGTTTCCCACTTTGAGGATTTTTTATTCTTTTGATGAGGAAACATTTCAGGTATTAAAATACTAGGAGAAAGGAACCAATTGATAAGACACCATTTACTTTTTTTGCTATATACAATCTTCTTAAAACTTACACATTCTCAATACTTGAGACATATATTCTCTGAAGCACTTTTGGATGAAGAAATGATCACTTCTAGGTATGTTAAGGATCATCATGGAAAAAGTAAGCCCTTAAGTGGTGAGAATTTTAAAAAAAAATAGAGTTAGACAATTAGACATAAAAATTTGAATAAGTTATCTATATTATTTAAAAAATATGTAAGAATCGAATCTATAGCAAATTGAATTTAATTTCTAAATGACTAGGTTTATTTAAAAAAATCTATTTGGTGAAAATTTGAAATTTCAGTGCAATAGAACTTAAATTTCATGAAAAAAATAAGAAGTAGGTGTCTATCTAACCACCCTAACCAAAATAAAATGATAATATTTTAGATATAAGTAGAGGACTCATGTTCCGATATAATGCATATTTTTTATTTTTTTTCCAAGTAAATAATTAATTATGATTTTTTATTACAAATTTTAAAAAATATAAAAACACATATATCTGACCACCTTAACTTGGTAAAAAAATCATGAAATTCAATTTTTTTAATCTTATAGTACATGAAGCATAAAATGTGACACATGTTTCAAATTGAAAAAATGTGATACTATTTGTAAGCTATAGATGTTTCTCAATTAGCCTATCAATTAGGACTTTAGTCATAATTCAAATAGAAAATGAATAATAATTATTTATTAAATTCAAAGTAAAACATAATTTATATTGGTGGAAAGACGAGAATCTCCTCTCAAAACCCTTTTCATTTCATTAATTTTGGGTAAAAAAATAGTCATCAGCCACATACCCATCATATCACCACTTTTTGGCCCATCATGATCATGCACATACCCTTCTCTTGTAGGTTATTTTCCTATCTTTTGATGATTTATTTAAGAATACTCTTTACATTCTTTTTTTCACTTTACACTTTTTTTGAGGGCATCTATATTTTGATATGAATATGCTTGTTTCCCATGAAATGATACTCTCCAAACAATGCATAGTGCCTATGATTATTCTTTTGCACTTTATGCTATGGCTTTATGCATTCTTTTTATCAAGTTTTTTCTCATAATTCCTACGCCCTTTCACTCTTCATGACCTTGCGAAGAACCTAGTTGATATCTTTTCATTGATGATGACCTATGTGAGTTAAGTTTTGTAATGAAAGCTTGATGATTGCTTCCTCTATCATCCATGAACAATGTACTCCTTGCTGCCCCATTTTATGCAAGCATTGTTTGTCATTACTTCTCACCTTTTGATGTTTTTTCCTTCAAAGTGCATAATTCAAACAATGGGGATATAAAAATTAAAATGTTACAAGGAAACAATAAGTATGATATCTTGCTTGCAAAACATAAATTTTCAATGAAATATAGTGCAATTTTATTTCAATTCTACATATTAATTAAGCATTCAAAAGAATTCCTTGCTCATTTGTGACTTTCATTGCATTGCACTCCTAAAATGGTTTTCACAAATGATAAATTCCTTTGACTCCTAAAGTGACTTTGTTAATCACTCCTTAAGTTGAAATGTTCTTACATTTGATCAATATGAATATGCACTCCTATCTCATTCCCCTATTGAGAATTAGGGGCAACATGTTGGGTTCAACACTTGTGGGAGCCCAATTTTGTACCACATGCTATGATGTCTTCAGAAATGGATTAGCAACATGATTTCAGCATTGAGTTTCCACAACCAACCACCTGGAATTCATAGACTAGGGTGGAAACATAACACATTAGTACTAGTCCCTCAAGCTAATTCTTGATGCTCATTATGCTAAACTTCCATAAAAAGACCACATAGTTATCCACACAAGCATGTATTTTGTTAGAAATCATCATTTACACATCAAGCAATCCACTTTATTTGCTATTCATCACCAAATCTCACCACAATTTCAGCAAAAGACTAAAATTTTACACCTTCATAGATTCAAGAAAACACCATTGACCACTCCAAAAACACAAAATTGAAAGTTTAGCACATACATGACACATTTGCACACACAACTCACATCACATGACCACATTCACACACACAAAGTTCCTTGATACATCCCTGACAGTCAGGATATCGGTGCATTGTGCACTACACCGAGGGTCCTATCCTTTCTGTCAGTTTCTTGCACCATTGAAGCAACACCATCCAGGGACATACTCAGATCAATGAGTGGGAATGATAGGAGAGTGAAAACCTAAACTCAAAATTCTAAATGCAAGGTTACGTAATGAGCACATAGTGCCCAGTGTATGAACCTAGCTCTGATACCATGTTGTAATGCCCCACCACACAACCCCAAATGAAACTATCATACAAGCATTTATGGTGCCATTTTTTTTAAAGGAACTAATACACAACAACATACATCACATGAAATGTAACAATATATGTACAACATATAACAAAGTTCCTTGGGGTTACATAGCTGCATCACTTTTCATATTCAATATCTTTACATTACATAGAGATAGAGATGCACCAATAACCAAATGACCCGAACATGGATCATACATTATCAACACGAAGATACATTGCTCAAGGTTAACATCAATACAAAGTTGCTTCCCAACATCTATGGGAAGAGTATAATAACATGGAAAGATACATAAAAAATGTAGGAATACAAAGCTACAAGGAGGATCGAACTTTGATATAACTTAGAAGTCATTGCAATGGGTACAACTCTGCACACCTGGATCTTTGGATGGGGACCAAATGGGGTGCATAGCACATTCCACCCGACCACCCCCATGCTAAGAGTAAATAAGAAAGATTCTCACCCAAGAAGTCAAACAAACCAATGGTAAACAAGACTCCACAAGAAGGATAAAAAATCACAAGATAATAACCCATATCAATGCCAACTCATAACCACAACAAGAGTAATGAAAAGTCCAACAAGAACCAATTGTCAATACTGTGGATCAACAATAAATAACCATAAGAGGTGCCAACAACAATAGGGTCCAAATCCTTCAAAAGAGATCACAATATCAACCAACAATAAATATCCAATTACCTTTCATTAACATCAATAAACAACAACAAGAATAAACAACTCTAGAGGTAATAGGAACAAGGGAAAACAAAGGGAACATTGGGAGAGTTTCATCACATGGCCTTACATGGATTTTTCAGACTACCTATCATTAGGAGCTGCTTCCATCTATGGTTATCTAGACATCCTATCTCAAGGTACCGCCCCATAGGGTGACTCATACAGAGCCACTTACCTTTCGTAGAGACAAGGTAGTGACCTTACCAACTAGGTCTTCCCACCTGTCCTTAGCCTTTGAGAGAGCTAACGGAAGGGGTGATGTGCATGTTTTTATCCTATTATGTTATTACTACCTAAAGCCTCTAATTAATTAATTATGTTATCACTTGATTAAACTCACAATGGGTTAACCTGAACCAGCCACTTTGGGCACCGGCCACCATTGAGAGCTACTCTCCCCTATGATTACCCTAAAATCAAAGACAAGGAATGGGTGTACCTCAATCCTCAAGACATAAAGGAATCCTTATAAAAAATAACACATGAGGCATAACCATCTCGTGACTATCCAAGCATCAAAATCCATAAACTAGGATGTACCACCCACACAAATATACATGAGATAAAAAGATAGACAAAAAGGTGCAACAACAAACATGCACACAAACACCATTTCCCCTAGCCCCTGGAGGTACATAAATATCTACCAAGGAACCAAAATAACTTGTTATGCCAAATCAAGTCATACATTCAAACTGTACAAAAATTCAACCTAAATTAAACATAAGACATATCAAATACGAATTTCCATCACTCAAAGTCAAGCAAGATAAAGCAACTCATGCAATTAAAACTACACATCATATAACCCTTTTATTTTTTAATAAAATGGAAGTTAAGGGATAATCACATAAACCCTGAAATACACTGTACAAAGAAAATCACAATAATTGGTAATAGCAAAGGCATCACTTCCACATTCTATATCAAAACATTTAAACATGACCATGCAGACATTCAAAAATCATAATGAAAAATGACACAATATCAAATAAGGGGTAAATCATGATTTCTATGGTCAACATAAAATCTATATTGTAAAAATGCTTAAGCCGTTAAAATTACATTTATATAATAATATTCTCCTAATTAGTTCTTTATCCACTATAAGTATGGCATAAAGATAAACTAAGAGCTACGAACTTTCTACCCAAGCGGGTTTCACAATAATGTCCTTTACCGATTATGAACGACCCTAAAACCACCTAATACTATAATGAATGCAAAACATAACAATTGTATAATAATACTAGATGTATATTTAGTTGATCTGGAAGAATCTACTACATAATCCTTGTTTAAGATAAAATGTAAACCAGACCTTAACCAGCAAGGGATTATCTTATTAAGGTTCACTTACCTTGTTCTCCTAACTCAATTGTAAGGGGCATAACTATCATCTTATAATAACTAAGTCAACCAACAAATAATGGATATTATATTAGACCATTTATTCATTCATGACTGAGTCATTTACGGTAATCACTACCTTATTCTTATTCGCTCATTATGAAATCATTTAAAATAAACACTACATTTTATATATTTATTACAACAAAAATCATTTTAGAATAATTAAAGAAATCATTAAACAACTCAATGCTTCTATTAACTTTCAAACAAAATCTACTTTGTATTTAAAATCATAATACATATCGCTTGTCTAACCCTTTAACTCACAAGCACAATTCCTAGTAATAAATCAAAAAAATACTTAACTAACCAATTACTTTTATCTTAACCCCTCCATAAACACTTAGAACTTTTCTCATCTAACTATTAGCAAAACATGATAAAGAAATATAATGAAATGAGGTTCTTTAAATTTAATATCCTCATTCAAATTGTAATGAAATGAACATATACTTACACACGGACGCACATAAATTGGTTGCCAAATCAATAGGAAAATGCACGAAAGTATAGGAAGTACAAGGAAGGCATTGAAATTGTTTGATAGACGGCCTCTCATAGATTTCCTGGCAAAGAATTAGGTGATAAAGGGACGCACACAAATTATATTTGTTGATAAGGCGAAATAACTTTTCAAGTAAAAGAGAGTGGCTGAAAAGATAGGCGGTTGAGATTGTAATAAGAAAAGAGTTCTGCACTTCAAAAGAAAAAAACATTGCGACCAAAGAATTCCCTACAGGATCACTGCAAGGGAGACTGCCCTGCGGGATGTAAACCATTTCAATCATTTTAACTAGATACAATGTTCTTAAGAAGAATATTGGTGATGCGAAATGAAGCAATCTAAAGAGTAGGCTTGCACTATAATGTACACACAAATTAAATTATGGAAGAGTTCTCAAAATCTGAAGATAAATGAAGCAAGATGGAACACATACTATTATTGTAAGTTTTGCTCATATTCAAAAGGAATGTGCAATCAAGTAAGTTCAGTGTAAGGAGGGTATACTAACTTCACATGGCAGTAACCCCTATTTGGTAAATCAACGAACTCTTACAATACTAGAATAACATCTAAAAGGAATCATATGCTAAGATTGTGAAAATCAGATGCTAAATATGTATATAAACTGAAATCAGACCCTTGATTATTCGCTTGGTCAAACTTCGTAAGTCAAATTATGCATACGAATTTCCTTCAGATGATACACAATAGCAAAAATAGAATTTTGATAGGAAGGATTTCAATGAAAACAATTGAAATTGATTTGATTCTACACTGATAATACAAAAATGTCATCTTAAAATTGCAAATCTTGAAAAAAATGGTTAAGATATTCTTTTAAAGGGAATATAAACGTGAATAATGTCAGATAGAAGATAGGAAGAAGAACTATGCATGATTCTCGGCTTACACAATTATGGTCGGCAGGTGATTTCGGTGAAACTTAACTAGAAAAATACAGAACTCGAAAGCATGAAATCAAGGATAACGTTAAATAGATCATCAATCACAAAATTTGTAGCCCAAGGAGGACACACTATAAAGCAAGGTTGATCTACAGCCATGCAAGAAGGAAAAACTATACCAAATACTCCATGCAAGTTCAATACAAAACCCAACCAAAAAAAAAGAGATAAGACTAGATCCATCGATAGTCAACATCCATTAGACTCCATTTGCATGGCGCAGGAGAGAGAGGGAGATCACACATCATAGACAACTCTGATAAGAATCAATTTTCTAAGCAAGACGACAAGCATATTTTCTAAACGTTAAATGGAAGGAAGAACACAAGGAGTTTCGATTACTAATATTGGCTAGTAGGACTAACATGAAACCATTGACATGATTTGGGAGTGTACCACATTGAGTTACAGATTTTAATCATAGGGTAAGAATGTCAAAGAAATCAACAACTATAGTTTAAAACTGAAGCCAAATCATTTAGAATACCTAATCTCGAATGACAATACGCAAACATACCCTCCGATATAAACTTGAAGATTCAATCTTGAATGAAATACGCAAAGTACTAGGGAAAGAAAGAATGACGGTTATTTGATATACGAGAAAACATTGCATGCAAAAGATAAATCACCTAAAAGAAAGAGGACCTCTAGATTGATCGAATGACAGACATCAATTTGCAGAATAGATTAGATATGAGGAAAAACAATGACATAAGAAAATACCTCGACCAGAAGATGGTACTTTTGTAGCTAATATTCCACATGGTGTCGATGGCCTACTGGACTTCTCTTCTCTTCTATCCCCTCCTTGGCCTAACTCCTGCCCTTTTTATTCCATAACCCTTCTATAAAAAAAGCCTCATTCTAGCAGGGTATGTTTTTTTTTTTTCCCTCCAAAAATTAGAATGAATTTCCTTTTGGAAAGCTAAAATCCAATAAAACCTCACAAAGTCACCCATGAACATCCAGTTTTCTTTTTCGTTATTTAGTTTGAAATTGTGCATGGACTCCCATGCCAAAACATTCTATCCTTTCAATTGATCTATCAACTCATTTGAATCATATCTTGCAAGATTTATTCAAAATCATATTATTTTATCATATTTACATCATTATATTCTCATGATAATAAATTATCAATTAAATATGATACTTTTACAATAAAGATTAATTTATTTATATGATAATAACTATTTACTTTATATTACACAAACTTAATTTATTTAATTATTTATTTATTTAGTTATTTTTATTTTTTTAAAATTTATTTTAAATCACATTGGATCCAATTTTTAATTAAATTAACTAATTAAACAAGATCATACAAAAGATTACCTTTACCACAAAATTTAATAACAAATAAACAACGAGATCACAAAACTCACTCAAATATCCAGAAGACCGATACAGAGGGGCACTACATTTCATGTCTTTCATCTTCAAATGTATAATATATTTTTATGTTTCTTTGGCTCAGCTACTCCCACAGCTTGTGTGGTACATTTGATTACTCTCTTTCCAATGAATATAAAAGCAACACTTATTTAGTCTCGTGCATATTTCTTTGCAAAATGAATGAAACACTATAAAATGAATGAAATCATAATTACAATATGAATGAAAGCAACTTCTTACAATTCATGTATTCTCCTTTATGTTGTAAAGCGTTGAATGAAAAATTTGAATTGTTTCTCTTTAGTTGAAACACATAGCACAATAAAATTGTACTCTTTCTTTTAAACTTAACATATGCAATGGTTAAGCATAGAAAATATATGTTAGAATCTTTTCACCTTTAATATAATGAAACTACTTCATCTCTACCAATTTGAGCTATAGGTGAAAAATTGTTAACATGTCTAGAAATGTCTACTGAATTCTTTCCTGCTAAGCATATAGACTAGTTGCCTTAAATAATTCATTGGGTGTGGAGTCAAATCTGCCCCTTTCTGAATCTCAAAAAACCATGAAACTAAACTACCAAACTACTTGAAACAACAACCAAAAATCAAACTGAACCAAACTAAAATTAAAATAAAAGGCCCCAGTGGCTAGGAAACATGTGTAGTAGCACTTAGGGAAAGAAAAAAACTGAAATAAATGTGCCTTAATAAATTATTAGCAGAAAATGCTAACTCTAACTTATACTAAAAAAATGAATAGGGCTTCTAGATGAAACCATTAAATAGATATGCAAAGTAGCTTCCTCTCTTGATCAAGTGAATATGTTTTTCATTCTTGTTAGCAACCAGTAAGGGTTGTGGAAAGGGTGCGAATTTAATGAAATTGGACAATACTTCTTTAAGAAATAGAGAAAACACACATACCCATTGGTTTTGATTGAAAGTGTAGCCATTCTAAGGTGGATAGGTTAGCCATCTCCCCTCTCCTTCTTGCTCATCCAATGCTTTCTTCTTGATATTCTCTAGCTAGGCTAGATGTTGAATGGGACATCCTCTTTGATAAACTGATGTGTAAACAATTAAGGATAATTTGTTGCTCTCATGCCTTATTACCCTTGTGGGCCTCATCATTCACTGGCTTAGGCTTTGGTTCACTACAAGAATTTAGTAGAGCAAAAAGCTCTCTACAAGTGGAATAGGTAGGATCTTCATAATCAAAATTTGAAGTGTCTTGGAAAGACTGATTTTTTCCAATCAGTTCATTTGATTGTTCTTCAAAGGAAGTTGCCTCCAATGTTTCTATGTTAGCTTCTCTTTTTTCCATTGGCTCTTCAACCATCATCCCTTTTTTCTCTACCCAAACCATTATTTCAATCTTATGATTATACTCCATTTTAGGAATGTTATCATTCATACCATACTCTTGAACTTCCAAAACAATGTTGTCCTCACCCATTTGTCAATGTGATTTTTATGCTCTTACTGATCAGAACTTGTCAACATTTTTAGCTCACATACCTCTTCTTCATCAGTAGAAACAAATAAAGGAAAATCTTTAAATAAATTAGTTAAAACAACCACCTCAACATTCTTTTCCATCTCCACAACCAGTTGTTCCTGATTTTCCAAATCTTCCCCATCATTATACCAGCTAGATACCTAAAAATAGTTGTCAATATCCTACTATTTTATTTGGTCTTTGTTTTCCAAAATCTAATCTTTCCCCTGACTTGCAGCTACTAAGGGTATGAGCATTCTTTCTTCTTATTGGTCCACAAAAGAATGCAATTCATCAAACCAAGACATGGAGCTATCCTCTTGAACAACCTCCTTTACCTCTTTATCCTACTACCCTAATTGATCTCCTATGATAAATATTGAAACATTTTCATCTTCTTCCACAAAACAAGGAAGCTCATTTGTCAAAACATTGAAAGATTCATCAAGAGAAGTCTTTTCTTTCTCAATCTTCTACTACTGGAAATGGTAAACTTCCAAAGATGAATGTAATGGATATAAATTTCTAAGCTTCTTGATGGGGAGTAAGGTATCTTGATCCATGGATTCATCAAGTGAGGAAACTTGGGGAGATTCTTGGACTATTGGGGAACAAATAGGTTCTTCAGAAAGCTTCTCTTGAGGGATTATAAACTGAAGCTAGTCAAGGATAGGCTCATTGAAGCATCATTCCTTTGTGTTTGAGAAAACACAAGCCTCATTTGCTCTTTTGCAGCTAATTCTCTTTCAGGGTTCTCCTCAAATTGTATATTTTGTGTCTTCATCCCTTCCTCATGGAGATAGGCTTGAGAAGCCATCTCCTCTTGTTGTTGGTTATACTCATGTTGCCTCTTGGTCTCCTCTAATTGCTTCATGAAGTCAATTAGTGTACCTTTTATGCTTGCAATCTCCTCCTTTTCACTGTCTATGAGTTGGTTTTGAGCATATGAATACTAAGATGGATATTGGGTAGGCGTGGGTATGCAATAAGCATCCTGAGTATTTGGACTAAAACCAACATTATGGATACTTTTCTATGGTTGATAAGGAGACCTATGGACAACACTTTCATAGTATGGTGGTGAATATTCATATTGATTGAAAATTTGACATTTTCACTCATATAAAAGCTAGAAAATGGAGTGAATAGATGATCTTTGCAACATACCAACACTTAGATGTGCATGAAAAATCATAGAATGGAGTTTCCAACTATAGCTTAATAACCTCAAAAGGCCAAAAAAAATGCTACCTAGACTAGAAAAACAACTTCGAATTTGAAATCTTTCTCTAAAACAAACTTTCAGGGTCCCACCAGGTATTCCAAAACCTATTGCCAATCAGGATTGCACCATAGCTAAGATTGACTCAACTATCTTGTTGATACATGGAAACACACTTAGGTTATGGGTGACCTATGGCGAGAATGAATCTCTAGAGTGATTTGGTTCCCATGGAAAATAACCTAAACTAGAGAATTTTTTGAAGAAAAGGGTTTAGAAAGATAACTTGAAATGAAATCTTAAACCTAATGGTGATGCACTAGAACTTTAACATTTTCCTGATTTCACTCACAACCAATTCTCAAAACAATAACTTTCACAACCTTAAATGCATCATCCAACACAAAAATGATTTGTATGAAGGTTTAAAATCTATACACAATGTGCAACTTGTATCGCATGAACTTTCTATGCCAATAATTGCAACAATGGGACATAAAAAGGAATCAAGAGTTGGAATCATAATGACAACATCAAAGTATTATTGCAAAATGAGACAAAAAATTTAGATAGGAATGATCTTTTGCTTTTATTGAACTGAAGGAATATGATTTTTTTGAATCTAAGTACAAATATCAAGCTTACAAAGCTTTTTGCAAGTGAGCAGGAAAGTAAGAAGCAAATCTGAACTTGAATTGAGAAAATACTAATTATTTTCTCTAATATATATCTACAAAGTATCTCCAATAGTGAGAATGGAAAAATTTAATGAAAATTCTCTTTGAAATAGAAAATTCAAAGCCATTTTTGAGCTCAACAGAAAAGCCTCAAAATCAGTGTCTAAACCGCCTCCAAACTGGATGGAAAAGATGGAAAGTTTCTATCTCAAGTGGTTCAACCTAAACAACTCAAAAAATTAGGCTCGAACCAACTGAAAACTAAAATAGAAACTTTAGTTTAGCTTTAATCTTTTTATATTCTACTCAAAAAGACTCAAACTAGAAATAGAAGGTTTCTAGGAGAACTCAATGCATATAATTTTGTAAATAGGGGAAAATTCAGATTTAATGTATTGAAAACAACAACTTAACTAAACCCTATCAAGCACCATGAAGCACAAACTAGAATGAAAATGCAAATAAGCAAAGGAAATGCAAACCAATTTTCAAAATAGACTTGATTGACCTCCATGGCTCTTCTCCACCTGAATGAGAATGCAATATTTTGAAGCTTGATTATTGGAAGAATGTTGGTTTCCCAATTTAGCAGCATAACATTGACATGGGGATGATAGATGAATGACAATTGATAGAAATGGATGAAAGACTCAAGAATGATTTTGACAGCATAAGGACACTTGAAGAATCAACCCCCCAATGGCTTATGAGAGAGTTTATTTATAGGAAATGTCTGATTTGGATTGACGGTTGAGATTGGATGTCAATAAGATGTCTAAATCAATGGGAAAAATTGAATGTTGTAGTATGGAATAGGGTTAGGTCAATATTAGGGCAATGACAAGAAATAAAGGGTTGAGATTGAATTATGAGATAAATTCAATCAAGGGATGAAATTGAATGAGATGTCAAGAGACAAGGTTTGATGTGGAAGATAAGATTGGCACAGACAAATAGGTGATAGGAGAAATTAAATAATAAAAATTATTTAATCTCGGTGACCAATGAATAATTAAATAATTAAAATTATTATTTAATTATAGAGGAATGTGACAAAAGGAATCATTTTGAATTAAATAATGATTTAATTCAAGATTCAAGAGAGTGGACCAAATTAAATAATAAAAATTATTTAATTTAGGTGAACAATGAATAATTAAATAATTAAAGATATTATTTAATTATAAAGGAATGTGACAAAAATAATCATTTTGAATTAAATAATGATTTAATTCAAAATTCAAGAGAATGGGCCAAATTAAATAAATTAAATTTATTTAATTTATTAGAGAAGAGGCCAATGAATAATTAAATAAATAAAATAATTATTTAATTATAGTGGAAGGTGGATAAAAATTAAATAAATAAGAATTTATTTAATTTTAGAAAGAAGAGGACTTAATTAGTGACGTAATTAAATAAATAATTTTTTTTTAATTAATCAGGGAGGAATAAAGATAGAAAATCAATTAATTAAATAATTAAAATTATTTAATTGATAGAAGAACTATGACTTTAGAAAATAATTAAATAATCAAAAATTATTTAATTATCAGAGACAAAAGGAGAAATGATAGAGAATTTAGAAATTGTAAGCCTAGGACAATTTTTAGTGTCTACATTTTGCCCCTCTTTGTCATAATGTAGCATGTCACATTGTGACAAAGAAAATAAGTCCAAAAATATGCTCCAGTGCAAAATAAGATGAGGAAGAATGACGAGGAAGGTTACGGTATGCCCCCTCGAGAGGAAAGACGGGTTCCAAGAACATGGGTGTGCTCTCAAAATGGACGAGAAGACTAGAATATGAAAAGACAAAGGAATGTTAGTGCAAATGATATGGATGATGAAGATGCAGACTAGATGAAATAATCCTTCAAAACCTGCAGTAGGACTTTAATATTTATTGCTCTTAATCATCGTTCGGCGGTAAAAATGACACAAATGGACAACAAAAACCATGATATGACATAGACCAAGGTGTACAAGGTCATCCACTTGAGAAATAGACAGTCACAGACAAGGAATGTCCTAACTCATACTAAGGGTCATGTTGCCCTAGTCTTTTTGTCAAGACAATCCACAAGCAGAAAAAGACAAAGACAATTTATGAAACATCGTTGCTTCTCTAAATCCTGTTTCTAGAACATCCTTGAGAAATTAGCAACATGCTTGTCAAAATATAAAACAAAGAGCCCTTATCATGAAATGTCATTATTTTTCTAAATCCCAAGATCAGGACCTTGATGAGAAACTAGTAGTCATGTGTGTCAATCATCATGATACATCACTGCTTCTCTAAATCCTGTTACAGGGATCTTGTTGAAAAACTAATACCATGATAAAAAGCCAAAAGACAAGTGCCATGTGTTTTCCAAGTGCTTCTAGATTTCCATTGTTTCAATGTCAAGATGTCAAGTTTGATGATGATGAGATGTCAGATTGTGAAAGTGTTGAGGATACTAAGATGACAAATGTTGAAAATTGCCGAATTCAAGAAGGACACATCCTGAATAATGTTAATGTCCCTAAATTTCATGTGGCGGTGATGATGATGATGCCTAGGAAGGACACATCCTGAGGCATAAGTGACACAGTTGGTTTTTCAGAAGGACACATCTGAAAATATTGATGTCGAGAGGAGTGATCCTTAGATGTAGAGAGGATCCCTCAAAATGTCGAATGACAGTGATGATGCTTAGGAAGAACACATCCTAAGGCATGAATGACAGAGGTTATCTTTTAGAAGGACACATCTGAAGGTTAATCGAGATTTGACCATTTGACAGGTTATGATGGTTTGACTTGCTTTAACTGAGTTTGACTTGTGTGTGACTATGTGTTGGTATTGTCATGCTGATATGGTTGGCCCATTGAGGAGATTGTTGTATTGAAATGATTGACTGCCATGATTTGTTTTTAGGAGTTTACCCATTTGGGAGTGATTCACTTTGTCTTGAAGATATTTTGACGTGTGTGCCAGTGTAGTGCCATGAACCCTAATGGATTGACCTAGTCCGACCTTGGGGGCTCATCGACAGATGGCCTTTCCTACGTCATACACTCAGAGACCTTGTAGTTCGACATGACCAATGGCTTTGTCTTGGTGACCAAATATTGCATCATGATTTTATTTTGATAGGGTTTAGTTAATTTATTGTTTTCAATACATTAAATCTGAATTTTTCCCTATTTACAAAGTTTACTACATTTAACTAACAATTATTAAAGGAATTTATAAGCATATTGCTTTAAGAATGTTTTATAATTATGTAGTTCCCATTTATAAAAGAAAAGACTAGAGTTAGTCTTGTTTTTTGCAACATTACAAAGAAAATACAATTTTAATGTTTTGTAAAGGAAAAGCTCTTTCTATTTGTTCTTTACAAAAAATACTTTAAAATCTTACCATTCTCTAATTTATCAATGGGTTCAACTCATGTAGATTATTTTATCCACTTGATGGTTCCATGGTTGCAGCCTCCACTATGTTGTTTACCTTTTGAGATTAGACAATAATAAAATATGAATCTATCCTCTGCATTTTAGTTTATTTCATTCTACTGATGAGGTTGTATGAACTTTAATGGCCACCATTCTCCATACTGGATTTGTAGTGTCCCTTCATTTCGGTTGTCCTTGAATATCGAGTAAGATAATTTATGTCTTGTGAAGTCATGTTGTCCTTGTCGTTTGATGGATAACATCTGTATCATAGAAGATTTGAAATAATAATTCCTAGTGTTATTTCCATTTATAAGAAAATTGTTCCACATTTCATCTACCTAAAATGATCAAAAATGATTAATTATACATTATATCTCATAAGTGCATCATGAACTAATTAACATTTTCTCATATTGGAGAGAGAGTATCATCAGGAAGGTTCTAGCTAGTGGAGGTAACATGCTATGAAGGAATCATAGTCACACTTGCCTAGACTCATGTAGTTAGGTTGCATGAGTGTGAATAAGATTAGTAATTTCAGATTTTGATATTTGAATATTTATATTATTTTATGAATAATGCATAAATATATTGCATGAGAATGAATTATATTTAAATAAACCTATCCAAATTAATAATCTAGAATGCTCATATCAATTTTGGGTCATGATCCAAACCTAGTACAAGAGTGAGCTGTCAATTGATATATGATCACATTTTGGCATTCTATCAAAATAAACCCCAAAATAAGTGTGATTCAACATTTGAAAGAAAATAATAGTAATAATAATAATATTTTGCTTGTGTTTAATTATTATTAATAAACAATATTGTCTTTAATAAAGATATTGTAAATTATTTTTTATTTTATTTTATTTAAAGATTATTTAATAAGAAAATAAAATATTAGTATTTTATCTTAAAAGGAATAAGAATTCAATAAGAAACATGGAAGAGAATGATCATATAAGAAAAGTTAGTATCATATAAAATCCAAGAAAAACAATAAACTTAAATTATTCCTCCACGTGCCTTACCAACATTTTTGCATGGAAGTCTCGTGCTGGATGTTGGCGAAGGTAAGGAATTTTGCTTACACGTGTGATCTGCTTTTGCTTGAAAGTTTCTTAAGCTGTTTCAACAAAGGGATTCTTACACACACAATGTCTCTTCATCCACGAGGGGAAAGGGTTCTCAATTTTAGCTTTACACCTGACAATAGCTTTGTTTTGAAAGTTCCTAAAGCCCTCTCCAATGAATACATTTTGTGCATATCCTACAACTTGGCAATGCATGGGATCACATTTCTTAGAGAAATTCTGCCAAAAATAGTACTTGTCCATTGTAGATACCTTTGTCCTCCTCCTTTGATTCAATCTGTATCTATGGCTTCCTTTGCTACCATTATTGAACATGATCCTATAGCTTGAGAGTTGTCCTGCCTCCTATTTTTGATAGATTAATACTATCTCCTTTAAATTTTAATGCATCTTCATCTGTACCGATACACTTTCCCTGTGATGTGTCCTTAAATCATTGTGGGCAAGGTACAAAACATACGCTGGCCAGTAGGATCTATCATTCCCCAGATTACAGTGGACTATGATTGTTTCTTTTGGACAAGGTGCCTTCTAAGGGTATGAAAGGAAGAAAAAGATTCACCTCAGAACTTCAACTTTGGAAGAGGCACTCCATCAAATTTACTTCATTAGTGGGGACATTATCAATAATCAGATTTAGGGACTTCCTTTGTTTCCTCCTATTCCTATTCCTAAAGGTACACGGCATATTACTTTGAGTTTCAATTCTGTTATATAAGTTTATTTTTATGCCATAATTTTAAATGGAGTATTTTTGTTGTTGTTGTATATGAATGGCTTTGGAATTATAGTAATGACCATGTATTGTTCATGTGTGGAATTACATCACTTATATTTATAAATGTACCAAAGATAATTTACACACTCGATATTCGATGTGATCAATTCAGCATATTGTAGTGTCTCCACGCTCACACATTTGAGTGTTCTCTTGTTCTCATTATGGATGTTTTCCTTGGTTTAATATTTTTTTCAACATAATATGGAAACTGACAATTTTATTCCAATGACCATATCGAAGAGCCATTCCCAAACTCTTCTTCTTCCATGCTTCTTTACTTACTCACAACTGAGGCATGTTGATAAATGCTAACGAATTTGGTCATTCACCTACCCATTGCAATTGTCGGATAGTTTCTTAAGCCTCTGCAGTATATCCATTTTGTGTGTATCCTTCCATAATTGTAGTTTTGAGGCACGTTTCTTGATGTAGCCTGTCAAATAGCTCACACGCTTTGCCTATGCCTCCACATTTTGTTGTCAAACAGCTCACATGCCTTGCCTATGCTTCCACATTTTATTGTAAAACAGCTAACACGCCTTTCCTATGCTTCCTCAAGGTTCTGGAGTCGAGCTTTCCAACTGCCAGTTGCATTTACTTAAACATTTCATAGGCCTCTTCTTTGAATATTTTTTTGTGCACATCCTGCAACCGTACGCACCTAATAATGAATTATATATTTAATGCATTAAGGGTTGTTGGTGTTGTGTGAAGTATGTGTAGCCCTCATCCACTAAACCTGCCTAACTGTGTGCACCTAGAACACTAGCATACCTTGTAATGTCAGGATGTGTTACATAGTGCTTCATTAATTCAAAGATTTGAGAACTTCCTTACAAAATCTACCTTCTCGTGCATATTCTACAATCACCACCGCCCTGAGATCACCTGTTCGTTGAGGCATTTTTGTCAAACAATTAATGTTTCTTGTTTACCACTGCCCTGAGATCATTTGTTCATTGAGGCATTTCTGCCAAAAAATTAATGTTCCTTGTTTACCACCGCCCTGAGATCACCTGTTCCTTGAGGCATTTCTGTCAAACAATTAATGTTCCTTGTTTATGACTTCCACATTTTGCGTACATGGCTTCTAGTGCAATTGCAACTATAACATCCAGTAGAATCCCTTTACCCCCTTTTAGCTCTAAAGTCCTTTGGAAATCGACCTGATACTGTGAAAATATCGCCCATTATTTTTACTCAGCCATTATGTTTTCATTTGCTCCTTATGCTCTGTAAAAGGATAATCCATTGTAATGGGCTACTTGTTAAATAAACTTTAGAGCATAGTTATAATATTCTTTAATATCGACGCACCTTGACTATAGTCTCCATCTTATACTATCCTAGTTACCTTTTTTGCATAAACTAATTACTTTAATATTGATCTTAAGGTAGTATCACCATAGATAGCTTTAAGAGAGAGAGATCATTCTTTTAGGGTACACATATTTATCCTCTTAAAAGCCTTTCTTAAATAAATAGTTCCCCCTTTATTTTCTTTAATAGTAGAGCTACTTTTTCATGGTGTGGGAAAAATAAAAATCTTAATTTTAAAAGAATTATTAAATAAAATAGGTACTTAGTGACATTAGACTTTAAGAAGGAGAGCATCTCTTTGGTTTATTTTAAAATGTGTTATATATATATATATATATGTATAACTTTTCATTAAGGGAAAATAAATAGAATAAATATATATATTTAATTATATTTATTCATATGAATATTTTTGTATAATTCAAAAATATATAATTTATTTATATATATATATAGGGGTAATTACATTTAATAAAAATATAGGTCTGAGGTTATACAACATTTTAAATGTATGCATGTATTGCGAGTAGAGTGACAGAAAACTAATACTATCATCTTAGTAATTCGACTATTTATATAGATAAACAAGTAGAGGAGTTTTATAATGATACTGATTTGCTATATAATAAATATAATCCTATACACTGGGTATATAAGTTTGTGGAATGTTCTCTCATTTTAAATTAGTTGATCATAGTAAGAAATGGAATTAGAAACATTAAATTAATAGAAGATTTGATCTATTTTTTATTTCTTATTTGGAATAGAGAGATGGTAGATTGTCTTATCATTAAAATGAACAAATATAAAACCACTTAGGGAAGATAACGAATTTAGAAATCAAATAAGTAAAATATCGATGATTAAAAAGATTTAATTAAGTAGAGTGGGTTAAAGGTTATAGAAATAGAATTTAAAAAATTAATAAGTAATCCTTAATAATGAATTATTATGAAAGAAAGGTATTTTAATTGTGAGCTCGTATATATGTTGATAAATCCTATACTTGAGTTGCAATCGATTACATTAGGGTTGTTAGATAAAGTATGTTAATTAGATTGAAGGTAGGAAAAGATATTAATTCGTTTCAAGAAGTAATTCCTAGAATTGATTAAGGTAATGTCTGTTTTAAAACAATGCTTATCATATGAGTGCATATTCAATGTTTTCATTTTTATATGTGAAACCGTGGTAATTGTCTTATTCTAGAATTGTTTGTTATATGAGAACGAGGTTTGGGATATAGCCTAGTTTTCCTCTTGGATGTAGTTTTAGAGTTCTTTTTGTGTCATATTTAATGTTTGATTTTGATATTGATGCCTTTGACTATGTGGATGAGTAATGGTTTTATTGGTTATTGTTCAAATGGAAGTATTGTTTTATCTTGCTAACAAATAGTTTTCTTTGATGGATATAATAACCTTGATGATTCATTCTTTGTATATTAAGAGAGTATAAGTATTTAGTCTTTAATTTGATTAACTAAAATATTCTTATGATTAATCATTGCGAGTTAAAATGTCTTTGTACTGAATGAATGAATAAAATGTAAATCGAGCATTTACTAGTTTTCATGATTATGAGTGTTATCATATATTTAAAGGTGAATTTTGATGGTTTTCTTGATTGACTGGATTGATCTTTGAATTGAGATTGTCTATCATTGATTGTTGTCATTTGCATAATTGTTGTCATACTGCAAGGGTATCTCGAGAGGAGAAATAGAGGTCTCCCTTTGATGCCTAGTTGAATTGTAGGAATTAATTATGGATGCCTTGGTTGAATCTGAAGATCTCTTTATGATGACAACACTTTCTTTCTACTCTTTTTGATTTATGCTTATGACACTTATATAGTCATTTTGTGGACCCAGGATGTGAATCTTCCCTTTGTGTTAATTATGATTGAGGTGACTTTATGCAATGGCTTTCTTGTGGCCATATTTGAGATGGTTGGGAACCTAATATACTTGAATTACCTTCAATAGAAGGTTGTGGATTTATGATGTTTTTGGCTTCCAGAGGCAATGGAGGAACTTGACTTATGTTGATTTTTCCACAGTTGTTTCGTTGTGATTTATTGCTCTTATTTTAGATTTTGAGCTCGTGAGTAGTACTTTGTACTATGGTGTTGACTTTTGATGTGGTGGGTGGTACTTCCTTTGTTCTTGTTTTAGTGATATGGAATGGGTTTGCGAGATGGTTCATGACTCGCATGTTTTGTGTTATATTCACCTTGATTTCTATGTGAGATAAGGTACACCCCTTGCATGTTTTGGTTTGGGTACCCATAGGGAGAGTGGCTCTTCATGGGGGCTGGCGCACAAAAGGGGTTGTTAGGGTAACCCATGGAAGAGTTTCCTTAAAAAGTGATAATTTAATTAATGAACTAGTGGGTTTTGGGTAAATAAACATTAAACAAGATTAATTATTTTCCTCACCCATACCATTAGTGCTATCATAGGCTAAGGATGGGATGAGAAGACCTGGTTGGTAAGCTCACTGCCTTGTCCTCACGAAAGGTAAGTGGTTCTGCATGAGTCACCTTATGGAGTGGTACCTTGAGATAGGCTACCTAGATAACCATAGATGGAGGCGGTACCTTGTGATAGGTTGCTTGGATAATCAATGTAAGGCCATGCGATGAAACTCTCCTATAGTACCCATTTCTATTCCCTTGTTTGGTTGCCTCTGTGAGTGTTGTTTGAATTGTTGATGTTGTTGAGGAAATTAGTTCTTGGTGATTGTTGTTGAAGCCTCCATGTTCTATCTTTTAGTGTTGCATACATCCTCATGGCAACTTGATTGATGTTAATGAAAAGTGCCCTTGATATTTATTGTTGGTTGATATTGCAATTTTATTTGAAGGATTGGATCCTATTGTTGTTGGCACCTCTTATGGTTATTTAGTGTTGAGCTAAAATCTTGACATTTGGATTTGTTGGAATTTTCATTATTTTGTCTTGGCTAAGTGATGGAAATGTTGTGATTTGTTATCTTATGTTGATGATATCCTTGTTGTGGAGTTTGGTTTGCTATTGGTTCATTTGATTGTTTTGGATTGCGGTATGGGGGATCTTTCTTGTCAACTCCTAGCACAAGGGGTGGACTTTCAGGTCCACGTGGTCAGGTGGAATGTGTTACGCACCCCATTGGGTCCCCCTCCAAGGATCGAGATATGTAGATTGTGCCACTTGTAGCGTCTCCAGAATTGTACCCAAGTCTGAGCTAGACTTGTTACTTTGTATTCACCTTTCTAGTTGTATCATTCTATCTTATTGTATTGTTCCCATTCCTGTTGGGGAACACTTTTGTATCACTATCACTCTTGTACGATGTAAATTTTATTATCATTGTAATGAATGCAATCTTTTACCTTGATTTTATGATCTTTGATGGGAGCTTATCATGCATGAAATGTATATTAATGCTTGGTACTATTATGAGTTTCTGATTCAAAGTGTAAAATTCTTAATGGTGTTGTATCTATGGAAATATGTATAATTACATCCATACATGTGATAGATGGTTTTATGTATGTTATGATGTGGATGTTTGTATTTCATCTAGTAATTCTAAATAATGGTTAAGGGGAATACTTATAGTTAGTTAAACATCATCTTGGTATGGGTTTACATTAGTAATGTTGTCATGTGTACCCCAAAGGATGTGGTTTAGGATGTATATGTTTAACTTGAAATTATGTGTTGGTTGTTCATGTTCATCATATGTATTTTTCTACTTTCAAAAAAAAAAATTGTGCTTTTACTGTCAGTTCTGTAGATGTCCTTTGGGGTTCGCGCGGCGGGGCATTGCAACATTGGTATCAAATCCTAGGTTCGTACAATAGGCACTATGAGCCCAATTACATCAACCTTGTAGCTCGAAATCCTGAGGGTATGTCCTTCTTTTGTGTCATCCTTATTTAGCAAACTGAGTTTGTTCTGTAAGGGTGTCTATCTAGTGGTGTAGGAAACGAGTGGAAAGAATAGGACCCTCGGTGTAGTGTGCAATGTACCGATATTCTTCCTACTAGGGATGCATTATGGACCTTTGTGTTGTCTTGAGATGTGACTTTTGGTGATCTAATTTTATGTGTGTATGTGGAAAATGAGTGTTTTAACCTAGAAATTTGTGTTTATGAGCTGTTAAATTGTGCTTTTTGTTATGAAAAGGGTGTAAAATTTGTCATATAGTTTGACTCTTGAGCTTGCATTGTTTTCTTCTATCACACTTGTTGGATTGTTGTGACCCTTTTTGGTGACTATCTCACCATTTTGTTCTGGTTGGATGGAATGTTATCTAATTTGAGGACTTTGATGCTCATTAATTATGTGTACGTTACATTGTTGCATGATGATTAAAGTTTTGATTGGCTTAAATTGGTTATGTTATCATATGGACTTGTGTGATGCTTGTATGTAATTGATTTGGGATGACTTTATGATGTCACTTATAATGTGATTACTGTGTGAAGTATTAGATTTTGAGTAAAACATCAGGATGCAATATATACAAGTTTTAATTAGTCCTTTCAAGAACTAGAATTCTTAGATTATTGTTGTAAAACTTACCAATTATTTTCTTAGATATGGGAATTTTCATATTAAGGTTGCCTTGTACATAATTGTGGAGAGTTATTCACATTGAGGAAGAATTGGTCATTAATTTCATCAATATCATGACTACGTAGAATTGGTTAAATATTTCTATTAACTAGTTCATCTTTAAATCACTTGTTAGCCTTATAGATGGATTTATAATCTTAACAAATTTAGAATATTGCTTCTTCATATTGTTTTACCTTAGTTGTTGAAAATCTAAGAGGCATATTCAAAATAGGTATGTTGTAAAATTCTTCATATGATAGCTAATAAATTCTCAACTATAATGTTAATTCTAGATGTATGGGATAATTGTGATACTCTGATTTTGATTTTGGTGTTATGGAAAATGAGTTTTGTTTTCTTGAAAACTAAAGTGTAAAATTTTGGACTTTTGCTGAAAATGTTGTGAAAATTTGGGTTAAATAGTGAATGGAGTGAATAGTTTGAGTGTGAATGATGATGCTTTATGAAAATATGTGTTTGTGTGGATAATTATGTTGCACATTGAGGTTAAAGAATCAACTTAATGATAGGTACTAATGTCTTATGTTTCCATCATAGACTTGAATTTTAGGTAAGTTGGCTTTAGAAGCTTAGCAATAAAGGTAATGTAATTAGGATCTTTTAGGTTAAATACTTAAAATGTCAAGTAGTGATCTATTTGTGGTACAGTACAGGATAGAGATACATGGTTATGATCATCATGTGAGTATTCTCTGATGGTTAAGTAGCTAATTGTTACAAAATGAAATTAATTATTAGTATTGTTCTAGATGATGTGGTTGTTGCTTATGGTTTGGTGAGAGGGATAGTGTAGTATCACTCGCTCTCGAGTGCCCTACTACACTGCAATTTCCTTTCACAATGTGGTTGCTATTGAATATATATATGTTGCTCGATGTTTACTTTTATATAGGATTATAGGTACCCAAGCCTCGAATCGACCTGCATTGTCAGGATAGGGCGAGCCTCATAAATACCAATGGGTATGAAGTGGAAAATAGAGTTGAAAAGAAAGATTCCCCATTCTAGTTTGTCACCCCATCTTTATGTTTGACAATGTTGTCTGCATGCAACTCTATCTCCATCCCAGTAACATTTTATTTTGAGTGATTCATCTTACTTATTTAATTGATGTTGCTTTAATTATTTGGCTTAGTTGTTAGCTTGTTGTGTTGATATGCATATGATTGTGTGCATTTGTGTCATTGTGCGACTTCCAGGAGTAAGTTGATGCCAAGAGGGGTAGGATGTACTGTCCCTTCATTTCAGTTGTCCTTGGATATTGCGTAAGTTAATTTATGTCTTGCGAAGTCATGTTGTCCTTGTCATTTGATGGATAACATCTATATCATAGAAGATTTGAAATAATAGCTCCTAGTGTTATTTGAATTTATAAGAAAATTGTTCCATGTTTTATCTCCCTAAAATGAGCGAAAATGATTAATTATACATTATATCTCATAAGTGCATCATGAACTAATTGACATTTTCTCATATTGGAGAGAGAGTATCATCAGGAAGGTTCTAGCTGGTGGAGGTAATGTGCTATGATGGAATCACAGTCACACTTGCCTAGACTCATGTAGTTAGGTTGCATGAGTGTGAATAAGATTAGTAATTTCAGATTTTGATATTTGAATATTTATATTATTTTATGAATAATGCCTAAATATATTATATGAGAATGAATTAGATTAAAATAAACCTATCCAAATTAATAATCTGGAATGCTCGTATCAATGTTGGGTCATGATCCAAACCTAATACAAGAGTGAGTTGTCAGTTGATATATGATCACATTTTGGCATTCTGTCAAAATAAACCCCAAAATAAATGTGATTCAACATGAGAAATAAAATAATAATAATAATAATATTTTTCTTATGTTTAATTATTATTAATAAATAATATTGTCTTTAATAAAGATATTGTAAATTATTTTTTATTTTATTTTATTTAAAGATTATTTGATAAGAAAATAAAATAAAATAAAATATTAGTATTTTATCTTAAAAGGAATAAGAATGTAATAAGAAACATGGAAGGGAATGATCATATAAGAAAAGTTAGTATCATAAAAAACCCAAGAAAAACAATAAACTTAAATTATTCCTCCATGTGCCTTACCAACATTTTTGCATGGAAGTCTCATGCTAGATGCTGGCAAAGGTAAGGAATTTTGCTTACACATGTCATCTGCTTTTGCTTGAAAGTTTCTTAAGCTGTTTCAACAAAAGGATTCTTACACACGTGATGTCTCTACATCCACGAGGGGCAAGGGTTGTCAATTTTAGCTTTACACCTGACAATAGCATTGTTTTGAAAGTTCCTAAAGCCCTCTTCAATGAATACATTTTGTGCATATCCTGCAACTTGGCAATCCACGGGATCACATTTCTTAGAGGAATTCTGTCAAAAATAGTGCTCGTGCCTTGTAGATGCCTTTATCCTCCTCCTTTGTTTCAATCTGTATCTTTGGCTGCCTTTGCTACCATTATTGAACATGATCCTATAGCCTGAGAGTTGTCCTGCCACCTATTTTTGATAGATTAATACTATCTCCTTCAAATTTTGTTGCTTCTTCATCTATACCGATACACTTTCCCTATGATGTGTCCTTAAATTATTGTGGGAAAGGTACAAAACATACGCTGGCTAGTAGGATCTATCATTCCCTAGATTACAGTGCACTGCGAGTATTTCTTTTGGACAAGGTACCTTCTAAGGGTATGAAAGGAAGAAAAAGATTCACCTCAGAACTTCAACTTTGGAAGAGGCACTCCATCAAATTTCCTTCATTAGTGGGGACATTATCAATAATCAGATTCAGGGACTTCCTTTGTTTCCTCCTATTCCTATTCCTAAAGGTACATGACATATTACTTTAACTGTCAATTCTGTTATATAAGTTTATTTTTATGCCATAATTTTAAATGGAGTATTTTTGTTGTTGTTGTTGTATATGAATGGCTTTGGAATTATAGTAATGACCATATATTGTTCATGTGTGGAATTACATCACTTAGATGCATAAATGTACCAAAGTTAATTTACACGCTCGATGTTTGATGTGATCAATTCAGCATATTGAAGTGTCTCCACGCTCACATATTTGAGTGTTCTCTTGTTTTCATTATGGATGTTTTCCTTGGTTTAATATTTGTTTTAACATAATATGGAAACTGGCAATTTTATTCCAATGACCATATCAGAGAGCCATTCACAAACTCTTCTTCTTCCATGCTTCTTTACTTACTCACAACTGAGGCATGCTGATAAATGCTAATGAATTTGGCCATTCACCTACCCATTACAATTGTCGCCTAGTTTCTTAAGCCTTTGCAGTAAATCCATTTTGTGTGTATCCTTCCATAATTATAGTTTTGAGGCATGTTTCTTGATGTAGCCAATCAAATAGCTCACACGCATTGCCTATGCCTCCACATTTTGTTGTCAAACAGCTCACATGGCTTGCCTATGCTTCCACATTTTGTTGTCAAACAACTCACATGCCTTGCCTATGCTTCCTCAAGGTTCTGGAGTCAGGCTTTACAACCTCTAGTTGCACTTGCTTAAATGTTTCAGAGGCCTCTTCTTTGAATATGTTTTCGTGCACATCCTGCAACCGTACGCACCTAATAATCAACTATATATTTAATGCATTAAAGGTGGTTGTTTTTGTGTGAAGTATGTGTAGCCCTCATCCACTAAACCTGCCTAACTATGTGCGCCTAGAACACTAGCATAGCTTGCAATGTCAGGATGTGTTACATAGTGCTTCATTAATTCAAAGATTTGAGAGCTTCCTTACAAAATCTACCTTTTCGTGCATATTATGCAATCACCGTTGCCTTGAGATCACCTGTTCGTTGAGGCATTTCTGTCAAACAATTAATGTTTCTTGTTTACCACCGCCCTGAGATTACCTGTTCGTTGACGCATTTCTGTCAAACAATTAATGTTCCTTGTTTATGACTCCTGCATTTTGCGTACATGGCTTCTAGTGCAATTGTAACTATAACATCTGGTAGAATCCCTTTAGCCCTTTTTAGCTCTAAAGTCCCTTGGAAACTGACCTAATACTGTGAAAATATCGCCCATTGTTTTTACTCAGCCAGTATGTTTTCATTTGGTCCTTATCCTCTCTCTGAGAATAATCCATTGTAATGGGCTACTTGTTAAATAAACTTTAGAGCATAGTTATAATATTCTTTAATATCAACGCACCTTGACTATAGTCTCCATTTCATACTATCCTAATTACTTTTATACTGATCTTAAGGTATTATCACCATAGATAGCTTGAAGGGAGAGAGATCCTTCTTTTAGGGGACACGTATTTATCCTCTTAAAAGCCTTTCTTAAATAAATAGTTCCCCCTTGATTTTCTTTAATAGTAGAGCTACTTTTTCATGGTGTGGGAAAAATAAAAATCTTAATTTTAAAAGAATTAAATAAAATAGGTACTTAGTGACATTAGACTTTAAGAAGGAGAGCATCTCTTTGGTTTACTTTAAAAATGTCTTATAAATATGTATAACTTTTCAATAAGGGAAAATAAATGGAATAAATATATATATTTAATTATATTTATTCATATGAATATTTTTATATAATTCAAAAATGTATAATTTATATTTATATATATATAGGGGTAATTACATTTCATAAAAATATAGGTCTGAGATTATGTATGAACAACATTTTAAATATATGCATGTATTGCGAGTAGATTAATAGAAAAATAGTACTATCATCTTAGTAATTTGACTATTTATATAGATAAACAAGTAGAGGAGTTTTATAGCGATATTGATTTGCTATATAATAAATATAATCCTATACATTGGGTATATAAGTTTGTGGAATGTTCTCTCATTTTAAATTAGATGATCATAGTAAGAAATGGAATTAGAAACATTAAATTAATAGAAGATTTGATCTATTTCTTATTTCTTATTTAGAATAGAGAGATGGTAGATTGTCTTATCATTAAAACGAACAAATATAAAACCACTTGGTGAAGATAGAGAATTTAGAAATCAAATAAGTAAAATATCAATGATTAAAAAGATTTAATTAGGTAGAGTGGGTTAAAGGTTATAGAAATAGAATTTAAAAAATCAATAAGTAATCCTTAATAATGAATTATTATGAAAGAAAGGTATTTTAATTGTGACCTCGTATATATGTTGATAAATCCTATACTTGAGTTGCAATCGATTACATTAGGGTTGTTAGATAAAGTATGTTAATTAGATTGAAGGTAGGAAAAGATATTAATTCGTTTCAAGAAGGAATTCCTAGAATTAATTAAGGTAATGTGTGTTTTAAAACAATGCTTATTATATAAGTACATATTCAATGTTTTCACTTTTATACGTGAAACAGTGGTAATTGTCTTATTCCATAATTGTTTGTTATATGAGAACGAGGTTTGGGATATAGCCTAGTTTTCCTCTTGGATGTAGTTTAGAGTTCTTTTTGTGTCATATTTAATGTTTGATTTTGATATTGATGCCTTTGACTATGTGGATGAGTAATGGTTTTATTGGTTATTATTCAAATGGAAATATTGTTTTATCTTTCTAACAAATAGTTTCCTTTGATGGATATAATAACCATGATGATCCATTCTTTATATATTAAAAGAGTATAAATCTTTAGTCTTGAATTTGATTAATTGAAAGATTCTTATGATTAATCATTACAAGTTAAAATGTCTTTGCAGTGAATGAATGAATAAAATGTAAATCGAGCATCTATTAGTTTTCATGATTATGAGTGTTTTCATATATTTAAAGGTGAATTTTGATGGTTATCTTGATTGACTGGATTGATCTTTGAATTGAGATTGTCTATCATTGATTGTTGTCATTTTCATAATTGTTGTTTTTGTTAAGGGTGATTAGTTGTCATACTACAAGGGTATCTCGAGAGGAGAAATAGAGGTCTCCCTTGGATGCCCAGTTGAATTTTAGGAATTGATTATGGTTGCCTTGGTTGAATCTAAAGATCACTTTATGATGACAACACTTTCTTTCTACTCTTTTCGATTTATGCTTATGACACTTATATAGTCATTTTGTGGACCTAGGATATGAATCTTACCTTTGTGTTAATTTTGATTGAGGGGACTTTATGCAATGGCTTTCTTGTGGTCATATTTCAGATGGTTGGGAACCTGATATACTTCAATTACCTTCAATAGAAGGTTGTGTATTTATGATGTTTATTGCTTCCAGAGGAAATGGAGGAATTTGACTTATGTTGATTTCTCCACGGTTGTTCCATTGTGATTTATTGCCCTTCTTTTAGATTTTGAGCTCATGAGTAGTACTTTGTACAATGGTGTTGACTTTTGATGTGGTGGGTGGTACCTCCTTTGTTCTTGTTTCAGTGATATGGAATGGGTTTGCGAGATGGTTCATTCCTCGCACATTTTGTGTTATATTCACCTTGATTTCTATGTGAGATAAGGTACACCCCTTGCATGTTTTGGTTTGGGTACCCATAGGCAGAGTGGCTCTTCATGGGGGCCGACACACAAAGGGGTTGTTAGGGTAACCCATGGAAGAGTTTCCTTAAAAAGTGATAATTTAATTAATGAACTGGTGGTTTTTGGGTAAATAAACATTAAACAAGATTAATTATGTTCCTCACCCATACCGTTAGTGCTATCATAGGCTAAGGATGGGATGAGAAAAATTGGTTGGTAAGAGCATTGCCTTGTCCTCACGAAAGGTAAGCGGTTCCACATGAGTCACCTTATGGAGTGGTGCCTTGAGATAGGTTGCCTGGATAACCATAGATGGAGGCGGTACCTTGTGATAGGTTGCCTGGATAATCCATTTAAGGCCATGCGATGAAACTCTCCTATAGTACCCATTTATGTTTCCTTGTTTGGTTGCCTCTAGGAGTGTTGTTTGAATTGTTGATGTTGTTGAGGCAATTAGTTCTTGGTGATTATTGTTGAAGCCTCCATATTCTATCTTTTAGTGTTGGATACATTCCTCATGGGAACTTGATTGATGTTAATGAAAGGTGCCCTTGATATTTATTGTTGGTTGATATTTCAATTTTATTTGAAGGCTTGGATCCTATTGTTGTTGGCACCTCTTATGGTTATTTAGTGTTGAGCTAAAATCTTGAAATTTGGATTTGTTGGAATTTTCATTATTTTGTCTTGGCTAAGTGATGGAAATGTTGTGATTTGTTATCTTATGTTGATGATATCCTTGTTGTGGAGTTTGGTTTGCTATTGGTTCATTTGATTGTTTTGGATTGCGGTATGGGGGATCTTTCTTATCAACTCCTAGCACGGGGGGTGGACTTTTGGGTCCACGTGGTCGGGTGGAATGTGCTATGCACCCCATTGGGTCCCCATCCAAGGATCAAGATATGCAAATTGTGCCACTTGTAGCATCTCTAGAATTGTATCCAAGTCTGAGCTAGACTTGTTACTTTGTATTCACCTTTCCCGTTGTATCATTCTATCTTATTGTATTGTTCCCATTCTTGTTGGGGAACACTTTTGTATCACTATCACTCTTGTATGATGTAACTTTTATTATCATTGTAATGAATGCAATCTTTGACCTTAATTTTATGATCTTTGATGGGAGCTTATCATGCATGAAATGTATATTAATGCTTGGTACTATTATGAGTTTCTGATTCACAGTGTACAATTCTTAATGGTGTTGTATCTGTGGAAATATGTATAATTATGTCCATAGATGTGATAGATGGTTTTTTGCATGTTATGATGTGGATATTTGTATTTCATCTAGTAATTCTAAATAATGGTTAAGTGGAATACTTATAGTTAGTTAAACATCATCTTGGTATGGGTTTACATTAGTAATGCTATCACGTGTACCCCAAAGAATGTGGTTTAGGATGTATATGTTTAACTTCAAATTATGTGTTGGTTGTACAAGTTCATCATATGTATTTTTCTACTTTCAAAAAAAATTATTGTGCTTTTACTATAAGTTCTATAATTGTCCTTTGGGGTTCGTGCGACGGGGCATTATAGGATTTATTTCTTGAAACCTCACTTTGATATTTTTCAGCATTCTAGGTGCTCTTCAGTTTTCTACAGAAACCCTAGCTCCATTATGATGCTCTATTTGATGCTTTCAATAAATACATATTTTTATTTAGAATGTGATGGATAGATGATAATTTTTTTTATTTGTATGACAAAAATGAAAAGCATTTTTCTTCATTCTGGGTTTGTATTTTGATGCACCTTGTGAGTATCTTTCACTTGCATTCTTTTTAAAAATCCTTCATGTTTGCCACTGTATTTGCATTTTCATTCTATTATGGGACAAATGGAGGTCCTCTTCTTTTCTTTTAGGTGTCAACAGTGTGTGGGTTTACATATCTGAGTAGAAGAAACTATCCAATTAGCATTTGGCTCGACTTATATAGAAACACTTGGGTGTTTCCAACTTTGAGGATTTTTGATTCATTTGATGAGGAAACATGTTAGTTCTACAAGTACTAGGTGAAAGCAACTAGTTGATAAGACACCATTTACTTTATTTGTTGTATACAATCTTCCTCAAACTTACACATTCTCAATACTTCAGATTGATATTCTCAAAAACACTTTTGTATGGAGAAACGCTCACTTCTCCCATAGGTTACTTTATTTTATTTTGATGATTGATTTAAGAATCCTCTTTGCATTCTTTTTGCACTTTACACTTTTTTTTTTTAGGGAAGCCACAACTCAATATGAATACTCTTGTTTCTCATGACATGATACTCTCCAAACAATGCATAGTGCATATGATGATTATTTTGCACTTTATGCTATGGCTTTATCGATTCTTTTTATTTTTGTTCCTCATAATGTCTATGCACTTTCACTCTTCATGACCTTGAGAAGAACATAGTTGCTATATTTTCAGTGATGATGACCTATGTGAGTTAGCTTTTGCAATGAAAGCTTGATTATTGCTTCCTCAAGCATTCATCAACAATGTACTCTTTGCTGCCCCACTTTATGTAGGAATTATTTTTCATTACTTCTCACATTTTGATGGTTGTTCCTACAAAGTGCATACTTAAAAAAATAGGGGAAAAAATGAGAATGTTACATGGCAGCAATAAGCATGAAATATTGCTTGCAAAACATAAATTTTCAATGAAAGATAGTGCAATTTTATTTCTATTGCACTCCTAAAAAGATTTTCACAAATGATCAATTCCTTTGACTCCTAGAGTCACTTTGTGAATCACTCCATCAGCTGAAATGTTCTTTCATTTGAGCAATATGAATATGCACTGCTATCGCATTCTCCTTTTGAGAATTAGGAGCAACAAGCTAGTCTCAACCCTTCTGGGGGCTCATTTTTGCACCACATGCTATGATGTCTTTAGAAATGGATCAGAAACATGGTTTCTCCTATACTCGGGTATGTATAGGATCATCATGGAAAAAACAAGCCCTAAAATGGCAAAAAAATCAAAAAAATCAGAGTTAGGAAACTTGTCATAAAAATTTGAATAAGTTATCTATATTATTTCAAAAATATTTAAGAATAGAATATATAGAAAATTGAATGTAGTTTCTAAACTACTATGTTTATTTTTTTTAAAAAAATCTATTTGGTGAAAATTTCAAATTTCAATTTATGTAATAGTAATTAAATTTCAAGGAAAAAATAAGAAGTAGGTGTCTATCTAACCACCCTAACCATAATAAAATGATAAAAAAAAATTATAAGATTTTAGATATAGGTAGAGGAGTCATGTACATATGTGATGCATATATTTTTGTATTTTTTTTCCAAGAAAACAATTAATTATGATTTTTTTATTACAACTTTTAAAAAATATAAAAACTCATATATCTGACCATCTTAACTTGGTCAAAAATTCATGAAATTCATATTTTTCTTTTCAATCCTATAGTATGTGAAGCATAGAATGTGACACATGTTTCGGATTCAAAAAATGTGATACCATTTGAAAGCTATATATGTTTTTCAATCATGCCATCAATTAGGACATTAGTCATAATTCAAATAGAAAATGAATAATAATTAGTTATTAAATCTAAAGTAAAGCATAATTTATATTGGTGGAAAGCTGAGAATCTCTTTTAAAAACCCTTTTTGTTTCATCAATTTTGGGTAAAAAAAAAGTGATTAGCCACATACCCTACACATATCGATCATATCACCACTTTTTGGACCATCATGATCCTGCACATACCCAGCCACACAGTGAACAAACATGTTAGAAAAAAAATAGTGAAGCTCAATGCTTTTGTGATATTTTATTTTTCATGCCCTCTTGCATTGATCTTATGTTTGTTGATCTAATGCATCATACACATGTGCTATATTTTTGTTGATAGGGAACATAGGAAGATTCATATCTAAAACTCTAACAACTCTCTTATCATGATTCAGGCTCACTCAAGATTAGAAGCAAGGAGGAGCTAGCAACAATCAAGACCCACTCAAGACTTTAATCTAGCAATGATGGATATGTCTTTTCTTCTATGCTCAACTACTCTCATGGCTTGTGTGGGACATTTGATTACTCCTTTCTTTCCAATGAATATATTTAAGCAACACTTATTTATTCTTTTGTATAATTCCTTCCAAAATAAATGAAACATTGTAAAATGAATTAAAGCATTGGAATATGAATGAAAGAAACTTCTTACAATTAATGTATTATCTTGTATGTTGCAAAGCATTGAATGAAAAAGATGAATTATTTCTGTTTAGTTGAAACACATTGCACAATAAAACTATACTCTTTCATTTAAACTTAATATATGCAATGGTTAAGCATAGTAGAAATATGTTAGAATCTTTTCACCTTTAATATAATGAAACTACTACAGCTCTACCAATTTGAGCTATAGGTGAAAAATTGGTAACAGGTTGATAATCAATTTATTGTGTGGATCACATTTCCTAATCACAATAAAATTATTATATATTTTTTAATAAGATTTTAGATATAAGTAGAGGACTTATGTCTCGATGTGGTACATATTTTTTTGCAATTTTTTTTGAAGTAAATAATTAATTATGATTTTTATATTACAACTTAAAAAAATATAAAAACTCGTTCGTCTGACCACCTTAACTTGGTCAAAACTTTATGAATTTTTTTTTTCTAATCCTTTAGTATGCAAAGCATAGAATGTGACAGATGTTTTGGATTCAAAAAATTTCATAATGTTTGAAAGCTATAGATGTTTTTCAATCAGCTCATCAATCAAGACTTTATTCGTAATTCAAATAGAAAATAAATAATTATTATTATTTATTTAATTCAAAGTAAAGCATAATTTATATTGGTGGAAAGCTCAGAATATCCTTTAAAAACCCATTTTGTTTCATCAATTTTGGGTAAAAAAAGTCACCAGCCATATACCCTACACATACCCATCATATTGACACTTTTTAGCCCATCATGATCCTACACATACCCAGCCACACAGTGAACAAACATGTTAGATAAAAGATAGTGAAGCTCAATGCTCATGTGATATTTTATTTTTTAATTCTCTCTTCCATAGATTTGATTATTTTGATTTAATGCATCATACACATGTGTTATATTTTTATTGATAGGGAACATAGGAAGATTCTTATCCAAAGCTCTAACAAATATGTTATCATAATTCAGGTTCACTCAAGATCAGGGGTGAGGAGGAGCTAGCAGTAATGAAGGCCAACTCAAGACTTTAATCTGGCAATGATGGATATGTCTTTTCTTATATGCTCAGCTACTGTCATGGCTTGTGTGGGAAATTTGATTACTCCTTTCCTTCCAATGAATATAAAATAAACACTTATTTATTCTTGTACATAATTCTTTGTAAAATGAATGAAAGGTTGTAAAATGAATTAAAGCTTTGCAATATGAATGGAAGCAACTTCTTACAATTCATGTATTCTCCTTTATGCTGCAAAGCATTGAATGAAAAAACTAAATTATTTCTCTTTAGTAGAAACAAATTTCACAATAAAACTATACTCTTTCTTTTAAACTTAACATATGCAATGGTTAAGCATAGCAAAAATATGTTAGAATCTTTTCACCTTTAATATAATGAAACTACTTCAGCTCTACCAATTTGAGTTGTAGGTGAAAAATTGGTAACAAGCTGATAATCAATTCATTGTATGAATCACATTTCCTAATGATATAAAGGAGAAAAGGTATCTTATCATATCATATTTTCTTCACCCCCTTAAATCCCTATTTTTAGTTGTTTTAGCATTGAACATGAATTATTACTCTATTATAAAAATTCCATAACACTCTCCAATAGGGATTGGTTATCAAGGTCCTCAATTTTAATATATAAGACATTTAATCCAACATCAACTCTACCACCAACTCATAATCATATTGGATATGGCATTTTCCCTACTTTGTGTCATTTCTCTAAAATATAACATACATTATATGGTATGTGCAAGATCATGATGCAAAAAGTAAGCCCTTAAGTTGCTAAAAATTCAAAAAAATTAGAGTTAGGAAACTTGAAATAAAAATTTGAATAAGTTATCTATATTATTTCAAAAATATGTAACAATAGAATATGTAGAAAATTGAATTTAGTTTCTAAACTACTAGGTTTTTTTTAAAAATCTATTTGGTGAAAATTTGAAATTTCAATGCAGTAACACTTAAATTTTAGGGAAAAAATAAGAAGTTGTTGTTTGTCTAACCACCCTAATCATAATAAAATTATAATATTTTTTTATAATATTTTAAATACATATAAGTAGAGGACTCATGTCTCAACTTGATGCATTTTTTTTTGTAATGTTTTTCCAAGTAAATAATTAATGATGAATTTTTTATTACAACTTTTAAAAAATATAAAAACTCATATGTCTGACCACCTTAACTTGGTCAAAACTTCATGAAATTCATTTCTTTTTAATCCTATAGAATGTGAAGCATATAATGTAATATTGTTTGAAAGCTGTAGATATTTTTCAATCAGCCTATCAATTAGGACTTTAGTCATAATTCAAATAGAAAATGAATAATAATTATCTATTAAATTCAAAGTAAAGCATAATTTATATTAATGGAAAGTTGAGAACCTCATTTAAAATCACTTTTCGTTTTATCAATTCTGGGTAAAAAAAAGTTGTTAGCCACATACTCTAAACATACACATCATATCGCCACTTTTTGGCCCATCATGGTCTTGCACATACCCTATACATACTTTTGAAATGTAAAAAAAATGCATTAGCACCTCTTCATGAAAGAAAGGATGCTAAAAAAACAACAAAAAACTTATGATATTGCACATTTCATAGAATATTTGTTCATTCTATTGATCAATGTTATCCTTTAATGGAAATATTGTAACAACTAGCTAAATTATATGAAATTTTTGTAAATCCATAAAAAATAATAAATTAGTCACTAGGGTATTGTTCCTTGCTATATTATATTTTTAGTGTCATATGCTACTCATTTTTCACACATGGAGGCACAAAAATATTTTTGTGCAACCATATTTCCTGAATGAGGAGAAACACAAAAGTATCATCATATGGTTGCCCTCATCCTTACACTATAAGGGTAAGGATAACTAGTCATGTTACATGAATACTCTTTCTAAAAATTCCTCTCTTTCTCCATTATATCCTTAAAAAATTAGTGTAGAGAATACACTAACATTTTAAGGGGGGGATATTCCCCCATCTAATAGGACAAAAATTACAAAAATATAAATTTGAATGACTCTTTAGTGGTAATATTATGCATGATATTCCTTAAGGTGTGGCCTTTTATCTTCATCTAATTCCCCTTTAGTGGTGATATTATGAACAATATTCCTTATGGTATGGCCTTCCATCTTCATGTGATGCCCCATTTGATCCACGATGTGGAAGGGATCTATGGCAAACATTGCTAAGTGATTATGCACAAAGGTGAAAAGACATTAACCAATGGAGTAGCAAGAACAATATATAGAGAGAATGATAACACTGAGAAAAGAGAGAGCAGACACAAATTTTATCACGAATTTCATCAGAGTGGACTATGTCTTTGGGTCTAGCTCAACTGAGTGACCAATCTATTTGAATGCACTAAATTGGCCATACAATCTCCAAAGAAGCCTCTTGTAACACTACTTTACAAAGAACTATAGCCTATCCATAGAGTCTTAAAAAGTATCTCACTCAAATCACCTGACAAAAGCTCTCAAGCTAAGGTTGATTTACCAAGAGTGAAAAACACTGACTCTATCCTAAAAGGACCTACTATAGACACAAAACAATATTCCTCTCAAATTCAAGTCTCAAAGTTCTCCCACAGAAATGCTTACAAGCAAGGAGGAAGAGAGAAAGAATGGGATGCCTTCACTTGGCCTACTCACCCCTTTTTATATGTGAAATTTTCCAAGTATGGTAGAAAACCATAAAATTTGAAAACTCACCCTTATCTCCTATTTTTACATATAAAACTATAATATCCCATCAAAATTATTGAATTTGTTTTGGAGCCCTTGTTTTATTACATTTTTGGGCTATTATGGCTTTTTTGGGATTTGATTAGTTTTTAACAAATAACCATTAATAGTTTATTTGTTAAAAAATTGGGTTATTGATGCATTATTAGAAATCCGTGCAACTAATATTTCCAATTACTTCGATGGCATGTTAGTTGTTAGTCATTTTAGCTCCCCGTCGGTCGAGGTTCAACTCCCAATGGTTTATTTTTTCCAACCACTAATTTCAAATAGTGATATCACAAAATAAATCATCACGCCAAATTAATTAAGGTCAAACTCCATGTTGTAATGGTCAGGCCAGCTGGTTCACTCCATGGAAGTCAGCAGTTAGAGCCTCTTACATTTTCCTATGTTGTTCAAAATGGAGTAGATCATGACGAAGCTTGGAGAAAGAAGTGCCATGTGGCATAATATGACTGGCGTGACATGTCGATAGATTATTTGCTGAAGGAACCAAGTGAGCCATCCAACCATCATCCATTTTCCATGCCAACTCACTACACTAATGCCACGTGTCATCTTGCAACTTGTCCACACCAATGTACAGTCCACATTAGTTGTCACATCAATTGAGACACATCACTTTCCATCTCACTATATGACTGACACATGCCAATACCTCATTTGTCCACATCAACATCCATATGATGACTAATCTACTCTGTTAGCTATTGATGTCATGTTGATGTCATCATCGTACTATTAAATCAACATGGTGAACCTAAAACTTTAACTATTAATTTCTCCATCATATGAGCTCCATTTTTTACGAAAGGAATTCCATCAGGATCATCTTATCGAGCTCTTTGTCTTGTTGGGCCATTTTCATTGAATTTTGAGACGATCAATTTTTTCACCTTTCTGGACGGCCTCAGGGGTCGGTTTGACCCAAATTTTGACTTGCAATATCTTTCACGTATTAGCTTGTATTTCAACGAAACAAGGGTTCATGTCATCAAGCTCTTCGAATTGAGATCGCTTCTAACTAATTTTGAGTCAGTCAAAATTTTCACCTTTTGATGGGCTCCTGGTCTAGGGTTCACCAAACTTTGACCAGTCGTAACTTGAGCATATAAACTCCTTTTAAGCTCATTCAAGTTGTGCTAGATTTAGTTCTTTGAGCTCTCTATCATGGCATCACTTTTGGGAGAAACTAGAACACTTCAATTTTAATTTTCTGGAGATCTACTTGGATCACCATTAGTGGTGATATTTTACATGATATCCTCTAAAGTGTGGTGTGGTATCTTCTTTAGTGGTAATATCATAGAATATATTCCCTAAATATTGGTTTTCTTAATATTACTCTCATTAGTGGTGGTATTGTTCTTCATTCCACCCTAAAGGTATGACACTTCATGTCATTCTTGTGTCCCCTTAGTGGTTGTGTTATGCTCGATATCCCCTAGGGTGTGACCCTTCATTCCATGTTTTGTCCTCTTTTAGTGGTGGCATAGGCTATGATAATCATTTTAGTGTAGTAAAATGTCATCCTTTACATTTTCACATGTGTTTGGGCCCTCCATGCTAAAATTGGGCTTCTTTATGCCTTATTTGGTCCTATTTTGCATCCACCAACTTTTTTTAACACATGTTTCTAAGGATAATCTCAACACATACCAAATAAATAATCAAAAATTAATGATTTTTTATGGTAATTTCAAGGTTGAATGTAAAGGAACCAAAATTTTGTGGTGCATATCATAAGCAGCTCATAATTGACTATTGGAAGGTGGAATTTGAATTTGTGCTTGGTATGCAGTGGATGTTCTATGAACTTGATATGTCAAGATTTTTTTTTAGTTCATGCATGTTGTTGACATATTATCCAAAGGTTTCAATGCTTGATGTTATGAAACTACATAAGCATGGAAATGAAGATGTTTGTGTGTGTGTCAGGCACACAAGTATTAAAGAGGAGATACCCTGCATTGGAGGTAGTCTACACTGTATCTAGGTTTATGATAATAAGATATACTTATTTTGTTGAACAATGTAATTTCATGAAGTCAATGATGCTATGTATGATCATTTTAAGTGCTTTCCTAAATCTATCTTTCAAAAGATTTGTGATTTGGTAATCAATGTTTAATGAAAGTCTATGAAGTTAGTGAAGTACTATGTTGAAGTTATCTTTCATAAAAATGGATTGTGAGTTGTTTGAAGTCTGAATTGAAGTAATGATAACGGCAGTTAGCTAGAAGACATTAACAGTGAATGTTGCTTGATAGATACTGGTTGTTTGGAGTTATATTATGACTTGAAACTTGTAAGAAGATGTGATGTGGATTGTGTGATATAGATTTGACTACTTTATATCACTTTATGGTGCTCAGAATGAAAGGAACTTTAGTGGTTGTATGAAGTACAAGGTTTGATACAATGAAAATTTGTTGGCCTAATATTTATACTACTAGTTCAATAAGTACGTTTTGAGTATTTTATTGGCATCTACTTGTTTTATGTATATAAACCTTGTTATATTTCTTTGGAAGTAGTATACTACAGTGTTTCATTTGTTAATAAATTTTATTGGTCTATCGTCATACTATATTTCGGATTGGAAAATATTCTATTATGATATTTCATTCATGGAAAAATGTGTAGTGAGTTGACGAATAAAAGATACAAAGTCAGTGATTGAAGAATTCACACATTTGCAATAAGCTAGAGGAAATAAATGGTGACTCACAGTTCACTGTTACTTGGACCACTAAATATGGTGCTTAGAAAGGAATATTTATTCCAGTGTTTATGTGAAGCTTCTTTGTAGGGGGAGCTTGGTTCTATGGTTTCTCTCTTGCAGCTCGCTTATCTATTTTCATTTGTTATTCTATTTGTGTTTGTAGCTGGATTCATTGGTTATTTGGCTTTTAGATGTTTATCATGATTGTTTTTATTTAATGAAAACACTGGCTTTGATGACACATTTATATGGTCTCGGTGGCACATACTATTTACAATTGGTTTTTTTTAGTTTTTATATGTTGGTATTGATGTTTTCCATATGTTCATTATAGCAGGATATGTGTTTGTGCATTGTGATTCAGTTATATTTGGGTTGATCACTTTTAGATTGTGGTATATTTAATTTGATCTTTTCCAAGTTATCTTCTCATGATATTTTTGTAGCACATCTTATGTTTATTCAAACCACACAAGTTGTGACACTATTTTATTGTGGTCAAATACTTTGTAAACTGATATGTTTTTGGGTAGGATTTGATATGGGATCACATTGCATTGTTATTGCTTTTCTGACACCCCCTATTATTTGCTATTCTTTTCTTTGTCCTTGTGACAAAAATGGGGGAGAAAATGATGGTTTAGTGGTTCAAATGGCTAACTTTTTCCATCAAGTACAAAGGGGTAGTTTGTTGGCTTTCTGATTGTTTGTCCTTGATGGCAAAACATCCTTTAGTGGAAATGTGATCTCTTCATAGATAGTTGATGTCCATAGTCTTAGATTTCAATTTTTGGTACATATTGATTAGGTTGGGGAATACATGATAGACCATCATTGGTGGGTATTCATGGCTTTGATCCTAATTCTATGCTTCACATCATAGCATCATTGTGTTACTTATCAGTTACAATGATTGGCTCTAATTTGTGGCCTTGTTCAGTTATATTGATTTTCAGTTTTATTTGATGATGGGTACTATAGTGGTTACATGGCATATCCAATTTGATACTTTTGGAATGTTTTGGTTATTGGCATTTTAGTTGGCATATTCAGCTCATTTTCACATGCTTGTCTTCAGTATCTTGGGCAATGTTTTGGCTTTGGTTTGCTATCAGCTCTTGGTTTAGTTTTCTTGGTTGGACTAATCCTTTGGATTTATGTATAGTGATTGTGGATATTTTGAAAGTTGTTTTAGGTAATATCATTTCAATATACTTATATCATTGGTTCTTCATTGATATATAAATGTGTTGCACTATTATTTGGTGCTCTTACATTGATAAGGACTCACGTTTATTCATGTATATATCAATTTGTTCGTTTAATGACATGTGTATATCTACAAAGTTTTTGAGATTATTTCATTGGAAATATGATTGTTCACTTTGGAATTCATAGGTGCTAGCAACAGTTTTATAAAATGGCATCTATAGGTTATATTGGCACTTGGTTCTTTTGATTTCAATCTTTCACCAAGGAAATATTTTATCACTTTCATTATATTGGTTTACTTGGCTTCACCTTGGTTTCACTTGGTGTTAAAATATTTCACACGGGGACATGTTATATTTTCCCTTTGTATTTATTAGGCTCTTTCTATTTGGCATGGCTTTTTTATCGGGTTTTAATAATACACTTTGGCAATAGTGGTTTGTGTTTCACATAGCAAATATACGCTTTGTAAAGGTGATTAGGACCCTATGGTTTCAAATGGTAATTTTTTGTTACCTTGGACAGTCGATGACATATTTCAATTTGGAATATTTAATTTGCATGGGTCTATTTCATATTCACATGGACTATAATATACATGTGAATAGTTGTGGCTTGGTAACTAAGTTGGTAATTATATTGTCAGTGGTTTAAGAAATGCACATAGATTTCAAATGATATAGCATATCACTATATTCGGATTTGAAATCATTATGAACTTGACAATAGTATTTGATTGAAAGAAGGGATAGGGAAAAAAAATTATATTCATCATTTGGCTAAAGATAAAACCCTAGCCACCACCCAAAAGTTGCAGAGCTAGTATTAAGACTTTGTTGAACTCTTGTTCGAGTTAGCTAGAATGAAGGAAGGAGTAGAAAGGTAGTTGTTTATCTTGTAGCTAGAAATGAAGGTATTCTTGGTGGATTGTATGAAATTTCTATTTGACATCTGGCCGACATAAAATGAGGTAAAATCTTGACAATATCTTTTTCATTTTGAAATGAAGATTGAAAAATGGTTGTTTAGCTTGCAATAAAACAGTTATAGATAATTGTGTTTTCTATTTTGGTTACTTGAGTTTGAGCTAAATATTTTTGATGATTTATACAAGTTTCTTTGTTTTTTTAAGCATGGCTTTCTATCATTGCTTGTTTTTGTAGATTGGAAAGGGAATTTGTATAGTTACAATTGTGTTGTTAGAAAAGAAAATTTGGTTTATATTGTATCATATCTCTGATTCCATATAGAGATAATACTGAGAATTTCAGTTGTTTATACATTGTTTACTATTATATAGAGTACAAATTATAATGGGCTACATTGAAAATTATCCTATTGTACTCTATTGAGATTTTGTAATTGCACAAATATGCAGTTATAAAGTCCTAATAGTTTACATTTCTATTTGAATATTTTTGGTAAAGGATTTGGTGCTCCTATTGAAGTTGGTGCTTCATAATTTTTGGTGTTGAGTTGTTGCTCTACCATTGTAATAGAGTTGGTGCTCTTTTGAATGAATAAAAAGATCAATTTACGAGTGGTTTTTTATGCCCCATGAGGGTTTTTCCACTCAGGAATATATTGTGTTATGTGATGAAATTTGAGCATTTTTTTTTAGTTCATGTGCTTAAATGTTTATGTTTCTCATTTAAGTCACATGTCAATGTAAATGGTTTGATACTTGAATAAATGTCTAAATTTTTCATAAAAGTGTTCAACTTATGAATAAAGTTGTGTGAAAATAAAGCATTGAAAAAGAATTGTTCAAGCAATAATATATGAACAATTACAATTATGCTTTGACATGGTTAAGCAATGTCTTTTTGATCAGTCATTCTATTATTAAATTTTCTTGACTTGTCCATGTTCACTTTGCAATTAAAAGGTTACATAAAATTGTTTCAAGGTCTTAGTTCAAGTTGTAAGTCAAGTGAAAATTATATAATACTCTGACACACCCCCCCTCTTAGATTATTTCATCTTCCAACAATTTGTATTAGAGAGGAGGGTCCTCTAATAGGTCTAATCCACCCAGGATAGATTCTAGTTATTGGAAGTTTTTTAGTCATATCTCAAGTTTTGAATTGTTGTGTCTAATATGGAAAAAGGTAGAAAGAATAAGGTAAAATGAAGTTCACAACAAAACACTATCAATCAAGCTCTATCTAAACCTAGCGTAAGGAGTAATGAAGAAGAGATCATTAACAACTTAGAAATGATAGAATATCCTATGTTCATAACACCTCAGTTTGAAGGTACAAACTTTATTTTTTGGAAGAATCAGATGGAAACTTATATGTCTTCCTTAGGTTTTAATGTTTGGGTAGCAATAGAAAGAGGTTGTATTGTATCTATAACATCTCCTACCACACATGAGGAGAAGAAAACTCTTGAGTCCAATGTTAGGACTATAAATTCTATTTTTAATAGTTTTCCAAATGAAATTGTTGCTAAGGTTATGCAGTGTAAAAATGCAAAGGAATTTTTGGATAGACCGATTGAAATGCATTAGGATGGTGAGTTGCAAGAAGAGATATAATTGAAAACTCAAGGAAGTTGTGACTCATTTGTAAGTGGTGATTGTGAAAATTCTCATAGTTTTGAAGAAAATCAGATTGATTCTAAATCAATAGAGATTACATATGAACATTCAGATGGTCAAGAAACTAATGAAGAAGTAGATCAATTTTTGGGTGAAGTGAATTATGAACAAGAATTTGTTGAACAAGAGAGTGAGGTATATTTGGAAGGTGAACTCTTGTGTGATCTATATACAATTATGCAACTTAGAAAAGAGAATTAGAATTTAAAGAGACGTCTTCAACAAGAAAAGGATATCAAAGATAAGGTATGTTCATATATTGTAGAAGCAATGATACAAGTTGAAGAAGCTAGAAATATTGAGGAAGAAATAAGAAACCAACTTAAAGTAAAAGAATGGAGTATAGAAAAACTTGAGTGGAAAGTGGTTTTACTAAGGAACGTTGATAAAGAATCAAAATAGTTAAGTGATGAGAAAATTATTGGGAATGGCTCTATGTCTTTCAATAAAATTATTGGTGCAAAAACAACTCCTAGTGACAAAGGTGATCTAAGCTTAGAGGAAGGGCAATGCTCTAAGGTTAGAAAAATACCTAGAACAAAGGTAGATTTATATTTTACATGTTGCTAACCTTGAAACTATAGGAAACAAATAATACAAGGATATCAACATAGGAGGAAGGTATAGAAGAAATAGATTCACAGGATCTCCCCCTACCTGGCAAGGTAAATTGATGAGGTATAACTATTCCTTTTCAGGTTATTGTTATTCATGTTTTGAATATGGCCACACAACATATGAATGTTGGATTAAAGTGAAGAAAAATGATTCAAAAATGAATTAAGGTATTGCCACATGCTTCAAGTGTAATCAATTAGGTCACATTGCAAGAAATTGTGAAAAAATGTCTTTAAAGGATGATGTAGGAAAGTGCAAATATTTAGTTGTTTGCTATAGATGTAATGAACTCGGTCATAGCAAAGTTTTGCAGGGAGAACTTGTTTGGAAATAGATCATTAAGGGTCTAGAGAAGAAACCTGGAAAAGGAGAAGGGAAGAATTATTCTTGTGCATGATGCACAAGGATCATTTCTTAGCATTTAAATGTTTCTTTTTTTTAGGGGGAGTAATCCAAATTTTTATATTTTATCCCCAAGGAATTTTTAGAATGCTTTGGAACTATTTTTTTTTTAAGTTTTGATGTAGTTTGTCTAATTCATGGACCGTGTGTGTTAATTATGAAAGAATAATGGTATATTTATCGATTGATGACTTCTTAGTACATGAATGATAGTGTACATGATAGTATTCTTTGTGATTCTCATGCAAATATTCAAAGAATAAATGGATCTCAGTATTGAAGGATAACATTATGTTTTGGCATGGTAAGTTTGGAACAATTTATTTGATGTGTGTAGCAATCAGCATAATAGTAGCTTTATGATTTTTATTATATATGTATTCATCACACTTTGATAATTTATTGTACACATTATTCAAAAGCAGACAGTAAGTTTCATTTCATCTGACAATATGGATGTTTCAATTCTTGGAATGTATACTACAGTAATAGGATCATAACAAGACCAAGTATGAAGGTTTTTCCTAGCTTGGCTAATGTTCTTAATAAGTTGCATACCTAGTAATGTTTTGATTGTAATTTCAAGGTTGAATGTAAAGGAACAAAAAATTTCTGGTACATATCATAACCAGCACAAAATTGACTATTGCAAGGTAGAATTTGAATTTGTGCTTGGTATGCAGTGAATCGTCTGTGAACTTGATAAGTCAAGATTTTTTTTGCATTCATGCATGTTGTTGACATATTATCCAAAGGTTTCAATGTTTGACGTTATGAAACTACATAAGCATGGAAATAAAGATGTGTGTGTGTGTGAGAGAGAGAGAGGCACACAAGTATTAAAGAGGTGATACCTTGCATTGCAGCTAGTTTACATTGTATTCAAGTTTATGATAATAAGATATACTTATTATGTCTAACAGTGTAATTTAATGAAGTCAATGATGCTATGTCTTACCATTTTAAGTGCTTTCCTAAGTCTATCTCTCAAAAGATTTGTGATTTGGTAAGCAATATTTAATGAAAGTCTATGAAGTTAGTGAAGTGTTATGTTGAAGTTATCTGGCATAAAAATGGATTGTGAGTTGTTTGAAGTCTGGATTCAAATAATGAGAAAGGAAGTTAGCTAAAAGACGCTAATAGTGAATGCTTCTTGACAGATACCGGTTGCTTGGAGTTATATTATGACTTGAAATTTGTATGCAAATATGATCTGGACTAAGTGATACAGATTTGACTTCTTCATATCATTTTATGGTGCTCATGATGAAAATAAATTTAGTGGTTGTATAAAGTACAAGGTTTGATACAATGTAAATTTGTTTGCCTAATATTTATACTACTAGTTCAGTAAGTAAGTTTTGAGTATGACAGTGGTATCTTCTTGTTGGATGTATATAAACCTTGTTAGATTTCTTTGGTAGTAGTATACTATAGTGTTTCATTTGTCAATAAATTTGTCTATCATCATACTATATTTGGGATTAGAAAATATTTTGTTATGATATTTCATTCATGGAGAAATTTGCAATGAGTATATGAATCAAAGATACACAGTAAGTTATTGAAGAATTTACACATTTGCAATAATCTTGAGGAAAGAAATGGCGACTCACGGTTCACTATTACTTGGACCACTAAATATGGTGCTCAGAAAGGAATATGTGTACCAATGTTTATGTGAAGCTTCTTTGTAGGGGGAGCTTGGTTCTATGGTTCCTCTCTTACAACTCGCTTATCTATTTTCATTTTTTTCTCTATTTGTGTTTGCAACATGATTCATTGGTTATTTGGCTTTTAGAAATTTATTGTGATTATTTTTGTTTGATTAAAATATTGGCTTTGATGACACATTTATGTGATCTAGGTAGCACATACTATTTATAGTTGGTTATTTTTATTTTTTATATGTTGGTACTGATGTTTTCCATATGCTCATTATAGCAGGATATGTGTTTGTGCATGGTTATTCAAGTATATTCAGGTTGATCACTTTGAGATTGTGGTATATTTAATATGATCTTTTGCAAGTTATATTCTCTTGATATTTGTGTAGCACATCTTATGTTTATTCCAACCACACAAGTTGTGACACTATTTTATTATGGTCAATTAATTTGTAAAGAGATCTATTTTTGAGCAGGATTTGATATTGGATCACATTGGAGTGTTATTGCTTTTCTGACACACCCTATTCTCTACTATTCTTTTCTTTGTCATTGTGACGAAAAAGGGGGATAAAATGATGGTTTAGTGGTTCAGATGGCTAATTTTTTTCCATCAAGGAAAAATTTGGAGTTTGTTGGCATTCTAATTGTTTGTCCTTGATGTTAAAACAGGCTTTGGCTGAAATGTGATTTCTTCATAGACAATTGATGTCCATAGTCTAAGATTTCATCTTTTGGTACAGATTGATTGGGTTGGGGAATACATGATACATCATCATCGATGGTCATTCATCTCTTTGATCATAATTTTATGCTTGGCATCATAGCATCATTTTGTTACTTATCAGTTATAGTGATTGGCTCTTATTTGTGGCCTTGTTCAATTATACTAATTTTCAGTTTTATTTGATGATGGGTACTTCAGTGGTTGCATGGAATATCCACTTTGATACTTTTGGCATGTCTTGGTTATTGGAATTTTAGTTGGAACATTTATTTCATGGCATATTTAGTTCATTTTCACATGCTTGTCTTCACTATCTTCGACAGTGTTTTGGCTTTGGTTTACTTTTGGTTCTTGGTTCACTTTTCTTGATTGGACTAATCCTTTGGATTTATGTGCAGTGATCATGGATATGTTTAAAATTTGTTTCAAGTGATATCATTTCAATATACTTATATCGTTGGTTCTTCATTGATATATAAATGTGTTTCACTATTATTTGGTGTTCTTACATTGATAAGGACTCATTTATTCATGTATATATCAAGCTGTTGGTTCAATGATATAAGTATATCTCCAATTTTTTTGAGATTATCTCATTGGAAATATAGTTGTTCACTTTGGCATTCATAGGTGCTAGTAACAAGTTTATAAAATGGCATCTACAGGTTATATAGGCACTTGGTTCTTTGGGTTTCAAACTTTCACCAAGACAATATTTTATCACTTGCATTAGATTGGTTTAATTTGCTTCATCTTGGTTTCACTTGGTGTTAAAATATTTCACAAGGGGACATATTGTATTTTCAATTGGTATTTATTGGGTTCTTTATATTTGGCATGGCTTTATTGTTGGGTTTTAATAATACACTTTGGTATTGATGGCTTGTGTTTCACATAGCAAATATATGCTTTGTAAAGATGACCGGGCCCCTATGGTTTCAAATGGTAAATGTTTATTACCTTGGACAGTCGACGACATATTTCACTTTGGCATTATTTATTTTCATTGGTCTATTTCATATTGACGTGGACTATAATATACAAGTGAATAGTGTGGCTTGGAAACTGAGTTGGTAATTATGTTCTTGGTGGTTTAAGAAATGCACATAGATTTCAAATAATATAGCATATCACTGTATTCATATTTGAAATCATTATGAACATGACAATAGTATTTGATTGAAAGAAGGGATAGGGGGAAGAAAAATTATATTCATCATTTGGTTGAAGGTAAAACCCTAGCCGCCACACAAAAGTTGTAGAGCTAGTATTAAGACTTTGGTGAACTCTTGTTTGAGCTAGCTAGAATGAAGGAAGGAGTAGAAAGGTAGTTTATCTTGCAGTTAGAAATGAAGGTATTCTTGGAGGATTGTATGAGATTTATGTTTAACATCTCACTGACATAAAATGAGGTAAAATCTTGACAATATCTTTGTCATTTCAAAATGTAGATTGATAAATAGTTGTTTAGTTTGCAATAAAATAGTTATAAATAACTATGTTTTCAATTTTGGTTACTCAAGTTTGAGCTTGAGAATTTTCATGATTGCACAAGTTTCTTTATTTATTTAAGCATGGCTTTCTGCCATTGCTTGGTTTTGGAGATTGGAAAGGGAATTTGCAAAGTTACAATTATGTTGTTAGAAAATAAAATTTGGTTTATATTGTATCATATCTCTAATTTCATAGAGAGATAATACTGAGAATTTTAGTTGTTTATACATTGTCTAATATTATAAATAGTACAAATTATAATGGGCTACATTGAAAATTATCCTATTGTACTTTATTGAGATTTTTTATTTGCACAAATATGCAGTTATAAAGTCCTGATAGCTTACATTGCTATTTGAATTTTTTTGGTAAAGGAGTTGGTGCTCCAATTGAGGTTGGTGCTTCAAAAAATTTGGCCTTGATTTGGTGCTCTACCACTGTAATAGAATTGGTGATCTTTTGAATGAATAAAAAGATCAATTTATGAGTGGTTTCTTATACCCCATGAGAGTTTTTCCACTCAGGAAAATATTGTGTTATGTGATGAAATTTTTGCTTTCTATTTTTAGTTCATGTGCTTAAATGTTTATGTTTCTCGTTCCAGTCACATGTCAATGTAAATGATTTAAAACTTGAATAAATGTCTAAATCTGTCATAAAAGTGTTCAAAGTTATGCATAAAGTTGTCTGAAAATAAAGCATTGAAAAATAATTGTTCAAGCAATATATATGAATATTTACAATTATTCTTTCACATGGTTAATTAAAGTCTTTGTGATTAGTCATTATATTGTTAAAGTTCATTGACGTGTCCATGTTCACTTTGAAATTAAAAGGTTACATAAAATTGTTTCTTGTCTTAGTTCAAGTTGTAAGTCAAGTGAAAATTATATAATACTCTGATTCACCCCCCCTCTCAGAGTATTTCATCATCCAACACTTTCATCATTGAATTTCATTTGAAATCTATAATTTCACTTAGTCTAGAAATCATATAAATAGAAAACTTAACATTACCTTATAGTTCGTTCAAATTTGTGCAAAAACCCTAATATGGGACTCATATACCCTTCTAGGTGATTTAGTCCCAATACAAGTTATTTTTCCTGGTTTTTGGGTATTTTTTAGTGATTGTTATTATCTGTTTGAATTCTTGAAAAGCCTTGATTGGGACTCATATTCCCCTTTGGGCAGTTTAGTCCCACTTCAGCTCTCAAATTGCATTTTAAATCATTAAAAAGTTTATTTTTTTGTTTCTATTTGTTTTCATTACATTTTTTTTATAGTTTGCAAAGTTTTTGTTTCATTCATTTCATTGCATCTTGCTTAATTTCATCTGAATCAAATTAGAAAATAGTATTCATCTTGTATGTTGTGTTCATTGATTATCCCTTGCATGAGTTTTACTACTCCATGTCCTATTGCTAATAATATAGTGAGACAAAGTTTCAGACTCATGTCATCCCACAATAGGAAATTTGTCATGGATATCGAGTTATCTAGCTCTTTCACTAATAGTGTTGACACTAGTTCACTAGGTATGGACAATAACCTTAACAACTCTTTTACTTCAAGTAGTGTGTCAAATGTTGAAACAATGGTTGCTAGTATTTTACAAGAAAACATAATCCAAATTTATGAAGACTTTGAAAACCTACAAAATCAGCTAAGTACTAAAAATATTTCAACCACTACTATTCCTACCATATATAACATACTTCTCATGATTGAAAGTGAAGAAGGAGTTGAACTTGTGTGTAACCAGCTTAGATTTTTGAAAAAGATCTTACCTAAACCACTAGTTGTGGTCAACCTTTGAACAATTTCCAAAGTGAAGGAGGAACCCAAAATCCTCTCACAACCATTTCCTCTATTCATACCTATATCAACCCTCAAGTTATAACAACAATGTAACCTACTAGTAATGTCATTCCTACCTTGGGTATTTATGCTAGCATTCCTAGTACCTTTTTGGCATTGTACATCATATCTCCTACCACTTTACCTCCCATAAAAATTCCATTCACTTGCCCCTCAAACACATATACACCTCCACCATACTCACCTCAATGTCAAAAAACCACTAATGATGCCATTATAAATAAAATTTTGCAAAACGTTTCATCCCTTGAAAAGAAAAATTTCCACCATAATTCAAAATAAAAAATGGTCCACCTACATACTTTTTCAAAACTAATTCTTTATCCTTTGAAATATTGAGAATATTGATACCACAAGGTCTATAGATTCATAGATTTAAGAAATATGGGGGGAAATGAGATCCTTCTAACCATATTTCTGCTTAAACAACTCAATTTGTTCATTTAATGAACCTTTTGAGGCCTTTATAAACTATTTCCAAGTGTACATGACTCCTAAGATGACCTTAGCTGAATTGATGAGATGTAAACAAAAGGATGATGAAAGAGTTACTAACTTCATTTCATGTTACCAATCGATTTATTCCAAAATTGATGTAAAGATTCCCAATCCTCACCTTCAATGGATGTTCATCAAAAACTTACAAACTAAGATACAAGATAATCTTGACATATAGAAATTCCATTCCTTTGTACACTTGTGTATTGCTCTTTGTCATTATCAAAACTTGATCAGTAGTCATGAAACAAAATCTACCTCTAGCCATCCTGAGAAGTATAAATCTGCAAATCAAAACCATTACCAACCCTTTAGGAAATAGAATAAAGGATTCCTTCAACTTAATCCCCTTCAACAAACAACCCAACATGTTGATACCCAAGTAGCCACTATAAAGAAGATAACTCCTTTCTCATTTGGGGATCTAGCTAGGAAATTTACTCCCTTACCTAATACCCTCCATAGTACAATGTCACAACTTCTAGAACAAAAAATGATAAATTTTCCTCTCATTAAAACTCTCAATCATAATAAACCTTTACCCCTAAGCTTTAGATCAAATGCTTACTTCCATTATGATTGACAAAATGAACATGATGCAAAAAATTATAAGCATTTTAAACATCTTGTGCAAGACCTCATTGATTTCAGTCAACTTTTAGTTGGGGGAATTAATGATCAAGGAAATAAGTCTATTGCCCCTCCAAACCAAAACTTGGAATCTTTATCAACCCTATGCCACACCATAACATTTCATTTGTCAGAGCTAGTGAAACTAAAAAAATTGATGTGATACCATGGATACCATCGAACAAGGTCCTATGGATATTATTGAACAAGGTCCTCTAGATGATATTAAAAAAAATCCTTAGGATGATATAGTAGGACTAATCAAACTCTTACCTCGTAAAGGCTAACTAAGAATCCTTTTTATATTTCTTTCTCATCTAAGGGTATATTTAGAAATGCACCTGATGGTCCTCTTTACATAGTCGACCAAATCAATGAGAAGCCCACTAATGGGATATTTATTGATCCCATCTATGAAGAGCATGAGATCATTGAATAATTCTTACTCATGCATGAAATCTATCAAGAAACATATGATAAATTGAAATCACAGATAAAGACACATAATGGTTTTTCTTTCCCTATAATGGAATCGATCACCCTGCCCTTACAAGTTGGACTAAAAAAATTAGATGTCTCACTCCCCATGATCTCGATGTTGGATGAATTCTATGTGAAGCATGGTTATCCATGGTTACACTCTATGGAAGTTTTCCCATCAATTATGCATAAATGCTTAAAGTCTCCCTTTGACATTGAAATCTTTATTGTGCACCATAATGGCTTTAACCCTCTTTCTTCTTGTGGGAATTTCTCATTGGATTTATTTTGGGTCATGCCTATGGAACCTATTAAACCTTGAGAAGAATTCTTTTTAAAATCCTATCAAAAGTTCAAGGTGAAATGTATAGCAAAAATTTACCTTTCAAATATGCCACGGCCTATAATTTAGCCTCATATACTTGATGAAACTATGATTGAACCTAAAGACACTCCAAATAACTAAGACCAACCCAAGATTGATCCTTTGCCTATTACATACAAAATACCAAGGGACAAACAAAGCAATCTCGTCACACCTCCTAGAATAAAAGAAGTTTACAAAGCTAAAGAGGAAGTGGTTGAACAACCTCTTATGGTTCTTTTTGTTCCTTCCCTTAGGCATAAAAGGAAGCCTATGGTTGATAAGCCCACCCCTACACAAACACAGCTTGAAAATCATACTAAAAGAAATAGAAATGCTATAGAGTATAGATGTAGACATCATCCTCTTGCTCCAAGGTTAAATGAAGAAAAAAACAAAGAAAATCAATATCCAAACCTGGTTGAAGCAATACATGATGAGCCTCCCTCTTTTTCGCAACAAAAATATCATATACCACAACTACAATAGGAGTTAAATCCTTCTTTAGATATTATTATTCGACCTCCCATTGTGATTAACCTAGATGATGATGATGAGGTTGCTAAAATTGATGAAGAGCTACATAATGAATTGAATACATTGTTTTCATGTTCAATGAGCTTAAATAATAAGTCTCCTAAGAAGAGTGTTGAACTCAAGGTAACTCTCTTAGTTTAGCACTTTCTATTGTTCCTTTAGCTAGTTGTTTGTTGTATGTATACAATGAACAAGCTGGCATGCAAACTACTTGCTATAGGTTGACTCACATGTGCCTTACTAGTCTTTTATGTTGTTTTATTTTTCATATTATGTGATTTCATGTGTGTAAGGTGATCCCCCATACTGTTATGCTTCATTTCCCTCTCTCTTTGTGACATTCCTCCTTTTGTATCTATATTCTTCCCTATGTTGTAAACATTTTCCTCTTTCCTTTGTCCTATGTTTTCCTTCTGGGGATGATGTAAGGCATCAATAAATTTAGGTCTCTTCCACTTTGACCTAAAATATTATCTTTGTTTCAATTCTCTTTGTGTCATTCTTCCTATTCTATGAGTATTTGGGGAATGATGGTAGTTCCAATCTCTCTACAAACATTATAGCAGAGACATGTTGACCCTAAATCTATGTATTTCTTATGTGTTTTTGGGATTTCATTTTGGGGGCAAACATTTTCATGACGTAGACTCATTTGGAAACATATGACTTTGCATAGACCTTTTTCAAATAAGCTCTCGTGTCCTCTCTTATTTTTATCATTTAACATTTTCTACTTTAAAGTAATTTCTCACAGTATGGTGTTTAGCGATTTCTTTAAAGTGGGGGAATACATTGGCATTATTCAATTGCATTTCATGTTTCACTATGTAGTATTCTTATTTCATGTGATGTGTTTTTCAATTTATGGTGACATTAGGTGTGATGTCCTTCTAGAGTGTGATCTCTCTTAGCATATTATATTCCTCTTAGTGGCTTGATGTGACACACTACATCCCCTATGCTGCAAATATTTTATTCTTGAATTGGTCTTCTCTTGGAGACATTAACCATGGTGTTCCATAATTTAAGACCTTGCATGAACTATGAAAAACTCCTTTGAACATTCCTTATAGTATTTTGTATTTATAAAATCCATTATATGGACACCTTGCACAACACACTTTTCCTTACTATGGAGCCATCTTGTGTTTTCATGAGTATAAAAAATATGAAGCTTTTCTTGCCTCATGGAGCTCAAAGTTCATTATTGTGTGGCACCTTATCAAATTTATTACAAGGTATTGCTTTGGTCTAGTTATACGCATGGGAGTCAAACATAGGCACATGAATTTCCCATAGACACTTGCTTGTCTTTGTGAGCATATATTGGCAATGTACATATGCAGATTGTTGGGGGCTCACCTAGTGTACAACCTAAGGTTCCACTAGACCTTGTGAGCATGCATTTGGTTTTCATAGTGGACATCACATTCCAGTTGTAAATTTTCTTGGAAAACTAACTTAGACATGATCCACATTGTGAGGGACAAATGATCAAAGCTTTATCCACCCTTTTTGTTTTTTTTTTTTTGTTTATTTCTTTGTGTCTTTGGCAGTGTATACTTCTACCTTGTTTTTGTTCCTTATATTATTTTCATGTGTGTTTCCTTTTGTGCCTATGTTAGTTTTTCATAGGATGTTGATCATGGGGGCTTGTGCAACCATCTTGATCATTTTTGTCCTATCTTACTAGCATGGGTACACTTGGACCCCTCTTGATGTGAGTTTTGTCTACTTTAGTGTGAATTTGAAGCAAATTCCTCCTCTCACTAAATTGGGGGCTAAATGTAGTGTAGGAAAATGTCAGGAAAATTCATTCTTTACATTTTTCACACTTTTTTTGGCCCTCCCTACTAAAATTAGGATTCTTTATGCCTTATTTGGTCCTATTTTGCATCCACATGCCTTATTTACTGCAACTTTGTGAGGATAAGCCAAAATAAACTAAATAACCAATCATAAATTAATGATTTTGGACTGTATGGCCTAGATTTAGTGATTTGGAAATCATATTCCACCTCAGTCTTATGGGTCACACTTAGGTTTCGGGTCCATTATCTGGATTTAACATAAAATTAAACCTTTATTGAAAAATGTGTACCAAGCTTAGCCTAATGGGACTTATATGCCCGAATTGACATATGAGTCCCACTTATCTTAGAGATGATTTGAACTCAAATTCTTAAAGATATTTTATTCTCCTAGATCTAATGTTAGCTTGTAGTGTTGTAATTTTGGGAAATTTGGTAGAAACAAGTATAAATACAAGGTTATTTCACTCATTTTTATACCTAGCAAGTTGATGAAGCATTCATATAGTAATTTTTTTATTAAGAGAACTTAAAAGAGTTTGCTTGAGTATTCAAGAGTGATTATCAAGTATTTTGGAGCATTATTCAAGTATCAAGCATCATGTGTTTTTTTGAGCTAACATTTGTGGTGTAGGGTTTTATAATTCAAGCAAGCATTCAAATCAAATTCATATCATTCAAGCAAGAGTCAAGATCTACATTAATGTTAGCCATTACATATAAGTTTGTAGCATTTTTTTCAAGGGTTTGGTGAGTTACAACATATCATTTTGTTCATTCATAATTCATCCTTTCTATTTCATTTAATTTCAAGGTTTGATTAAAAAAATGGGATTTGACCAAGGAAAACCAATATCCACTAACAAAACAACATTTTTACCCCTCTTTGATGTGTGATTTGTAGATCTAGGTGATTTAGGTTAAAGATCCATTGAAGAGAAAGTTTGGAGAAATTTTTCATGTTTTCAAAGTTGTCATCTTACTTGCAAGATCACATAAAGTCACTTTCAGGTTGCATTTCAGTGATTCAAACTTGGAGATTTGATAGGAGAGAAGCTACTAGAATTCAACAGAGGATATTAGAGTTTTAGAGAAAGCTTGATACTGGGACTAAATTTCTAGTTGTGGCATATGATTAATTATATACTTATTTTTAGACTTTTTCTTTAGATCTTGATTTAGTGGTTCTAGGTTTTTGTTTCAGTCTGAAACCCTAAATTAGGACTAAATGGCCCCTACTAGTGTATGAGTCCTAATGTATATAAAAATCAATATTTCTAGGATTTCTTACCTTCATTCAATCCTCTTCAAGTTTCCAAGCGCGCCTCTATACTTTTTCAATTTACTGTTATGATTTCATTTCATTTGTAGATCATTTAGTTAAGTCTTGGATATCATTTACATTATTTTCCTTCCAAGATCTAGCTTGGTGGTGAACCCCTCTTTAGTCTATAATCATACCCTAAGATATCCTATTGTAGATCTCTTTCACTCGTTCTATACTTGTATTGAGATCTCTAGGGTTTCCTTGAATGAAACATGGAGAAAATTATTGTCCTATGTCCTAAAACATGGGGATGACAATGTTTTACTTTTCAATTCTTAAGGTGTGATCTCCCATACATTGAGTATTGATCCATTTGGCGGCATTCACCTAAGTTGTAGTGTCATTATTTATACTACCCTCTAAGGTGTGGCTTTATTATTCATCCCTTATGGCATTAAATTTTTTTGCACCCTCTAAGGTTGTTCATCCCCTATGATGTTAAACAATCCCTCATGACGCTAAAATTTTATGTGCTCCCTAAGATATGAGTTGAGAAATAGACCATGTATTTTGCATAATTATACTCACTACTTCAATTTCTTAAGCATTTTTACATGGTCCCCTAGCATAACACAACTTTTTTGCTAGTGGAGCCATGCATTTCATGAGTAAACTTGCATAGTTCAACTTACTAGCCTTGTAAAACCCATCATATTTCATAGACACCTAACATAGCATAGCTTTCTAGCTAGTCAGTTTATGTACTTCATGAGTGATTTGGCATAACATAACTTTTTGGTCCCTGCAAGAGCATATCTTATCTAACATCACATTAAAGAAATGATCTTTTGTAGTTAAGAAAAAATTAATATCGAGGTCTCATTTTCTTACAAACTAAAATCTTTTAGTGTACTAATTGTTTTTATGTCATACTCTATGTTTTCTATAAATTGTGTGAATGGCCTTGTGTCTTTTGTGTGTTTTCCTTGTCTTTTATTTGTGTTCCTATCATGTAGCATTTACTGTTCATGTGCATATAATTTATAATGTTAGTTGTGTCTTTCCATTGTGTAATTTTGTGTGTTTGTCATGTGATATTGTACCTCAATATTTTTTTGTTCCTGTCCTTAAATTATTGTTCCATAGGATTATGATATTGAGGGCTAGCACATCCCCTAGATGTTATGTCATCCTATCTCTTCAATGCTTGTATAGTTGAACCCTTCTTGGATTATTCTTACATAAGTGTGAATTTGAGTGTATGTTCATACTCTCACTAAAGTGGGGGCTAAATGCAGCATAAAAAAATTTCACCCTTGACAATTTCATAGTACGTTATCCCCCCATATGTGCTTGGACCCAATTATGTATTTAATTTTCTTGTTTTATAATAATAATTGAAAAATAAAAAATGGAACTAAAAAAAGATCTAATATTTAATATTGATGTTTAAGGCCCCAAAATGGATAGGTTTGAACTAGGGTTCCTAACACACTTTTCAATCCTATTTTGGATAAATTAAAAATATTTCTATGTTTCCATTTTAATATTTAAAAATATAAAATAATTTATTAAATATTAGTATTTTTTTTTGGAAAATTATAGAATTGCATATAAATACAATTGAGTTTTACAATTTTAATTCTAATAAGCTAACAACTTTGAGAAGAAAATTTGTTATTTTGAATTGAGAATTTGAGAAATCAATAGAAGCCAAGAGTATAATCACATAAAAATTATGGTCAAGCATCTTGATAGCAATATATCATATTTTCATATGAGTCTTTTTAGGATTCATGTTTATATGTTTTATGAGCACTAAAACTTGTAGAAATTCAAATCAAATATCAATTTCTTCTTGAAGGTGATGAGTACAATGACTTCATTCCCTCAAGGAATGTATATTTGAGTGGTGAGATATAGTAATTTTTCATTTATCAATTATTAATCCAATCCCTTAAGGATGCAACAAGAGATGAGACTCATATCCCCTTTACTCCCAATGTATGTCCTCATGAAGATATCTTAGTGAAAGGTAAAGAGATAATTGATAGATCCTTAAATAATTCTTTACATACCCTTCAATATAATATTGTTCTTAACTCCATAACACCCAAAAATAATAAATTCATCCCAGTAAAACTTACCATACCTTCACTTGACATATTTTTCTCCTATCACAAAAAAGAGTTCTTTACAATTCATCCCTCACCCATTATACATAAAAGGCCTTTCCAATGCCAACAAAGATAAGTATATGCAAAAAAATGTCCAACCATGATATGCAAATAAATTTAGTGATACATAAATCAATTATAAAAGTGTGATGGTCATTGATTTAAGTTTCTTTCTAAAAAAATATTGTGACCAAAGGAATGAACATGAAATTAATACTCTCGTAGAAAAAAATTCCTAATAATCCACAATATAGATTGGTTATCAAGATCACCTAGTTTTACATTAAATATTTACTCCAGCATTAGCTCCACCACCAAGTCATATTCCTATTGGAGATGGCCTCCTCCCTACTCTAGATCCTTTATCTAAAATATAAAAATACATTGTGTACTTTTTAAAGGGATATTAATTACATTACCACCTCCCCATGAAAGAAAAAATACTACAAAAGAAACTCAAAAGTCATATTTTTGTGCATACCATAAAACATAAAAATTCATTCTACTGATGAATGTTTTGGTTTAAAGAAAAAAATGTAATAATTAATTCAATTATATGGCATTGATATGTATCCATACAAAGGGTGTATATACTGTTGCTTATGGATATCAGAGGTTGTTATCTAACAGGTTAGATAGGGGGGAGGTTCATTGGTGGAAGAGAGTGTGGAACAAGTTTTCCTGGCCAAAGTGTAACTGCTTTCTCTGGACCTTGGCCTGGAATAGGTGCTTGACATGGAAAAAATTCAAAAGAGGGGGTTCCAGGGCCCTTCTATTTCGGTGCCCCTTTGTTTTGCATCTTTGGCATCTTTGATGGGAAGCTTGGAAGATCCCCTGTGTTCATGCTTCCTCCCTAGTGGATTTTTGGAACAGTGTTGGCAGACCTCCTTTAGTGAATTCTTTCCTATAGGAGGTGTGGTATGTTGGACCTACTTTCATTTTGTGGCAGATTTAGTTGGAACGAAATTGTAGAATTTTTTGAGGTGAAAATTTGTAGATCCAGCAGCTTTGGAAAAGAGTTAGGGGTATAATTCAGGAGACGGTGGAAGCTAAGGGTGAGGTGGTGTTCCCTTTAGATAGAGGGGATGTTGAGAAGGTGGATAGATTGGGGATCCAGGGGTTATATTCAGCTTTTGCTTGCGTCAAGAGAGGAAGGTAGGGGAAATAGGAAGTGCAAAGGGAGGGCAAGTGGTTGCCCCCTTCATATGGTATTTTGAACATCAATACTGATGGATCCTCAAGAGAAATCTAGGTCCTGCTGGAATTGGAGGAGTTGGTAGGGACTCTTCGGGTTCAGTAGTTTTCTTCTTTTCTACCCATGAAGGGATGCAGACTATCAACTCTATGCAAGGTTTGGCGATCCTCTACGCTCTTGAGTGGGCTTATGCTTTGGGCTAGCCTAGGGTTATTTGTGAATCTGATTCATAGGTTCTGATTGGTCTAATAAATAATGAGACGATGTTTGATGTTAGTTGGCAGCTAGCTAGGATGGTGCAGTAGATTACTCAGATTAGTTCTTTTATAGAGATAATATCCTTTGTCCATATTCCTCGGGAGTGGAATAGGGTAGCATATTGTTTGGCTAATTGGGCTTTCTGAGCATTTCGTTGGCTGGAAGATTGATGGGTGGGAGTGGGTTCCCTAGGAGCTCCGCCAAGACTTGGAAAGGATTCTTGCTGAAGATGGGGACGGTCCCAATGAGGAAGGATGATGTTTTGTGCTATGTTGCTTCTTGTAGGTCTATGGGGCCTTGGCCCTTGTTTTTTGTAATCATCTTTTCTGATTTTCAATAAAGTTTTTATCCCTTTTTATTAAAAAAAAATAATAAAAAAATATATCCATACAAAATAATAAATTAGTCACTATGGCGTTGGTCCTTTCTATGTGGAGTTTTTAGTATCTTTATGTTTCCCATAATGGGTGTCTTTAGAATGGAAAATTATAATGGATTACATTTGAGGTATGTAATCTATGTGAGGTGGATTGTAGCTTGTAAGCAATATAGTTTCTTTACACATAAGTGTTATGTTGTTAAGAGGACTATTTGATTGGAGGGTAGGTGGAGTAGTGTTTAGGAAGTTTTCAAGGCTATCTTATTCTTGTGCTAAGATATCATTTTTAGGAGAAAATGAATTGGGAGAAGAAAAAACATGAGCTTCATCCTTTGTAGGAGGAATTTTACTAAAGACACAAAATGAAACATCAATCAAGGATTTCAAGGACAATATTACCTTTCTAGAAAACTTAGTCAATTTAGAAGCTCTTTTAAGATGAAACCAATTATAAATGTTGAATAAAATATGACTATTATAGAGTAATTCAATAGAAAAATAAAATAAAATATGGACAAAAATATGAGTCAAAATATTGTCAATAAAATCTAGTCAAAGATAGCTTGTATAGGGATTTGGAAGCTATCGAATAGGAATGCATACTTTTTTGTTTTTAAAATATAAAATATAAAATCTAACACTATATTCAAAGAGAAAAAAATTATGTAAGTGAAGGTATGAGAGTAAATTATTTATGGAAATGCATGAAAATATAAATTTCTCCATGTGAAGCATATGCATGCAAAACATTTTTTTGTTTTTCAAGAAACACACTATATCCAATTGATAATTTCCAAAAATTTTGATACTGTAAATAGCTAAATTTTCCTTGAAAATGTAGAAAATAAACACTTGTTGAACTTTATGAAATGATAGACAATATGTAAATTTTCAATTTTTCAAAAATTTCCCTAAAATTTCTATGTACTCTGACAAATGACAACAACCTAAGATTGCAATCAAATTTCAAAATGAAAAATATATAATTATATAAAATCTTTGCAAATTTAAAAAGTGCATTAGGTTCAAAAAAATGTGATGGGGAAAAAGGGATCTAGGGTCTAAATCAAACCTTAACCCATATAACATTTAGGGACATGCAAAAAATTATCATAAAATCCAACTTGTTTAGTTCATCAATGGAAGAGAAAAACTGATTTATTAGGGATTTATTCCCTTTTATGGTAGTAGGGTTGTATCTGATTGAGAAGTGGTGTGTGTGATGCAATAATTGTTAGTGTGAAAATAATCTATTCACTAAACTTAGGTGTAATTAGGTTAATGAGGTTAGACAACATCTTGTCTAACCGAATGTGCAACCTTTAAGCCTCTAGAGGTTACCAAGTTATTTTCTTAACCTCATTTACATACCATTTATAGGTTGGAAGACTTTATATCTCACCTTAAATTTCACTCAACACTTGGCACAACAAGTTGATGATTTGGTCATAGAGGTTGTTGGTTAGCACAATCTAAGTTTTCCTAAGGTTGACAGCTCTATGGCTATTGTCTACTCTTTTGTACCACATCTTGGGGAACTTTTCAATCTACCTCATACGTGGATTTCACCTCTCTTTCCTATATATGCAAGGATTTGTACTCAATGTAATTTGGGTAAACTAAATATAATATATGCATTGTTCATTTATGATTGTTATTTTATCTCCTAGATTTTCCTAATTCTTATAATAATGGACTAGGCTAACGATACTGATGCAATCATAGAAAATTGTAGAATTGAAACATAGAAATATGTTACATAGTGAGCATACAAGAAATAGGGTGCTCCACCTTTCAAGAGATGAAGCACACACAAGTGAGGGGGAAAGGGTCCCTTCCTATTTCACTCTTAGTTCATTCAAGAAAATCCTAGAGATCTCAACCTAATGATCCAATTAGGAAAAGAAATGGGTACAAAGTGTCCTTTGGTGTGATTAAACAAGGGGGGTTCACCACTAAGAAAATGCTTAGAAATAAATAGATGAAAGTACTAGTTATGCAAATCTAGCTATATGACCTAAGAAATGAAACTTAAAATAAGAGTAATAAACTAGAATAAACAAGTAACTAGAAGACTAGAGATTCTTGAAACAAGGTCTACAATCCCAAAATTATGACCTTTGATGCACATTGGGACTCATATGCTAGGCCAGGTGATTTAGTCCTAGTTTAGGGTTTTTGGCTAAATATGGAATCTGCAACTGGTAAACCAAGATCTACAAGAAATGACTGAAAAGTGGTATACTAGAACTCATACACCCAATATGGTAATTTAGTCCTAGTATTAGGGTTTGGATAAAACTCTGGTATCCTCTAGCGATCTTTTTTAGCTTCTCTCATGTCTGGTCCATGAAGAGGAAAACTTGACAACTTTAACAACTTTCTCCAATCTTACAACTTTTTCTTCAAAGGATCTTCAAGTCCTAAAAAACCTAGATCTACAATCACACATGTAGAGGAGAGAAAAATGTTGTTTTTTTAGTGGATATGGGTTTACCTTGGTCAAACCCCATTTTGGTAATCAAACCTTGAAATGAATAGAAACATGAAAGGAATGATGAATGAACAAAGTGCAATGTTGCAACTCACCAAACCCTTGAATAAAAGGTTACAATCTTATGTGAAATGGCTCCAACAGATTTGGATCTTCACTCTTGATTGTATGTTATGAATCTTTACTTGAATGCTTGCTTGAATCATGAAACTCTACATCACAAATGTTAACTCAAGAATACACATGATGCATGAAGACTTTCACATGATTCTTGAATATTGAATATAGCTCCAAAATGCTTGATAATTATCTCATGAATACTTTTGAATTCTCTTGATCTCATAAAATTTCCTTAAGAATGTTCTTATCAAATTTCTAGGAGAAATTATGTGAAACAAGCTTGTATTTATAATTGTTTATGCCAAATTAATCAAAATTACAACACTATAATCCCACATCAGATCTAGGAGAATAAAATCCCACCAATAATTGAATTCAAAATAGGTCCATGCTAAGGTAAGACTCATACACCAGTTGGGGCTTATGAGTCCTAGTAGCCTAAGCTTGGGACACAAATTTTAAGAAATGCTAAGTTCTATGTCAAATTCAGGATTAGGCCCTAAAACATAGTTGGGACCTATATATAGCCAAGGTTGTGTATGAGTCCTAGATCACTAGATCTAGAATACACAACCCAAAAACATGAACTATGATTGGTCATTAGATAAGTGTCAAGAGTATCCTTGAAGAAACACATTAAATAAGGCACAAAGAAGCCTAATTTTAGCAGGGAGGGCCCAAACAAGTGTGAAAATGTAAAGGGATACATTTTTCTACACTAAACATAGAAGTACAATGTAGAGATGAAAGAACACGGCTTTCAATTTTGAGTTGAATCTAGTTGGTAAGGGGTGTGGGTGTCCTAGACTAGAAATTATACTTTCTTAGATCTTTTAATAGGTCTCAATAGGTTAGAGTTTTTAGGTCTTTCCATTCAGGTTTTAGCTTCATAAAATTTTACTAGTAAATAATTCACATTTTTCCTAATTTGTAGAAATAGGAGGCTTGAATGCTTGATCTTGTAATTGTTCCTTGAATCTCCTTACAAATATACATTAGTTCTATCACCTACACATAATAATGAAGAGAAAGGGTTGTTTCATATAGGGGATCACTTATGTCAAACCCCTTTTTTTGTTTCTACCCTCACAATGGCAACGATGATGTAAGGAGTGGTTAACCTTGGTCAAACAAAGATAAAATAGATAAAAACAAGTGACAAATTCATAATTTTTGCAACTAATCACTTCAAATTTGAGCTCCTTGGAATTGATGGCATTGTACTCTCATACAAGGAGAATTTGATTCTTCATTAAAGTTATTGCAAGTGTTACTACCCACCAAATAAATGATCACAAAAATATGAAAAATATTACTCATAAGATTGATACATTGCTAGTGAGAATCTTGATTGATGGAAAAGTTTTGTAAAATATTGTGTATTCTACTTTTGACTACTTTTAGGGTGCTCAATTTGATCAAAAATGTGTTGGGTTTCCTTAGATGTTCAAATAGTAAAATATATTTGCATTTATATGTATTTATTCATTTCCAAAAAAAAAAATTATGAAAAGTTTATAAATAAATTTAAATATTAAAATATAAAAAAAATGACATTGAAATATTTAAATTTGAGCTAAAATAGGTTGGTTAAGGGAGTCAGCACCCTAGAACAAACCTATTTTGGGGATTTTGATGTTCATAAATGAATAATTAATATTATTCACTATTTAATTTTGATTTTCTTAAAACAACCATAAAACGAACAATTTATAAGCACAATTAGGTCCATGTAGATACTGGGGAGCTAAATCTAATGTGGGATTGTCAAGGGTGACAATGTATGATGCTATAAAAAGAGAAAAATCCTCTTCACAATAAACCCTAGAATATAAGTATAAATATCCATTCTAATCTCTCAATTTCACCATCTGAATTTATCTTCATAAAAATTCCTACATGGAAAAATAAAAAAAATTCACCTTCTAAAATGCTAAAATGAAAAAGTTTAACTTTCACACATAGCATAATTTATGTCCTCAACAAGAACCCAACCCTTAGTCTTATTATCTAGGACTTCAAGGGACATCAATAAAAATTAAAAAAATGATATTTTAAGTTCACATTAGATCGCGCACCAATTCAAAAATTTTACCACTCAATATTAGAAAAATTATCATTCTAATTCCATAGGTATCCTCAATGTAGTGCCCCTTTGTTGTGACCTTTCTGGATATTGGCCTAAGTAATTATTTGTACTTTGTTGTTTTCAGTGTCATTGAGTTGCATGCTAATCTAAATTAAAGATGGGAAATTAAAAATTAAAAAAAAAAAAACAAGTAAATAAATTGGTTTTGCGAAAAAGAAAGGATTTAGATTAAATTACCTTGACAAAAAGTGTTATTTTAAAATTATATTTTAACTGGCAATTTATCATTTGAGAGGATAATTGTTTATGGGAAAAAAAAAAGAAAATAAGAAAATAAAATATAAATAGATAAATAAATATGAGAATAAAATAATGAAGTAAGAAAAGAAGGTCTCAAGCTGAATAATATATTTTTATAGAAGAGGTATTAATTAAAGAAAGAAAGAAAAAAGAAAAAAAATAGTTTCCTAGTAAAGAAAGTTTCTAAGTTTTTTACATGTATCAGTTTACATGTTGTACACATGTGTCCTAACATGCAAATCTACTTTACACCTGTCAATTGCATTTGCTTGAAAGTTTCTTAAGTTTCTGAGTTCACACATGTGTCGAGGGAGGTTTACGGGAAAATTGGCAAGAATTTTAGAGAGGGAATTTTGGAGGAAAAATGGGGAAGAAGGCATGGGAAGGGGCAAAAAGCCTTCTATAAGACTTCTATCAAACTGATTTTGTTGCTCTCTCTCTATCCAGTAAGGGCAAAATATTGAGGTAAGTTTTTCATTTTTACTGTGGCCATTTGCATATGTGACATGCTTTTAATTTTTTATCTTGTATAGTCCATGTGCTTCTTTGTCTTTACATTTTATTTTTGGAATTCTATCAAACAGTAACGTGCCTTGTCTATATTTCACATTTTTGCATACTAGTCTGCCTAGGTACAACATTATAGTGCAGGCTTATTTCTCAGATCATTTCTTTTAGCATCAACATTAATCTCCAGAAGAACATGGTCTTTGTTTTAAATAATGGAAATTCTCAGCCTATATTTCATGTACAATCCTTGGGCACCATAGGTTTATCCGACATCTTAGTAGCAAGGTTTTGGGATGCCCCCAAGATAGCCATTATTGGGCGTAAAGGTTAACCATGTACTCCTTATGATTAGCTATATGTAATGTATTAAGGGTTGCTGTCATGTGTAGCTTTGCACAACCCTCATCCACTAACCCTGCCTGACTGCGCGCACCAACAAGCTTATAGCGTTAGGTTGTGTAGCAGAGTGCTTCATTAATTCAAAAATTTTGAGAACTTCCTTGTAAAATCCAATGTTGCACTTAACTTGCACCCTTGTGCATTCCATGAGATTGCATTTCTTGAGGAACTCTGTCAAACATTTCATATGCCTAGTCTGTGCTCACATTTTTGCATCCATGTTTACCTGGGCAGTTCCAAACATAACATCTCATAGAATCTCTTTATCCTTTGCATTTTAATAGATGTCTTTAAGTTGTTCCTCAGCACCCATTTCTGCACAGGCAGGCAAGATGTTGGTAAAGGTTATGGTGTTATCCTTTCAAAAGTTTCTTGAACCATTTCATCAAATCTATGTTGTGCACATCCCTCAAGTGCCACCTTCATCCCATCGATAGTCTATCACTACTACAATATTTAGACTTTGGAGGTGTATAAATTTAAATAATGTCCCTGACGCCATTTGCAACCTGTCATAGTGGCAACACTTGAGCATAGAAGACAGTAGTGGTAAAATTAGCCCTCTTGTTTCCCTTGGCAACTTGTCACATCTGCTGTACTTGAAAATAGAATGTCGTGGAGGTTTAAATAACCTCTTTGATTCCATTGTCAACCTGCCTCAGCTACAGTGCTTGAACACATTAGGAAGTTTAAAAGTTAAAATAATCTCCTTGATTCTGCCGACAATCTATCGTAGTGCAGCACTCGAACATAGAAGAGTGTAAAAGTTTAAATAGCCTCCCTGATTCTCTTGGCAATATACGAGTGAGAGGGACTAACAGTTGATGCTAGGAAAGGTTGTGAAGTTGGCTCTCACCTACCAATTGTGTTTGCTTGAAAGTTTCTTAAGCCTTTTTAACAAATCCATTTTGCACATATACTGCAACCCTTTCATTCCATGAGATCACTTTTCTTCAAGGCATTTTTTTGAGATAGTTCACGTGCATTGGCCATTCTTTCACATTTTGCATACAATTTTTACCAGGGCACTTGCAACTACAACACTACCAAAATCCCTTCATTGTTTCTATTTTGATAGATGACCATACCTTTATTTTGAAGCTCCCTGGGAAGTGCTGGAAGTCTAGTTTTACACCCACCAAGTTCCTTTTCTTAAAAGTTTCAAAGTCTTTTTCAATAATCCATTATGTACATACTACAATTATTGCTTTCCTATGACCACATTTCTTAAGGAATTTTGTCAAACAGTTCACAAGCCTTGTATGTGTAGCCCTCATCCACCAAACCTGCATTAGGATGCGTTACCCCGTGCTCCATCAATTCAAAGATTTTGAGAGATTCCTTGAAAAATCTACCCTTTTGTGCATATTTTGCAATCACCGCTGCACTGAGATCACTTGTTCGTTTAGGCATTTTTGTCAAATAATTAACGTTCCTTGTTTATGACTTCACATTTTGTGTACATAGCTTCTAGTGCTATTGCAACTATAACATCTGATAGAATCCCTTTACCCCTCCTTTTAGCTCAAAAGTCCTTTGGAAACCGACCTTATACTGTGAAGGTATCGCCCATCTCCTTGGGATGTAGGTTATGGGAGGAGACACCAATTTGTTGATTTAAAATGTGCATCACAGGAGCCTCCTAAAAATCACTATACAAATAGGATGTATTTCATGACTTTTACTTAGTCATTATGTTTTCATTCGCTCCGCTCCTTATACTCTGTCTGAGAATAATCCATTGTAATGGGTTACTTGTTAAATAAACTTTAGAGCATAGTTATAATATTCTTTAATATCGACACACCTTGACTGTAGTCTCCATTTCATACTATCTTAATTACATTTTTCATAGACTAATTACTTTTATATTGATCTTAAGGTATTATCACCATAGATAGCTTTAAGAGAGAGATCCTTCTTTTAAGGGCCACGTATTTATCCTCTTAAAATCCTTTCTTAAATAAATAGTTCCCCCTTGATTTTCTTTAATAGTAAAGCTACTTTATCATGGTGTGGAAAACATAAAAGCCTTAATTTTAAAAGAATTAAAATAAAATAGGAATTTAGGGGTATTAGATTTTAAACAGAGGAAAAATAAAGCATCCCTCTATTTTAAATGTGTATTTCTTTTTATAACTTTTCATTAAGGGAAAATAAATGGAATATATATATATATATATATATATATATATATATATATATATTGATATATTTAATCATATGAATATATTTTCACGTACTACAGAGAAAAAAATAATTTTCAATATATATATAAATAATCATATGAGTAAAAGAATAAATAATCAAATAAATAAATAATAGTTAAATATGAATAAAGATGTATATAATATGAGTAATAATAAATAATTTTAGAATTTATTTTCATGTTAATGAATTCAAAATTGTTGGCTTTGGTTATTGGTGTTAGGTATTAACGACGCTATGATGGTAATTAGAGATTAGTTAGAACAAAACATTTAGTTGGGAATTCATTGATACTCGTAATTTAGCTCACTTATTTATTTAACTTTTTTGAAGTAAACAAATTGATTTTTATTTTTGTTGATGCCAAAATTTGACGAGATAACAGTGCCTTATGGGAAACTCAGTTCAAGGGGGACCCCTTTGCGCCAAACTGAGTGACCTCCAGATTTTAAAGAAGTCGGCTTCTTCTATAATGAAAAGGGAAAAGGAAGCGGATATAATGAAACAAATATTAATCTAAGGCGATGCACCAAAGCTTACGGCATGATAAATCATAGACTTAAAGGCCTGAATGTTATTGCTACGTTCCAAAACATCAAAAACTTGAAGCTATAGCATAAACAATTCATTTAATTGACATAAAATAATATCGCATACATTCTTACTGCTAAGAAGAGTCATTAAGACATGATTTAGATAAGCAAGTTTGCATTCAATGTATAGAAGTCTCCTCAAATGAAATGCTTAAGACAATAAGAAGCACAGTTTACAGTTTAATCAAAACATGAAAAATAGAAAGGCCGAACAATAGGCATAGTCTGAAGTTTCTTGCGAATAAACATGCAAAAGAGGCCTGGCGTCTCTTGCTAAAACTAGTATTCTTTCAAAAATCTTGGACCCTTTCTCCTCGACAGAGAGAGTATATATAGCCGGAGAGCAAAATCCCACCGCTTTGGAGAGCCGTAACAGAAAGATCCCACAATCTCCCGTAATGATGACCGAATAAGAATATTCCCAATGCCGTTATAAGAGCAACCAGTCATAACACAACATCCAGTCGATCAGTTGCAGGTGTGCCCTTTGTAATGATGGCAGCGGTCCCAACCGAGCTTCGAAGCGACAAGTGACGCCCATCACTTTAGAGAACCATGACGAGCAGCACCCAATAACACTATCCCGCTTAGCCAGCCCATAGCTTGCTTTGATAATCAGTGTAAGGCACGTGGCAACAAATCGCGGCCCGAATGAGAACTCCTCCTAATGCTGCTGAGAGCCTGCAGAGAAGTGACGCGTGTTCAAGGGACTGAGGTCACTTTGAAAATGGAGGGAAGGCCGTATGAACCAGGTGGCGAAAGACGCGTGGCTACATTTCGCAACCCGCGGTGTTCTCATCCCTGCTGCTGTTTAAAAACTGCGAACCGTTGACACGTGGCTGAAGGTAGGTCTCGCCAGGAAATAAAGAAGGCCTATAGAAATATTTTACAGCCCGCAGCTGCATATTCTATCCTTGTAAGGAAAGTTTGTGATACGCCGCCACGTATCAAGATGCGGGCCCCTCTCAGAATCTTAGGAGTGCTAGCCCTTTATGGAAGGCTTAGCAACCCGATGAGAACACAAAGCAATAGAAAATAAAAAACCCCGTAGGCAAGACACGTGGGTGCCCAGCACAGCATTTCAGGAGCCGAAAGGGGAGCCACCAGCTGAAGTTGCAAAGTGAGAAATGCACAAAGGGAAAGATCAAAACTTGCCGGGAAGCCGAATAAACTCGGAGACGCACAGGCCAGTGCACGAATATGTATAAAAGGAAACCAAAGGGAGCTGCTTGAATCATTATTTTGACAATTTTTGGTGACTATCATGGGCGTTTTAGATAAGGAATGGAGAACCCAAAAAACTCTCTGGTTCTACAGACCAGAGCCTTCATCTATAGGGCGAATGAAGTTAGAGCTTCGAAAGTGTAGCCTGCAAAGGCACCCATTCACTTTCGGACGACTTTTCCATGTGCAAATTCTCTTGTGCCCTGCGGAGATCAATAGCTTCCTTGTGAGGCAGCACCCCTGGTAGGCCAGCGCCTGCTTGGATATGGAAAAATAGCTGAGAGAGTGGATGAATGATTGCCTTGATATTTGCTGCTGTTGGGGGGTTACCGAATTCTTTGAATGTCTTTGGATCGTTCTCCTTCTATTTAATAACCTCTGTAATCTGTGCAGCTGTGGCAATAGTGCCATCCTCAAAGAAACGAGACGGCAATCCCAAATTGTCCAACTCTGAGAAACTCCCCCGAATGCCATCCAACGCTTTGTTTAGAAAAGCCGCTGCTGCCTTAGTACGTTGAAAAGCAGAGTGGCAATGAATGAACTTATTTTCCATTTGAGCAGCAGTGTTCCGATCTTCGATACCCGCCCCGGCAAGGATCTCGTCTGAGACCGAGTATAGCTTATTTAGCAAGTCTCTTGCCTCGAGAACCTTTTCCAAGATGAAACATAGGAACTGTTCTATTGTGTCATGGGCTTTCTGATTGAGTTTTAATGCTTTGTTGATGAACCGAAGGGTAGGCTGCAGATTTAGGCAGAAGGTTTTAATTTTCTCCCAGTGAGAAATGTACAATTTCTTGACCAGTGGGATGATATCAGGTTGGGCAGGGGCTGGTAGCAAAGAGGCCCTAAGTGAAGAAATCTTCACGTCTCTTGAAATGAGGGCCTCGGCTAATTCTGCCTTCTTCTTTCTCTCGGACGCCAACTACTCTACATAGCTGTTCATTTCTTTATTCCAAGTTTGTTTAGCTCTAGAGTGGTTAGCCGATTGCTCTTCTAATAAAGCTTTTGTCTCTCAGAGCTCGTCTTCTAGCTTGGTCTTTGTATCTCAGAGCTCCTCTTCCAGTTTAGTCTTCAGACCTTTGAATTCAGCTTCTTTCTATTGTACCTTTTGCTGATACTGCTCTTGTAGGTGCTTCATCTCCTCACCTTTCTCTGCCATCCTCTGACTATACTCAAGGCGGAAGCATTCAAGCTCCTCCTCTATCAACCATAGGCTCTGTCGTGCTGCTTGGTTTTGATTCTGCAATTCTTTTAATAAGACTGGGTCAGCTACTTGGGTCTTCACAATTTCGCCTTGAAGCCTGTTTCTCTCATTTTCTGCTGTTAGTGCCCTTTCTGTCATTCGGGTGATATCCACCTCTAAGGATTTTTCCTTTGCCTCTAGAAAGCTCACCCTGTCCTTGGCTGCCTTGAGTTGTTCATCCTTCTTCTTTAACTGGTGACCAGTTTTTAGAAAGTTGGAAGTGACCACCCGTTGTGTCTCCTCCATGATTTTGACTTTATCTTGTGGCCGGCCTACCTTCATGTCCAGCCCGACAACATAAATTTCATAGTCCTCCAGTTGCATTTCTCCCTGGGGCTTGTTTATCTTTGGGTACATAGTTGCAAATTTTAATTCTCAGCAGTCCTCGTCATACGAAGCCTGTACTGTCAGCTCGGCGGGGGCATTGTCATCCTTTTCCCTTCATCGCCTCATTCTATTTGCACGCGCTTCCTTTCCATAATCTATCTGTGCTATGAACTCAGCTGGTGATGAAACCAGCCCACCTGTGAAAGGAACACCAGAAGGCAGGGCGTAGGGATAGGTAACATTCATAGGCACACACATTTGTTTCTTCTGGAGGGTGACGGTTTGCGGAGAAAAGTATGGCACATTCCATAGCTTAGCCTGGGGGTTATTGGCAGGGTTAGACATTTGCAACGGCTGAACTGGAGATTCAGTCATAAGGCCCATTGGCCGACGAAAAAGAGTCGCTACCTGGGTATCGACTTGCTGCGATGGGAAGGGATTTGTAAGCATATCGAAAAAAGAGTGGGGGCCAATAGGAGGAATACTTTTGGAAAGCGAGGTGAGTAAATTCTAAGCGGCAACAGTAGGTGTTAGCATGCTCGGAGGAGTAATTATAAGCGGTTGGGCTTGTGAATATTGGGCAAATCCAACGGAATAAGCTGGACCAGAAACAGAGGGTGGAGGGCTCGGACTAATGGCAGGAGTTGCTGACTGAGCAGGGGCGGACATGAAAGAATGAGATGTAAGAGAGGAAGGAACGAAATGTACCTGCTGACTGGTCGGTGGTGGCTCTAGGATCACTTGGGACTTGCCCGCAAACTCTGGCATTTGACTAGCAGCGGGTGTTTCTCCTTCGGCAGGTTCATGTGAAACTGTCCTGATAACACTTTCCGTGCGTTGCCTTTTCGCGGGCAGACACTCACTAACCTCGGCAGTCGGATCCTTCTACTAGGGCATTAGCCTAACCGGTTTAGCAGCCCATGTGCGTGTAAGTGAGCCCCTTGATATGTTAAAGCGCACATTAGTGCCCACATAGGAGGCATGCTCGGAGGCATTGCCTCCCTGTACTGAAGAGGATGATACCGCCGTTTCTTCCTCCTGCTCCTCGGAGCCCTCTGCTTCGCTTCTATTAGCACTAGAGATCGGGCCGGGATGGCCTTCATCCCACCATCTTTCAAATTCATGGTCATCCTTCAATTAATTATAAGGAGTGTTCAACTGTGCTGTTTCCTGGCAGTATCTCCAGAAAGCTTTTATTTTTTCATCACTCCATTCCTTGCCCACTTTCAACTTGTTATACATGCTGCACTCAATCAGAAGGTTGTCCTTGCCCACGGCCACTGGAAAGTAGAACTTGTTCCATGACCCCCTGGTATCCGGCATAGGGATTTGTGCTAATTCAACCAAATCTTCATCTTTATCAGTCTGGTTATTACGCCGCTTCTCCTAGTATGGTCGGAGAATATGTGTAACTTTCATATGCAGCTCAGGTAGGTCATTGAAAGGGTTATAATCCCACTTATCATTTACTATTACTAACCCCAGATGTGCTAGCTTGTCCCCTAGCAGCTCATGCGATTATTTTTTAACAAGCGTTATTAACTTGAAACTCTTCGGGCAAGCGAAAAATCCCTTCCTCTTGACACTTTCGCAGCTATAGAACATGAAATCAATGATGCACACCTGCTAGAAAACCTCCAACGCGAGCACTCTATCGGTGATACAAGCCGGGAGCAGGAAAGGCTTACCAATAAAGCCCCTCATTCAAAGGATCGTGAAATCCTTGCTCAAGAACCAGTCACAAGCGGGGGTGTAGCCTTGCAGAAATCTAGTCTGCTCAGTGTTAAGCCAGACGATATCACCCTCTCCAATCAAATCATTCAGGACCGGGGCTATGAAATAGTCTGCAAAGGCATAGTAGTCATATGTTGCGGAAAGGTAGGGTGTCCATGTTGACACCGGCTTTCTTTTGTTCTGCTCGTCAAAAATTGATAGTGGGACAAATCGAGCGAAGAAATCCAGATTCTGATGCAAGAACAAATGCCAACATGGATATGGGGTCTTGGACGTCATCGTGGAATGAACCACGTGATAATGGGATACTTGGTGCCTTAGCGAACGCAACACCCTTCTTATTAGTCTCTTCTAACAGGAAATCAGAACCAGTTTTCATCCTTTTCCATATCTTTTCCCCTTTGCTTGGGTGAAAGTGCTCGATATTCTCCTTTCTTCTGCCGGGATCAGCAATACATAACATATGCCAGATGGCTTCCGAGCCGATATGAACCCTTAAATTGTGACCTTCAATGCAGTGGGTATCTGGATTATAGTGTTGAACAGCCGCGTCGACCACCTCCAGGCAATAGTGCATGAATGGGACCATGTATTATGGAAGACCACTAAGCCAGACTCTACTTGCCGTGGCTTGGACCACCCTTGGCACTGATAACCTTGCGCAAGCCGCCTCTCTAAGAGATTTAGGGTTCCTGGCAAACTTTGGGTCATAGATATTAGCCCACTTTTATCTAACCTTTTTCGGGTTATTCCACTCTTTGGGCCTCTCCAGCTTCTCTGTGTTGGCTCTTTTCACCTTCGTGGGTATACCAGGAGTGGCATATGCTACATCCTTGTATACGTATACCTCAACCGAAGAATGAATAGCCAAATACAGTTCCTGGCTAATCTCCTCTTGCATTGGCTGAGCTGAAGATTCTAACATTTTTCTTTCGCGGCAGAACTTGTAAGCTCCCTGGCCTTTGAATACGCTTGCACTGGATATACAGACAGAAAACACTTCGTGCCCTCCTTAGCTTTTGAAAAAAGACTTAGAAACATTAAGCGTTTTCATGCAATAATAGCAACTTTCCTCAAGGTGGTAGGTGAGTGCAAGCCCATTGCATTTAATTCGACATGTACCGTTAACTCCACAACTCGTGCAAGATGAGCTGATTGCTTTTTTGAGGCGGCCGGATTTCATCATTGCTTTCAAGAGATCATGTGATACGCCCTGATCTCCTTGGAAATTGAGCTTGCAACTGGCCTTCTCACCTTGTGCTAGCATGTACCGGTAATTAATATCTCGGCCGGAATGATTACGCCAAGCAAACGATCACCGCCTGAAAAAGATACGAATATCGCCTCGGGTTCTGGGATGTGCTTGAGATTTGACACCATAGCATACGGCCATACGTCCCTTCATCAACAAGTGCCACCTTTAAAAAGCTCAATTAATTAACTTGATTTAATTAAGCATGGCTTAAGCCATGCTATCATGCATGTACCAGCCCAAAACGTGAACAAATGCAGACTCGGCCTTCGAGATTGCGGCCAATATACATCACGTTGTTTACAGGCGGATTGGCATACGTCTTGTCAATTTTCTATAAATAGGCCAGTAGATAGCAAACAAACACACTTAGCGTTTAAGAAGTGATAGGCCAGTAGAAGACTGTTAAGCAAGTCTTTTCGTAGGTTAGGTGGTGAGCAGATTTTGGCATTACTTAGCAGACTTAGGAATAGTGTTAGGAGAGATGGATACCCCTATTCGCCTAACCTCGTTCAAATCACAGATGGCATTTGTAGGTGAGATCTCCACTAGAAGGCTCAAAAGAATGACGAAGAACAAGCACTCACTGGTTCTAGTAGCCATTATGTTGGTTCTAGGCAGGGACTGTGTTGAATATGAAGATAAGTATCGGGTGAACACCGACGTGTGCTCGCACTTTGTAGCGTCCATGCTGGACATTTGTGTCCCCCAGCCGCTTATCTTGAAGCTAGTCAAAGAAATCTTCCCGAAGAAGTACCTGAATGGGCTCGGCGAGGTTGTTACACATGCTGTGTATGAGATAGGCCTTCCAACAGCCAACGACCTGCGTCGCTTTATCGAAGAAGAAGCTGTTGTCATTTGGCTGCCATTCCTGAGCGGATTCCGCCTGCAGACCCGTGGCCAGCACCAGCAAAGGGTTACCCAAGCCCTTCACTTCCTGTTCAAGAGCTACAACATGATACCCTTCTACAATGTAGAATGGTACACTGACTTTAGGAACCTGGTGTATCCACCACTGACAATGGCCGTGTTGAATGATGCTGCCAGTGCCGCCGAGGAGCCCGTGGACGAGGAAGAAGTGGACGCTGCCTTAAATGCGTCAGTTGCTGCCAGCCATTCCTGCGGATAGATGAACCCCTTGCCTTACTGTCTGTTGATGTAACCCACCTGCTCCATATAAGCCTGATAAAAGGCCATGATATATATATATATATACTCTAATACTAGTACATTTTGAAACTTGGCATCCATGCCATTTTGTAATCCAGGAACATGTATATAAATATATACGTCTCTTTTAAGTGAAATCTATGCTCCTGTTTGCTTCTGTGTGCAATTTTTTGGGTTTACAAATCTTGTATGTTTTTTCTCTGTGTATGAGCATACTTTTGTGTTTGAGAAACTCCGGTGTTTTACCCACTAATGATGATGAGCGAACGCGTACCAAGTCAATTGATTTTAGCAAAAGGATAGGCCAAAAATAGGAAAGAAAAATAAAAGCATTATTTACAACTGTACAAGGTAGGGATTGATGCTTAATAGAACAATTTAAGGTGAATCTCATTAACCGAGATTCCTAGAGGCTCTTGTTCCATATTTTTCAGCTCAAAAGTATTGTGTTGCATGCACCAAATAATTTTGAAGGGTCCCTCCCATAGGCTATCAAACTTACCGTGATGACCTGGCTTTGTAGCTCTGCTGTCATATTTTAGCACTAAGTCTCCACTTTTTAGGCCTTGGTAAGAAGCCTTTTTGTCAAACCATCGTTTGACCACCTGTTGACAGCCTGTCATTGCTTTTAGGGAATTTTCCCTTTTTTCTTGTACTTCCAATAGTTCGGCAAGCCGAAACCTCCATGGCATCATTTTATTCTATCTCAAGAGATTTCAACAACTGTATCGCCGGGATCTCCATAGAGATAGGTAACAACGCCTCTTTCCCATATACTAGCTCATAGGGCGAAGTTTTGAGGACTTGTTTAGGAGTTATGTAGTTGGCCCAGAGTGCTTTTCAGAGATTTTTATGCCATTCCCTCTGGTGTTCTGAGCCAACCTTTTTGAGGAGTCAGACTAAACTTTTGTTTATCGACTCGGCTAGGCCATTTTCCTATGGATAATAGTTTGATGATGTTTTAAGGAATATGCCATTTTTTAATGCAAAGTGACATACCTTTGTGCCTACAAATGCTCTAGCATTGTCTGAAATGATTGTCTTCGGAGGGCCGAACCTTGTCACCAGAGCCTCGAGGAAGTCTACAATCTCTGCTTCCGTCGCCTCCTTAACGGGAACACCCTCCACCCACCTTGTGAAGTAGTCTGTAGCTGTTAAAATCCATTTATGTTCGAAGCTAGAAACTAGGTTGATCATTCCGATAAAGTCCAGGCCCCATTGCGCAAATGGTTCATCTGCCACGATAGGTTTGAGGGGCATCGCTGAATTCTTCCTTCTATCGGAGAAGAACTAACATCTTTTACAAGTCTTTACCAGAGAGTAAGAATCATTGAAAAGTGTAGGCCAGTAATATCCAACCCGTAGGACCTTGATGGCAGTAGTTTTAGCAGAGAAATGTCCACCTTCGTCACTATTGTGAAATGCGTCGAGGATCCTCTGTGCCTCCCCTGAAGTAACACAATGTAGGCGCACACCATTAAAATTTCTTTTGAAAAGAACTCCTTCTATCAGCATGTATCCACAATTTTGAAGCCGATAATACCTTCTTTTTTGGAATGAGAGGCCTGGTGGATACCTTCCGGTTCACATGAAGTTTGTTCTATCTTTCAGCCAATCATCTTCTGATCCCGATCCATTTATCAGGACAAGCTCTGGCTGTTCCTCTTTAGCAGGCATCTCCTCGTCCTGTGCCATATACTCACACAGTCCTCTGCCTTTAATTGTCTTGGTAGGCCTGACCTCGATGTCATACTCCAGGATCTTGGTGATCCAATTAGCCCTTTTTTCTGTGATCTCTCCCTCCATGATGTATTCCCGCACACTAGAATGTGTGACATATACCAGAACTTTGTTACAGGAAATTAAATAGCGAAACTTTTTAAGTCCCTTTACTATTGCGAAAGCCTGTCTTTCAACGAAGTTATAATTCGCCTCATATTCCTTTAAGGTTCGGGAATAGAACGCAACTGGATGCTCTCCCTTTCCTTCTCTATCCTTTTGAGTTAGAACAGTAGCGATACTGGACTTGCTACTGAAGGCATACATTATTAAATCTTTGTATTGATCTAGATTAATTAACACTGGGGCTGCGGAGATCACTTTCTTGACCTTTTTAAATGCATCCCGAGCCTCTTTTGTCCACTTGAAAATTTGATCATTTTTCAGCATTAGGGTGATCGGCCTAATTATTCCCGCAAAATCAGAAATAAATTTACTAACGAAATTTACTTTGCCCAGAAAAGATTGGACACCTTTCTTATTTATTGGGATAGGAAGCTCCTTTATAGCCCTTACTCATTCGGGGTCAATTGAAAAACCTTCCTTCGACACAAAATGTCCTAACAGCTTACCCTGAGGTACTCCAAATACACATTTCCTTGGATTTAAGGAAATCCCGAACTCCTGGCACTTTTGAAAAACCAACTCCAAATGATCGAAATGATCATCTTTAGATTTAGAGAACACAGTAAGGTCATCCAAATAGATTAGGACAAACTTATTGATCAGTTCGCTAAATGCGACATCCATAGGTCTCTAGAAAGTTGCCCCTGTATTAGATAAACCGAAAGGCATTTTAGCATATGCAAATGTTCCCCACTTGGTGGTGAATGTAGTCTTGTGCTGATCTTCTTCTTTTACTTGAATCTGGTTATAGCCAGAGAAGCCATCCAGCAGAGAGAACATTTCTGATCCTGCGACAGTTTGGAGGATCGACTCCATAGAAGGCAATGGATAGTGGTCTTTCAGAGACGCTCTATTTAGGTCTCAGAAATCCACGCATAAGCGGATATCACCATTCTTCTTTCGGACTGGTACCAGATTTGATACCCAAGTACTATGTTTAATTGGGAAGACAATACGTGACTCAATGAGCTTGGTTAGCTCTTGTGCCATCAAGGCTTCAATTTTAGGGTTGACCGGCTACTGTTTCTGTCAGACTAGTTTCGCACCTTCTGTTAGCTCAATAGTATGTTGAATGATGCTAGGATCATAACCTTCCAGATCATCGTAGGACCAGGCCACTACTCTATATTTCCCACAGAAATTGATATATTTCCCACAGAAATTGATAAGCCTTTCTCTATCTTGCTGTGAGACATCTTTTCCGACTCGAAGGTTCCTGTCATCAGAAACCTGAAGGTTTTCATAATCACCTTTTTCTGCCATGAATTTTCGCTTATCATTTCGGGTGTCACTACAATCAATTTTTTTTTCAAGAGTAACCAATCCTTTCAGAAGCTTATTTGACTTTAGCTGCATAATTTGTCCTTCGTAGGCCTCGTCGATCTTTGGTTGGAGTTGATCAAAAAATTCTCCTGAGTGTTGAATAAACGAGGCGATGTGTTCATCGCTCTCAAAGACTTGCCAACTCTGGTCATTGTCGGGTATTGCTGGTCTAACAAGCACTCGCACTGAATATTTGTTTCAAAGCAAGTCGGAGATAGGATCAAACTGAGCACTGATTACCGCCATGCAATCTGCATCACCATTCTGTGCTTGAGGAATGGTCAAGATGTTGAAAGCTTCAAAACTTTCTACAAGGTCCCAGATTAGATGTCGATAGGATCTCATGCGGATATTCTTTGCTGCTGAGATTCCTCGGACCTGATTAACTACCAGTTCTGAATCTCCGAACATAATCAATTACTTGATACCCATTCATTCCACTAGGCTTAGGCCTTGGACTAACCCCTCATATTCAGCCTCGTTATTTGAATAGGTGAATTGGAATCGAAAAGACCTTAACAACTTTTCATTCTGTGGGGATATTAGACATACCCCTGCTCCAGCTCCAACTTTGCTCCTTGCTCCGTCAAAATACAATGTCCACAGCTCACTTGCTTGGTCATTGTCGGGTTCTTTGACGACCTTTGGAAGAACTTGGTCTTCATCATAAATCACATATGTGCCCAATCCGGTAGCAAGATAATTTCTGAAAGGATCATTGTTTATATGTTCACTCAACAGAGCATCTTATCACTTCGGTCTCCGCTCACCTTCTCCTCCTCTAGCAGTTCGACATTGTACATGTCCTCCTTGGTGATGGAGGTATGTGTGGCTTCAAAGTTAATCAGGGCCTCATTCGCCACATGTTCGGAATGCAGAGCCTCCGATTCTATCTTCATCTTCACGCCATGTTTGGTCCTAAGTATTAGATGTGACCAATCTAAAGACAAATAGCCGCCCACCTTCGAAGTAAACTCTCGAGAAAGACAAAGACCAAACATTGGTGGAACATCTATGATCACTATATCTTGCGAGACTGTGATACTTGGACAGGAAAATAGAGTTAGTGGAAGCGCTTTGATGACACCCACAGTATCAACCTTATTTCCATCTAGCTACATCACCCCTTTCTTCATAGGTTCGTAGCTGAGTCCCAAGGCTTCGGCTATCAGTTTTGGCATAACCGTTGTACTAGTGCCAGAATCAATCATAGCATTGTGTAATAGTTTCTCCCCTATAATGAGGGTCAAGAAGAAGAGTTGAGGTTTTGGCCTACCTCCGCCATACGTATGGGATTCCTTCACTTTTCTTGTGAGAACCTTAGCCGATGACATTTGATAAACCGCCTCGGTACTAGCCGAAGGCTCGGTTAGTGCTGGGTCCATCTGTTGCTGAAGCACCTTTTGGAGTATAGTTTTCTGTTCTGGGATAGCTAGAATGTCCCATAAAGACACATTAGCGAATGATTTCTTTAACTGCTCCACCACATTAAAAGGTGAGGAGTTCAGAGATTTTTGCTCCTTTGCTCTTGTTATAATAATTTCCTTCCGCGGTTGAGAAGACAAAGAGATGGTCAAAGCGCCAGGAATTTCATCTGAAATGTCTTTGCATTGCGGGTTGTCCGAAAGTGAAACAACGGGCTCACTAGTGAATCTCCTCTTGGAGCGTGTGTTATAGTTGGACTGTACCCATGGCGTTTCGGCTGTGGACATGTCATTTGCAAACACCATTTCCTCGTCTTCCATCCATGAGAAGAGCGCATGATCAGGAACAATATCAGACTCTTACTCTAAGGAAATTCCCTGTATTTGCGCGGTAAGGACCACATTCTCCATTACCGAGGCATATATGTACTCTTCGTTCTCTGTCGCAATACCTTGACTACGTTGCTCTGCTACCCGTTGTTGTAAGTTGCCACGTGGACAATTTCGGGGCATATGGGCATCGTTGCAAGGGAAGCACCATGGATTGATGTCATCAATAAGATTGTTTTGTCCTATGATTAATTCTCTACTAGAGCTTGGCGACACACCTACCAGCGGTGTAGGCACCAGAACCATTTGGTTTGTAGCCGCCGCTGGTGAATTAGTGCGAGGCGCATTCTGATATTGATTTTGCTGATAGGTAGTCTGCCCACCTTGATAGTTTTGATATGCAGGCCATGGAGGCATTGCTTGGTTCCGTTTGAGAGTTGTTATATCGTTCGCCATAGTCCGCAACATCTCCTTGAGGTCGCCCATCTCATTCTTGGGAGCACCCGATGTAGAGGCCAAGTTTTTAGGAGCGGCTGCATATGAGTACGCTGACTGGGGAGTCGCTGGCGCACTGGTCGACGCAACCTCTTGTGCTACGTTTGATATCTCAGGAAATATCAGCACAACAGGTCGAGGAGGAAATTTCCCGTAGTCTATCCAGTGATTCTCTGCTTTGATAGTGGTGGCATATGCATCTGATAAAGTGGCTCCTCCCAAAGACTTGAACATCATAGAAATGTCAGGATTGATGGACTTTAGATAAAACATGAACGCCAATTCTGGAGTCGAGCAGATAGTTACAGGAATCCTCCGCCAACTTGAGTGAAATTGGGCATTGAAGTCCGCCAGAGCCTCCTGGGGTGCTCGTTTGATGACGGATAACTGATAATATAGTGAAGAACGATCTCCGTCATTTGAAAACCTTTCATAGAATGGATCTCTGAGGTCATCCCAAGTGTGAATGGTATTAGGAGTCAGTGTTCGGTACCAATCCAGAGCTTTGCCTTTGAAGGACGTAGCAAGGAGCCTCAGGGCTACATTCTGCGCTGTGATACCGTGTACCAGACATACATCCGCTACATCCTGCAAATGCTCTGTTGGCATTTTTGTGTTATCTCTGGTGAATTTGGGAAGAGCTTTCAGGGCCGAAACTAGAATAGCGCCCCAAACAACAGGCGCTACCGGAGCTACCAGGGGGCTTCCAGCATCCCATGCTACATAGTTTCTGTTCGCGGCTGGCAACATGGTGAGAAGAAAAGGGTGGTGGGAATGGAACGGTTACTAACTAATTTGTGGCCTAGACTGTCCCTAATGGAGGCACTAGTAAACCTAGGTTATTTGTAGTTTGGAATCTAGTTACAAGCCGATGGCTCATACACCTCTTTAGAGGACAATTTCATTAGTTTGGGTCCCACCAGGCGTTCCAAAAAAAAAAGGACAAACCGTTGACGCCAAAATTTGATGAGATAATAGTGCCTTATAGGAAACTCAGTTCAAGGGGGAACCCTTTGCGCCAAACTGAGTGACCTCTGAATTTTAAAGAAGTCGGCTTCTTCTATAATGGTTTTTTGGAAAGGGAAAAGGAAGCGGATATAATGAAACAAATATTAATCTAAGGTGATGCACCAAAGCTTACTAATAGGCATGATAAATCATAGACTTAAGGGCCTGAATGTTATTGCTACATTCCAAAACATCATAAACTTGAAGCTATAGCATAAACAATTCATTTAATTGACATAAAATAACATCGCATACATTCTTACTACTAAGAAGAGTCATTAAGACATGATTTAGATAAGCAAGTTTGCATTCAATGTATAGAAGTCTCCTCAAATGAAATGCTTAAGACAATAAGAAGCACAGTTTATAGTTTAATCAAAACATGAAAAATAGAAAGGCCGAACAATAGGCACAGTCTGAAGTTTCTTGCGAATAAACATGCAAAAGAGGCCTGGTGTCTCTTACTAAAACTAGTATTCTTTCAAAAATCTTAGACCCTTTCTCCTCGACAGAGAGAGTATATATAGCTGGAGAGAAAAATCCCACCGCTTTGGAGAGCCGTAACAGAAAGATCCAACAATCTCCCGTAATGATGACCGAATAAGAATATTTCCAATGCCATTATAAGAGCAACTAGTCAGAACACAGCATCTAATCGATTGGTTGCAGGCGTGCCCTTTGTAATGATGGCAACGGTCCCAACCGAGCTTCGAAGCGACAAGTGCTACCCACCGCTTCAGAGAACCATGACAAGCAGCACCCGATAACACTATCCCGCTTAGCCAGCCCATAGCTTGCTTTGATAATCAGTGTAAGGCACATGGCAACAAATCGCGGCCCGAATGAGAACTCCTCCTAGTGCTGCTGAGAGCCTGCAGAGAAGTGACGCATGTTCAGGGGACTGAGGTCGCTTTGAAAATGGAGGGAAGGCCGTATGAACCGGGTGGCGAAAGACGTGTGGCCGCGTTTTGCAACCTGCGGTGTTCTCATCCTTGCTGCTGTTTAAAAACTGTGAACCGTTGACACGTGGCTGAAGGTGGGTCTCGCTAGGAAATAAAGAAGGCCTATAGAAATATTTTGCAGCCCGCAGCTGCATATTCTATCCCTATAAGGAAAGTTTGCGATACGCCACCACGTACCAAGATGCGGGCCCCTCTTAGAATCTTAGGAGTGCTGGCCCTTTATGGAAGGCTTAGCAACCCGATGAGAACACAAAGCAACAGAAAATAGAAAACCCCGTAGGCGAGACACGTGGGCGCCTAGCGCAGCATTTCAGGAGCCGAAAGGGGAGCAGTCAGGCAAAGTTGCGAAGTGAGAAATGCGCAAAGGGAAAGATCAAAACCTGCCGGGAAGCCAAATAAACTCGGAGACGCACAGGCCAGCGCATGAATATGTATAAAAGGAAACCGAAGGGAGCTGCTTGAATCATTATTTCAATAGTTTTATTTAACGAATTTATATTATAGTGTCTTCAAATTATTCTTAAATGATTCCTATAATGATGTATAAATAAAATGTAGAGATTATTCTAAAATGACTTGGTAATAAATGAGTGAATGGTTGTTTTATAATTCCTATTATTTGTAATTTGGTGGTAGTATTTCTATAATTAAAAGAAAGGATTATGTTAGTTACTTATGTTTCTTTAGAGAATAAAATATAATGAATTGGTTTAGGATATTGATGGAACATGCAAGTGTAAATAGATATAAGGAAACTAGAAAGATGATTTAAATGTTTTCATGTTTATTGCTTTTGATTTGTTAGTGAAAGTAATCTGTGTATGTTAAAATAGTTATTGGGACATTTAGTATTTATGCTTCTTTAGTTATTTTAAATTATTTCTTTATGAACGATCAGATAAAATGTATTTGATTGTTTATTATTCTCTAGGGCTTAGTCATTGAGTGTGTTCGCATGTTTAAAGGCTGGCTTGATGATTTCATTCTAATGTGCCTACCCTTTTGAGTTGCTTGGTTGTAGGAAGTAATTAATATAATTAGTTATGTGGTTAGGATAGATTGAATTATTAACCTGAAATAATGTTTTAGAGGGAAATGGCTTATTTATACTAAAATTATTGGTTAAATGAATGAACTTCTTGCATTGATTCCTTAAATTTTGTTCTATCTAATCATTAAAATAAGCTTAAGGTCAAGGAAGGAACTTGTAGAAGGGAATGTCTTTTCTTAAAAAACTATAATAGAATGTTTAGAACCTCATTGTCAAATAATATAGTTGTCATTGGGTTATAGGTTTTGGATAAAATTTGTTTTATCTTTCTAACAAATAGTTTCCTTGATGGATATAAAACCTTGATGATCTATCATCTGTATATTAAGAGAGGATAAGGATTGAGTCTTGAATTTGATTAATTGAAAGTTTTTTATGATTTATTATTGTGAGTTAAAATGTCTTTGCAGTGAATGAATGAATAAAATGTAAATCAGGCATCTATTAGTCTTTATGATTATGAGTGTTTTCATATATTTAAAGGTGAATTTTTATGGTTATCATGATTGACTAGATTGATCTTTGAATTGAGATTGTGTATCATTGACTATTGTCATTGTCATAATTGTTGTTTTTGTTAAGGGTGACTAGATGCCATACTGCAAGGGTATCTTGAGAAGATAAATAGAGGTCTCCCTTGGATGCCCAATTGAATTTGTGTCAGAATTTATTATGTTTTCCTTGGTTGAATTTGAAGATCTCTTTATGATGGTGCCACTTTCATTCTACTCCTTTCAATTTATGATTATGAAACTTATATAGTCATTTTGTGGTCCCATGATGTGAATCTTCCCTTTGTGTTAATTTTGATTAAGGGGACTTTATGCAATGGCTTTCTTGTAGTCATATTTTGGGATGGTTGGTAACCTGAGGAGTTGAATTACCTTCAGTAGAATTTTGTGGATTTTCAACATTTTAGACTTCTAGAGGCATTGGAGAAAACTTGAATTATATTCTTTTTCCATGGTTGGACCTTTGTGATTCATTGATCCTATTTTTTATTTTTTATTTTGTGGGTGGTACCTCCCTTGTTCTTGTTTCAGTGATATGGAATGGGTTTGCGAGATGGTTCTTGCCTCGCATGTTGTGAGTTATGTATACGTTGATTTTGTTTATGTGAGATGAGGTACACACCTTGCTTGTATTTATTTTTGGTGTCATAGGGAGAGTGGCTCTTCATGGGGGATGACACACAAAGGAGTTGTTTGGATAACCCATGGAAGTTTTTCTTAATCAAGTGATAATGTACTTAATTAACTAGTAGGTTGGTTAGATAAACACTAAATAAGATTAATTATGAGCCTCACCCATACTATTAGTGCTTTCAGAGACTAAGGATGGGATGAGAAGACATGGTTGGTAAGATCACCACCTTTTCCTCATGAAAAGTAAGTGGTCTCGCATGAGTCACCCTATGGAGTGGTCGCCTTGAGATAGGAAAACTGGATAACCCTAGATGGAGGTGGTACCTTGTAATAGGTTGCCTCAAAAATCCATGTAATGCCATGCGATGACACTCTCCTACAAGACCCGTTTATCTTCCTTTGTTTGGTAGCCTCTGGGAGTTTTGTTTGAATTGTTAATGTTGTTGAGGCAATTGGTTCTTCATGATTGTTGTTGAATCCTCCAAGTTCTATCTTTTAGTGTTGCATACATGCCTCATGGAAACTTCATTGATGTTAATGAAAGGTTCCCTTGATATTTATTGTGGGTTGATATTGCGATTTTATTTGAAGGCTTGGATCCTATTGTTGTTGGCACCTCTTATGGTTATTTAGTGTTGAGCTATAATCTTGAAATTTGGTTATGTTGGACTTTTCATTATTTTGTTTTGGCTAAGTACTGGCAATGTTGTGGTTTGTTATCTTATGTTGATGATATCCTTGTTGTGGAGTTTGGTTTGCTATTGGTTCATTTGATTGTTTTGGATTACGGTATGGGGATCTTTCTTGTCAACCCTAGAACGGGGGGTGGACTTTTGGGTCCACGTGATCAAGTGGAATGTGCTATGCACCCCATTGGGTCCCCAACCAAGGATTGAGCTATGCAAATATGTGCCTCTTGTGGTGACTCTAGGATTGTACCTGAGTCAGAGTTGATCTTGTTACTTTGTATTCACCTTTTTACTTGTATTAATCTATCTTATTGTATTGATCCTGTATATGTTGAGGAACACATTTGTATCACTGTATCTCTTATACGATGTAACTTTTATTATCATTGTAATGATTGTAACCCTTGACCTTAATTTATGATCTCTGATAGATCTTTGTTGTTTATGAAATGTATATAAATACTTGGTACATTTATGTGTTAATGTTTCATAGTATGTAATTCTAAATGTTGTTGTATCTGTGGAAATATAATCCACAATTGGCATATTGAACGATTAATAAAAATTTATATGTATCTTTTTCATCTCTTTTGATCATGGATGGTTGGAAGTTATCTTTATGTAATCTTGATTCGTTCGTTATCATTATGGTAATAGTTTTAGGACTTCGTGATGCCATCTCATGTACCCCAGAGGACGTAATGGTCATTGTGATTGTATAATTGATTTATATGCAATATATGTTCATGTTTATCTTATGAATTTTTCTTCTTTCAAAAAAACATTATGTGGTAATTTGTTGTTTTTTTTGTACTTTGGGGTTTGTACGATGGGGCATTACACTTGACATAAGTAAAAGCTAATTGGGTGATCCCACAATAGTGGTTTACACCTTTTAGGACATCCTATTTTTTGTTAAAATCACATATTTTTACAAAATATAATGATTTAAGCCTTGAAAAGTTCCATTTAAAATATTCCAATTGAAGAGTATTTGATCAAACCACCTTATATCAAACCCCCTTGGATACAACCTTGCTAGTTTTAAACCATACCTATAACAAAGTCTCATTTACACCTATCAATTTATGCTAATAAAACACCACTTTTGATTTACCCTTTTGGGCATCAAATGAATTCATTTCAAATTTATTTTTGTAAGCATGTAGTCCTTATTATAAGCTTCCCAAAGTTATAATTTTGAATATAATTAATTTGATTATATATATATATAGAATGTAGGTTTATCACCAAAACTCAAGTTATTTGTTTTGAACATGTGGACAAATAGTAGATTACCAAAAAAATTATGAAAAATATGTCTCTACTAGATATTTATGTCCTTGATGTAACAAAAAATATAAAATTGAATTTTGTTACATAGAAAAAAATTTATGTTGTTTACAGTCTACCTATGTCTAAATTGTAATTGGTTTGATTTCAAAAGTTAATTAAGAAAAAATATCCAATAAAATACAATGAAACCAAATGAAAGTGACATATATCATATTTACAAATCTAAATTTGAAAGAAATAGAATTGTATCCTTCATAGAAAAAAAGTTGTTTTGTATACGGTGAACATCACTCTTTAAAAATGGTGTTTATTGTTAAAAACAATTTTCAAAGGAGATGGAAAAAGAAATGCAATCTGATTCCAATTAATTTTTTTTTAGATATATTTAGAATATACAGAAAATATGTCACAAATCACTAGTTTGCATCTTCAAATTCCTCATGGTTTAGCAGCTATAGGTACTTGAAAGTCAAGATTTAGTTTAAAAAAATGAGTTCAATGTACAGTTTGGCCAAAAATTGTGAACTAGTATTGTGGGATCACCCAATGTTTAGAATAACAACTTGATAATTTCAAATTATGTTTCCCATGGTAATATGTCAAGTGTTAAGACAATTCCAACCCTTTATTTTGAATTATTAAAATGACATCATAATTACCTATTCAAAACATAATCCACAAGTGTTAAGGTGCTTCTTTTTCCAAACCAAAATTATGAAGGTAACAATCATAAATGAGAAAACTAACTAGTACATGTGCATTAATCAATAACCTTGAAATTTGAGTACAATGCTTATAACAAAACCTAAAATTATTCCAATATTATTATACATAAAAGGGTTACAAATAGGAGCTAAAAAACACTAATTTTACTTCACCATGTCATTAAGATATTTTTCCTCTACTATTGCATTAGATAAATAATGGAGCAACATCAATGATAATTGAGAAAATATTTCTATGATTGCATCATCCTCAAATAATTGATTAAATTTACAACATGATTTACATTATGCCTACATGAATCATACAACATGTACATCAGATATAATACTTTATAAAACATGCATCATAAGGTTTGTGTCAATGTATGATTATTTGTTTCAATAATTTGATGAAGCTAATCAAAAATAATAGAAACCACCAAGGGAAATATAATAGTAAATGATACCCATAAGGCTAGGCCTTACAAAAAATATGTTAACCCATGTAAATATCATAGAGGATTATACTAGAAAGGATTATAAGAATTAGGAGATCATGGAGATAAAAGACAAGAACAAGTGAACAATATCAAATATTGTATTTAGTCAACCCAAAATACAATGAGGAGAAGACCTTGTGTATATAGGTAAGGCAAATGTAGTCCACCTATCATGTGGATTGACAAGTGCCCCATGATGTGGCACAATTGAATAGATAGGTGTCTTATAGGTGTCAACCTATGGAACACTAGGAATGTGTAAACCAACAACCTATTTGACCAATTCATCAACCTTGATGCCAATTGTTAAGTTATCTTTGAGGTGAGATGGAAAGTGCTCAAACCTCAAAAGGTATGCACATGAGGTTTACCAAACAACTTGGTAACCTCTAGAGGCCTAAATGTTAGAAATTTAGTTAGACAAGATGTTGTCTAACCTCATCAACCTAAGTACACTTAAGTATAGAAAATAGATAAATTATTAAGCCTAATAACCCCTACCCCCCTTCCCCAGCCCCCCCACCCCCCTTAAGTGATACTTGGGGAGATCTCAAAAATGAAAATAGATAGAAATGGGTCCTAACTGTGAGGCCATGTTAGGTAACCCATATACAAATTTTCTCATAAATTGGACCAAAGGAGAAAGCCTACTGGGAATAAAGCTCATCTTCAAAAGAGAAATTGAAGGATTTAAGACCTTCTAAAATGATGTCTTATGAAGAGAGGGACATTATGATGAAGAACTACTAAGTTGTAAACTTGGTCAAAGATGAACTATTGTTTGTTGGAATCAATGAACCTCCAAGAAATGTAAATCAAGGTAAGAGCTACAAAAAAAATCATGAGTGAACATGTACAAACACTACTTAACCATGAGTACATAGATGCATGTGAAGTTTAAAATATAGATAGTACTATGATTCTAGAGTAATGCATGAGTGACATTTGTCAACTACTCAAATGTCCATCATTGTGGTCTACATAGGTACTAGAATCTCAGAAAATATGATCCACAAAAATAATCTCCCATATGAGAGATCAATATAGAAGGTCTATGAGACCCCCCAAAAAAAATTCCTCCACTGATTCATTGAAAAAAGCATTAGCATAGCATTTTCATAATCTCTCCTTAATGCTAAGAGATAGAAGCAGACCAACTAAAATCGGGCATAAAATTGTGCAAGGAATTTACTCCCATAATTAGGTCCAAAAGACGTACAAGAAGATGAAAAATGGTGTGCATCAACGCACACACATATGAGGTGAGAATCACAAGGTTCCATTGTTTTCATGGAAAAGAAAGGCAACACATACCATGTGGAAAGAATCATGAGGATCTATTACTGTGATGTATAATCAAGGCTCTACACAACCACCCATTACACTTTATAATTCATTGTAAGTACAAGTTTCCCAAATTCCCTCCCTAAAGAACACATTCAACTTCTATAGCACTTTATGTGAGTGCATTTAAAAACTTACTTTTTGATAGTCTTACAAATTTATGTCATTTATGTCATGAAATAGATAATGAATACATAGACTAAGTATGTTTTGCAAACCTCAAAAAATGAAAAAAGAACTTAAAATGAAAAACCCCCTTATTCAAGGAATGACAATCCCCCTCCTTGACAAGTTACATTAAAAGAAAAAGGGAAAAAGGAAAAAAACTAAACTAGCCTATTTTATAAATTATGAAAAAATGCAAAAATCTACTCTTCATACAACATTTATGAACTATGAATTCAACTATTAATACAAAGTTAATGAGTAATAGTAAATAGAGGAACTAAAAATATACCTATGATTAGGTAGCATGGTGATAGACTGAGTGAATGAGAAGTAGTAGTCATTGTAATTGCAAAGAGGAAACTTGAGTCAACCAAGTGAAAGGGGAGAATGTTGTCATGGGAGGTCGTTGTGGTCCTGGTGTAGCTGTAGATAGCGTGAGAGTTGGAGATGTGGTAGAAATTGTGTTGCATCTCTATTCCACTAAACAATATGTAACAATCAGCAATAAATTAACTAGAAGTAAGGGAAAAACTAGTTAGAGGTTAGAACTGCAACATTTTACAAGGTCTCTATGGCCATTGACAAAGCTAGATGTAGAGACTTGGTAGAATAAAATTGCAACAATCCTTCATAATGGAAATTTTATATCATGTGGATAGTTTTAGAGAACCATGGTGTGAGGGAGTCAATGACTGATTTCCACAACAACAGATTGTTGAAGAGCAATTCATGAAATAAACATCTCTTCAAACACCTTATTTCGCCTTATCTTGTTGTGTGGGAATGGGTTTGTGTAGATTTGGGGACTTGCTAGTTCAACTTCTAATTTCAATATATTCATGCTTCTTTCCCACAAAATCATGCTCAATTTTGATAGAAAAATTCATGCCTTTCTATTGTGCATGAGGGATTTCCTAAGCCTTTTGGCCTATAGATGGTGCCCTTGTGCAAACCGTAGCCTTCATAATACAAATAGTTGCCTTTATATGACTATTAATAATGGCCTCTAGGCTACAAAAAAATTTTTGTAGACCACAAATAAACAATTTAAATCTTACAAGATTCAAATCACCATAGAGGATTTTGAAAATTGCACCTCAAAATAGATTTCATACACCAAAATAGAGATAACAGGGATTTGAAATGCCTACAAATGTACATATATTTAAAATGTTGGTTCCATGAACAAATGTAGAGGTTCATTCTTGGGTTGGGGTTGATTCAATTGCCTTGTTTTAAATAGGAATAGTTGATTCACTATAGAGTATAGGTGTCACAAACAAATCATGACTTGAACTCACCAAATCACAGTGAAAATAGTTCCCAAGATTTGTCGTCCCCAACCTTTGAACTTCATTCAAATTATTTAATAGGAAGAGGTGAATGAATAATAATAATAATAATAATAATAATAATAATAATAATAATAATAATAATAATAATAATAATAATAATAATAAATTTCACTAAAGGCTTGTAAATATCTCCCCCTAAAGCTCTAATATCATATAATAATTACAAGATCATGGAGATAAAAAAACAAGCACAAGTGAACAATATCAAATATTGTATTTGGTTGACCAAAAACATAATGAGGAGGTCTTTCATCTATAGGAATAGAAGATACAATCCAACTATTGTGCACATGGAAAAGTACCCCATTATTTGGCACTCTGACATAGATTTTAGGAACATGGAATGTTTGGCTCTCTTCTTAGGGTTTTCCACCTAGAAAGAGAGAGATTAGGGCTCTTAAAATGTTTATACACATTGAAATTAGGATGAATGCAATGTGATGTTATTTAAATTAACTAAAATAAATGCAATTGAATGATTAAAATGATCTAAAATGAATGTTAAAGTGCAATTTGAGCTATGTTTGAAAACACACTATGATATGCAAACAACTATGAAAGATGAAGAAATTGAAAGAAATATGTAGAACAAAAGGTACAAGGTCAAATATGAGTGCAACTGGATGGTGTTTGAGCTTTCTAGAGTGTCTGGAATGTTGATGAATTTTATTGATTTTTCACAATGGGACTCATTCGCCAAGGATGACAAATCAGTCCTCCTATTGTTGAAAAAGTGTCAAGAATTGATTTCTGACAACTAGAAGTTGATTTCTGAAAACCAAGAGTTGATTTCTGACAAAATGTAGATTTTCATTTTTCAAGTCAGAGTCATTCACCAACGGTGGTGAATTATTCCTCCCCAATATTTCAAGAAAATCAACAGACAACACTGCTACTCCAAATTTGATAATGTCTGAATATTAGGTTGTCAGGGTGAACTCTACAAAAAAGGGACAAAAAACACTCAAAATGCTTGAAAAGATGATGAGTTGACTTGAAGAGCCTTTTTGACTTGAATTCCACTTTTCAACACCTTTAAACCTATTAAATTTGCAAAACAAAGCTACAAATACACATGCACAAAGGGGAAAAATGTTGGATGGTTTCTGAATAGGGAATTTCCTTGGTCAAACCCCACTTTGGTAATTAAACCCAATAGAAATGAATGAAATGTAAAAGAGATGATAAATGAATAACATGCAAGTATCACAAACTTACCAAATCCTTGATCTTTTAAATTTGAAGTGATATCAATGGCTACTCCAAAGCACTTGAAACTTACTTGAATTGATGATGTAGTATGCTTGAGTGCTTGAACATTGAATGCTTGAATGAGGAAATTGCTTGAATATGTTAGGATATGTAAAATGAAGTTAAAATCACATATTTATACAAATCTTCTGCCGTACTATCCATTCATACTTCATCATAGGCCAACATGAAGTGAATTTGAGTAAAATCCAAAAAGAACTTTTTAAATATTTTGAATTTGGAGCCAATGGGGACTCATTCGACACCCTTGGCAAGTGAGTCCCACCTGCGACCCAAAACAAAGTGTCAAAAATAATGTTGTGTTTAATGTATTTTATCAGCATAGGACCCAAAAATACACTTAATATAAGCACATGAGGGCATAAGGAGACAAAATAAAGCATGAGAAGGGTGTAAATAGTAAAAATATGCCTAGAAAAGTGTGAAATATTGTTACAAGACTTCACAACACTTCAAAATAGGATTTGTTGATGAGTGAAAAGGGGATTTTTAGGTGAATTGCATTAAATAGAGTCTAGAAGAATGTATAAATTTCTTACAACACTTCACCACACCTTCACAAGATGTTGTTCTTTAAGTTTTAGCACCGAAATAAGCATGTTCAAGCCAAGATACATCATAAATCAACATAGTTCCAAAACTATGAAACAAGACCTAAAAGACCATGAAAATCACAAGGTTCCATTTTTGGATGACACATTTAGCCCCCACTTTAGTGAGAGAAATTTGCTTCCTCACACTAAAGTAGCCATGAACATTGAGAAGAGGGTTCAAATGCACATAGGTTAGCAAGATGGAATACAACAAAAAAGGAGAATGATAAAGCCCCCAGGATGAAGATCCCATGAAAGACTAGATATAAGAACAAAGGAACACACATAAGTGTTGAAATGAATTGAATAAAGCTTCGATCATCAATCCAACTAGTTGTGAAAAGAGATCTAGGCTACTTGTTTGAAAAAGAAAGAATGTGTACTCACTATGGGGCCATGGAACTAGTTGTCCATGAGGTGAGAAAGCCCAAAATGTAGGATACATATGCTAGTTGGTATGCACTCACAAACAAAAACAATAGTGGCTATGGGGAAAATTCATGCCACTAGTTGGGCTTCCCGCTGAACCATGCCAAAGCTATACCTATTTGATAACTTTAACAAGGCACTGCAAATCCAAGGAAAATGTAAATTATGTTGGTTTAAGTTTTATAAAAAAATCAAAATAGGATGGCACCACAGGCATGCAGGTTTTGTTATGCAAGGTGGCCAAACAAGATAGCTCCATAGGCATGCAAGTTGTGTTATGCAAGGTGGTCAAATAAGAATGTTATGGGTAAAAATGTTATGTGTAATATGTTCAAAGGAGTCTTGTTCAGTTTATGCAAGGTTAGTCACTTAGGGAACTTTTTTTTCTAATGTCTCCAAGAGAGGACCAATCAAAGAATAGTATATTTGCAACTTAGGGGATGCAGTGCGTCACACCAAACCACAAAGAGGAATGCAATATGCTAAGAAATATCACACTTATGAACGGCATCACACCCAATGTCATCCACAAAGTGACAAACACATCACGTAAATGGAAAGGTTTCACTAAGAATGCAATTGAAATAATGGTAATGTATGCCCCCCACTTTAAAGGAATTGCTACACATCGTTCTATGAGCAATTACTTGAAAATAGAGAAGAGGAAGAAAGCAAGACATGAGAGCTAACTTGGAAAGCTCTATGCCAAGTCATATGTTTCAAATTTAAGTTGTGTCATGTCAAGATGGAGGAGAAAAGCAAGGAAAGAAGGGAGTTTCCCCCAAAAAATAAATCACACCAAACACATAAGGGATCTATGGATTTGGGGTCAGTATGTTCATTGCTGCAATATTTTTTTTATATTAAAGAGCTCGGAACTGTCATCATTCCCCAAAGCACATAGAACTAGAAGAATGACACGAAGAGAGTGAAAGCAAAGGAAAACTTCCATTTTGAGTCAACATGGAAGAGATGGCATGGTCTCGACACTTTGCATCATCCCCAAAAGGAAAAAACAATTGAAACAACAAAAAAGAAAAGTGAAAAAGCTTTTGGGTCAACATGAAGGAGACATTTCGGTCTCAATGCCTTGTGTCATCCCCAAAAGGAAAAACACAAGAAAAGAAAAAGGAAAAAGGAAAAGAAAAGAAAAAGGGGATTTTTGGGTCGAAATGGAAGACACATAGGGCATCTCAATGCTTTGTTTCATTCCCAAAATAAAACACAAATCAAGAATGAAAAAGACAAGGATCATTTGGGTCAACATGGAAGAGAAATAGGGCATATCAACACTTTGCATCATCCCAAAAAGGAAAACATAAAACAAATCATGAAAAATAGAAGAATAAGGGTACGAACAGAAGAAGTGGACAAAGAGAGGAGACATCAAATGCACAATACACACATGGAAGGAAAAGAAGAAAGAAAGATAAAAGACTAGCTAGGAAAATACAAGTCATCTAACAAGTCATTTTCCTCCCAATCATGTTCATTATAATTCGAAGGTGGTTAGTTGTCCAAAGGAGGAATCACAATTGTTGAACTAGGGGTTGTACTAGGTTCTTCATTTGGTGGAGAGGATGTATCATTTAAGCTCATTGTAGATGAAAATAAAAAAATTAAATTGGTACGCACTTCTTCGTCGATTTTGGAAATTTCTACATCATCATTACCATCATCATCATTGTAAAGATTAATGACAATAGGAGGATGAAGCGTGATTTCTAAGGATTGATGTAGCAAGAGTGTTGGTTGGTGGATTGGTTCAATTTTTTTTTATGTTTGTACTAGACTATCTTCTGGTGGATCAGGAGAAGGAAGGTCGTTATCTATGACTTCTATTAAAGGTAAAGGTTGATTTTCATTATTGTCTTCTATGTGAGATTTACGAGCAATGAAACGACAATGATTCCTTCCTTCCTTAGTCCCATGGTTCCATTTAATTCTATTTTAGATTTGTTGAGGTATAAGAGAAAATTGAGTCATCATAGGTTCTTCTACTTCTGAAGAGGGAAGAATAGAAGAAATTGAAGAGGAGGGATCAACCACTTTCTCTTTTTCTTTATACAATTGTTTGGTTCAAGGAGGCTAAGTAGGGTTTGTGTCAAGATCACTTTTTCGTTTGAACAATGGTGGGGAAGAGTCTAGAGGGATTTGTTCAAGAATTTTGGTGGTTTTTTCAATATCAAGTTTAGGTGTAATCATGGTTTCATCAAGGATAGGATGGGTGGGAGTGGGCCGAGATGTGTTACAAACAAATAATTCAACAATATTTTTGGATTTAAACTTTTGATAAGCGATGTAAAAGAAGTCCTTTCGAGGGGTGATAGGTTCCATGGGTTTAGGCCAAAAGGCTTCTAATGAAAAGTTACCTTTTGAAGATAAAGGATTAAATCTAGTATGGTGTATGGTGACTACCTCATTACCATGAATAAACTTTAAGCACTTGTGAATGATTGATGGGACCGCTTTCATTGAGCAAAGCCAAGGAAGGCCTAGCTACAAATGAAATTGGTTGGATTGTGGAATAATAGAAAATGTTACCTCAAAATTCTTAGGTTCTATGTGTAAAGGCGGTATAATTGATCCAATCGTAGGGCATGCAAAACCATCATATGTTATGATCCATGCAATTAGTGGATTATAGTTATCTTGATATAGATCATGTAATACTATAAATTCTTCTATGATCACATTCTCACCACAAGCGAGATCTATTAATATCCCATTAGTAGGTTTATCATAGATTTTGTCAGCAATGTAGATAGGACCATCAAGAACCTTTTGTAGTATGTCCTTAGTAGAAAAAGTAATATCCAAAGATTGAATGGTTTGGACCTTGCAAGGGATAATGTCTATTGTAGTGACAATTTTATCCATAGGATGAGCTTGGGGAATAGGAGGAGATGTATCAGGTTGTTCGTTATGTGTATCAATAGTCATTATCTGAGGCTTGCAAGGTTCACTAGCTTTGAAAAATGAGGTAGTATGCTTAGGAATAGGGTTGGTGAAGATTTGGAGATTTTGGTTAGGGGGTGCAACAGACTTAGTGCCCTAATCATTAACACCCATAATGGTCAATTCAACCATTATGATGAGGTTTTGAACTAGATGTTTCAGTTGCTTGCAATGTTTAGTGTCGTGGCCATTTTGATGATGAAAATTCCAATAAGCATTAGGCTTGAAGTTAGGAGGTAGGGGTTGATTAGGATCAAGTGGTCGAATAGGTGGTAAGGTAACATACGTTTTTGGATGAGTTGGTTCATTGTATGATGGAGGGTGTTAGGTAAAAGATTGAAATGCCTATTTGGATCACCATAATGATAAGGCACAATTGTTTTAGAGGCGGCCATTGAATTTTGAACTTGTGAAGTTGGTTATGGTTAGGGTGAAGGAGGTCAACTAAATTGTAAGAAGCATTGGTTAGGTTTATGAATTTTTTGTTGTTGTTTTGGTATTGATTGTTATTTTTAGTTTTGTCATTTCAGCTAGAAATGGATTTTGACTCATGACTTGAAACCAAATTTTGATACTCACATAATGTTGTGAACAAAAGCATGAATGAAGGGAATTTCATCATCATAAGATTATCTTGGAGGTTGGTGTGAAAATTCTCAATAAACATCTTCTATAGATGTGCATCTAGAATTTGGACATCAACTTGAGCATATAAGGACTGGTAATGAGAAATGAAATTTGTTACCTCTTCATTAGCATGTTTTCTACATCACATAAGGTCATCCATTGTATTTTTAGGTGTCATGTGCACTTGAAAGTGTTTAATGAAAGCTTTTTCCAATTCTTTAAATGAATAGATGGAATGAATAGGAAAGTTGGAAAACCATTCTAGGGCAATATCCTTCAAGTTCCTTGGAAAGATTTTTGCTAAAATTTTATCGTCAAGGACAAAATCACAAAAAAAGGTAGTAAAAGAATTGACATGGCTGATAAGATCTCCTTTTCCTCCATATTTCTCAACTCTCGGCATTTATATCCCTTGTGGCATTGGGTGCGTAATATTTCTAATGATAAGGGGCTGCTACGAACAAGATATGTGGTTGGAGTAGTTTGAGCTTGAATAATGGTGGAAAGTTGGTGTTGCATGGATGAAATAGTGTTAAGAAGTTGTGTCATAAAGGGATCAGGATAATGGAGTTGAGATGGAAGGGAAAATGGGGATGGAGTGTAGGTGATGTTATGGGAAGTGGAAGGAATAGTAACGGGTGTGAAAGTGGCTGGCGGTTGCATTGCCACAAAATAAGTAGGAATGCTAGTGGAAATCAAGAAAGAAGTAGCAACATAATTTGATTGATGTAAAGTTGTATGGACTTACAGATTGATATAAGTTTGTATGGAAGCTAGAGTTGCAGGAGGAGGAACTTGAGATGCTCCTTGGCTGACAAGAGTGTTTGTTGATGGAGTATTGGAAGAGGCATGTTTATTGTAAATCCTAGCTATTTGTTTTAGCACTTGCAAGCCATCATCACTTTCAACTAAGCGATGAAGGTTCTTAATAGTAGGTATAGCAATGGTGGAAATTTTTTCAAGTGACAAGTCTTGTTGTAAATGTGCAAAGTCCTTGTGAATGTCAATAACCTTTTCTTGCGGTAGAGACTTGTTTTGATTGTCAACATGCATAGGGTGGAAAGGTTAAAGCATGGAAGTGGTAATTTTAGGGCCTAATGCACCATTTTCCATGTTAGGAGTAGGAGCTCGTGAGATCCTAGGGTCCATAATGAGAGTGTTATCGAGGGATGCCATGAGTCTAGAACTTCTTCTCACTATATTATTATCAACACAGGACCAAAAACTCATGCAAGGACCACAAGGAAGGGTGGATGGAATGGAAGCTAATCTAAGAATGTAAAATTTCAATAATAGAAAATATGCTAACTATAACAGAGGTGCAAATACAAAAAATAGAAATGCAGAAAAATGCTAGCAATAGTGCAAAATTAATGTCTAAAATATGCAGAGGGACTGATTCGCCCTAGGTGGCGAATGAGTCCTAGGATGCAATTTGTTTGTATTTTTTAGAATTTTAAGAATGATTTAAATTTTTTTTAGAATGCAAGTATAGACACAAAATGCAAAGTTTAAATTTTTTCAATGAATGTATGGAAAAATGAAAACTAACTAAATGTTTCACTAATGCAAAATGAAAGATCCTAGAATGCAATAACAAATCAATGTCCTAATCAAATGTCAGTGCAAATGAAAAATAGGATGCAAGATATGAATGTAATCAGAAGTTTAAAAATGTTCAAAATTCAGATTCACCAAAATGTGACAGATTTTAGGGACCCGAAATTCTAGCTCTCTTCCTAAGATTTTTTCACCTAGAAAGAGAGAGATTTAGGTCCTAAAATGCTTATGCACATTCAAATTAGGATGTATGCAATTTGATGTTATGTAAATGAACTAAACTAAATACAATTGACTGATTAAAATAATCTAAAATGAATGTTAAAGTGCAATTTGAGCTATGTTTGAGAACACACTGTGATATGCAAACAACTATGAAAGATGAAATTGAAAGAAATATGCAGAATAGAAGGTATAGGGTCAAATTTTAGATCACCTAGAATTTGTGTGAGCTTTCTAGATTGTCTGGAATGTTGATGAAATATTTTTTATTTTTCACACTAGGAATCATTCAGCAAGGGTGGCGAATTAGTCCTCCTACTGTTGAAAAAGTATCAAGAACTGATTTATGACAACTGGGAGTTAATTTTTGACAAAATGTAGATTTTTAGCTTTCAAGTAGAACTAATTCGAGAAGGGTGGAAAATGAGTCCTCCCCAAGATTTCTAGAAAATCAAGAGACATCACTGCTACTCCAGATCTGGTAATCTCTGAATATTAGGCTATCAGGGTCAACTCTATAGAAAACAAACATAAAACACTCAAAATGCTTCAAAAGATGATGAGTTGACTTGAAGAACCTAGTTTACTTGAATTCCACTTTTCAACACCTTTAAACCTATTTGTTGGTGTAATTAATTATTTAATTACACTTTGCATAAGTTTACTTAGGTAATATTTTAATTTCTAGGCTGCATAATTAAATAAATCATATAATAATGGGGTAATTCCCCCTTCCTTGTTTGTAGGAGATGAGATTCCTTCTAGAAGATGAGTTGTCATTCTATAACTTATCTCTATCTTTTTATTATTTCCTAGTTAGGGTTCACATGTTGTCACATGTAGTGTGATTTTAACACTTGGCAACATCTTATGCATTTAAGGTTTTCACTCATCCCTATATATTAAAAGCATTTTCTACATTTGTAATCATGTCATATTCAATTTGGCATCCTTGCATCTTATTGATAGCATGATATTTCTACCATTTCTCTCTTGTGGAAGTTATTTTATTGAAGTTGTTTTTCATTTTTTCCTTAGAAATCTAGCTTCCACTCAGTTGTAGGAAAAATGATTTATGAGTTTTGTGGCCAAGGCCAAAATATGAACTGGGTATCTTTTATATTTTTCATATCTTGCGCATATCTAGAGAATATTTCTATACAAAAAGTGCCACACATCATTTTTCTCCCTACTAATGGTTAACAAAAAATCATTTTCTCATTTTCTGCTTCCTAGATCAAAAAACAATTTTTGGGTTTTTGTTTTTGTCCACTCATTGTGAATAGATTTTTTCAGACATCAAATCAAAACAAAACTTTTTTGCTAGAAAACCCATTTCCTCTAGGCTAAATTTATTTTTCTTTAAAAATTCATAACTTTTGGCCATGGTGTCGGATTTTCCCAAACAAGATATCATTGGAAACCTGGTTTTTTCAACTACACAGATATGAGGTCATTTTTCATCATGGACGTAGATGTGTACCTTGGTTTGTGCATGCACTCTTTTTTGTTTTTATGCACTAGGTTTACATTTTCTATGTAGTTTATGCTAGTTTTCCATTCTCTCCTTTTGCAATCATTGGGTATTATAATAAATGAACTGCTATAAAGTTCCATCAAGGGGGGTTTCTTGCATCTCATCTTCATATTAGTGACAACTCACATGCGTTTATCTAGATTCTTCTGTTGTTTCTTTTAGCCTCATCTTGCTTAGTTGGATACATTTTTGTTTCACATAGGTTCACACTCCATATTAAGAGCCTATGGTTATTGATTCACATTATTTAAGATCTATCTTAGTTTGAGGGCCATATTTTTATGGTTAACGTTCCAAAATATTGATGGTACTTGTTCCCATGGAATAGTTTTAGTTACAGTTTGACATCAACATCGAGAGACACATAGCTTCCAGATTTTGTCATCATTTCATTCCCTCTTATGGGGGCATCTTTTTCATCTACTATTGCTTCATTGATTCCAGGGTTGATCCTATATGGGAGTTTTCCAGTGTTCCTTGGCATCAGGTTTGTTGTTACATTATTATGATTCCACCCGAGACCTTTAATGACTCTCATATGGTTTCTTGTAAGTAGAGTTATCTTTCCTTGTTTGAAAGATTCAAGATTCTAGTGTTAGTCCATTAGAGTTCTTCCAGTGCTTCTTTGTAATAGTCATCTCATGATGGGGGGGTTTCTTCCCACTGGGTTTTCTCCTTTACCCCATTTGGTTTAGTTTGCATTGCATTTGTAAATGAGTACCTGATCAAGCCTTGTTGTTAGGACTCATCTTTGCATAATAATTTTCTTCTCCCTAAGTTGCACTTATGGGGGATGTTGGTGTAATTAACTATTTAATTACACTTTGCATAAGTTTACTTAAGTAATATTTTAAGTCCTAGGTTGCATAATTAAATAAATCATTTAATAATGGGGTAATTCCCCCTTCCTTATTTCTAGGAGATAAGATTCATTCTAGAAGATGAGTTGTCCTTCTAGAACTTATCTCTATCTTTTTATTATTTCCTAGATAGGGTTCACATGTTGTCACATGTAGTGTGATTTTAGCACTTGGAAACATCTTATGCATTTTAGGTTTTCACTCATGCCTATATATTCAAGGTATTTTGTACATTTGTAATCATGTCATATTCAATTTGGCATCCTTGCATCTTATTGATAACATGATATTTCTTCCATTTCTCTCTTGTGGAAGTTATTTTTTCTTGCAGGTGATTCTGTAGTGTTTGATGAGTATACCTAAACTCCTACATTGTTAAATTTGCAAAAAAAAGCTGCAAATACACATGCACAAAGGGTAAAAATGTTGGAGGGTTAGTGAATAGAAGTTTTCCTTGGTCAAACCCCACTTTGGTAATCAAACCCAATAGAAATGAATGAAAGGTAAAGTAGATAATAAATGAATAACATGCAAGTATTAAAAAATTACCAAATCCTTGATCTTGTAAATCTGAAGTGATCTCAATGGTTGCTCCAAAGTGCTTGAAAAGTACTTGAATTGATGATGTAGTATGCTTGAGTGCTTAAAGATTGAATACTTGAATGAGGAAATTGACTGAATGTGTTAGGATATGTAAAATGAGGTTAAAATCACATATAGTTTATACAAATCTTGTGCCTTATTATCTGTTCATACTTCATCATAGGCCAACATGAAGTGAATTTGAGTAAACTCCTGAAAGAAATTTTTAAATATTTTGAATTTGGGGCCAAGGGGTCCTCATTTTACACCCTTGGCGAATGAGTCCCACCTAGGACCCAAAACCAAGTGTCACAAATAATGTTGTGTTTAATGTTGTTTGTCAAGATATGGCCTAAAAATACACTTAATATAAGCATATGAGGGTATAAAGAGACAAAATAAAGCATGAGAAGGGTGTAAATAGTGAAAATATTCCTAGAAAAGTGTGAAATCTTGTTACAAGACTTCACAACACTTCAAAATAGGGCTTGTTGATGAGTCAAAAGGGTATTTTTAGGTGAATTGCATTAAACAGAGTCTAGAAAAATGTAGAAATGTCTTACAACACTTCACAACACCTTCATAAGACATCATTCTTTGAGTTTTAGCACCAAAATAAGCATGTTCAAGCCAAGATACATCATAAAATTAAAGCAACATATTTCCAACACTATGAAACAAGACCTAAAAGACCATGAAAATGACAAGGGTCTATTTTTCGATGGCACATGCACACATGAGTAGACAAGTGTCCTATAGGTTTCAACCTATGGATCACTAGGAATGTGCAAACCAACAACCTATTTGACCAAATCATCAACCTTGATGGAAAGGGTTGAATGAACTTTGAGGTGAGATCAAAGTCTTCCAACTTCCAAAGGTATGTACATGAGGTTTACCAAACAACTTGTTAATCTCTAGAGCCCTAGAGGTTGCACATTTAGTTAGACAAGATGTTATCTAACATCATCAACCTAAGTACACTTAAGTATAGTGAATAGATAATTTATTAACTCTAACAAAGATCACCTTGATGAATACAAAAAAGAGTTATAGCATATAGGGTCAAATCTAGCCTTAAAGGGTGGATCTTGTACCATTGAATTGATCTAGAGCTATAGATGTGACCAAAAAAATGTATCAACAAAAAAAAACTTTAAGTATTCCACAAATGGAGATATTAGATTATTTGAGGACATATCTACATGATTAAAGAACTTTAAAAAATTACATTCTTCCATTATTGAATTAATTATTTCATCTATTACACTTAATTTACTAATATTTCTATTATTCAAGTGATCCCAAAATAGTGGTTTACAATTCCCTTCATGAAGAAAAATCACAAAAATGCTCACAATTTTATTTTTTTTTGGTTTTTAGGGCTTCGTTCGAACACCCTTCGAGCAAGCCCCTTTGTGATGCACCCCATTTGGTAGGTTTTTTTTAATTAAATCAAAGAGGAAATGGAAAAAATGGGGGGGGTTCAAGTGAACCCCCCTTTGCTTGAAGTGATCTAGGAGGGTTCGCTTGAAGGGGGGTTCACTCGAACGCCCCTTTTTTTCCCTTCTCCCCCTCCTCTAGGAATTTTTTGCAAAATTTTCCTTTTGGAGCTCAAGTTGAAGATGAAAATAGAATCATCTTCATAGACTAACTAGATGATTATAATCCTAGAAATGAGATATATGCAACAAATATAATTTTAATATATTTCAATTTTATTATGTATTTTTAATTTTAGTTTAACTAAATATCAATTTTTCAATGAAAATAAAGTTCTCTATTATGTACATGTGGAAAAATAGTAGATTATATATAAAAAATAATAATATGTTTGTGCTAGGTACTGATGTCCTTTATCTAGAAAAAAATAAAGAAAATTGATACATACAAAAAAAATTATCTTGTATACAGTAGATACCAATGTCTAAATTGTAATTGGTTTGACTTAAAAACTTAATTAAGAAAAAAATCTTCAATGAAACATGATAAAACAAGATGAATGTGCTAGATATTGTAGTTACAAATCTAAATTTGAAAAAAATAGAATTTTATCCATCATAGAAATTTTTTTATGCTATTTATGGTGAACATCGCTCTTTAAAAATGGTGTTTACTATTAAAAACTAGTTTTGAAAGGAGATGGAAAAAAATACAATTTGATTCCAAAAAATTATATATATATGTATATAGGATATGTAGACAAAGTGTCACAATAATTTGTTTGCATCATCTTCAAATTCCTCATGGTTTAGCAGTTATAGGCACCAAAAAGTGAAGATTTAGTCAAAAAAAACTTTGATGTCAAGTTTGACCAAAAAGTGTAAACCACTATTGTGGGATCACCCTTACAATTATCTATTTATTATCTCTAGTTACAATTATTTAATCTAGACTATTTTATTCTAATTTTTTTGTTGTACTTTATTAACCTAGGTTATTTATAGGGAATTCTTTTTATATTATGCAATATCATTTGGTCCTTAAATTTAAGATGTATTAGTTATTTGTAAAATTCTAACACAATAGAAAAAGGAGGACACTTGAAAATATAAAATTAAAAGTTCACTATTTTCTACTCTTCTTGACAATGAAATCTTTTCCACTAGAATATTTCAAGATATCAATGTTAGGTATAAAGTTTTGAAATTTATAAAACATAGAGAAACAAACACATTATATATAAAAATTAAAAAAATTGTAGCATTGATTCTTGAAAAAAGGAAGGCCTAAACACTTAATTCTATGAGTAGTTTATAAGAAATATTTATCATTCTCAATATTAGATATAATTCTTAAATATTTTTTCCAATATAACTTAAAGAATATGAAGTATTTTAATAAAAGAAAGTCATTATATTAGTATCCTTTGTTTAAACTCATGCCAAAAATGAACTGAGATATTGTACAATAAAATAAAAGTCAAACATCATTAAATTGAGCACATTACTCACCCACATCACTCTTATCCATATAAGTGATTATTTAAAATATAGAATACTATTTTTTTCTTCTATTAGACTAATATTTATTATGTATTTACTCACCATGGTCCTATCACACTATATATTATCATTTATGAATCACCCATAGACGAAGAATCCATACCAATCATAGTCAAATCCAATATTTTTTCAATTGCAATATCTTGCAAGGTTGAAAAAATACCAAAATAATTATACATATATTGTCTCTTTCACTTCACTTGCATTGAAAATAACCACAAAAAATATGGATTACATATTTCAATTCACACAATAACCATGTTTTTAATAATAACTCACTTTTTAGAAACTAGATTAATTATGTGTATGACGATAATCAATTTGGTTTTAAGCACATTTTTTATCCTTAATTAAAACATGAATAAAAAAGAGGTATTTTACTGTTCTTATTGAGTAGACTTATATTAGAATTCATGGATAAAAAAGAAGCCTAAATCCATAATGTTTGATTGTATATTAAATGGATAAATTTATAAATTTCACTACCTTCAATAATTAGTATAAATTTTATAATAAAAGGGATGTGACATGATTGTGTGTGTTACATGCTTGACTTTCTTCCATCTAATATCATTAGTAATAATGGAGAAAAGGGAAATCAACAAAAATGTATGAAGTCATTAACATAGGATATGGGTTTGCAATATCTCTACTTACCAAATATATGAATAAATTTATATCTAACTTTTAATTGTCTTACATAAGACATGTGAATTAGTAATGATTTGATTTTATATCATTCACTACATAATTTACATGGAAATCCACTTTTATCAGCTTTATTTTATACATTTTTTATACTAAAATCTATTTATCAATCCAATTATAATAAAATTTGCATCAAAATATTATTCAATTTTCAATTTGGTGAATCCCTTATTTTAATTGCACTAATTATAATTGTTGATTCTCCTCTTTATTGGCACTTTCTAGGCACCATACTTGGCACTTTCTTAGCAACACTTCAACTTTGTTGTTGGTCTCATCCAAAAGCTTTTTTGAAGCACCTCCAACTAGTATTTTTGATCATTCTCTAATAAAAAATCTTATTCTTGATGGGAAAATACTTCCCCTAGACACTCCATTAAAATTAAGCATTAAAAAATCACTTGACAATAGAATCCATTTGAACCCATCACAAGGATTGGTGACAAAATATATTTAATTGTACCCATTAAGGCCATTTGGAGAAAGGTTTTGCGGGTCATCATGGAGTACATTACGGTGGACGGGCGCTTCACCAGAATCTATGGCTACAACTTTGCTCTTCTCAACCACTTCTGATACAAGGTTAGGGTCTCTCTCCCCTATTATCTTTTATGTTCCTTGAAGAAAATCTTGGAGGAGAATAAGAAAAACCATAAAAGATTCCCCATCTTGCACACTAGGTTAATAAGGTTGATTGTTGAACATTTCCAAAAAATGCCTGCCCCCGCTATCCTGAAACTATCCGTAATTCTGAGAGTGATGACACTGTGCCCAGTGGCTTGGAGTATCTGCCTAACTCTAGTCTGGCTAGAAAAGCCCTTAGCTTGCACGCTGCCCCTTCTAGGAACAAAAACCCTACTCCCCTTTCTGGTAAAACTCATGTTGAGCTTGAGCCTGATAGCCCCTCCCTTAAGAATAGTTCTATTAATAAGAAACCACAGGCCAAAAGCCTTGTTTCCTACTACAAAGAATCCTCTAAGTCTGAGGATTCTGAAGCCAAAAAAAGTGAGCTTTGCACTAAACCTCTACCAAATAAACATGCTAATGATGACTCCCCTGTTATTCCTAACCCTGAGAAAACTTGTCCTAGTATTGGAAAAGAGCCCTCTCTGGATGTTCTAAACCTTGCCAAAACCAATTTTGAGTTCCACTTCAAACTATTGGAATGGACTTTTATTGAAATTAATGAGTTGAAAATAAAAAATTGGGCCCTTCAAACCAAGATTGAAGAGTTGGGTGCTAAGATTCTAGAGATTGAAAAGAAAGATGTGGATCACAGTAACAAAAATATAGACTCCAAGGTTGAGAACATAAGGAATACCATCAAAACTGTTGCTAAGCAAAACAACCGAATGGCAAGACACAATGCCATTATCATTAATGCAATGACTGAAAAGCTAGATAAAGCCTAGCAGGGATCTCTAGTGGTGGATCTGGAGGAAACAAAGGACAAAAGCTAGGATATGGATGCGGGCATTTCCAAAAGAACCAGAGCCAATCTGAAGTGCAAGGTCCCCCCTACTTCGAAGATGATTCAAATTTTTAAAAAGGGAGTCAATGATATGCAGAATCTGGACGCGGAGAAGGAGTCTGTCCTCAAGACTCTGATTTAACGGCTGGGATTTTTGGTGCTTATTTTTCTATTCCTTTTGGTTTGACCTTTCTGGTCTTTTTTGTTTGGTTACTACTGATCTTTTCTTAGGCAGCTGGTCTTTTTGGTTGGACTTTTGTGTCCTCTTTTCTATTTTGTAAACGTTGTGGTTTCGGGTCCCTGTAAAACCCATTTTACCCCTTTTATCAAAAACCAAAAAGCATAAAACCATCTTTAATAAAGATACAAATAATTAAATCTAATACTAATTTTTGATAAATCATATGATTATTCAAAAAAATATAAATAACTATTAATATAACTTTACAAATAAAATTCACTATTTTTAAATTATACAATTTTTTTTAAAATTCTACTTTAACTCAAGATGATATTTCCTAACCAAACTTTAAAATTATTGTTATATTATATAAAAAAAAAAAATCCCAACAAATTGATTTAAAGATGTATTTTTTCCCCTAAGCTTAATTTATTGAAAATAACTCTTTTACATGAAGTTATCTCAATTTTGGTTAACCAAAAATATCATTCAAGTTAGAATTAAGAAAATAAAATATTGGAGACCAATGCTTAATATTAAAAAGTAATATTTACACCGAAAGGTATTCCTACAATGGGGATTTATGATGTGTACATCAAAACGTTATAAAGAAATATTTTCTTGACATTATTACGCAAAGGATGTTTTAAGTAATAAATAATTTTTTTAAATAGAGGTAAACACAAGTGATCGTGAAAAGTTGGGGCTGAATACGAGCAAGGAGGTAAAAATGTAGTGTGACGTGTAGCACATATGGTTAGCATCTAAAATATGACATAAGCAATGAGATCTCTAATAAGGAATATAGGACAAAATATAGGCCCCTGCACTGCCATTAGGATTTCTCCATTCAAAAGAATTCAAGTAGCAAAATATGTTTTTTAATTTATCATTCCATCTTGACCCATTTGCACAAATATTTGAACTACTTTTTTGCAGGGTGTATATTATTTCTAATGTGAAGGAGAATAGAGACATACATTGAAAATTTTGATATTCAGAGGTAAGTTACTAAAATTTGAGAGGAATACTATTCTTTCCTTGCCAAGATATGAATTTAGCATTTGAGTAGTGTAGAGTGATAGCTCTATCCTAGAATTTAGATGCACCCAAAGTCATTATGTAAAATCTAGATGCAAATATTCAATTTTTGAGATGAACAACAAAATGATACTATACGTATGTTTAAAAGTGATATGAATTAAGAATTTGAGGTTGTTGAGTAATAATAATCCTTGAGAATGAGGAGGCATGGTTGGGAGCGACCTTACCACCCTCTCCAAGTATGTCTCTCTCAAATATTTTATTTGGGTTATGATGTGTTGTTAATAATGTTCCAAATCAATAATTCCCATTTCTGAGTTGCTATTGTAGGTGGTTGTTGTGGTAATGTGTTGGTATGTGGCGACTGATCATGCTATACTATATAGCCCATGGTATACTATACACCCCGGCCCCTATCCTTGCTAAAAAAGGGAAAAATAAATGAAAAAATAAAAATTCAATTTTGTAGAACCCTAAAATATGGAAGCTTCTAAGCTTGTTAAAAAGGGGTTCAAATGGGTATTACGGTATGATGAAAAACACAATTATTTGCAAGATTGTAATAGGTTTTACACTGAATAATAAAAGTATTGGATGGATGTGGTTTGGTGGATGTAGCCCAGATTGGGTGAACCATGTTAAATTCTCTGTGTTATAATTTATTTTGTGTGTGTTTTAGTTTCTTTGTTTATTACATAGATCTACATTTAATTGTTAGATATCTACCATTCTAGCCCTAACAAGTGGTATCAGAGCGGGTTGTGTTTCAATTTTCATCTGTAGGAAGGTCTCACGGTTGAGTGGGAGTCTCACGGTTGAATGGGAGCAATGGAAGACGAGGGTAAGAAGGTTGGGAAGTTTAATGGGCAGAACTATCAATTATGGAAGATGCAGATGGAGGACTATCTCTATCAGAAGGATTTATGGCAGCCATTGGAAGGGAAAACCAAGAAACCCACAACAATGTCAGATGAGGACTGTGAGATCTTGGATATAAAGGCTCTTGGCAATATTCATCTATGCCTGGCACAATCAGTGGCATTGAATATTACAACAGCAAAGACAACTCAAGAGTTGATGAAAACCCTGGCGAAGTTATATGAAAAGCCTTCCGCTTCGAATAAGGTATTTCTTATGAAGCATTTATTTAATATGAAAATGGTAGAAGGTGGGTGAGTTATTGATCATTTGAATGAGTTTAATATAGTTACCAGTTAATTAGCTTCTGTAAAAGTAAACTTTGATGAAGAAGTTAGGGCTCTTTTGATTCTGTATTCTTTTCCTGAAAGCTAAAATAGCTTGGTAATGGCTATTAGCAATTCTGTTTCTAGTTCGAATACATTGAAATTTGATGATGTTGTTGGGGTTATTTTGAGTGAGGAAATTCATAGGAAAATCTCAGGTGGAACATCCACATTAGGTAGTGTTTTGAATGCAGAAAGTAGGGGCAAAACAAAGGAGAGAGGAAACAATTCTAGAAATCATGGGAAGTCACGAGGAAAATCAAAGGATAGAAAGTCCCAATCTAGAGACAAGAAGGATTGTTGGTACTGTGGTAAGCCGGGTCATTTGAAGAAAGATTGTTGGTCTTTAAAAAATAAAGGAGACAAAAAGGAAGGAAGTAAAGAGGAAAATGTGGTAAGTAATAAATCTGATGAGGATGCTTTGATTCTTTCCCTTGATAATGCTGATGATTCTAGGGTGTTAGATTCAGGGGCTTTATTTCATGCTACCCCCCATAGAAGTTATTTTTCTTGATTATGTCCAAGGGGATTTTGGACTGTTTTATTTATGAGATAACGACCCCTATCAGATTGTTAGAAAGGGAAGAATCAAGATTAAGTTGCAAAATGGGAATCATTGGCTACTAGGTGAGGTAAGGCATGTTCCAAAGTTAAGTAGAAATTTAATTTTAGTAGGGCAACTAGATGATGAAGGTTGTGTTGTTACTTTTAGTGATAAAAACTGGAGGGTCACAAAGGGTGCCTTAGTGGTAGCAAAAGGTGCGAAAGTAGGCACCTTATATCTTTGTACAGGTCATACTATTACTTCTACTTTAATTGTTATAGAAAAAGGTCAATGTTCAGCAATAGTTGCTGCAGTTCAGCAGGTAGAAAATCATACAATTGTTGTGGACTCTGAATCAACACTGTGGCATAATAGACTTGGGCATATGAGTGCAAAAGGTATGAAAGTACTTCATTCAAATAATGTTTTACCATGTCTAAAATGTGTTAATATGGATTTTTGTGAAAGTTGTGTGTATGGAAAACAAAAGAAAGTAAGTTTTCTTAAGGATGGGAAGCAAAAGAAAGATGAGAAATTGGAGCTTGTGCATACAGATGTATGGGGACCAGCTCAAGTATCTTCTCTCAGTGGCTCTTTGTATTATGTTACATTCATTGATGATGCAACTAGGAAGGTATGAATTTATTTCCTTAGCTAGAAATCTGATGTTTTTGAAACTTTTAAAGAATGGAGAAGCTTGGTTGAGAATGAGATGGGTAAAAAGATAAAATGTCTCAGATCTAATAATGGTGGTGAGTATTGCAATAAAGAGTTTGAAGATTATTGTTCCTCTAATGGTATTCGTAGGTAGAAAATGGTTCCAAGGACTCCACAAGAAAATGGAGTGGCTGAGCACATGAATAGAACAATAATGGAGCATGCATAGACTATGAGATTGCATGTTGGGCTGCCTTTAAAAATGTGGACTGAGACTGTGAACACTGCAATTTATTTAATTAATAGAGGTCCCTCTAATCCTTTGGGTTGTGGTATTCCACAAGAAGCATGGAAAGATAAGAAGGTGAGTTACTTTTTTCTCAAAACCTTCGGTTGTGAATCATTTGCACATGTAGATTCTCAAAATAGAACCAAGCTTGATGCAAAATCAAAGAATTGTATTTTTGTTGGATATGGCATTGATGAATTTGGTTATAGGCTTTGGGATTTTGAAAATTAGAAAATTGTGAGAAGCAAGGATGTCATATTCAATGAGAAGGTGTTGTACAAAGATCTGTTGATGTAGCATGAGAAGAAATAAAATGATTATGTTGTGTTGGATGATATTCCAAACAATGATGTTTCAGTGGTTCCTCATATTGGGCAACAACAACAACAACAAATACCAAAAACTCTTGTTAGATGATCTTCAAGGATAAGTAGACCTCCAGAAAGATTCTCTCCCTCTTTGTATACTATTTTGTTAACTAATACTGGTGAACTAGAATATTATGATGAAGCTATGCAAGTGGACATCAAGGTTCAGTGGGAGCATGGAATGGAAGAAGAAATGGACTCCATGCTGAAAAACTAGACTTGGGAATTATGCAAGTTGTCTGCAAGTAAAAAGACTTTACCAAACAAATGGATTTATAGGCTCAAATGGAGGATGGAGGTAAGAAAATATTTAAATCCAAATTAGTTGTAAAGGGATTTGCACAGAAAAAGGGTCTTGATTTTGATGATATTTTTTCTCCTATTGTCAAAATGACTTCTATTCATATTGTTTTAAGTATTGTGGCTACTGAAGATTTGCATTTAGAACAACTTGATGTTAAAACAACATTTCTCCATAGTGATTTGGGAGAGGAAATATATATAGAACAACCACAAGGATTTGAGGTCAAAGGTAAGGAGAAACTAGTGTGCAAATTGAAAAAAGTTTATATGGCTTGAAGTAAGCACCTCAGCAATGGTATTTGAAATTTGATAGTTTTATGGCTGAGCAAGGCTACAACAGGTGTAATTCTTACCATTGTGTTTATCTTAAGAGGTTGGATAATGACAACTACATTATTTTGTGTTTATATGTTGATGACATGCTTGTAGTTGGGTCGAACATGGATCACGAGTGAGCTAAAACAACAATTAGCAAAATCTTTTGCTATGAAGGATTTGGGGGCAGCAAAACAAATCCTTGGTATGAAAATTTGTAGAGATAGGAAAAATAAAAAAATGTTTTTATCTCAAGTTAATTATTTTGAAAAGGTGTTGTAGAGATTTCATATGGAGAATGCAAAAGCTGTTAGCACACCTTTGCCTAGTCATGTCAAATTGACTAAGGATATGTGTCCAAAGACACAAGAGGAGGAAGAAAAAATGTCCAAGGTACCATATGCTTCAGCTATAAGCAGTTTGATGTATGCCATGGTATGCATGAGACTGGATATTGCACATGTTGTAGGAGTTGTTAGCAAGTATTTGATTCATCCTGTAGTTGAGCATTGTAATGCGGTAAAATAGATTCTCAGGTATTTGAGAGGCATATCCAATAATTGTTTATGTTTTTGGGGCTCTAATACTAATTTAAAAGGCTATATTGACTTAGATTTAGTAGGGGATATAGATGCAGGCTGAGTACCGCAGGTTATGTATTTACAGTTGGTGGGACAATAGTTAGTTAGATTTCTTGCTTGCAGAAGGTGGTTGCTTTATCCACCACAGAGGAAGAGTATATTGCTGCAACAAAGGTGACAAATGAGATGATATGGCTGCAAATTTTCATGGATGAGTTGGGAAAACAATAGGCTAGAAATTACTTGTTTATAGACAGTCAGAGTGCTATACATTTTGCAAAGAATTTTGCCTTGCATTCTAAAACAAAACACATATAGTTGAGATATCATTTCATTCGGTCGGTGTTGGAGAATGGATAGGTCAAGCTAGACAAGATACATACAAATTTCAATCCAACAGATATGTTTATGAAGGCAATGACAAGGGAGAAGTTGAGCTCCTCTTCAGATTCGGTTGGTCTTCAAAGTTGAATTCAAGTATAACAGAGCAGCAAGTTCCAAGGTACTTATTTCCAGTGGGAGCTATAATTGCACCAGTGTTGTCTAGGATTAGTCTCCAAGTGGGAGATTGTGTTGGTATGGAGCCTGATCAGTCTCCAAGTGGGAGATTGTTGGTATGTGGCAATTGATCATGCTATATTGTATAGCCCATGGTATACTATACACCATGGCCCCTATCGTTGCCGGGGTCTGGGGCCGCGTCGGGCCCCCAGCGGGGGTTCGAGGGTAGCAACCTTTGAGAAAATAATTCTTCCTACTTTTTCGTGTGATCACCGAAAAAAAGAAAAAACAATGAAAAATGAAAAATCTGATTTTGTAGAATCCTAAAATCTAGAAGCTTCTAAGCTTGTTAAAAAGGGGTTCGGATGGGTATTATTGTATGATGAAAAACATGATTATTCACAAGATTGTAATAGGTTTTACACTAGATAATAAAAGTATTGGATGGCTGTGGTTTGGTGGATGTGGCCCGGATTGGGTGAACCACGTTAAATTCTCTGTGTTATGATTTATTTTGTGTGTGTTTTAGTTTCTCTATTTATTACATAGATCTGCATTTAATTTTTAGATATCTACCATTTCTAGCCCTAACACAGTGGTCCTCGCTCTAGCATTTTCCTTCTATGTTTTCATTGTTCCCTTTGCTGGGAATAAACTATTTTTGTACATTTCCCTCAACCGCTACTCACCTTTGGTACAAACTTCTTGATCATAAATTAGTTTATGCTATGTGTGTGTTTATTGTAAGGAAAATAGAGTAGCAAAAACAATTTCCTACACCAATCTTGAGAAGAGATTATGCAAAATTTTAAAACTTGATCAAACAGTTAAAGAAATTTTCAACAACACTTCCATAACAAAAAATAAACAATTAACATAAACACGAGGTATATGTGGGGAAAACCCTTTCGAGAAAAAAACCCCACACTCCAAATCCTAGTCCATGTATTACAAATCCAACAAGAAGATTACATACACTTGTAGAGCAAGTCTTTTATAGGAGTATAACTAGTAAACAATTCTAGAAGAATAGTACTTGCAAACTTGACACAACTTCATTATCCAAAATACACAAGTGCTCAATATATAAGAGTTTTACAATGCATAAAATGAACATTTCTAAAGCAACTAACAAAAGGTTGAACGTGCAACATGAAAAGTGCCAAAACCACTACAAGTACACAACGAGAAGCTTCCAATTGTCACCAGATGCTAATTTGTACTTGCCAAAATACTTGTTTCTCGAAAACTCACATTCCATGTAAACTCAACACAAAAATAGAAAAAGCTTTTATGCACAACTCCACTTGTAAATATCAACTTTCTAACTTGACTCCTCATCCGAATAGAAACTATAATTTTTAACTCACAAAGACAAAGTGAGAAAAAAAAACAATATTTAATATTTAAAAAAATCAAATCTTTGGAAAAATCAAGGGTTGAGACACCTTATTTTTCCTAATATTTATCAAATCTTTGTTTTTCATGTTCCATTTGTAAATGTAGATTATATTGCGACTTTTTCCTATAATTGTTGAGATCTATGAAATGGTAAACAAGTTAAAAAAACTTTCTTTGCCGAGATCTATGAAATGGTAAACAAGTTAAAAAAAAAAATTGTTTCTTTCTTTCTTTGAGATTCAATTACACTCACATGGCTCATTATGCATCCGCTTTATACATTGGATTGTAGATGTTTGGGTTTTAGAGATTCATTGTTTTTAGATTCAATTTTACATACATAATTTACTACACTTTAGATATGCCCATTTGGAAAATTGGATTTTAGGATGCACTATACACTAGATATGCCCACTTGAAATACAATATGGTAGGAGTTTGGTTACAACATTTTGGAATTTGTTTTCACTCTTGGATGGATTCAACTACAAATACAAGATTCAATTTGCACAGACTCAACTAATTTGAAACATTGCGTTGCTAAAGTATTCATTTAGGATTTGAATGCTCACCTATCATTATAATTTTTTTGATAAAACCATTTAGGAAAGTTACATTCCTATGAACTCTGATCCACATGTTTTAATTTATGACAACTGTTTGGCTTTTTTTTTAATGAGGATGGTCAACTATAAATGCCACAATAGATAGTCATGATGTTGGACATAACAGAATGCATTGGAGTCATTTCACTTAATTAATTTTTTTGCTAGACTAAGTTTACTTTTTCCTGTGTCAAATAGTATTTGCAATACTTTTTTTGATGGATTAAATGAATGTATATGTGACATGTAAACTGAGAGGCAGTAAAGTTAATTTGGAAGATGGCTTTAAATGCCTTAACTCTTTTTCCTAATATGTGCATCTATGTTCTTTTGGCTTTTATTTGTGAAAGAAATACGCTTGGCACATGCTAAAGGCAAATACTTTTGCACAGTGCATTGAAGCCCTCAAGTTTTTGTCAGTTTAGTGGCTTTTCACTCTTATGGCAACAAGGTTAGGATAATTTTTGGAGTCATTGAAGTTCTTAAGTTTGTTAATATTATTATATGATTAATCTTGAATATTATTATATGATTAATGTAAATAATTTGATCATTAATATAAATTAACATCTTTAAAAATATATCTTTCAACATTATTTACATAAATTTTGTATAAAGATAGATATACTAGTATAATTTCAATTACATGAGGATGTTTGCCTTCTCGTTACACGAACATGGTTTAATGGTTGCAAAAATACTTGAAAATTGCTTTATTTAAATAAATTCACTATTTCATGTAGCGGGGAAAAACGACATCATTAACTGTGGATAGGTGATATCCAAGTAACTGAATGTACAAATCTCTATACACCCGCGAATCGTTCGATAGCCGTTGCTCTTTCTTTATTTTCTTTATCAATCAGAACTCCATTTCTGAAATGCGAGTATATGAAAGGCTTGTAACGCCTTGGATTGTCGTCGTCCACAAGTTCCACAGGAGCCCAGATTTCCATCTCCTCTGGAAAGGTAGTGAAAAAGCCAATTGACATACGATCTCACCAACCTTTGTAAACCACACGATGCTCTGTGCTGTGGTATCTGCCGTTACTCCACGCCTGCAAACATATCCATCATTCATCCTAATTCTTATCATCAGTAATAATAAAAGAATTAATTATAATTGTAGGCGGAGAGAAAATTTCGTACCTTAAGGGAATCCCCCACATTGACCACAAATGAATCAGAGAGAGGTTTGACGTTGAACCATTCGCCCTCCCGAGATCGTATCTGAAGGCCTCCTACATCATCTTGGTAAAGAATTGTGAGGCACCCCAAATCTGTATGGGAGAAGAGCGCTTCATCTCCAATGGATAATTTTTCCGACAAATAGCCGTTTATACGCAATATTAATGCGAATTTTTCAAAGTGAGAGTTGTAGAACAAGTTGGCTTCCAACCCCAGGCTTGCAAGAATTATTTTTGTGATTTTTTTTTTCCAGATTTGATACGGACAAAGCGTATGTTGCCATTGTTTCGCTGCCAAACAGTAATATTAGACAGACAGAAATGAATCAGATTTAAAGGAAAAGAAATGGTGAATAACATACCAAAAGATTGGGTTCCCTTCTGGGCATATCTTTTCACACAGTTGCTCAAAGGAAGCTGGATTAGTCGGGTCTGGAAAGTGAAACCGCTCAAAATTTCGACTTCGGTAATAAATGTCCATTTGATTACCAGTTAAGGCTCTGTCTTTTACCTCGTTAGGCATTATAATAAATCCTCGCAAACATTATCAGTCCTTTCCAGAAGATCTACTGGAATTCCATGATTGACAAGTTGTAAAAACCCCCATTCTTTGCAAGCCTTCCTGAGTTTGGCGAGCGTGGGATGATATCGAAGGTGATTTAGTTCTTGAGCATCGAAGTCCTGTGGGAAATTGGAAAGGTCAATGACAGGGAGATCAACTTGAGAGACTGTGTCTTCAACGGGGAAAGGCATTATTTATGTTGCTGCAATAACACAGGAGCAGATGTGATGTGGTTTATGGCTTCGTATTATAGCTTCTTCGTTAAAATACAGTTATCTAGAGGTGGAATATTTAGGCCTAGCTTGGACTTAAAATACAGTTATCCACAGGTATAATATTTAGGGCTAACTTGGACGTATCGTTAAAAATGATGGCCACCTCGAAAACTGGAATCCTGTGGCCGGCTAAAGATGATACCAATACCGATGCCCATTTAATATGTAATATAATGGAGTACTACCTGCTTGTCAAAATTGTGTCTCATCGATGAACAAGCTATGCCATTATTTATCATTAGAATATATATACTATGAACTTCAAAGTCATTTCGATATAAAATAAACTAGCACTTGCACCCCAATGAGGTGTAATACTTACGTCGATAGACTGAGCCCACATTATTTACAGCTGTGAAAAGCAGTGGACAACGTGAAGACAACAACTATCTATCTCACCTATCCCTATCAACCTCTCACTCCCTCTCTCCCCCCTTCTCTCTCCCTCTTGCTCTCTCCTTCCCTCTCTATTTCTCTCTATATCATATATCCCTCTCTACCTATCCCTCTCTCCATCCCACCTATTTCGCTCTCACTCTCTCCTTCCCTCCCTACTTATCTCCCTCTCTCACTTATTCCTCTCTACCTATCTCTCCTTCCCCATCTATTTCTCTATATCTCCCCTATCCCTCTACCTCTCCCTCCTTCCCCCCCTCTCTCTCTCTCTGGTTCTCTCTTTCCTTCTCGACTTCTTTCTATCCCAACTCTCTCTCCCTCCCTATCTCTATCTCACTTATCCCTCTCTACCTCCCTCCGTCCATTTACCCTCCTCTCTCTCTCTTTCTCTATCCTTCCCTCTCTAGTTCTTTTCCCTCCTCTCTCTCTCTTTCTCTATCCTTCCCTCTCCACTTCTTTTCCCTCCTCTCTCTATCATTCTCTATCCTTCCCTTTCTACTTCTTTACTCTCCTCTTCAATTCATTCCAAAAACAACACTTCCTATACAACTTTAGTTTTTAATTTTTCTATTTGTTTATTGTTTGGATTTTATAATACAAAACAAATACTAGGAAATTTGTCCTTTATGACCTCCATACTAATGAATATCGGCCATTCCACAACCTTTGAAACTCTGAAAAAGCTTTGCTTTCTTACACTATTAATTTTTCATGATATTCTTCGAAGATCCATACATTTATTGCTACCAAGAAACTTCTAATGGAGACTAAAATGTATTCACACCTCTTCCATAGACATTGTACTGAAAAACATTTGGCCTTTGATGAAAGGTTGCTAAATTTTTCCTTACTGCATTATGGGAAAAGTTTTTTGGTTTTTATAACCCATAATTTTTGGTAGAAAAAACCCAACTATTTACACTTTGGGCATAAACACAACTTCAATTTTTTTTTCAATAATAATGTATAAACATTGCTAACACTATATTATTGTGTAACAATGCCATAAGATATAGATGATATGCACATTAAAGTTATGTAAATATTTCAAGTCAGTTAACTTCGAATGCAAGAATGCAAAAAAATTGAGATCATTTTAATGCCTATAATAGATATATTTGTATTTAATAATTAATCTTAGATTGATTAAGCCTATAATAGATATACTAGTATTTAATAATTAATCTTAGATTGCTAAATGATTATCAAGATATGTTATTAAACACATGTTTATTTATGTCTATTTAATCTTATTAATTGATTGCTTATTCTTTATATAGATAAAAATAATCAATATCCTTTATACAAATATAAATAATTAAGAAATTTATACTATAAAACTAATGAATATTATATGCAAATAAATATCATTAAGAAACCATAAAAAACAAAAGTAATAGAGAGATTCTATCAATACCTAATTTCTTTTACTATCTGTCAATCTGACACGACAAGCCTGAAAATCTACGAACATTATTTTTTATTGTTAGATTTTTTTTTATTTGGCAAATTAAATATAAAATAAAGGATTCTTGATTTTTGAATTGCAATAAGCAATATTTAAAAATCTATCAAAAATTTTTTGTTCAGCCATTTCAAATTCTCTATAGGTCTATTGGTTAGATCCGTTGACTATAGGTTGCATCCTTGTTGGGTACATTGTTAGCGATCTTTACTTGCAGTCATGGTCGTCCCATTGTCCTTCACCCAATCGTTCCAAATCTCTATCGTCAACATCCTCTATTTGTTGGTAGTTTAATTACAAATCATGTAACTAATTTAAATTATTTGTACAAATTATAAATTTAACTTGAATAAAAATATATAAATTAAAAATTAAACCTAATCTTTAAAATGTGAATAAAATCATACTAAATTAATTTACAAACTTCCATACAAAATGCATCATTTAAATAATAACTATTGTATTAAAAACAAACAAATAAAAGTGAATCTAATAAATTAAAAAAATAGGAAGCATGCAATTTTCACGAGGACAATAATCAAATACCATGTTAGCCACATTGAATCCTATGTAACATATTGAGAACAACAATATTAATGCACAATAATCGATAGCCATTAAATAGGACGAACATCAACAATAATGATGTCTATTAATTATCAGTGGATTTATTCATCTGCAGGCATTCGTGGGGTTCTCGCTGGCGTAAGACTAATGGAAAATTCTGTGGGGTTGCCCCATGTAGAATAGCCTATTGGCTAATAATAAAAAGAATCTAGTGACGGAAGCAATGACAAATTCAAATCCATGGATTAAAATATAGCCTCGTGATAATGTAGAGAAGTAGATATGTTATAGAAGACCAGAGTCTCATTTACCAAGATAATGGAAAATACATGGAAGAATGCAAAGTAAGAAAGATGTGGTGGGCATGCACTTGTTTTTCCTTAAATTGGCTGAAGAGTAGTTTGGGATTAACTGCATTAATTCTTTATAGCACGTTTTAGAGGGTAGTCAGCATGATGCAACACAAACATAGCTTTCCAATTGGTCTGATGTTCTTACGAGCCATTTTTCTAACCTTATTAGTGTGAATTATTTTTGTCTAGGTTGAGTTTTGGTTATAGCCTACAACTGTGCATTGTTATTTTTTTATTACTTTCCGCTCATGTCAATAAATAAAAAATGTTAGTTTATATTTTTTCATATTTATCTTGATTTTGGTCTATTAATTTTTTTTGTTCATTTATAAATGATATTTAGAGATTGGGTGGGATACTAAAGCCTTTTTAGTTTGTTGGAAAATTATGTTAGGAACAAAATTAATTCATTTTCTTAATGTTATTTTTGTTTTTAACTTTTAAAAAAAATCAATTGTATTCTAATTTTTGTTTGTCTATTCAGATTTAGTTGAGTTTATTTATAAATTTTTATTAAAAAATATAGAAAAAAAATGTCTAATGAAATGGCAAGTGGCATGCTAGTACATACTACTTGTCTTGGTTAAGATCCTACCATTGACAAGCGGTCCTTTCACATTTACTCTTAACCTATGCTAAAATGGCAACTTTCAAATACAGTATGAGAATTTATCAAAGCATAAAAGATAAAGGAATTTCATCAAATGTTTATGTTACCAAGTTACTAGTTGACATGAATGTTGTTGTCAACCAGGACTGCACCCTAGCTAAGTTTGACTCAGCTATCCTATTCAAACATGGAAACGTTCTCAAGTTGTAGGTGACTAATGATGAGAACGAATCTCCAAAGAGGGATGGTTCCCCTTGCAGATTACCTAGACTAACAAATTTATGAGGAAAAGGGAGAAGGATAACTTTAAATGAAAATCCTAACACCTAAAGGGTGATGCACCAAAAAATTTACGTGTTTACTAACTCAACTTCACAACCAGATTTCAAAACCTTAACTTTCACAAGTTCAGATGAAAGAATGCAACACATAAGTAATTTGGAAGAAGGTTTTAGACCAAACACAATGTGCAACCTGTATTACAATGAAAATTATGCACACACACTTGCAATAATGGGACATGCAAAATGATTCAAAATTTGAATCACAATTTAACATCAAACAATTGAATGCAAAAATGAGACAAAACCATGACATAGGAATGCTCTACTATTTTACTACTCTAAAAGGAGTAAGAGAATATCATAATCTGAGTACAAATCAAAGCTTACAAATCTCTCTGCAAATGATCAAGAGAGTAAGGAGAAAATTTGAACCAAGAAAAAGTAAGTTTTTTCTCCAATAAATGCTTGCAAATGGTCTCCAAGATTGAGAGGGGAAAATATGAGTAAATTGCACCTCAGAATAGTAACTCAATGTGATTCTCGAGCAAGGGGAAAAGACCTCCAAAATATGGCTCCAACTGCCTCCAAACTTAATGAAAAAGATGGAATGTCTCATTCCAAGAGAGTCGACCCAAAAAAGACTCAAAAAAATCAAGTTTAAACTGACTCAAAACATAAATAAAAGCCCTAGATCACTCATTTTTTTCTATTTTACCTAAGTGAGACTCAAACTAAAAATAGAAAGATTCACTCAACCCTTCCTTTCATTTTATTGCATTTTGAAAATAACAAATACTAATACCATTTAAATTGAATATTTCCTTAATATTGTTTTATAATTTCTATAGTTTTAAAATTTTAAAATAGAAAGGCTTGAATTTGAATTTTGCAACCATACAAGGCAAACATTGATTTTGATGATTTGCAAAAAATAAAGGTAAATACACTAAGACTCACATGGTATTTGATTTTTTCCAAAATCATAGAAATAACTAAGGCGCAAGCTATATGATTTTCTCAAAAATCATAAAAAAAAACCCTAAGGCATACAAAGCTTAGGCTTGTAAAACATTGCAAGGAAAAAATACCACTAAGGAATTAGTGAAGGCATTGAAATATTAATTCAATGTGGAAAAAAACACCAAAGTCAACATAGGGAAAAAAATGAAAACCCTAGAACAAAAAGTCTCGAGCCCTAACTTTCAACTCTCATTTTCACTTTGTTTTTTTCTTTGTTGAGAAACTTTGGTGCTGCCACCATGAGATTAGGGTATTAATATTCTAGCTATCCTTGAGGCTTTCATGTCAAAATATCTTTAGGGAAACTTCTAGGTGAGTGTCTCCTTTTACAAAATATGTAGAAGTCTCTTCACTATCTTCATTTTGAATACATTCTCTTTCCTTTTAGCTGTGGCTTACCATTTTTTTTTTTATGCATCTTCTCTCTTTGCATTTTGTTGATGCTATTTTTGCTTTAAGGCTACCATGAACACTTTTTCCTTGATATTTTAAAAGGATTGAATATGGCTTCGAATGCATTTCAAAACAAAAAAGAAAAAATGAGGTAAGCTCTTGTCCATTCGAGCTTTACATTCCTTCTTCATTGGCACACCTTAAACATAAAACTTCATGGCTTCATCATTCTAGCAAAAGGATTAGAAAATTTTGCATTTTATGGTCGCAACCTCTTCAGTTTTCTAGGTATTTGTAATATTAACAAAAGATCAAATGTTTCTTTGTTTTTTTTACTTATGCTTCTCTATTTACCTTTTAGAAAAGATGGTTTTGAACCCCTTCCCATGGTGTGAAATAAATTACAAATTTTTACCCAACTTCTCCATTGAAGGTCATGGCCTCACTCTATATTTTGTGACTCTTCTATTTAAATATTCAAAAAATGGGTTTAAAACCCTTGATGATTTTGGTTTCTTTTAGAAACAAAACAAAACCACCAGGCCACAACCTCTCCATTTTGGGTTACCTCTTGAAAACCCACCTTGAGATCATTGAACATTTTGTGTGTTCTTCCATTTCTTGTAGAAACCCTTGACACTTGACATGAAATTTGGGTTTCATTTCTTATGTAAACCTATGGCTATATGTTCTCTTTCTTAGTGAAAATAGAAGATCAGATCTTAAAAGATCTTCCCTACATTGCAGATGTTGGTTTCATCATTGTCCTCCTAAAAGAATAAGAAGAGAATTTTCCCTCCATTCACAGTTGTAGAATATAAAGCTTGTATTTTATGGTTCCAGCCTTGCAAAATTTTTGGGTTTGTACTTTTTCTATAAACAATGAGGGTTTTGATTTACTTGTATCTTATAGATGAATGACCCTTTATTTTCTACCCTCTACATTCTCACATTGCTTTCCATTATTTGGTATAGTGCCTATCTGAATATATATAGCTGACTTATTATTTGTTTGCATTTAGGGAGCAAGATACACCTATAGGTGTTATGATGACTCGAATACTATAGGTTATAGTTCACCTTGCATTCTAAAAATGTGCATGAACATTTCCTCTCATCATCACTTTGACTCTTCAGGAGCATCAAAAATACAATTACAAACCCTCTTTATGAATGTTCTTTTCAAAGCATTGAATCATGTTACAATGTTGAAACACGGACTTCAATATGATGCTTTATTTTTTTTCAATAATGATGTTGTCCTTTAGTAAAAAGTCATTGTTTTCTCTCAAATTTTGCATACATAGCTTTTTGATGACCTACATACATTGCATAGATTATTGAAAATGGGTACTTGTCTCTTATGTTATGACTTTATTAGTCTTAGTTTATTATTGTCCACTCATTATTTTGTAACAATGCATTCCCAATACCCTTTACTCCCTCAAGCTTTTAGAAAACACATGATGGCTTCCCTATCATTAATGATATCCTGTGTGAGGTATCTTGACATCTTTGCATATTATTATTGTTCCTCATTGACACTCCATAAATAGTGCCTCCTTTACTGCCCCTTCTACATGATCTTTTCTTGTCATTATTTCTTGTTTCTTTATGGTTGTACCTCTAATGTATATGCTTCAAACAACATAATCAGTAGAAAATACTGATGTATGGAAGCAATATGATATAATATCAACACTCTAAAAATAAAAAAATGACAACACAACATATTTGTGTGCAAAAAGAACTCCATTAATGAGACATGGTGCATTTTTATTATGTTCTACATACCTCTTAAGCATTCAAATGAGCCATTGTTCATTTATGATTTTCACTTCAATAAGAGGACTACCTCATTGCACTTTTGAATTGAATGTCATGAATGACCAATGTGCTAATGATTCTTACAGCCACTTGTAGATTACTCCTTTAGCTGAAATGTTTGATTTGAGCAAATATGAATGTGTTTTTCCAATCTAATCCCCCTCTTGAGACTTAGGGGTAGCATGTTGGGTGCAACCCTTGTGGGAGCTCATTTTTTCATCACATGTTATGATGTCTTCATAAATGAATCAACAAAATGATTTCACCTATATCTACACAGTGAACAAACATTTTAGATAAAAAAATCCAATGAAGCTCAATGCTCTTGTGATGTTTTATTTTTTAGGCTTTCTTGCATATATGTCTTATACATGCTCAACTAACTTAAAGCATCATAGGCATATGCTATATTTCTATTGATAGGGCACATAGGAAGATTCATATATAGAGATCTAATCAACCCTCTTATCATGATGTAGGCTCACTTGAAGATCAAGAGCGAGGATGAGCAGGAAACAAAGAAGACCAACACCAAACTTTAGTAGGAAATGGTGAATATGTTTTTCTTATATGCTCCCTTTATTTCCTTCATCTTTATATGTATAGTGTATTTCCTATGTTGCTTTTGTTTAGCTACTCCCATGGATTTTGTGGTACATTTGATTACTCCTTTCATTCCAATGAATAAAAAAGCAACACTTATGCAATCTTTTGTATATCATTTTTGCAAAAACAATGAAATATTGTAAAATGAAAGAACATAACATTTTATAATTCATGTAGTCTCCTTTATGTTGCAAAGAATTGAATGACAAAACTAAATCCTTTCTTTTAGAATCATTTTGTTGTAAGACATTGCATAATGAAATTGAAATCTCTCTTTCAAACTTTGATATGGAATGGTTAAGCATGGAAGAAATATGTTAAAATACTCTTCACCTTAAAATGAGAATAAATTGTTTTCAGCTCTACCAAATTGAGCTACAAGTGAAAATTTGGTAACATTTCTAGCGATTTCTACTTAGTGCTTTCTTGTAAAGAATATAGACCAGTAGCCTTAAACAATTAATTGGGCATGGAGTTAAATATTCCCCTTTTCAAACTTAGAAAACAATGGAAACTCAACTGCAAAACTCCAAACAACAACAAAAAACCAAACTAAAAGAAGGTAACAAGGCATTGGTTGCCAGCAAACATGTGCAACAACACTTAGGGAAAGAAAATAGGACTAAAATGAAATGTTCCTTAAGCACTTAGATGAGACTAATAAATTGAACACTCATGTATCAACACCTTATTCAAAAGAAAAACTTACTCTAACCAGCAAAGGAATAGTGCTAAAAAAAACATTAACTAGCTTTGAAAAATAGCTCCCTTTTCTAACCAACAGAGGATACTTAGCTTTCTCATGATCTATTGATAGGATGTGAGAAGCAAGAGTACACCTCACAAACTATTGTGATGCATTCTAAAGAACATAATCAGAATCTCCCCTCCTTTGAATTTGATGAAATAGATTATTGGTTTGAAATGAGAGAGTTTGTTGTTCTCTTGTTGTAATCTTATCCTTGGGTATTGATAGTTTGTTTCATGATCTCATTGGCATCCTTGTCTAAGAAATCCCTGATAGGGAATCCTCTTGAAACGATGAAATCTAAACATTCATTTTTGACTTCTTGTTGGTTATTCACTATTTCAATTCCGTCATTATTTCCATTGAAATGATTCAAAAACATGTCATTATACTTTGCACAAAAATATTCCAACATGTTTGTTCTTAATTCTCTGTCCAATTGAACCTTATTCTTCTTATTCATAATAGGTTTTGAGGTATCTCCATGACTAATTACAAGAGAATGGATAAAGTCACTGGAACTGATACCTTGAAAAGAAATGTCTTGCTCCTTTTCTTGCACACCTTGAACAAAGTTTGCATGTGTTTCAAACTATTGAATATTTCGATTAGTGTTTCTCTAATTGATTTTTTCATGAAACAAAATCTTGTCCAAATGGCTTTCATAAATTTTCTAATCATAAGCTGGCAGTTGTTCCAATAAGGACATACTCCTTTGAATCTCGTCCACAAAATTAGGAAGCTCATCCAACAAATCAACTAGAAGTTGTGGTTCAACACTAGTTTCCAACATGTTTTCTAAGTTTGCAATAGAAAGCTTAAGATCATTTAAGAAAAAAATCTCTTGACATTCCTCTTGGGTTTTGGATGGAAGGGAACTATCTTTTACCACATGATAGCTCTTAGTAAGCTTTACAAGTTCCTCAAAAGGTTCATTTTTGTAGTCCTATTTTTGATCCAATGCTCTATTATCAAACTAATGATCCTTAAATAGTAATTCATTACATTTTTTAACACCCTCATATTGCTCAAAATTAGTATTTTTATAATCATTCTAAATTGAGGCAAGTAACTCAGTAAACCAAATCGTGAAGCTATTCTCTTGTTTAGTCTCTTTCACCTCCTCATGATTAGCCCCTTTTAGCAAGTTTGGGACAAAAACCTCATGTTCTTGAATCATGTAAAAACCTAATACGACCCCATCAATGTGATAGAAAGGCTCAAATCTGTGATTATGAGCTACCCACTCATCTAGTTTTATATCATGGATACCCTCAATAGGTGTGTTGGGGTCTATAGTCATGGGTTGATCCTCCTACTCATGGGTGATGTAGAGGTTAGCATTTAGAGGGTTGGGGACATAAGATTCAATATGAACCTTGGCTTGTGGCTTTGATTTTATGGTCACATTAGTGCCATAAATTATTCTAAAAAATAGATGTGACCAATCAAATGATAGAAACCCCCCCAACTTAGCAGTAAAGTTCGTGCAAAGGAAAATGATAAAGTGGGATGGCAGGTCAATGATATAGATATCTTGAGGAATTAAAAAAATTAGGTATGCATGCAAGGTAAGAGTTAAATTTTTGACAACCCCAACTCTTTGAATAGAAAAACCATCTAATTGGGTTACTCCCTTTGAAAGAGGCTCATTTGTTAGCCCTAATTTATCAGCTAGGACCTTAGGCACTACTAAACTACTTGAACCAAAATCAATCATGCAGTTGTGTACTAGCTTATCACCAATGATCAAACTTAAATAGAATGGAGGAGGCTTTACCTCTTGGGCTTGCTTCTCATTCATAACTTCTAGGTTGTTTGCAAGCACAACCTTAGTCTACCCTTGGTTAGAAACATCTGAAATAGAAATCTCAACCAAAGCATCTTGTAGCAATTTTTTTTACCAGGAATGTGCAATGCATCCATTATTGACATGCTAATAATAGCCTTCTTAAGGTTTTCAACAAAATTAAATAAAATGAGGCTCACCCTTTTCTGTCCTTTAAGACCAACAACATCATTTTTCCTTTGGAAAGGCTATGATTGCACCTTAGGCTACTCCCTCTCAGGTACAACTTGTCATCTTTCTAGAATATGCACTTTTGATGTGTTGTGGGGGAAACATGAGTTGTAGAAGCTTTAAATTTACCTTTATCTGGATGTTGTTGGACATTTCTAGATTGATACCCCAAGTCAACATCCCTCTTTTTTTATCTAGTATTGGCTGCAATAGGTGAATCTCATGAATTTTGAATTTGAGGATGCTTCACCCCACAAAACTCATTGCATTTCCAATTCATCAAGGAAAAATTAGGGTTACTTTGCTACTTTGTATTCTCATTTAACACACTTTCCAAACCAACATTATTGTTTTGAACCATTAAATCTTGGTTCCTCATACCATTTGTACATCCAACTTGGTTATGAGGTTGGTTACATTGATAGCACCAATCACACTCTTGTTTTGTATTGTTTTGTGTAGTACCGAGCTCCTCTGAAGAGCTGGTAGTATTACGATTGTAAGGATGAAAGGGTCTAGGATTGAAATTTCTCCTTTGGCCTTAAGAATCATCTTGAAAAGATGGTCTATTTGACTGGTTGAGCTAATGTGGAGCTTGAAAGGGTTTAGAATCTTGGCCAACTTGCCTCTTAATACTCACCAAATCATCCCCTGTAGATTTTAGCATGTTTCTAATCTCTTAATGTTCTTGAGAATAGGTTGGAACAATAGTTTCTTAGGCTGCAACTAGATATCCTATTGCTGGAATGGGCGGGAAAATAGATAAAGGGGGTAATGACATAGGAATAGGTGGTTGAACCTAAAAAAAATTGGAATAGGAGGCCTTGGGGCTATCTTACCAGCTTGTATAAGGAATTTTTCTTCTCTAATAGATATATCATAAGTGTTAGGAAGTGTCAACCCACCCATAGACAAAATCATTACATAAATTTCACTATTTAAAGCCTTAAGGAAGAATAAAAATGTATTTTGTGGTGAAGGCTTTACCATCATGGGGATCCTATCCCAAGTCCTTTGGAATTGATGGTTAAAATATGGAATATGCTCATGTGGAGCTCTCTTGAGGGTACTTAATTGCTCAAGCAAAGACAAATGATTAGATTTGTCCTCAATTTGTCAATGTAAGCCATCACCCAGTTGATCCCATGTTGCAATTGAGTTCAATGGAAGACCTCTAAACCATTGCAAGGCTTTTCCTTTCAGTGATGTAGCCAAAATCCTTAATGCTACATTCTCTTCAGTGACATTATGAACCAAACACAAGGTTGCCACATCTTGAATGTGCTCAACGGGAGTGGTTTGATCTTCTCTAGTGAAATATGGAATAGTTTTGAGGGCTGCAATAAGAATCTCATCATTCTAAGCAATAAATAATGGGATGTCCCCATTAAATGGTGCAAACAAAAACTTCCTTGCCATCACTGGTGCTTGTGCTACATGTATCAAATTTTTCTGCATTGAAATTATAGGGCTATTATTTGAAGGTGTGGATTTTGACCTCCTTGGTAAGTAAAAAAATATTTTTGTTGTCCTACCCCTCATTCTTGGTGGATATAACTGTAAATCCTCGAATGGGGTAGGACTTGATCTGATTTTCACTCTTCTCATAAGTTGGTTACACTAGATCTGCATGCAAAAACAAAGAATGGAGTCCCCAGGTATAAACTTAAAACCTCTAAAGGATGGAAACACTACTACATATACTAGAATAAAAACTAAAGACTTTGAAAACTTTCTCCAAAAAAAACTTTTAGAGTCCCATCGGGTGTGCCAAAAACGGTTGTCAACCAGGATTGCACACTAGCTAAGTTTGACTCAACTATCTTGTTGAAAAATGGAAACATTCTCAAGTTGTGGGTGACTTATGATGAGAACGAATCTCCAAAGAGGGATGGTTCCCTAGGTAGATCACCTAGACTAATGAATTTTTGAGGAAAAGGGAAAAATGAAAATCCTAACACCTAAAGGGTGATGCACAAAAACTTTTACATGTTTACTAACTCAACTTCAAAACAAATTTAATCAATGTGAGCTAGTTATCCATTTTTTAAGAATGAAAATTCTAATTATCCGAGTCACAAGATAACTTGATTTTATAAATCATAACTTATTCCTCTCATTTTCTATTTAATGAACTAATTTATTTAATTATTATCCTCCTAGGAACTTTTAAAATAATAGCTTTCCATATCTGGTCAAGACATCTTCTTCGCCTTCTTGATTTCACTCTATATTTAAAATTCAATTAACTGTTTTCCTTTGATCATATCTAAATTATTCATTTGATCACCTGAAATATCTATAAATACCTCAATTGTTTCCTAGATTTCATGGAATCAAGAATTTTGTGCAATTTTACTCAATGCAACTATATTATCAAAATTCTATATTTTTATGTTGTTGAGTTAGATTCATATCATTTCATGATGAAGGAATCATAGTATGCTTGATCTTAAGGTTTGTAACATAATTTTGTTACTAGGATCTATTTATTTGTGGTTTGAAGTCTTTTTTCATATTTTCATTTGTTAGAGAATTAATTCTAGTGTACTAAGAATCAATAATCAATAACAAGAAATTTTAATTTGGTGTGCTAAGAGTACTAAGATTTTATATTTTACATTTTATTTGAACCCTCGTTGCCATATTTAAAATTTTACATAAATATCTAAGGGTTGATCTAGGGGAATACATATAACTATGAAAAAAATGGTATCCATTTATAGGTAGTCTATATATATATATATATATATATATATCATAAAGGAGTGGACTAGAAATATCAACTTGACAAAAAAAATAATATAGTATTAAAGGATGAATACTTTACTATAGAATTCATATTAAACTATGGATGTGACCCAAAGTAATGCATAAATAAAAATAACAGTCTAAAGTACATTCCACAAATAGAGACATTATATATTTATCAACACAATTCAAGAAACTTCTTTAAGATTTCTATATTATTTCATTGTAGAACTAATTATATTAGTCTATTATATTTAATTTACTAAAATTTGTATTAAAATTATCTATTTTATCATCCTTAGTTATAATTATTTAGTCTAAACTAATTTACTCTTAATTGTTTGAATTTACTTAATTATCTTAGGTTAGTTATAGGGAATGCTTATTATTGTATGACATAACATTTCATTCTTAAATTTAAGACATATTAATTATTTGTAGAATTCTGATACACTATAAAAGAGGATGATGGACCTTGAAAATATTAAATCAAAATGTCACTATTTTCTAGTCTTTTTTTACAATGAAATCTTTTCCATTAGAAAATTTCAACATATCATGAGCACGGTCACGAGCAAGAGAAAAGGGATTTCAAAATTCAAAGCAATGGAAAAGGAAATGGAGCAAGATTAGAAAACCGAGAGTCGAATCAGGAGCTGGAGTCGAGTCAGAAGCAAGGTAAGGATGACTAGGATGATTTGGACTCTGGAGACAAAATATAGGTGGACCCTAGGGGAAAGGAAAATCTAGAGATTAACCCTGCTGCATCCTCCATTAGTAAAAATGAGAAAGCTAAAGGGGGAGTGGCAACCATAGGCAGCATTGGAGGTAATCGCAAACCCTGGACTTCTCTATTCGGGGTAAAACCTAATGGAAAATCATCTTTCCCTCTAGTGCAAAATATCTCATCCCCAGTTAGAGGTAAGTTTTTTTATTTCTATTCCAGATCTGTTCATTGGCCATAATATAGCCCTAATGGAATGAACTCTGGTTGGGAAATTCATGGGCCCTAAACTAAATATTGAAGCGGTCAGGGAGTTTGTTAAAAATAAATGGAGAACTAGCGAGAAAGTCTCATTTGCTGCTCTTCCAAAGGGTTTTTTTGTGTTTGAATTTACTTGTAGAGAGGATATCACAGCTATGAGAAGTGGAGGTCCTTGGGTGATAGGGAAATCTTCCTTGGCTCTAAAGAAGTGGTCCTCCAACTTGGATCTATCAGATTCCATCTTCAAGAATGTCCCAGTCTGGGTTAGACTTCGAGACCTACCCCTGGAGTACTAGAGTGAAGACATCTTTCATGGTATTGCGAGCTCCTTTGGTGAGCTCCTTTCGATTGACACAATGACAACTGCTAGAAAGAGATTGGTTTTTGCAAGGATATGTGTGGGAGTCTCTTAGGAAGCAGATATACCATCATCGATTGACATCCAATCTAAACTAGGTTCCTAGGAACAGAATATATAGTTTGAAACCATCTCGTTTGCATGTTTCAAGTGTACAAAATCTGGTCACTGAGCAAAAAATGCCGCTTAAATGCCACTTCAGAGAAAGAAAAATCAACAGCACCTGGAAAAAATGCGTGGAAAAAAAGAAGAAGAATGGCTCAGGAGAAGAAAGGAAGGAAAATAAAGAGCAGGAACTAGTAAACAAAGAGTCAGATATTCAGAATAGCTCTCTAGAGTTGAAGTGGTCATGGAATCTAAAGGTGAGATCCCTAATGATCCTCATTACATGAATCTTGTTAAAATGTCTTCATCAGAGGAAAGGGATTCCGATGAGGATACCTTAGCTGTAGAAGGAGATCATAACCTTTCTACCTCCTTATCCCAAATGACAGTCCCTTCTAATAGAAACGAAGAAATCCTGGGTCTAGAGGATATTCCTATTGAGGGCTTATCCTTGGTTCTGAATATTCCTCTTCCCTCCCCATCTTCTAATAATCTTCCCCCCAAGGAGTAGTACACCTGACGGACCTCAACTCCACAAATTGGGTTAAGGATTCCCTTGAAAATCTAGATCACACAGTAAATCTTTCCAATAATGTCTTGTCATGTCAAGAGATTGGTAACATGGATACCTTACCTTGGGAACAAAGAATACCAATTGAAAAGGAATGGGAGTCCAATAGAGAGATAGATAGCCAAGATGAGACTGATAAAGAGGAGAATATATCAAAGAAGAAGACAAAAAAAAAAGAACAATGGAAGACCCCAAGTATCATTTCTACCAGATCAAGAGTCAAGGTAGACTATGGAGCAGTAAAGAACTCCAGAGGTAAAAATTCTTCGAAAAAGAAAAGAGAGATGAATAGTTTTTAGGATATTACGGATGGATCTCAAAAAACCATCCCATAATGTCTTAACTCACCCGGTATCTAATGAAGATTATGTCCTAGAATATCAGGGGACTCAATAGCCCCCACAAATGGGATGTTCTTCACAATTTCACTAGAGATCACAAGCCGAATATTCTTTTAATTCAGGAATCTAAAATATCAAAGGAGAAAATTGAAAAGATGAAACTTTTTCAGTATTACAGTAACCAGGGAAATAATTCGAATGGCGCTTCTAGAGGCATTGTGACTTTCTGGAATAGCCACACTATCAAAGGAGATCTAATATTGGAAGGTATGAATCATATAGCCACTAGATTTACACATATAAGAGATAACTTTAGTTGGATTCAAGTGAATATATATGCTCCTAATGGAAAATGAATGAGAAAATCTTTTTGGTTGGAATAAATTCCTTTAGGAGGATTTTTGATAAAGAAGCTTGGATTTTTATGGGGGATTTTAATACTTCCTTAATGAATAGAGAAAAAATTGGGGGATCCCAGATCAATTTGGAGAGTAAAGAGGATCTTCAGAATTTCATTAATAATCAAGGGTTGATTGATTTGGATCTTCATGGAGCTTCCTTTACTTGGTCTAATCGCAGAAAGGGGATGGATCTTATACAGGTCAGATTAGATAGATCTTTGATCTCCAATTACTTGTATTTTGATTATTACTGCTCCCTAAAAGCTCTTACAAGAACTGGTTCTGATCATTTTCCTATCAGTTTCACTGTGGATCCAATAAAAAACAACACTCCTTTCAGATTTGAAAAAATGTGGATCTCTCATCCCGCTCTTAAAGAGGAAATAAGGAAATGGTGGAATATAATAATTCAAGGAACTACAATGTTTAGAATTGCTAAAAAGTTAAGGGAAGTGAAATGTAATTTAAAAAAGTGGAAAAAGGAATCTTTTGGGAACATCTTTAAGATTGAGTCTAATCTACAGATGGATTTGGGGGAAGTTCAATTTAAAATATAGAAGGAGGGTTACTTGAATGACACTAAGGAAAAAGAGAATGAGCTCCTTACAAAGATGCATGACGTAATTGGAAAGGAGGAGAAGTTCTGGATATAAAGATCTAGAGCTCTTTGGTTGTCTGCAAGAGATGGAAACAATAGGTACTTCCATTTATCGGCATCAAAACACAGAGCTATAAATAGAATATCTCAAATAGAAGTGAACGAAACCAGGTATGAGGAGGAGGAGGATATTAGAAACCATTCGATCTCCTTCTTTAAACATCTTCTCTCAACAAGTAATGAAATAAACCAAAATGAGCAGGATCGGTTAGTTGAAGCTATACCAAGAATTATCAACAAGGAAAATAACTCTTTTGTTACAGCTATCCCCACAAATGAGGAAGTCAAGCGGGTCATCTTTTCCTTTGACGGGAGTAAAGCTCTGGGTCCTGATGGTTTCTCTTTATTTTTCTTTCAATGGCTCTGGGAGATTGTTGAAGAAGATGTGGTAAATGTTGTTAAAGAATTTTTTGGATACAAAAGTCTTCTAAAAGAATTAAATGCTACTTTCTTGGTTCTTATCCCCAAGAAACCTGGAGCTAATAATTTTGAGGCTTTTAGGCCTATAATTCTATGTAATTCCTTATGCAAAATCATCTCTAAGGTCTTAACCTCTAGATTTTTAACTTTTTTTCCTTCCCTGATTTCTCCTCAACAAAATGGCTTTGTCCCTGGTAGACAAATTCTTGATTCTATTATTACGGTACATGAGAATATTCACTCCTTAGTTGAGTCAAAAAATGAAGGCTTCTTATTAAAGCTTGACATCTCAAAAGCCTATGATAGAGTTGACTGGATTTTCTTATTTAAAATCTTAAAGGCTTTTGGTTTTTGTAACAGGGTTATCCAATTGGTTGAACAACTTGTGTCCACGGCTTCCATATTGATAATGGTCAACAGATCCCCCACCTACTTTTTTCAAAGCACCAAAGGTCTAAGGCAGGGTGATCCTATCTCTCCTATTTTATTCACTATTATGGCTGAAATTTTAGGCAGGAATCTAAAAAAATTGGTCAACTTTAAATTTCTTTCTGGGCTCAAACCTTCCTCGGGCAATCTGGTGTGTTCCCATCAACAATTTTTTGATGACACTATGCTTATGGGTCAAGCTACGGTGTCTGAAGGAAAATATATAAAATAGTTGCTTGAAAATTATAGGAGAGCTTCAGGACAGTTGATCAACAATCCAAAAAGTTCTTTGTTCTTCTTCAACACTCTGGATCATAGATAGGCCAAAATTGCCAAAATTTTGGGTTGCAGGGTGGATTCCTTTCCTGCCACCTACCTTGGTCTACCATTAAGCCTGAAACCTCCTGAGTTTTTTTGGCTCTCATTTGTTGAAAGATTCAGCAAGAAGCTTGCAGGCTAGAAAGGAGCCCTACTAAGTCAAGCCAGAAAACTTTAGCTCCTCAAAGCCTCTCTCTAGAATCTGCCTATCTATGCCCCGAGCCTATTTAAGATTCATGTAAAATTTACTAATGCCATTGAAAAAATTCAAAAAAGATTTCTTTGGTCAGGTGTTGAGGAAAAAGAAGACTTCCCTTAATTGGTTGGAATCTGGTTTGCAGACCTAAAAAGTCCAAAGGACTTGGTTTAAGAAAAATCAAAACTGTCAATAAAATCCTCTTAGCTAAACAAATATGGAGAATCTCCTCTAATTCTAGGGAGTGGATAGATATTCTAGCTAGCAAATATTTAGAAAACAACTGCTCCTCCATTATAAAGAATGACCCCCACCTTCTTCCTAGAGGGTCTACATGCTAGAATAATATAATCAATGGTAAAAAGATTATGGATGATGGTATTGGTTGGCAAGTAAGAAATGGTAATCACACTAGATTCTAGGAGGACAAATGGCTTTTTAAGGAACCCATTATAAAAATAAATTCCTTCAGTGAATGGGTAGGGATTTGTAAGGCATGGTTTGGAACTTATGTGAAATATTACATAGCGAATGGTAATTGGGTGGACTTGTGTAGTGTTAGTTAGGCTTTAGCTCCTATCCAGTCTTCTTTGATGGCTTTTAGACTTAGTTCTGAGCAGTTGGATGATCATGCGGTTTGGATAGATGAACCCTCTAGCAATTTTTCAGTGTCTTTTGCTTTTGCTAGGATTACTTCTTCTCTAGACCATCCTCCCTTCTGGTCTAAAGCTTGGTTCAAACATTTGATACCTAAAATTAATATCTTCTTTTGGATCCTTCTTCAAAACAAGGTGCTCACGATTGATAACCTGTGTAAACGTGAATTTCAAATTCCAAATAGTTGCTTTCTTTGTAAGGTGGATGTTGAATCTATGCATTATTTATTCCTTCATTGCTCATTTACTGCTTCTATCTAGGAAAAATCATTAGGTTATGGCACCTTCCTTGGGTTTTCCCTTCATCCATTGAAGATTTCTTCACTCAATGGAAAGCCCCAACAAGAAATCCTATGGTTAGGATTTTATGGGATTTATCCTTCCCTCATGTTGCTTGGGGCCTCTAGAAAGAACACAACAATAGAATTTATAGGAGTAAAGAAGCCTCTGTGGATATTATCTTTGATAAAATTGTCAGATCCCTGAAGGAAAATTTCAATGCCTTGGCTCGGAAGGACAGCATGCCCATGAAAGCGGAGTATTCACTCTATGACTTAATTGTTGCTAAGGATTGGAACATAAATCTAGATTTGTCTAGAACTATTATGAAGGCCAAGAAGGATGGAGAGGGTGTTTGCTAGTCTTTCCCACCAAATGGTTGGATCAAAGCTAACTTTGATGGTGTGGCTAAAGGCAATCTGGGGGTGGCGGGCTGTGGTGGAGTTATAAGGGATTCCTTTGGCGATTTCATTAGAGTGATTGCCTCTCCTCTTGGCTCTCAAACTAATCATTTGGCAAAGGTTGTTGGTGCTTTTCACATCATAAATTTAGCCCAAAGTCTTAACATTAAAAATTTGTGGCTCAAAGGAGATTCCAAAAACATAATTGACTGCCTGTATGGCAAGTCTCCCCCCTCATGGACCATTAAATCATGGATTGAGGATGCCATATTAACTTTGGCTAAATTTGAGAAAATTAAAATGTCACATGCTTATAGAGAAACCAATGTTGTGGATTTTTTCACTAACGAAGGAGTTAGGAGTAAAGATGTGTGTACTTGGCTTACTACTAGTGATCTAAACTCTAATGTCTGTGCCCTATTAAATTATGATAAATCACATGGAAAAGCGACGTGTTATCCCTTTAATGAGGACAGGTTGGATCTCTCACATCATAATCATTAGGGTGCATGGGACCGAGCCCAACGGCTTAATCTGCAAGAAAACTTTGCACACTTTGTGGGTTCTTAGATTTCGCAGGGCCAATTTTAGTAAAGCTTTCGTTTGGGTCTACCCCACTATGTCGGCTGAAATGGGAGGAGATAGAAAGTGAATTGAGTCGGACAGCTATGATACACACATGAAAAATGCCAAGGCTTGGAGTAAGGTTAAAAGTGGAGGATTGCTTCCTTTCCTAGAGAAGCTTCATGGCTCTAACCAGGAGGCTATGGATCTCTTTGTTAAAAAGTGGGATAATGGAAACTTGACCTTGTTTGGTAGGAATGTGGAGCTTAACGAAAATCCTATTCCTGATGTTACGGGATTATCTACTAAAGGGAAGAAGTTCTTTAGGGACATGGATTTTTCTGATGAAGCAGTGATTAGATTTCCTAAAAAGGATAAAGAAAGGCTAAGTTTGGTTAAAATTGCTAACAACCACTTCGATGCAGACACCATAAAGGCCATTTGGAGAAAGGTTTTGCGGGTCATCATGGAGTACATTACGGTGGACGGGCTCTTCACAAGAGTTTATGGATACCACTTTTCTCTTCTCAACCACTTTCGATATAAGGTTAGGGTCTCTCTCCCTTATTATCTTTTCTATTCCTTGAAGAAAAGCTTGGAGGATGATAAAAAAAACCCTAAAAGATTCCCCATTCTGCACACTGGGTTAATAAGGTTGATTGTTGAACACTTCCAAAATTTTCCTACTCCTACTATTTTGGAAACCATCCCTGATTCTGAGAGTGATGACACTGAGCCCAATGGCTCAGAGTATCTGCCTAACTCTAGTCTGGCTAGAAAATCCCTTAGCTTGCACATTGTCCCTTCTAAGAATTATGGTAAAACCCACATTGAGCTTGAGCCTAATAGCCCCTCCCTTAAGAACAACTCTTTTTATAAGAAACCCTAGGCCAAAAGCCTTGTTTCCTATTCTGAAGAATCCTCTGAATCGGAGGAGTCTGATGCCAACAAAACTAAGCTTTGCGATGATCCTCTGCCGGATAAACACATTAATGATTACTCCCCTATTAGTCCTAACCCTAAGAAAACTTGTCCTAATACTAGAAAATAACCCTTTATGGATATTTTGAACCTAGCCAAAACCAATTCTGAGTCCCACTTCAAACTTATGGTATGGACTTTCATTGAAATTAATGAGTTGAAAATAAAAAATTGGGCCCTGCAAAGCAAGATTGAAGAGCTGGGTATGAAGATTGCAGAGATTGAAAAGAAAGATGTGGATCACAGTAACAGAAATATAGATTCCAAGGTTGAGAACATAAGGAATACCATCAAAACCATTAATGAGAAAAACAACCGTATGGCAAGACACAATGCCATTATCATTAACACAATGACTTAAAAGCTAGATAAAGCCCAGCAGGGTTCTCTGGTGGTGGATCTGGAGGAAACAGAGGACAAAAGCCAGGAGACAGATGCGGGTATTTCCAGAAGAACCAAAGCCAATATGAAGCACAAGGTCCCCCCTACTTCGAAGATGATTCAGACTTTTAAAAATGGTGTCAGTGATATGCAAAATATAGAGGAAGAGACGGAGTCTGTCCTCAAGACTCTGAACTAATGGCTAGGGTTTTTTTGGTGCTTACTCTGCTGTTCCTTTTTAGTTGACCTTTCTGGTCTTTTTTTGTTTGGTTGCTGCTAATATTTTCTTGAGCAACTAGTCTTTTTGTTTGGACTTCGGTGTCCTCTTTTCTATTTTGTAAATGTTGTGGTTTCGGGTCCCTATAAAACCCGTTTTACCCTTTTATCAGAGACATATCAATGTTAGCTATAAAATTTTGAATTTTATAAAACATAGGGAAGTAAACATGTTATATCCAAATTAATTTTTTTGTAGCATGGATGTTTCAAAAAAAAGGAAGGCCTAAACAATTAAGTTTATTGATAGTTGATCAAGAATATTCATAATTTTTAATATTAGATATACTCCTCACTAAAGCATCTTTCCAATATATCTTTCAATGTGGAGTGATTTAATCATTTGAATAAAGTTTTTTGTATTAGTATCATTTCTTTGATGTCATGCAAAAAATGACTTGAGATTATGTATAATAAAATAGAATCCAAAAACCATTAAATTAAGCATATTACTAATTGACATCACTCTCATTCTTTAAGTCATCCAAGTTCAAAATGTATAATACTAGTTTATTCCTTCTATTAGATCAATATTTGTAATGTACTAAGAAAATTGATGACTTGGCTTGTCTCTCTCACTAATCTTTACTTTAATCCCTTGAATGCATAATAAATGGATATCATCATCAAACTATTACACTATCCTTTAACATTTATGCACCACCCATAGAGGAAAAATGCACACCAATCATAATCAAATATAACATTATTTTAATCCCACTCTCTAGCCAGCTTGAACAAGCACCAAAATAATTTTATAGATGGTCTCAGTTTGAAAGGTGGAAAATTTGTTTTGCTTCTTCACCCTAGGGGTTTAGGGCCTAGAAGGACAATTTTCACTAACTTTCACTCAAGACCAAACCCTTGAGATCTCTTTGCAAAGGAGGAAGAGATCTTGCAAGAGGGTTGTTCTAGGGGCTAAATATGATCTAATAAGGGGTTCACCACCAAGTTTAGATTTGGAAAAGGAAATGAAATGCAAGATGCAATACAAAACCCTAATCGAATTCAAACTAACACTAAATGACATAGAAAAGTGAATGAAACAATATAGAAAGCTACAAAACAAACTATGTGCACCTGTAAATCTAGAGAAGGTTGAATGGAGATCTGGAACAATAATTTTTTTTCTTTTACTATCAATTGTGACTCAATCACCAAGTTGGGTGAATTAGTCTTGATTCTAGGAAACTATGGAAGAACAAAAATATACCAAAAGGGTATTCAAATCTATAAAATCCTAAGAACTAGTTGGAACTAGGATGCAATCATCAGAAGTGGAATATCAGTCTAGTTTGGGCTTTTCTACAACTTTAGAGGTTGACCCTACTCTTCTTTGTCTACTCTATCTTTCCTAATTGGTTTCTAGATCTGAATCTCCAATTTGCAACCTGTAGGTATTCTCCAAGGTTCTCCTAGGCTTGATGACAACTTTGACCACTTTGAATGATTTACAACTTTTCTCCAATCTTATGCCTTAGGAAATATGCAACCTAGACCTCAAATCACACACAAAGGAGAGGGAAAAAATTTGTTGGGTTAGTGAATAGGGGTTTCCCTTGGTTTGAAAACACCGTTTTGGAAATCAACCTTGATATGAAATCAAATATGAATGGAGAATGATGAATGGACAAATGACAATGTTGCAACTCACCAAACCCTAGAAATAAAGTGCTACAAATATGCTTGAAATGGATACAATGAATGTGGTTCTTGATCGTAGCCTAAATGATGTTGATCTTGAATGTAATTCTTGCTTAAATCCTAAACCCTACATCATAACTGTTAGCACAATAACAAACATGTTGAATTAAATCTTTAACATGATGATTGATTCTTGAAGAATGCTCTAAAATGCTTGATAATCTATCCTTGAATTCTCTTGTAAATTCTTGTGAACACTTGAGCACTTCTTAGATTGCTAGGTGAAAATATGAGTGAAATAACCTTGTATTTATACTCAATTATGCAAGAATTCCCAAAATTACAACATTACAAGATGAGATTAGATCGAGGAGAATAAAATCTCACTAGAAATTTGAATTAAATTTTATTTTGGGCAACACAAGACTTATTCTCCCAAGTTGGTGAATGAGTCTCATTAGGCATAATGTACAGGACCAAAAACCAAAAGCACATATAAAAGTGTAAAATTTGACTCGAGGCCAAAAAATCTAGGTGGGTCCCATTCACCCAAGGTAACAAATGAGTCATAGATCACTAAATATAGGCCACACAAGCTAGAAACACCTGAATTATGAATGGGTATTGATTGGTGTCAGGATTATCCTCTAAAAGATGCAATAAATGAGGCTTGTGGATGCAAAATAGGGACAATTAAAGCATAAGACAACTTAATTATTAATGAAAAGTATAGAAAAGCGTAAAAGTGTGTTACAACACTTTAAAAAACTTTAAATAAGGCAATATTAATGTTAAGAAGAGGTTTATTGGGTGTACTTAATTAATAAGACCTTAGAATTTAAGTGTGAAAGTGAATTACAACAATTCACAACACTTTAGCAAGGTACCATTTAAATCCATTAGTTCATAAGGGCCCAATACCTAATTTTAATGTGTCAACCACATTACAATAATAAATCAAGGCAACATTAGGCTTAAATCATAAAGGAGGGCCAAAACAAGCATTAAAATGTCCCTGATGATATTTTTTGACACTACATTTACCCCCACTTTAGTGAGAGGATGAACTTGCTTCAAAATCACACTAAAGTAGACAAAGCACACATCAAGAGGGGTTCAAATGCACCAATGCCAATAATATGGGATTTAAATGGTCAAGAGGGGTGATCAAGCCCCTAGGATCAAGATCTCATGACAAACCAACATAGGCACAAAGGAACACACATGAAAATGATAAAGAGCAACAACAAAGCACAAGCATGTACTGTCAAAGATGAAAAAAAAAGGAAAAAAGAAAAAAGAGTCAGATCAAGCTTTGACCAATGTGGATCAAATCTAAGTTTTTTGTCCAAAACATGCATTCTTACTTCGTGGCAACGAAATTCCTAGCTGTTCGTTGGGTGAGAAGTCCAAGAAGGTGAGAAATATACACTGATGGCTAGTATGAACTCACACACACACAAGTGGCTATGGTGAAAGTCATGCCTCAGTCAAGCTTGTTGCTTACACCATACCAAAGGTATACCTCCTGATAACTTTAATAAGGTGCCACACAAAAGTAATTTTCGAGCTTCATGAGACAAGCAAAACTTCATATGCTTGGAGCTCATGGACAAACAAGATGGCTCCACATGCATGCAAGTTGTGCTATGCAATGTGGCCATATGAATGCAAAATGCCAAATAAGGAACATTCAAAGGAATCTTGCTTAGTTCATGCGAGGTCTTAACTTAGGGAACATTGTGCCTAATGTCTTCAAAAGAGGACCAATCAAAGAATAGAAGATTCACAACTTAGGGGATGTAGTGTGTCGCATCAAGCCACTAATAGGAATGTAATATGCTAAGATAGATCACGCTCTTGAATTACACCCAATCTCATGCACAAAGTGAAAAAAGCATCGTATAAAATAAGAATGCACCAAGAAACATGAAAAGGAAAAATGCAAGAGAATAATGCAAATGTATGGCCCCAATTTAAAGAAATTACTAAAAACCCTATTGTGAGAAATTTATTTAAACTAGAAAATGATAAATGCAAACAAAAAAGGAAGGCATGAGAGCCAACTTGGAAATCCCTATGCCTAGTCATATGTTTCCAAGTAAAGCTACGTCATTCCAAAGAAAATAGAAAAATAGGGGGTTTTCCCCGAAAATGGAAACACTAAAAATATAAGGGATCTATGGATTTGGGATTAGTATGTTCTTGTTGCAATGATATCAAAGAGCTTGGAATTGTCATCATTCCCCAAAAACACATAGAATTGGAAGAATGACACAAAGAGACCAAAAACAAAGAAAAACCTTTTGGGTCAACATGGAAGAGACATAAATGTCTCAATGCCTTGTGTCATCCCCAAAAGGAAAACACAAAACAAATGAAAAGGATAAATGAAAAGAAAAATATTTTGGGCCAACATGGAAGAGATACAAATGTCTCAACACCTTGTGTCATCCAAAAAAGGAAAACGCAAGCCAAATGAAAAGAATAAAAATTGAAAAGATTGATGACATAGAGAAAAATGAAGGTACAAATTGAGGAATGTCACAAAGAGAGAGGGAACATAAAATAGAATGTGATGAGGGATCACATCACCCACATGCAATCGCACAAAATAAAATGAAAATTAAAGAATGCAAAATACTAGTAAGGCACAAGTGAGTCAACCCAAAGAAGGTCATCCACCTCCCAATCTCAGTCTATATAAGTGGAAGGTAGAAAATGAACCTAAGAGACAATGACAAATGCATTACTAGGACAAGAATATCTACCTCCTACCCCCACTAAGTGCAAGAAGAAGAATGAGCCAATGAAGGTTATGGGAAAGGTCATGTAATAGTGAGAATATAATGTTCTACAACTATTACATGACAATTGGATGAAAAGGAATGTTATGCAATCACTCAATGGAAATCGTTGCTATCAAACTGAAAATTGTTCAATACTAATTTGAATGCATGACACTCATTAGTACTATATCCAAGAGTTTTGTGGTATTGACAATGTGGAACTTTTGCAACATGATTATTTCTTTATTCAAAAGTAATTGTAGTTTCCTTTTGCTCTTAGGTGGTGGACAATGGAACTTTAATATTTGTTTCTTGTAAGGCCTTTTTTTTTTCTAGATTCACCAACTTCTCAGATTGAATATGGAGGAGGAGGGACTAAGGTGATCTAATCATCCTTGTCATTGTTATGAGTTGTTGATTGTTATTTAGGAAGGACATTCATATCAGGGGGAGAATCTAAGATCACTATAGCATGTCACTACAAAGCCTTAGGTATTCTTTAGGAGCCCTTATGCTGGGAGAAGGATCTTGATATCCTAACCCCTTTGTAATTTCATTGGTTGGTATTTGTGCTAGGGGTTGATGAATTTCATTTTCACTTATTGTATCACATCCTTGTTTACTCAAGATTATGAATCCTTTTTCATATGTTTCTTCTAGATCAATGGGAACTTGTCAATGTTCCTTTGTTATCATAAAACTTGGGTTGGGTCTTTTCTTATTTAGAGGAACTAGGTTCACCTATTATAGGGAACTTAGCTTCAAATTTTGTTTTAGGATGTGATTGTAGATTCTCAAATTAACATTACTTCTGCTATTAATCAAGTAACTAAGTTTATTTGATTAATTCCCTTTTTGCCAACTAATGCCATCTCTTTTAATTAAATAAATCAATATATTTAATTAAAATCATGATGTTCTAACATCCTCTCATTTTATTTAAATAAACCCAAACATTTAAATTAAATTTCATAAATCAACTAATTTCATCCAAGTGAATTAATCTTAAATTAATTAGCTCCTAATACTAATCCCTCATTTCTCTAGTTTTTGACTCAACCTGGGTCAAAACTAAACCCCTGACTAACCCACTCACTTTCACATAAAAATAAATTCTTTTAATTATCTAATTATCTCATTTTCCCTCACAAAGGCATATTCTAATGGAATATTCCTTCATTAACTCCATTTATTTGACTTTCTTGCCCAAACAATTTCCCTCCAAAACACCTCAACCATGTTCATTTAATGCCTCTTACACATGCATTAATCTCTCTTACACCTCTCAAATCCTCAACCACATGCATTAACCATGTACATTCTCCAAAATGTCCTCCACCTTCTTCCACTATCCTTGTGAAAAGTGTCACAATATCATTGGCTCTTCTTTACTCCCACATTCCTCCCATCTCTCCATTCTTCAACCCTTCAATCTATAAATAGAAGCCACTTCTACTCCACAATACATCCACAATATTAGCATTTTCACTAGAGGCACTTTCATTTCAGCATATTAATAACATTGTGTTCATCATTGGAAGCTCATCAAGGGGGTAGGGAAGGACATCCTTTTCAAATCAAAGAAGCACCACTCCCACTATGGGATAAGGTATGATCTTTCTTTTATATGATTTAATTGATTTTCTTTGGTATTTCATGGTTTTGTTTTCATATCTAACATGATTAGGTATCTCATAGGAGCACTTTATTTTCTTGGTTTAAACTAACACCATGCTAATTTTTATTGAGTTTTAAGCATTTTGCATATTTGTGCTCTACATATTGGCGCTAGGAGGGCTTTGTTTTTGATATTTTCTCTAATATACATCTGTTTCATTGTTTGCTAGATTTTATGCATAGATCATGTTGTGTCATCTCACAACATGCCCCATTTTTCCCCTTGGCAAAATGTGGGCCCCTTTTTTAAGTTTTTCCTTTGTTCCTTTTTGCTTTGGTTTGCTTTGGCGTCATTTTGCTAGACTCAGTTGGTTGTTGGTATTTCTTTAAATTTTTCTTTCCGTCTTTGTTTCTTTATCCTTTTGTTTCCTAGATTTGGTGTTTTGGTCTTTTTACAAAGTTTAAAATATTATCAGAAACCGTAACCCTAGAGTCATGTGTTTGCAAAAAGGGAATTTGTATATTCATATGATTTTAGCTCCACCTAGTATTTCATTGACTTAAATTCTCAATCCTGGTAGTTTCCTTTTTACCAGAGTTTGGTATTTTATTGTTTCCTTTTCTTTTCTTATTCAAAATTTGGAAACTAGAGAGTTTGTTTTGAAATTTTGTTAATCTATCTCTTGGACTCTGTTTCTGATCTTTTCTCTTGTTCCAATTTTCTCTTTCTAAATCTTAGAAGGTATTTCCCTTATCTTGGTGTTTCCTTTTCAAGGTTAATACTGGAAAGTATCAATCCTAGTGATCACCAATTTATCACGTATCTTTAATGACATATACCTTACAAGGAATCAACATGAAATTTGATTGCCACATATAATCATCATGTTGTCCTCCTTTTCTAGTAGCAATCTTGCACAAAAATCTAGGTTTTTGTGATTTGGACCATAAAACATAATTATTGCACCTTAATTCAAGGATTTAATGTGAAATAATAGGTAATTAATAAGGTAGTGAACTACCTATGTACTTGGGACCACCTTGAGCATGCAATTGTGTTTGCAACACTCTACTTTGCATCATATTGCAAATTTGCAAAGGACATTGAGGTAAAGAAATGACACTTGCACACAAGGAGAGGTAAATTTTGAGAAACCAAGACATAGCTACCAAGGGTTTTGAAGTTGCATTCTGAAAGATCATCATTATGAACCAGAACTAGGTATGTTTTGAATAATTGATATTATGTTAAGTAATTTTCAAGCTGAAAGATCTCAATAATGTTATTTCATTTCAGAAATTGAAATGTTGATTATTCTCTGATTACCTAAATTTAATTGAAAATGAATTGAAAATTTTATAAACTGCAAGTTTTCGTTAAATCTAACCCTAACTTGCACACGAGACACACATTTTGAAAATTGTAGAACACATTAGACAAAATGAGAACTTCTAACACAAGGCTAGAAGATAAATTGAAATATTGCAATTAACAAGCCATACCAATTAATGTAGTGGTTACAGACAGTCATACGGGATGGTCTTCTGATATTGAAATTCATTCATGGATATTAGAAGAAAATTCTTCTCAGTGTACCAAGAATGTCATGGAAAATGGATTACTTTTGGTAGGAGGGTTTCTGCCAGCAATGGAGGCCCTAGAATTAGTTATGAAATGTATAAATTACTACAACCCAACCAAGAGGGTCATTGAGAAAGAAAGGAAAATTTATGCAAACCTATAGAAAAAAGAAATCATATGCACATTTGATCCCCCCATTTAGACACAAATGTGCAATGTTGATCTAAAGGCTAAAAGAAAGACATATCAGAATGTTGAAGAGTGTAATAGAGAAATTATGAGTTCCCAATGGTGCCAAGAGCCAATTACACCATAGACCAAGGCAATTTAGAGGTCTATGTTCAAACAAGAAATGCGAGATATTATAACTTTTCTAAGCAGAGTCGCTGGTTTAAAATATGCAAGAAAATTTGAACCCTAGATGTTTCTAATAATATCCTGGCTCATGCAAGGTCCCATGGAATTGCATTGGGGAAAGCTGAGAAGTGACAGACTATATGAATAGATAACTACATTTCCCAAATAAAGGTGATTCTATATGTCATTGTATGTTATTACTCATGTGCTATGAGGGCCAACAAACAAGGGTTGAAACAAATTGGTATTATGGGCACAAAGGTAGGAAACAGTTTGATATATGCACATCTACCCTAGGTCACCATCCATGGATATAAAGATGATTATAGAAAATTCAATGTTTTTTTCTCCATGAAATTGGTTAGAACAATGGAAGGTGATAAATCCAAACAATTATCCCTGGAAGCACAAAGTGCCATTCAGCCAATGGGATGTTGGTACATAAAATTCCCTACTTATTCCTACATTAGAGTAGAGGGATTTGACAGACATCCATTCATGTTGCCAAGGTACCCTACATATAAAATTGTTATATTGGAATTGGTGATACAATTGAAATTGTCTCAGGATCTTTATAGCCATCCTTACAAGAAGTCCTCTTTTAAATTTCTAATCACAATAGGAAACTGTAAGTGTAGTGCCATTAAAGTGACTGCCTTGTGTGAAGAAGAATTGAGAACATACCATTTTGAAGAGTTCCCACTCCAGAGATTATATTATGATATTGAAGGAAATATTGCTAGGAATATACTTTGTTTTCATGCTCATGCACCACATTTAGAATATTATTGGCTTAAATGTGAAGACACGTATGTGGTAAGAAGAAGAAAATATGAAAGATTGTCTTTAAAATCTGCCTAGATTCTCAAGCTTCATGATGTTCCAGATCAGTTGGAAGAGGATGATGGTCAAGTGTTGAATAAGTTCTATAATGAAGATAGGGTATATGATGAACTCATTCCAGACCCAGGCTCTAATGATGAAGATCAGACCATCAATTGATGAGTTCACTAGACCAATCTTAGTGTACACTCAACACTAGATTAATGTTTTTTGTAAAGTTTTGAGAGAAAGAGGAATTGAGCCTACATTCTCAAAAGATAAAAGGAGGAAGAAAAGGGATGAGACAACATTTGAGAGTGAAGAGCCTACTAAGAAGAGAAGTAAAACTAGTAAGGAGGCTCCAAGTATAAGAATTGAAGAAAGAACCCTTGAAATTACAAAACAAGAAGTTCCCATGAAAACATTTGATTAACAAAAATATGCAGAGATAGGTAAAGATAAATCAAAAGTAAGACCTAAAGGTGCATCTTCTTGTATAGAAAAACCAAGACCTAGAGTGATTATTGATGAAGAAACAGGAGCAACAGAAAATGTTGGTGCACAAACCAAGTCTACCTCTCAAAGAGCTACAACATTGTTTACCTCTCTACCTTTTGTTAACATGGCTAGTATGAAACAAGCACTAGGAGGGAAAATTGTTGTTTTAGAGGAAATTTATAAAGAAGATGAAGCTAGAATTAAAGAACAGGTGGATAAATGGGGTGCTATGAAAGTGAAAGAAAAGAAGTCTAAAGACAAACCCATGGTAGATCAAGTGATAGAAGAAATTTAAGATATAGGTTCTAACCCCATAAATTTTGAAGAAGAGTTTATATAAGGATCAGTCACCTTAGAATTAGGAAACCATAATGTACTTGAGATGGAAATAGGGGAGACTGCAGGGTAGGATCCTATTGATGAAAGAATTGTTGGAGATACTCTTGATTCCTAGCCTTCACTTGGGAATGTTCCAAATATTAATGAATAGTTGCAAGTATTTGAAGAACAAGAGAAAGGCCATGTTGAAATTGAAATTGAAGACAAAGAAGATGAAGCTACCCAGTTTTAAGGTGATGGAATTGAAAATGAAGAAAAAATTGATGTAGTAGTGAATATAGAATGTAATGTTCAAAGAGATGAAGTTGAAAATCTAGATAGATAGGAAAATATAAGTCTTCAAATAGAGGAGATAGTTTCAAACCCTACTAATCCTGAATCTATGCAAGAAACAAATGAAGAAATTCCCATTTTAGAAAATGTGATAGAACAAAGAGAAGTTCCTGAAACAAGTGGTCAACATGAACAAAAAAAGTTACAAAGGTACAACAAGATGATGATACACCTAATTGGTTGATCAGGGAATTGGATTCCCTAATGGAAGTGGAAATATTGCTTTTGAATCTGAATAATTTTATACAAGTAGACACTCCTAAACCTAGGCATAGAGCAAAAACAAAACATGTCATATAGAGAAATGCAGATGGTAATAGAAATATCTAGCTATCTACTCCAATAGATGACAAGGACATACATGAAATAATGCCTAAGGAGTATAAGATAAAATGTATTAACCTTAGAAACTCATCTTGGAAGGAAGAGTTAGAGGAAATAAAAGTGAATTTGAATGCTATTGTTGCTAGAGTGCAGAAATACAAATAGAAGAAAAGAGAATTGAAGGAATGGGTTGCTACCTTGTAACATTTTATAAATTCATTAACTTTATCTAGTTAAGAGCAAGTTGAACTACGTAAACATCCAGTATCAATGTCACAAGAACAAGTAGATGCAATTGCAGCAGTTCACCATAAAATGAATATGTTTGAAGAATGGATTAGGTATTGGGTAAAGAAGGGAGAATAATTCATTAAAGATGCAATAAGGAAGTACAAGGAAGCATACCACTGTTTAGTGAAATCAAAAATATTTGAGATGAATGCAGATTTCACTAGGAGGAAGTCATCAAAGAAAGGTGAAACATTGAAATTCTCATGTAATCAAATATCCAAGAGTTAATATAGGGTGATGTAATATCAGGACAAGAACTTCCATTGCCAAAAAAATGGAAGAAATAGTTGAAATCAGAAGGTGACATGTTAATACAATGTACTAAAGTATTTGAAAAGGTCATCATAGAATGCAGAAAATTGATTGCTAATAATCAAGAATTTATTGAAATACTAGCACATCAAGGTTGTTATCCCCAAACATTAGGACAAGAGGGAAAAGAAGTTAAAGCCTTCAAGGAATGGATATAAAGAATAAATAGAGATCATGTTCAGCTGCTAATGTGGGAGATCATTGATGAAATTATACAGTACAAAAACACTATAGCTAGATATGAAGCAAATAAAGTATAGAAGAATGGTATCATACTCCAAGTATCTGAAGAATATATTAGGCTCAAGCTCACTTGGGAGGAAATACAAGGGATTTCAAAAGAACATATGCATCAAGTATTCAATGCTTTCCAAGAGTATGAATTGAAGAAAGGTGAAGGAAGAATCTCAGAGCTCAATTCATAAGTGAGAAGATAAAGAACTAGATATTGGATACCGCAAGTGTGATGGAATTGTATTTCATTTACAATTTTGAGTTTGTGGTGATCCCACAATACTGGTTTACAATTTTTGGTCAAACTGGACATTGAACTAATTTTTTTCTAACTAAATCTTCACTTTCAAGCACCTATAGTAGCTAAGCTGTGAGGAATTTGAAATCAAATTACACTTCTTTTTCCATCTCCTTTGAAAACTAGTTTTTTCAGTAAACACCATTTTTAAGGAGTGACGCTCACCGTATAACACAAATTTTTTTCCATGAAGGATAAAATTTTAATTTATTCAAATTCAGATTTGTAACTATAATATCTAGTGCTTCCAATTGGTTTCATAGTTTTTAATTGAATATTTTTTCCTTAATAAAGTTCTGAAGTCAAACTAATTACAATTCAGAAATAGGCAATCTATATAACACATAACTTTTTTTATATGTATCAAAATTCAAATTATCTTTTTTGTTGGATCAAGGACTTCAATGTCTAGTGCACTCATATTTCTCAAAAAAATAAATTGATAATTTTCCATTTTTCCACATGTGCAGAATGAAGAGCTTGATTTTTAGTGAAAAACCTACATTCACAAGAAATAAAAAATAAATATAACAATTAAATTAAATTTATTTAAAATTATACTTTTTGGGAAGCTTATAATAAGGACTACATACTTACAAAAAGTAAATTTTAAATGAATTCATTTGATCCCCCAAAAGGTAAATCAAAAGTGGGATTTTATCAACATTTTGATAGGTGTAAAGGAGACTTTGTTATAGGTATGTTTTAAAACTAGTGAGGTTCTATCCAAGGGTGTTTGATCTAAGGTAGTTTGATCAAACATTTTTCAATTGGAATGCTTTAAATGAAATTTTTTTAAGGCTTAAATCACTATATTTCTATAAATATGTGATTTTAGCAAAAATCAAAATCTCCCAGAAATTGTAAACTAGCTTTGTGAGATCACCCTTTGCAGGTTGATCTCGGTTCTGGTAAATGTTCCTTATTCTGGTATTTTGGAAGGAAGCTGATAGCCTCGACATATACAAAGTGTTCATGCTGGAGTATGAAGTAAAAGTGTTGCTATTAATAATGTCAAAGCCTTGACTTAGTCTAGAATATTCTTGATGACAGTTGGTAGATGCCATGTACCACATTTTAATTTGTTATTTTTTATTCTCTGGATAGACTTTTAAGTTGAAATTTTGGGGCCTTGTTCCTATAAAATTCCATTTCCTACTTTATTTTATTTTTAAGTCTAGAATTTTTGGAGGTCGGAGGAGCATAAACTTTTAAGTTTTGTTATTTTTTCCTATTTTTTGAATCAATCTAGTGTAAAAACTTTGTATATGCATGTAGACATTGATTAATATTAGAGTTTATTCGATAGCTACCTATCTCAGTATCTTTTGTAGCTAGTTTTGTTAGTTCAGCTGAACAAGACTGTATGATGTGTTGTTTAAGGGTGAATACAAAACCTACTTGGTGTCTAGAAATGAAAACTTTCTCTTTAAAGGTTGCACCATTTTATATGTAGTTGTGAAGCAATCTGGTGAAGTATAAAGTGGCTTGTTGTGTTTTAATTGATTCTTTGGGGCATCGATGGAGAATAACTAGGAGAAACTTTTAATTTTTAGTATATTTTTATGCTTTATTTTAGAATAGATTTTTAAATTCTTGAAAATGTTCCAAAATATGAATTAATGGAAGAAATTTTATTGAAAATATTTTGTTTTCCATAAAATTGTTGAATTCTTAATGCTAAATCTACTTAACTGATAGCAAAGAATTTGTGATGTTCATGAAATATTATTGAAAATATCTTGATTTCATGATGTTATTTTATGAATGAAGTGGAAATTTTGTGTGTAATGCTTATAATTTCTAGCAAAACTAGAAATAATTGTAGTCCCTTTGAGAATAACAACAATATCACATCAGTACTCAAGAGTGACCCTAGTGGAACCATGACTTGGTTATTGGGGACTTTGGATTGAATGAAAACTAATCTTTTCCTTCTTTATGCAGAATCCTCTTTTAGGTTGTTTTTCTTCAATATCTTTCAGGAAGGATAGGCTTTAGAGTGTTACTGGTTGATTCATTCCCTTGGGTGAGTACTTTTTCCCCAAGGTAGGCCATTTAAGATAAACAAAAGTGAGCAAACATATTCATAGTTCGATCAACCTTCATTTATAAACAAAGCGAGAACACACGCAACATGTTCCACTCACACTTGCAAGATGTTTTGTTTAATTTTAGTCCCAAAATGAAGTGTGGAGGATATCACTTTATCCCAACCTAAGACCACCAAAAAGACTTTTGATTCTCAAGATCGTCATGAGGTGTGAGAGAAGCGCATACATATTTTCAATGGTGTTAGTTTGAGTAAGCAATCACAAAAAAAAGTAGCACTTGTTCATTTTAAGACTCGCCAAACAATAATGACTTATTTTTAAGCACCAAAGCAAATGTGAAAATTTTCCTTGTTCAATTGTTAAATCTGAAAACCAACTCTAGTAACTTTGTGTCCTAAAGTTCATTTTAAGCCCTTTTGTAACAAGAAATTGAAGTGTTCTTTTTTTTAGAGCCCAAAAGGAATCTAGTAGGTCTTAAGCATGAAACATAACAAAATCATTTAAGAGAAATTATGAATTCTCTAAGAGTGTTAAAAAAACACTAAAGTGTCCAAAAACACTTGATAAATTATGAGAAACAAGTGTCATCATGCCTCTTTTCTCCTTCACCTCTGATCAATCCAACCTATAAGAAAACTAGTTAGATCTGCAAAACAAAGGTCAGAAAAGCATGTAATAACCCAAATGATAAAAATTGAAAAAGGAACATGTCATAAAAAAACCAAATTTTAATTTATTTATTTTTCCTCAGCGTTGGAGTCTACATAGGCAGTGCAGTTTAAAATCTCCAGCGGTGCTATATAGCGTTGCTTACCAGTCAACATCACTCTGCATTAGGGACATAGAGCATGAAGGTATTGCTATTTTGGCCAACGTAAGAGTTTTCAATTTAGGAAGATTCCAACATGTGAAAAAGACTCAGCGACACCAACTGAGATTTTACATTTTGGGTGGGAAATAGAGAGTGTCAAAGTTTGAAATTTGTAGTGATGCTATATAGAGACATTGAATTCACAATGGTTCTATATCACGACACTAGTCTTCTAGCGGTGGAATTCCCTGTAGAGACACAAAAACAACAAAAAAGCACAGAATTTGGTGAAAAAATGTGATTAGAACTTCTAGTTTTCCCTCCTTCTAGTGCCAAATGTATGAACCAAGATCCTAGTACCTACAAAACACAAACAACACACACATTAGAAGATTGAAATGCAAGTTAAGATCTAAGCTCCCCATAAAATTAATTGAACTATGCTCAAAATAGCAACAAAACAAGAACACAATGAAAGAAGATAAAAACAAACTAAGTCCTATTAAGAACATGCAAACTCTTGATCTTATGGGGGAGTTGGTGCCAATTTGATGTGAAAATTGGCCCATTCCCAATTCCTATGCAAGCTTTGATGATTTTATGAGGATGTGATCCACTTTGTTGATGATTGAAGTGTGCTCCAAGATAAAATACTCCATAACCTAGCTAAAACTTTAATGAAATGGATGAGATTTGCTATGCTTGAGTGTGGATTTGAGTATAGTAACTTTGCTCAAATTGTGGATGATAAAATGAGGAATGAGACCTCTTATTTATAGAATGACAAGTTGGAGAAATGCCCAAAACGAAGCAATGTGGGACTAACATTTAACCAATGGCAAGGTGCCACTTTCCAAGATGTGAATAGATGGAGGATGTTCACATTTTGATGAATGTGCCCGTATGCAATTAGGTGATATTTGAAATTAGTGAAATGACATGTAAGAGGGGAAATTAATGTCTTAAATGACACTTGGCTCAAGGAAAAGTGACTTATTAGTTGAATTTAATGTCTTATTGGAAGGACAATGTCCACTTGGATTTGAATTCAAATTTGAGAGAATATTCCTCCATTATGCCATGTTGAGAGAAAATAGGGATTTAATAAATGAATTAAATCTATTTTCATGTGCAAGTGGAAAAAGTTAGAGGATGGGACATGAATTAGGATTAAATTATTCAAAGGTTAATTAATTTAATGAGAGATTAGATGATGTGACAAATTTGACTTAAATTTATGTGTTTATTTAAATCAAAGATGAGAAGAATGTGATTTTAAACTTAGTTAAATAAATATTTTGTTTTATTTAACTAAAGAAGATGGTTGGTTAGCTTAAATTAAACAAGGTTTAATTTAGTTAAATTAATAGATGGAACTTAGAGATTTAATCAAATAAAGGGAATTATTTAATTAAATATGGACACAAAGTTAATTAGATCAAGTATATTGATTTAATTAACAAGAGAGAGACTCAATTAGATAAAATGATTTATTTAATTAAGAGATGAAAATTGATGAATTTAATCAAATAAAGGTATTCAATTAAATGGTTAGACTGAGAGACGATTTAGGATGAAATGGTGTTAATAATCGGGATCAAGCAAGTCAATATATTTTCCATCACTACATTTTTCCCCTCTTTGAAGCAAAGTACTTGCTACATTGGTTCAAAGAATAAACTATCTTGATCAAAAGCCAAAATTTTCAGATTTCAAAACTTGCCCCAATGCTGCCTCAGTGGGAGAAATATGTTGATATACTGCCCCCTAGAGAGATCAGATGAAAAGCTTGATTTTTGAGTGATCTTGTGAAAAAAAGAGGACAAGGTGCTTGGTGGGTCCATAAAGGCTCCAAGAGGTCAAAAGATGAGATAAAATGCAAAAAAAATGAAAAATGGCCCACTGATGGACAAAAACGGGATGAGTGGACCTAGACCTCTCCTGGATGGCCAAACAAGGTCAAAAAACCCTAATTTTCATGCTTAAATAGGCTTTGAGGGTCCACTTCCAGTTCATTTTCACATTCAACCTTAGGAGATTATGAGATTTTGAGCTCTGACATCTTGGTGAGATGGCGCAATGACAACTCCCTATGCACATTTCTGACTAAGTCCAAACATAGCAGAGGCTTCTCGATACTAGACCACTAGTGAGTCCTGAGCTTATTGTTCATTTTTTGTGATCATTTAATGCTTTCGAAACTAGATATCTAAGTGTGGTGCCATATTGCACCACTAAAAATTTCAAACTCCACTACTCGATGTTTAAACTACACCACCATTGCAAGGTGCATCACCATGGTGCTATATGGAGTTTAGGTTTAAACTCCAAACTCTAACACTTTAGTAAAGTGCACCACCATGGTGAACTTTAAAGTTAGGGTTTCTACATAAGTTGCGACGCTTTGGAAAAGTGCATTGTTGTAGTGCAGTTTGAGGATTTGGAGGTTCCAACATCATAGTTTGCAAATTTCAAAATGCACCACCTTCATAGTAGCGACACTAGGGTGATTTCGTGAACACTAAAAAAAGTTCAGACAAAAAAATATTTTGATGAGTTTTAACATGGTGACCTTTCCTGATGTAGGAGGAGGCGAGAGATATATTCGTGTGAGCACAAATCTTGAGGGATTTTTAGATATTTGCACGATCTGACTGAGAGGGAGTAGGAGTGCCTAAGAGAGATGGGGCTTTGCTTTATCACCTACACACTGCCTGTGCGGACACACCTAGGCATGATGATGGAACTTTTTGAGAGGTGGCATAATGAGACCTCTTCATTTCACTTTTTGACTGATGAGGCCATAGTTACGCTAGAGGACATGTGGTGGATCTTAAGATTACCCATCCATGGTCAATGGTTTATTTATGATATGGATGTTGGGAGGGATGTTTGCTATGTCATCCTAGAGACTAATCAGATTCTATTTTGTGAGGGGAAAATCGAGCTAGAGTGCTACAGGCCCCTAGCCTCACCCTATCTCTTGGTGATTGTTGCTATCATATCAGGTCTTGTCACCCCAGATCGGTGAGGCCGATATTTCAGTCCTAGTTGGGGGCTTGCTTGGGAGTGGATAGTTCGATGGTGACTGACACTTTTTTAATGGGCCCTAGTTTTGCTAGCCTCTCTTTATAGATATCTTCACGAGTTCGCCTACTTGGATGGCAAAGCACCTAGGGTGGGAGTCACACTCCTACATATATGGGCATGTGAGCACATCCTCATGCTTCATCCATGAGTCGTTCCTATACCAATGGAGCCAAATTATCTAGTGGTTTGGTGTTATGGAGGAGGACTTTCTTTTACCAATATAGGAGAGCATGAGGTTCCTCATTGGAGTATTTTCCTCGATGACATGCGAGTGTTTCGATGGAGGCCATACCTTGGGTAGCCAAGTTGGTTTGATTATGCACAATAGTTTTTCTTTGCTTGCCAAGACCACTTGATGTAGGGGTGAGAGCATACTATGATTGAGATGTACTTTCCAAGTAGGGTCCAATGACAGTTTGTCGACCCACAGGATCGGTCCAATGATTAGTATGTGGCTATCTTTGTGAGGATAGTGAGTCATTCTCTTTGGGGTGATACATACCTAGCCACGAGGTAGTGGAGAATTTCAAATAGCTAGTGGCCTAGTCCTGGCCATATGACCAGGGAGAGGTAGATCTGGGAGTTATACAAGCCTACAAAGATTGGTTTAGGCCACCGTTGAGGCTCGTAGTTCTAGGTACACCCTCTGCTCAATGGAGAGCTAGAGGCAGGGAGTAGGACGATGTCGAGAAGGACAAGATCAGAATCAAGGAGGGGGTGGGCCACCACCAGTTAACCAATTACATGATCAAGTAGTTTAGGATTAGCCAGTCCAGCATAAGCATCTCCCAGATCCACAGGTGGGAGAGCAGAGACAAGAGTAGGATCCAAGACACCATGATAGGATCTTGACACCTCCTAGGGATGGGGAGCAAGATCAGCCTCACGCGCAACCACCTCCACACCTAGATCCTATAGATGGATAGATTTTGCAGTTGCAGGCCTAGGCATAGGCACTAACAATGAAGAGAGATCAGACTCATGCTAAGAAGGATTGGGCCATTTTGCAAAGGCAAGCCACAAAGTTACAAGCGGCATCAGAGATGGGTCATCATTAATAGCTAGAGAGCATGGCCGCCTCCTCCTCCCAAAATACAGTATCACTCTGAGCTTATAGAGAGCTCATGCAGGAGGTAGATTACTACAGGTTGTACCACTACCAAGCTATGTCGAGGGAAGCGTGATTTCCAGACTTCTCCCAGAGGATAGGCCACAGACCAGCAGAGTAGCACAGGGAGAGAGTAGGTGACGAGGGTAGCAGCCAGCAAGGCTAGGCCTTCATTTTTAATTAAAGACAAGATTCTTTTTGTGCCCTTTGGGCTCATTTTTGATAGCCCCATGGGCCGATTATACTTATTGACATACACTCAAGTACATTGATCCAACTTTTGTATCATGACAATATATTTGATGATATATGAGATGATGATTTTGATGTGATATGTTATGTCCTTTTTTATGCATTATGGATGATCTTTATTATTTTATATTCTATGCAATGATGTTCTATCCTATGTGATGCAATGTGATGTATGATGCTATGTTATTATGATGTGATGCAATGATTATACAGATGTTGATGAATGGATACATTTCTATTTTCAGTGTCTTTTTATGCACTCTTTATGATGATTATGTATGGATGATGCAAATGTTATTTTATGCAAATGTTGTATAGCATAATGGATGATTATATATGTTATGTGATCTTTTATGCAATGTTATGATAAAATGAGTGCAAATGACATGGTGGATGTAAATGATGTTCATGATATGGAATTATTGTGTTATGGTTATGATGGATGTAGATAAGGTTTATGGTATGGGATGGTCATTTTTATTTTTATGTGAAATGAATGTAATGTAATGATTTGTGAGGTTTTTTTAGAGTAATAATGAAAATGCAATGTTATGTTGTGTTTTAAATAGTTCCTATATGATATGCAATATGCAATATGTAATGTGTAATGTACTGATGGTTTGTGAATGCAGGGTGAATGCAATGATGATAATGATATGATTAACTGTCATTGTACCATGTTAGCACGAAAAGAACGAGATAGAAGAAACTAGAGATTCCAGCAACACATGAGACAATGATGATGGTGATGATGATTTGTTTGCTGAGGAGTTGGGATTTCAAAGGGATAATTACCTTATGTTTGATTACATGCATAAGTGTGATGCATCAAGGTATGGAAAACTGGGATGATGTTGTACTTAGTGTGATGGACTTTGACTCAACAATCAGATAGGAGTATCCCTATTCATGCCTAGCGTACGAAACCTTATTCAAAGTGGAATTTGGATATTTCAAGCATCTCGAGTGAAAACATAGGAAAGAAAGCCTTCCTATGTGGTAAAAAATATACAAGTAAAACATCCTCCGTACACCTTAACAAAGTATGCATGACCAAATTATATTACAAGAATATCCAACAATCATAGGAGATAAAAGATAATGGTTGTTGCCCCATTCCTATCCCTCTAAATATTTTTATTAGACATCATCAAGAGGTGCTTTGAATGAGTGCAATAAGATAAATCAAAATATAAAGATAAAGTAAACAAAAAAGCTAATGTTCTTCATACCGCTAGCCAAGACTAAACTATGTTGATGCTTGATATTGATGTATATTGTAGGAAGGATAGATCCTAGGACATGACGATATCAGATGATTTGATATGGGACCAATTGAATGATAGGATATTGATATGAAGTGTTGACCAACTTCTTTACGTACTGACCTAGACTTGAGACTTCGACGTTTGAGTTTTCACTTTTTAAACTGTAAGACTTGTTTCTAATTTTTTTACCAAAGGTTGAGGATGATGCTTGATTTATTGTGAGTGATGTTTATTGTGGGTGAAAGTGAGATGAGACAGATGGATTTTTTCAAATATTTGGATGTTTATGGAGTTTTCTTAACTATTGAGGCTATTTTTGGTATTTTCAATATTTTACAAATGTTTTGATTTTTTGCATTTTCAAATGTTTTGGGGTTTTCTGAGATTTTGACCAAGAGACTAACCTAAGGACATATCCTAGGGGCCTTGGGGGATGATCAATAGATTAGCCTTGCCTACATTATACACATAGAGACCATGTATTTCGATTGAAAAAAACTCAATTATTGATGAGATATGAACAAATTGATTGCTAGTTTATTATGATGGACTCCTAGAGGACTGACCTAAGTGTCTCAGGGGATGATCATAGATCAACCTTGCCTACGTTCAAGGCTCAGAGACCCATAGTTCAACAAGACAACTGCGTTTTTTAATTTTTTACTATCTTTTTGACCTATTTTGGATTTTGATATGTTTTTGGTTTTTGTGATTTTTTGATGTTTTTTGATTTTTTCATTTTATGATGTTTTCGGATTTTTTGATTTTCTAATTTTTTGGATTTTATTTTCCATGTTTTTGGATTTTTGATTTTCTAATGTTTTGTATTTTTGATTTTCTAATGTTTTTGGATTTTTTCATTTTCTAATTTTTTTATTTTTTTTAATTTTTTTATTTTTTATTTTTTATTTTCTGATGTGTTTGGATTTTCTGATTTTCTAATTTTTGGGATCTTAAGAACATACATGAATCCAATCTGATGAGAACATGCCCCCAACATGATGCAATAGAATACTCTGATAAAGGTAGGACAAACTGACCTTAAGAATGGGCTGAGTAGTACTAGGAGGGGTCATGACATGAACACATGACCAAGCTATGATGTGAACGCAGGTGAATGATGGATGGAGATAGATGGATGATGAAAGCATAATGGATGGATGGTGGAAAATGAGTCATGAAGATCCTAGTGGATGGAAAGTGCTTATTTACACAAGGCGCCTATTTTCCAGGTTTTCGCCATGGTACTTTCCCAAAGCGCCACCAAAGTGGTTTTCACTAGAGGACGATTTTTCTCTCTTTACTATTTTTAATCCTTTTTTTGCTTTTGTTTTTTGGATTTTTTTCTTTGTTAATTTTTTTGTTTTCACCAAGATGCCTATTTTCTAGTTTTTCATCAGGGTAACCATTTTTTATAACTTTTTCTAGTTTTTTGTTTGAATTTTTGGTTTTATACCTTGAAAGATAGGCCTAAAACTTTTTGAGATGGGAGCTATTCATGGGCTCCTGTATAGCTTCCCCTTTGGGTTTTGATAACTGCTATGCCCCTAACTTGTAGCTTGTTGTGATAAAAAATGGTCCCAACTAATTGAGTTCAAATTTTCCATTGTTGTTTGGATTTGGGATGTTCTTCTAATTCTCCTTTAGGACAAGTTCCCCAACTTGGAAGCTCCTGCTCCTAATCTTCTTGTCATAACTCCTTTTAAGCCAATTCTGATAGACTTACAATGGATTTAAAGTGTCTATACACTACTCATCTAGCAGCTCCAACTCATTCAGTGTTGATACTCAATATTTTTCATTTGTGATGAGGTTTTGCAATGATATTCTCAGTGATGGGAGCTCAATCTCAATGGGTAATATGGCCTCTAATCCGTAGACCAGGGAGAAGGGGGTGGCACCTGTTGGTGTGCGAATGTTGGTTCAATAGGCCCAGAGGGAGGGATTTAGCTATAGATGCCAGTCATGACCTAAGTCATTGATTTTCTTTTCGAGGATTTTTAGAATGGTTCCATTGGTAGTTTTTTCTTGGCAATTTCCTTGGGGATAGTATGGAGTGGAAAGGTGATGTTGGATTTTGAATTTGTCTCATAGGTCATGAACCTCTTGATTCTTGAAAGGTGTCCCATTATCTAATATAATAGCTTGGGGAACATTGTATCAAAATATTAAGCAGTTTAGGATGAACTTTGACACTTGCTTTCTAGTGATGTATGTCATGGGGATGTATTCCACCCACTTTGTAAAGTACTTAGTGGTGGGTATGACGAACTTGTGACCATTGGATGAGTTGGGAGTTATCTTTCCGATGAGATTGATCCCCCACTGCGAAAAGGGCCATGGTGTGACAATAGGATGAAGCTCTTGAGTTGGAGCATGGATAAGGTCCCCAGGTTGGTGACACTATAGGCACCTTTTGATGTAGTCATGTGATTCTCTTTCCATTATAGGCCAATAATACCCCATCCTCATAAATTTTTTTGCCAAGGTCATTTCACTCGAGTGTGAACCACAAATACTGTTATGCACCTCAGTTAAGGTGGTCAATGCCTCCTCAACATTTAGGAAACATAATAAGGTTTCTTCTATGCTCCTATGGTAAAGGTTATTTCCTAGGATGACAAACCAAGATGCTTTCTTAACAAAGGTTCTTTTTAGGCTTGAGGGTATGTCAGTAGGTAGGACCGCTATTCATAATTAGGTATAGATTTCATGGTACCAGGGATCACCTGGACCAATGATTTCACACACAAATTCTAACTTTGGTACCTTGAATGCGGGCATGAGAAGCTGCTCTACCAAGAATTCATGTTTGGGGACGATGTGAGTGATGTCCAATAAGGATCGAATCATTGCCATGGCATTTGCTACTATGTTGTTGGCTCTAGAAATTTGCTCAAATATGATATCAATGAATAATTATTTGAGGCTCTTTATGAACTTTTTGTATGGAGTTAGTTTATCATCCTTTGAATTTGTACTAATCATTTACTTTATTTATTATCAGTTGGGAGTCTCCATATACTTTGAGGGTCATGATGTGCCATTGCACTGCTATTTCGAGACCTATTGTTAAAGCCTCATACTCTGGAATGTTATTAGAGTAGGGGAATGCAAATTTGTAAGATCTAGGAATACAATCCCCCTGTGAGGTGATGAAGAAGACATCGGCTCCTAATCCATGTTGTGTACATGAGCCGTCAAAGTAGAGTTTCCAATGGTTGGCTATGCTAATATTGAAGATGGATTCATATGGAAACTCTTATATGAGTGGGTTCTCTAAATAGATTGGTGCTTCTGCAAGCTAAACTATGATAACTTTTCCTTTGATTGCTTTCCACTCCATATATTCAATGTCATACTTTGATAGTATCATGACCCATTTAGCAATCCTTCCTGTGAACATTACCTTTGATAGTAGGTACTTTAGGGGGTCAATTTTGATGATGAGTTTGATTTTGTGAGCTATCATGTAATGTTTGAATTTCTATGAAGAAAACACTACTGCTAGACATGCTTTTTCAATGAATGAGTAGCTTAACTCATGCCCGAACATTGTGTTTTTTATGTAATAGATGGCCCTTTCTATCCCATTTTCATCATATTGGGCTAGGAGAGCTCCAAGGGTTGTTGTTGCTGACACATAGAGGATTAATGACTTTCTTGGGATCGGTGACTTGAGGACCGAATGTGTGAGAAAATATTCTTTGATTTTAATGAAGGTTTCCTCACACTTTTCATTCCATTTGTACACTACCCCCTTGTGGAGTAGGTGAGAATAAAGGATTTCACTTGTCTTCTAGTTGTGCAATGAATCTACAAATAGATTGAAGCCTGCCTTAGAGGCCTCTCAATTGTTTTAATGTTTTGGGTGCCTCCATCTCTAGGATTGCTTTCACTTTTTCTAGATCCATTTTAGTACCCCTCATTGACACTATGTATCCTAGTATCTTAGCTGACTCTACACCAAAGACACACTTATTTGGGTTGAGTCTAACGTTATATTCCTCTAGCCTATCAAAAATAGCACTCAAGGTTTCTATGTGATCTCTCCTCTTCCTATATTTTTCTAGTATGTCATCAACATAATCTTCAACAGTTTTATGGATCATGTCATGGCCCTTTGGTAGGTGGCCCCAGTATTCTTTAGACCGAATGCCATCATATTCTAGCAGTAGGTGCCCCATGGACAAGTGAAGGTCATTTTGTGTTGGTATTCTTTGGAAATCATTATTTGGCTATACCTAGAGAAACCGTCCATCAAAGATAGAATTTCATGTCCCATTGTCATGTCTACTATCATGTCAATGTTAGGTAATGGGAAATAATCTTTCAAACATGCTTTGTTTAGGTCTCTGAAATCTGTCCAGATTCAGATGCCCCCATCTAGTTTTGAAATAGGAACTAGATTTTCTACCCACTTAGAGTAGTTGATTGGTCTTATGAATCATGCGTCAAGTAGTTTTTTCAATTCTATTTTAACTAGCAGGGCGATCTGAGGATGCATTTTTCTCAATTTTTGTCAGACAGTCTTTGCTTTAGGGTAGATTGCTAAGGGATGGACCACAATCTCTAGATTGACCCCAGGCATGTTGGAATAGCTCCATGCAAAATTAACCCATCTCTCTCTCAAGAAGGCTGCTAGGAGATCTTGTTCCTCTAATAGTAATGATTCTGCATAAAATGTGATGTGTGGTGTCTCCTCTACTCCTAAGTTAACTAGATTGCATTTTTCAGCTAGCACTGTTGTTTTTTCCTGATGTAAAGCTCTAGGAGGAATATTGAATCCCCCATCCTTGGGCAGCTCAGATAGGTTTTCACCATCCGATGTGTCCTTTCTTTTTACTATTTTCAGGTCGGAGAGTACCATAGTGTGGTTTTCACTCAAGGGCCTAGAGATTATTCTCAAATTTTCACTTTTGTGACTGAGGGATTCAATCATTTCCCCATAATATGCATGTGTATCTAGCTCGATGATGAATTCTACTTTGTGATCCCCATGAGGAATATTATCCCACAGTCCCATGAATTATGAGAGTGCCTCATCACTTTTGAATGTTTCAAGAATTGGTGGTCCTCATTTGTCATAATTGATGAGTTGGGGGTAAACTAGGCAGATTTCATGATTTTGATGGTCAGTGGAATCAAATGGCATAGTACTAATCATGAGAAGGGTGATGTCCTCGAAGAACATGGGTAGGTTAGTTATGGGATCTTCATCACTACTACTACAAACATCAATTATGTCAAATGTGAAGTTGTCTATGACTCGACCTATAGATAAAGGTAAGGAAAGTTCAATTGCCATTTGCTAAGGATTTTTTACTTTCCTAATTGGGGGATATCAGCCATATATGGTTATACTTGGAGGGGTACATCCAAGGCCAATATTTCTCATTCATGTCTTTAGAATGATGGGTATTAGAGGCCCATTCTCATTTTCCCAGTTTCTAGTTTTTGTCATAGCCCATTGTGAGCATCATTTGCAAACCTTTGCTATTGTCATCCATTGGTAGATCGGCTACTGGTCTATTGTCTTGGTATAGGAGGTGGGATGGTTCCTCATCTTTTACTTCTTGGCTGAGATCTCCCAAAATTCTGAAGTTGGAATATCCTTCAATGGGTGTTTGAGATGTGAAGGCTTCATTTGATTGCGAATGTCCTCATGATCTAGGAGATTGTGATAATTCTCCTACTAATTTTTTTTTTTGGAATCTTATAGTTTTCACAACCATTATCCTAGATGATGACTTTGATATCAAAGATGGTGAGGATGGTGGGAGTGGCAGGTGTCGCTATTGCAGAAGTGGAAGTGAGAGTGGCTGGATCAATGTATGGTGTTGATGGGCCTTCATCATTTTTAGAATCTTGAGGTATTTTATAGTATTTTGCCTCTAGGTTTTTCTAGTAGGAGAATGGTTCAGGATCTCGATGGATGGTGACCTCTTGGACTTCATATGTGAATTTGACACATTGATGTAAGATTGATGATACTGCTTGCATTGCATAGATCCATGAACGTCCCAAGAGAATGTTATAAGTCAAGTCAAGGTCTAGGACCTAACAGGTGGTTTCCATGATAGTTGGCCCTACTTGAATACAGAGTTGAATTGTGCCTTGGGACACTCTTTCTTGATCATCATATGCCTTGATTGTAATACCTTTTCCTTTTTCAATGGAATCCTCTAAGATTTTTAGATACATAATGAGCTTGAGGGAACAAATGTTCAAAACTACACCTCCATCCACCAAGACTTTCTTGACTTTGTTTTTATGCACTAGGAATTCTAGATGAAGTGCATGGTTGTGAGATGGTTGAGAGGAAAAATCTTCATCGGAGAATGTAAGGAGGTTCATGGTAATGATTTTTTTGACCATAGCTTTGAATTGTTCCACATCAAGATCTATAGGGACGGTGGATGAATCTAATGCTTCCTGGAGGGTTTTCTTGTGGGTGAATTAGATTTTTAGTAACTCCATGATGGAGATTTGTGTTGGGGTTCTTTTCAACTGATCAAGGACATTGTAGCCACTTGGAGCAGATCTTGGGTTAGGTGTGGGTACTCAATTTGATTGAGATGATCCTATAATTGTAATTTTTTTGCCTCTTGTGGTGACTCCACAATCGGCATGGGGTCCTTTGATGGTGAGGGTAGCGCAGTAGTCATCCAAGGATGCAATGACATGATCGTACACATGATTCAAGATTTTGAAGGTGCCTTTCCCCTTATTAGTCTTATTGTTCCATTTATTGTTATGGTTAGGCATCAGATTCATATATATTTTGAGGTTCTAACTTCCTACTGGTTGCTCCACATTTATGTTTTTTTATCAATGAGTTATTGGATTTGGTTTTTCAACCTCATGCAACTATTAGTGGTGTGCCCTTTGATTTTGTGGAATTCATAGAGCTGATTTTCATTGTACTAGGGTGGTTTCATATCTGGTTGCTATTAATTCTCATAGGTGTCATCCTTGATGAGGTTTTCATTTATTAATTTCTTCATGATGTCCTTGAGTGGTTCCCCAAGGGTAGTGTACTTCTGTTTGGGGGAGTTCTTGCTTCACTAAGGTGGTCCCCTTTGATCATTGATGTTGTTGATCACTTGATTATTTGGTTGTTCTGTTGTTGTGTTAGCCTGATGATTATTTTGATGGTGGTTTTGGGGTTGTTTTTGTGGTACAGGTGTGTTTTTCCAAGGGGAACTGATGACAACTTTGGCTTCGACAACACCATTGTTGGTAAAATTTCTATTCTTTTCCCATGTGCAAGGTTTTTCAATATAACTAGTGGATGGGAAATTTCTCTATTGGTCAAGATATGCAGGTGATCATCCACATTGTGTCATAAGCGCTCATTCGATGTTGAGCACCTTGGAGATCAACTGGTAATACGTGGTGATTCCTTGGACTTTGAGATGGAATGCCAAGGCTCTGTCGAGGTTGGATATGATAGTGCACACTAGTTGTTCCTCAAGCATGAACCATTTGCTTCGATTGGCCTTGGATCACCATTGTTGTAAGAACGTAGCTAATGATTCATTATTTACTTGTTTTAGAGCTAATAGTTCCTCTAGACTAACATCCATATTGATATTGAATGTGTAGCTTTTTATGAATACATCAAAAATTTCTTGGAACTTTTTAATGCCAGGAGGAAGGTGAGAGAACCATTCCATGGCACGGTCAGCCAAATTTCTAGGAAATAGCCACAATAGATAAGTATTGTCATATGTGACTTCCTTGCAATGAACCTAGAATTCCCTGATGTGATCTTCAATATTTCCCGCCCCATGGTATTTGTCAAATTTGGGGATCTCAAATCCCTTCAGGAATGGTTTCATCACAAGGCTCCTGTCGAACAGATAAGGACACAAGTTGCTAGGTGTTTTTGTGGTTCATCGTGATTGAAGGTCGACCACTTGTTGTGAGAGAAATTTGATTTGTGCTACTACATCATTTTACAGATCAAGGGGTGGGATGAAAGTGTTTTGAGCTGGTTCAATTTTTGGTGTGATGGGTGGATTGTTTGGTATGTTGATGGATGGTGTTTGCATGTTCTGCTAAGCCAGGAATGCTTGCAATTTATGTTGTACCAACAATGCTTGTTGTTGTTGTGCTATTAGTGCCTAGGTATTGTTGAGCTTGATGTTGCTATTGTTGTACCAACAATGCTTGTTTTTCTGCTGCTAATCAAGCTACTTCTTATTGTTCTTGATATTTTTTTAGTGCTTACTGATATCCTTGTTGCTGGGCTACTTTTTTTTGTGCAAGGTATTGTGTTTGTGCCTGTAATTTACCTTATGCTTGTGCTTGAGCTTTTTGGGCTTGGTACTAGGCTTGTGCCTAAGCTTGAGCTTGCACTTGGGATTGAGCTAGAGCTTGAGCTTGCACAACTTGTACAATTTGTGCAAACTATGCTGCTTGAGCGACTTATTTTTGTTGTTGCAATAGGGCTTGGGATTGTGCAACCTATTGTGTTTTTTGTGCTTGTTGTGCTTGTAGCACTTGTTATGTGTCTTAAGTAGCTAAGGCAACTTGGGTGGCTTGCTAAGAAGCTAGTTGTGGAGCTTGTAAGTTTTGGATTTGTTGTAATGCCTTTTGATAAGCATCCCATTGAGAGGCTTGCAACACAATACTATATTGGCTTGATGTGTTTGAGTTTGGTGGTGGTGGTGGTGGAGGCAGATTTGGAATCATGCTTGTTGTGGTGATGAGAGGCACCATCATGTTGATAATTGGGGTTTGAGTGGTAGATGATGTGATTGATATGGTTGCTCCCTGAGAGACCATGTTTTGAGATGTTTGGGGGATGGTTGATGTGATGGTGGTGGTTTGCATTATAGGGATGGCTGCCATCTATTGTTGCGATATCAATGGCAAGGTGGAAGTATTTGTAATGATGCTCTAATTGAAGCTTGGTGGGTTGATCTAATTTTGTTGATTGATGCTTGGTAAAGGGGGAAGTCCTAAACCAAGAGGTGATGTGGATATTGATGGAAATAGTGGAAGTGGTGGAAATGTGTGGGGTGTAATCTTTGGAGGAAATGGTGTAGTTTCAAAAATACCCCCTAGTCTAAACATGTCACCCTCTCCTTGCAAGGTTATCGGGAGAGAGGTTTGGGGTGTTGCAAGGAATGATGACGATGGGTCATTTGGATCGTGAAAGGTGAGAGGGACATATGGATGTGATGGATTTTGAGGTACTAATTGTCCCAAGATGTTTTTTGCATCCAAATCTTGATTGTTTATGAGGGGATGTGTTTGCAATGCATCTACCAACACCTATTCAAACAAGATGATAATTCAACTAAGCATATGAAGAAGGATGCATCTACACATACTTATCTAAACAAGATGATTTGATAATTTGACTAAGCACGTGAAGAAGGATGCATCTACACATACCTAGACAAAAATTTCAAAGATTTTGATTTGCTAAAAGGCTTAGCATGAAGGATGATTTCAATATTTTCAAAAGTTCATGAGGAGATGATTTTGGTTTGATGTTCAAAGATGGATGAAGGTTTGATTTTGATCCTTTTTTTACCTAAAAAGACACTTGCTTACTAGACCTTTGTTTTGAAGAACATGCTTTTCTTTGGACAAGGTGTTCCAATTCTTAAAAAATATTTGGATTTTGACAGTAATAAAATGAGTACAATCCCAGATTATTTCTTGAAGCTTTCCTATAAAAGTTAAAATGTAGTCTTCGTCTAAATTCATATAGCGTTGAGAGACGCTTTTGGTGATATTTTGGACTAAGATCTTTTACCTTTGGTTTCTTGATCTTGATCTTGCATGAAATCATTGGAAACACATGTGTGAGATTCAATTGTTTTTAATATTTGCTTAGTGACTTTGTTTTACCACAAACACTTCTTGATTATCTTTTCAAACTAGATGTCCAATGTCTCAACTTCTTCTCATCCCACAAGGTATATTATGTGGAACTTTGATGAAATCAAGGCAAGGGTTACCTATTATTAACTCTAGTAATAAAATTGAGATATAAATCCAAGTGTTTAGAAACCTATAAGGATAAAATCCTAAGGGCAAGCAATAACACATGAATTTGGTCAATTGTATTTGCTTCCTAAAGGGTTTGAATTTTTTATGACAATGTTAAATGTTTGTTTCAAAATTTTTATGAGCAAGAAAAGTGTTTTGTAACCAAGAAAAAGTACAATCCTATGGATATGAAAGGCTATATTTTTTAAGTCCCCACTTGGACAAGGCCAGCTATGCTTATTTTTAGCAAATGGTTAGATGCTTGACCCCACTGGCTCCTCTGCACGACACTCACTTCTTGGGGCATCCAAGCATCAATACCCATGAAACTCCCATGGAATACTTTCAATTTCTACTAAAAAACATAAAAGTGTGGGGTGGCCTTAGAATGACCATTCTTGCACCAACAAATAGAGAGGGATTTTGGCCTTTCTACAACAAGGATTTTAATTCAAAATTTTTGTTCATAGGAGTTGATCCATCAATGCGAGAGACCATTGTTGCAATTCTCGTTAGAACCAACTGCATGATATTGTCCTTTGTTCCAGTACCCACTTTTATATCTCGACTAGAAATACTCTTGGCTTCAGAGTAATACTGGTTGATTCATTCCCTTGGGTGAGTACTTTTTCCCCAAGGCATGCCCTCTAAGATAAACAAAAGTGAGCAAACATATTCGTAGTTTGATCAACCTTCATTTAGAAACAAAGGGAGAACACACGCAACATGTTCCACTCACACTCACAAGATTTTTTCTTCAATTTCAATCCCAAAATGAGGTGTGGAGGCAATCACTTTGTCCCAACCTAAGACCACCAAAAAGCCTTTTGATTCTCAAGATCATCATGAAGCGTGAGAGAAGTGCATACGTCTTTTCAATGGTGTTAGTTTGAGTAAGAAATCACAAAAAAAAGTAGCACTTGTTCATTTTAAGACCCACAAAGCAATAATGACTTCTTTATAAGCACCAAAGGAAATGTGAAAATTTTCCCTGTTCAATTGTTAAATCTAAAAACCAATTATAGTAAGTTTGTGTCCCAAAGTTCATTTTAATCCCTTTTGTAACAAAAAATTAAAGTGTTATTTTTTTAAGAGCCCAAAAGGAATCTAGTAGGTCCTAAGCATGAAAGATACCAAAATATTTTAAGAGAAATTATGAATTCTCTAAGAGTGTTAAACAAACAATAAAGTGTTCAAAAACACTTGATATTATGAGAAAGTGGTGTCATCATGCCTCTTTCCTGCTTCATCTTTGATCAAGACAACCGATAAGAAAACTAGTTAGATTCGCAAAACAGAGGTCGGAAAAGCATGTAATAACCTAAATGATCAAAATTGAAAAAGGAACATGTCATAACAAAAACTAAATTTCAAAAAAAAAATCCCTCAGTGGTGGAGTCTACATAGGTGGTGCAGTTTAAAATATCCAACAGTGCTATATAACACCACTTACTAGTCAGTGTCACTCTATAGTAGGGACAAAGAGCATGAAGGGGCTATTTTTTCCAGTGACAAAGTTTACAATTTAGAAAGATTCCAGCGTGTGAAAAAGACTCAGTGGTGTTGTTTGAGATTTTGAATTTTCGGCGAGAAATAAAGAGTGTCAAAGTTTGGAATTTGTAGCGATGCTATATAGTGATGTTGAATTCCTAACAGTTCTATATCACGATGTTGGTCTACTAGTGGTCGAATTCCTTGTAGAGACATAAAAACAATAATAAAAAAATGAAATTTGGTGAAAAAATGTGATTAGAACTTCTTGTTTTCCCTCCTTCTAGCACCAAATGTATGAAGCAAGATACTAGTACATGCAAAACACAAAGAACACACACATTAGAAGATTGAAATGCAAGTTAAGATCTAAGTTCCCCATAAAATCCATTCAACTATGTTCAAAATAGGAACAAAATAAGAACACAATGAAAGAAGATAAAAACAAATGAAGTCCTCTTAAGAACATGTAAACTCTTAATATTATGGGGGAGTTGGTGCCAATTTGATGTGGAAATTGGCCCTTTCCCAACTCCTATGCAATGTTTGATGATTTGATGAGGATGTGATCCACTTTGTTGAATATTGAAGTGTGCTCCAAGATAAAAATCTGCATAACCTAGCTAAAACTTTAATGAAATGGATGAGAATTGCAATGCTTGAGTGTGGATTTGAGTATAGTAACTTTGCTCAAATTGTGGATGATGAAATGAGGAATGATACATCTTCTTTATAGAATGAAAACTTGGAGAAATGCCCAAATGAAGCAATGTGGGACTAACATTCAACAAATGGCAAGGTGCCACTTGTCAAGATGTGAATGGATGGAGGATGTGCACATTTTGATGAATGTGCCCATAAATGCAATTAGGTGATATTTGAAATTAGTGAAATGACATGTAAGAGGGAAAAGGAATGTTTTAAATGTCACTTGGCTCAAGGAAAAATGACTTATTAGGTGAAGTTAATTTCTTGTTGGAAGGACAAAGTCCACTTAGATTTCAATTCAATTTTTAGAGAATATTCCTCCATTATGCCCTGTTGAGAGAAAATAGGGATTTAATAAATGAATTAAATCTATTTTCATGTGCAAGTGGCAAAAGCTAGAGGATGGGACATGAATTAGGATTAAATTAATCAAAGGTTAATCAATTGAATGAGAGATTAGATGATGTGACAAATTTTACTTAGATTTATGTGTTTATTTAAATCAAAGATGAGAAGAATGTGATTTTAGACTTAGTTAAATAAATATTTTGTTTTATTTAACTAAAGAATATGGTTGGTTAGCTAAAATTAAACAAGGTTTAATTTATTTTATTTAATATATGGACCTAAGATATTTAGTCAAATAAAGGGAATTATTTAATTAAATATAGACACATGGTTAATTAGATCAGATATATTGATATAATTAACAAGAGAGAAAGACTCAATTAGATAAAATGATTTATTTAATTAAGAGAGGAAAATTGATGAATTTAATCAAATAAAGGTATTCAATTAAATGGTTACACTGAAAGATGATTTAGGATGAAATGGTGTTAATAATCAGGATCAAGCATGTGAGTATATTTTCGATGTCTATAATAGGAAAGTCAATGATTTATTCTCCATGAAATCAGTTAGAACAATTGAAGGTGATAAAGCCAAAATATTATCCCTGGAAGCACAAAGTGACATTCAGCCAATGGGAGGCTAGTACATAGAGTTCCCTACTTATGCCTACATTAGAGTGGAGGGATTTGATGGACATTCATTCATGCTACCCAGGTACCCTACAGATAAAATTATTTTATTGGAATTGGTGAGATAGTTGAAACCCTCCCAAGCACTTTATAGACATGCTCATAAGAAGGCCTCTTTTAAATTTCCCATTTTGATAGGAAACTATAAGTGTAGTGCCATTAAGGTGACTAACTTGTGTGAAAAAGAATCGAGAACATACCATTTTGAAGAGTTCTCACTCTAGAGAATATATTATGATATTGAAGGAAATATTGCTAGTAATATAGTTATTTTTCATGCACACGTTCCACATTTATTAGATTATTGGCTTAACTATGAAGATGAGCACATGGTAAGAAGAAGAAAATATGAAATATTTTCTTTAAAATCTATCCAGATTCTCAAGCTTCATGATGTTCTAGATCAATTGGAAGAGGATGATGGTTAGGTGTTGAATAAGTTCTATAATGAAGATAGGGTATATGATAAACCCATTCTAGACCCAGGCTTTGATGATGAAGATATGACATCAATTGATGAGTTCACTAGAATAGTCTTAGTGTATACTCAACACTAGATTGATGGTTTTTGTAAAGAATTGAGAGAAAGAGGAATTGATCCTACATTCTCAGAAGATATAAGGAGGAAGCAAAGGGATGAGACATCATTTGAGAGTGGAAGGCCTACTAAGAAGAGAAGGAAAACTAGTAAGGTGGCTCCAAGCATAAGAATTGAAGAAAGAACCCCTAAAATTACAATACAAGAAGTTCCCATGAAACCATCTTATAAATAAAAAGATGCAGAGACAGGTAGAGATAAATAAAAAGTAAGACCTAAAGGTGCACCTTCTTGTATAGCAAAACCAAGAACTAGAGTGATTATTGATGAAGAAAAAGGAGCAATAGAAAATGTTGGTGCACAAACTAGGTCTTCCTTTCCAAGGGTTGCAACATTGTTTACCTCTCCCCCTTCTATTAACATGGCTAGTATGAAACAAGCATTAGGAGGGCCTCCTATTTTTTTAGAGGAAATTTATAAAGAAGATGAAGCTAGAATTAAAGAACAGGTGGACAAATGGGGTGCTATGTGGGAGAAAGTGAGAAAATAAATCTAAAGACATACCTACGGTACATCCAGTGATAAGAAACTTAGGATATAGGTTCTAGCACCATAAATATTGAAGAAGAAAAGTTTATAGAAGGAACACTCACCTCGGAAGTGGGAAACCCTAATGTAGCTGAGATGGAAATAGGTGAGACTGCAGAGCAAGATCCTATTGATGAAATAATTATTGATGATACTCTTGATTCCTAGCCTTTGCTTGGGAATGTTCTAAATATTAATGAACAGTTGCACGTCTTTGAAGAATCAGAGAAAGGCCATGCTGAAATGGAAATTAAAGTCGAAGAAGAGGAAGGTGCATAGTTTTTAGGCAATGGAATTGAAAATGAAGAAAAATTTGATGTAGCAATGAGTATAGAAGGTAATGTTCAGAGAGATGAAGTTGAGAATCTAGATAGACAAGAAAATATAAGTCTTCAAATAGAGGAATAGTGTCAAACCCTACTAATCCTGAATCTATGGTAGAAATCTAGAATAAATCCTTTTCATCTCCAAATTTTAAGGATTTTGAGATTGGTGGTCCCACAAAGTGTGTGTTGTGGAGGGGAGCTAGTGTCACCAAATCTCTAGTTGTTCGCTTTGTCTCAGTGTTTGGAGAAATCCATGTGGGGACTCAACAAGTATTGTCTTTTTTATCCTAGGGCTTGTCCAATATGTGAGTCAATTAAACACATTGCTTGAAATCTCAAAATTTGGAAACAAACATTCAACAAGGCCATCAAATTTCAAACCCTTTGGAAAGAGAAAATAACTTTGAAAATTCCACATATCACTGCTTGTCCCTATGGATTCTATCCTTAGAGGATTCTAAATATTTGGGCGTATATCTCAATTTTCTCTCTCTAAAGTCAATATTAGGGAAACTATTGCCTAGATTCTCTTGATTTTCATATAATGGACCCTGTGGAATGAAAAGAAATTGAGACATAGAAATTCAAGTTTGAAAACTAAGAAAGAAGTGTTGATGTGGTAAAATGAACTTATTTAATCCAGATAAAAAAAAATTAAACCCCACACATAAATGTTTGCTCAAATTATTTCTTGCAAGTAAAAAATTCCAAAACCAAAGTCTATCAATCATCACAAGCATCTTCACCCAATGGATTTCAAGAAACATCAATCAACACTTTACCAAGTCATAGAAATATTTCTCTATAACTTCTACAAACATTCTTCAAAGGACAACCCAAACTTGTATTTATTCTATTATTGTCAAAATCTAGCTCTCTTCCAACATTTTCAGTATCTCACATTATAGGTTTGAAGCTTCATAAGTATAGCATGTTCTTCAATACCTAAGTCTTGTAAACAAAAGTCTCTTTAGGTTCATATGGGATGAAAATCAACACCTTCACTTGTCATAGCATCAATCAAATCCAATCTCACAAACAACTCTTAGAATCTTGGAAAAATCATTCATGCTAGACTTTTTTGGTAAAATCCTCAAAACAAAAGTCACCTTTTGTTTGGATAAGAGTGTGTGGATGAATCGTTCTTCATACACTTAGTTAAATTATCATCCTTGTGGACAAGTTTATTCCAAGATAACATCCAACATATTGGGGTTTATAAGTCCATTATCCAAATCAAATAAAATAAAATTAAAACCAAATCCAAAAGTCCTAAAAGTCTAGTATTCCTCCAAAGTTCTTAAGAGTTCAAACATTCATATCATTCATCCTTCATTTGTGTCATCACCATCATTTGATCCTTAGACATCCTAGTTTTTCTTTTTTGTACGTAAATTTTAGACCAACCTAAGGAGTTAGAGGCTTAGCTCCCATATTCTTGAAAGTTGATTCTTATTTTATGGTCCAAACTAGATCTCAACACAAGAAAAACATGGAGAAAAACAAAGAAACATCAACTTTGAGTGATTTGAGTCAAACTGAATTAGAATTAAAACCTAGGATATCTATCAACCTTCCACTTAATCCTCCTAAAATACCTAAAAATAATCAAGAGGGAGGTTTCCAAGTGGAGGATGTCACCAATAATTACGAAGGAATGTCCCAAGCTTAGATAATTGAGTTTCTCCAAAATCCTAAAAAACCACAAGATTGTCAACACAATGATGAGACTCAATCCTACACAATACATGTTAGCATTAGCAAAGGAAGGGGCTAAACTCCCCTCTGATTATGATGTGAGAACTATTGTGGAAAAAACTCTTGAGAGTATGCCACCAGTATCATTCACACCATCCTTCCAAAATTTCATCCAACCCATCATACAACCCGCATTAGCTCATGCTCCAAGTCAACCCATGATTACCAAGGGGAATTCATTGCTCCACGCTCTTCAAACACACCCCTTTGTAAATAACCAAGACTTGGACATAAACACCATCTTGGGCCTACCAAATATTGTCCATCAAGACCTAAATCATCCATACATTCCACTCATTTTCCATGACACCAACAATTCATCCACCTTCATCGCATCACCAGCTTATTCTCTTGATACAAAAATATCTCTCCTCATGGTATCACAAGGAAAAATAGGTTAATTTGGGAAAATGGGAACTTTTAATGCATCATCATCACTTTTCCAAGCAAACACACCACTAATATTCCCACCATTTCCCCCTCTAACATCAACATCCACACCAATCCTAGGTTTAGGGAAACCCCTTTTTCCTAACATATCGATCCAAAATCAATCAGGTCAAAACAATCCTCCAATCATGAATCAAGTCAACATACCAAATCCTCTGAGCATGCCACTGATATCACAATGCCAGGTAGCATCAATCCAAGAAACACAATCAATCACTACACCATCTATAACACACCAAAATATGGTCTCCCAAGGACCTAGCATATCAACCGTACCATTTACCACACAACCCCTTATCATCACTCAAACAATACCTCTACAACCACCTCAAAAAAATCTCATCACACCATCCCACACTATTCCAAATATTCCACCACCACCACCAAATCTAAACAATGGAAAACTAATAAATCATCGCACTACAAGTAGCCCAACAAGCCTATCAAAAGGAACTTCAACTATTCAAAATGCAAAAAAATACACAAGCTGCACAGCAAGTTGCACAACAAGCACGTGCATAGAAAGCTACACAATAAGCACAATGAGATTCCCAAGCAAAAGCTTTACAACAACAACAATAGGATACACAAGCCACACAGGCTAGCCAATTTGTGCAAGCTGCTCAACAAGCACAATATCAAGCACTACAAGCTCAATCACAAGCTTTGTTACAACAACATGCCTATGAAAAGGCTTCACAAAAATACCAAGAACAACATCAAGCAACTTAGCTACAAGCCAAACAATAAGAATTGTTAGCAAAAAAAACAGTAAGACCAACAACAAGCATTGTTGGTACATCAAAACTTGCAACAACCTCACATAAACAAATAAAACACCCCACCCATCACTTAAGCAACCATACCACCCCAAAAGACATACATCCCACCACCTAATCCACAAAATGATGTGTTCGCACAAATTAAATTGCTCTCACAACAAGTGCTAGACCTACAATCGGGAAAGAAAAAAAAATCATAAGGGAATTTGTGCCCTTATCCATTTGATAGAAGCATTACGATGGTCCCATTCCCACAGGGATTCAAGATACTAAAATTTGACAAATATCATGGGATAGGAAATGCTAAAGATCACATCATAGAATTCCATGAACATTGTATGGAAGTTGCATTCAATGATTCTTATCTAATGTGACTCTTCCCTCAAAGTTTCGCTAGTCCAACAATGGAATGGTTCTCCCACATTCCTCTTGGAATAAAATTTTTTCAAGAAATTATGGACTTATTCATATATAAAATTACTCATTTAACATAGGCATGGATGTGATTCTAGAAGAATTATCTACCCTAAAACAAGCCAAGGGGGGAACATCTACACCCTTCTTGCAATGATGGCAATCCAAGGCCAACAGGAGCAAGTGGACTATGCCTAAAGAATAATAAATTAGGAATATCATCTCTAATATTGAAGAGATATTGTCCTTTCATTGAAAACACAATTCATAAAAACATATGACCAGTTGATCCCCAAGGTGTTCAACATCGAAAGAGCCCTCATAGCACAAGAGGGAACCACTGTGTATCAAGAAAATCGGCCATCAACAAGATACAAAGACAAACCTCGCAAATGGGGAAAAGAAAATGTTACCAATGGTGGTGTGATTGATGCTAAATTTGTAATTAGTACTCCAAGGCAAAATACGCAACAAAAAATGTACCAACAACTACAAAATAATACCCAAAATGCCCCGCGACCCAGCACTTCACAACAAAAATCCAACCAACAAACAGTCAACAATGTAAATGATCAAGGTGGACCATCCACAAGGAACATATACCCCCCTAAATGAAAACACACGCCACTTGGGGAACCAATCAAATCAATCATGCAATAGTTGGTACAAGAAAATCTCATCAAAATCCTTGTTTATGAAAATTATCAAGAGCCTCAGGTTAAAATTCCATGGTATAACAAGAAAAATCTCTGTGATTTTCACAAAATAAAGGGACACATGATAGCCAACTGCATGTGACATAAAAATCTAATCCAAGATCTCATTGATGACAAGACCATAACCATTGAACAATCCGTCGAGAATCAAGATTTAAAATATACACGAATTTGATGCCCAATCACAATAAAAGAAACAACAATGGTAAGGAAGAGTATAATAATGTGAACCATGCTTATGACCATGTTGTTGCATCCTTGGATGAATGGGTATTAGTTGTCAGTATCAAAGGATCTAGAGCTCAGTGTGGAGTCACCACACATAGCGGCAAAATTACCATTCCAAGACCTTCACCACCACCCAAAGCACCTGTTGCAAATCTGAAGTCACTCCCTAATGGTTATAATGTCCTAGATCAATTGAAAAATACCTTCGCCTAGATCTCTATCATGGAGTTACTAAAAATATCACCCGCACATAGGGAAATCCTAGAAAGGGAATTAGCTACATCATTCATCCCAAGAGATCTTGATGCAAGCCAGTTCCAAGATATGATCAAACATATCAGTACAATGCATCTCCTAACATTCTCTAAGCAAGATCTTCCAACCCAACCATCTCATATAATTGTGCACTACATCTTGAAGTCTTAGTACATAAGAATAAAGTCAAACAAGTCTTGGTGGATGGAGGTGTGGATTTAAATATTTGTACTCTCAAGGTAATAAAGAATTTTGGATTATCTAAAGATGTCATTGAGAAAGGTAAAGGTATCACTATTAGGTCATATGATGATCAAGAATGGGTGTCTCAAGGAAACATTCAACTCCCTATTCAAGTAGGGATAACAATCATGGAAACTACATGCCAAGTACTTGATCTCAAAATCTTGTACAATATCCTCCTAGGGCGCCCATGGATCCATGGGATGCAAGCCATCACATCCAAATTCCATCAAAGTGTCAAATTTTATTATCAAAACCAAGAAGTCACAGTCCATGGTGATCCTAAACCATTCTATCATTGCAGAAAACTAGAGGCCAAGTACTACAAGATCCCTCAAATTCTGAAGAATGATGATGGACCTACATCTCTGTATATAGACCCATCTACCATAGCCTCCACTTATGAGACAAAGACACCCTCCATTCCATATATTCTCAATATCAAGGCTATTATCCAAGATAATAGTTGTGGAAACTATAAAATGAAGAAGAGTGCCTTTGTGATAGGAGGGCTACCTCAGTCTCCTAGATTCTCTGGAAAGCCACAACTAATTGACCCACCATCTCAAACCTTCAAAGCAGAACCTTGCACATTCAAAAGGTGGGGGGACCTAAGTCAATAATTGGTAGATGAAAAGGATATATCAATCTTATTGTATAAATATGAAAGGACTATACCTAATATTTCCATGGATGATTATACCAAAGGACCATAGTTAGTGCTTGGAATGGACTACAACAAGAACAAGAAACTAGGGAAAAATGACAATGGCCTATTAGAACCTATCATTATTGAGAAATTCCTTAAGAATCTTGGCCTTGGATGTACCTATTCGAAGATAACCATTCTTGGAAAATGTACCCCAGTTAAAATGTCAAAGCTTCTCCTTAGTTACCGATATCCATAGGTCTACCTCTAGACAACTATACCTTCAATATAACCAATGTGTGTGATGAGGACCCAATCATTGACCTACCCATTTTATTTGACGATTCCTCCCTTTTTATAACTACAACCATATATTTTGAGCCAAGTAACTGAACCATTGAACTTAGGATTGTCTACCCTCAACTGATAGACTATGACCAATGAGGACCACCGATCTTAGACACATTCAAAAATCATGAGGCTCTCTCAGAATTTATGGGATTATGGGATAATCTACCATATGGAGATCATAAAGTAGGGTTTTATATTGAACTAGAAACACATGTGTACTACGGGGAAACAATTGAATCTCTTAGTTACAAAATTGAAAATCTAAGAAGTTAATATCTAGGTCTTTAAGTGAAAACCACACAGTGGCACTTTCTGACTCGAAAATACTAAAAGAAAAGGATGTATCCAATGGTGAAAAACTCTCTAAGGTGCCAAAGGATGAGGGATTCAATCTTCCCCTTAGTTTTATTCATTAGGGAAAATCAACAATCTTGGTAGAGAAATGTAATCTAGTCAATCTATGAACTGAAGAGACACCACATATCACTTTCTATGTAGAGTCACTTCTAACCAAGGAATAAGAACTTTTGGCTGCATTTTTTAGAGAAAGAAAGGAAAATTTTGCATGGACTTATGCTGAAATGCTAGGTCTTGATCCAGAGGTAGTAGTCTATCACCTAGCAGTCTATCTAGTGGCGAAAGCCAATGAGACAAAAACTAAGAAAGATGAATCTGTAAATTGCATTATTAGTCAAACTTGAATTTCAAAAACTCCTTGACACTGGCTGCATACAACCTATATATTATCCTAAATGGATTTCCAATCTTGTACTTGTTTCTAAGCCTACTAGGGGCATTTGTATTTGCACTAACTTCGAGGACCAAAACAAAGCATTCTCTAAGGATGATTTTCCTCTTCCCAATATAGACATGATTGTGGATATGATGGCAGGGCATGAAATTTTATCATTAATGGATAGGTTTTTAGGGTACAATCAAATTATGATAGCTAAGGATGATCAACATAAAATAGTTTTCACTTGTCCATGGGGGGACTTACTACTAGAACATTATGCCATTTGGGTTAAAGAATGTTGGAGCTACATATCAAAGAGCTATGACATTGATTTTCCATGACATGATCCACAAATCTATAAAGGATTTTGTAGATGAAATATTAGCAAAATCAAGGAAGCATTGGGACCACATAGTAGCATTAGGATCTATCTTCTATAGGCTAGAAGAATACAAGGTTAGACTCAATCCCAAGATGTGTGTCTTCGGTGTGCATTTAGGAAAGATCCTAGGGTATATTGTATCAATGTGGGGAATCAAGATAGACCCTAAAAAATTCAGAGCAATTCTTGAAATGGAAGCACCACAAACATTAAAGAAGTTAAGAGGCTTACAGGGAAGGCTCCAATACATTCATTGATTCAAAGCATAATTGGTAGATAAGGCCATCCCATATTCTCATCTACTCCACAAGGGGGTAGCATACAAGTGGGATGAGAAATGTGATTAAGCATTTAACAAAATCAAAGAACACTTACTAACACCACCAGTTCTAATGCCATTAATCTAGAACAAACCAATCATCCTCTACCTATCAACAACAACAACAGAACTTGGAGCTCTCTTAGCTTAGCATGATGAAACAAAGAAAGAGAGAGCCATTTACTATATTAGTAGAACAATGGCGGGACACGAGCTAAATTACACATTCATTGACAAGGTTTGCCTAGTAGTAGTGTTTTCCACACAAAAATTTAGGAACCACACATTGGCTCATTAGATAAAGCTCATTGTCAAAATAAATCCGCTAAAGTGTCTACTTTCTAAAGCAACACTCATAGGAGGAATGGCTAAGTTGGTTATGATCTTAATAGAATACAATATTGAATATGTAGAATGGAAGGTCATCAAGAGATAGGAGATTGCAGATCAACTAGAAAAAGCACTTATATATTCAAAGAACCCATTAGTATCAAAATTTCCTGATGAATCAATCTTTAATCTAAGTGCAACAGATCATTGGAAAGTATACTTCAATAGGTCCTATACTCAGCATGGGTCACGAGTAGGAGTCTTCTTCATCACACCACAAGGAGATTGCATCTTGAAGTCATATAAGGTATCTTTTCCATGCACCAACAATATTATGGAATATGCGGCCCTTTTCATAGGACTCAAAATTGCAATACACTGGAAAATTATGGCAATTAAGGTCTATGGGGACTCACAAGCAATCATCAATCAGGTCAATGATGAATACTAAACAAAGGATGACAAGCTTACCCTGTATAAGATACTAGTAGAGAGTCTTAAGGAATTCTTCATTGACATCACATTTGAGAAAATAATAAGGGAAAACAATAGAGTAGTTGATGTTATGGTGACAATCGGATCACTACTAGATATCCCATGCAACATCCATAAATAGGAATTCCTAGTAGAGCATCTTCTCATACCAACTTTTGAGGTACTAGATTCAGAGTTCATGTGTGAAATATTCAGTCCCAGTGATCCTTGGTACCATGACATATACACTTACTTCAAAATAGGAGTCCTCCCTACCGACATCACCCCAAACCTCAAAAGAACCTTTATCAAAAAGTCATCCCAGTTTTTCATCCTAAGTATTACCCTTTACTATAGGAGTATTGAGGGAACCTTCTTGCAATTCCTTAACCATGAGGAAGCTCTGACGACTTTAACCAAGGTACATGATGGTATTTGTCATTCACATTCAAGTGGTATGACCTTGGCTAATAAACTGCTGAGGATTGGGTATTGTTGGCTTACAATGGATAGGGAAGCTCATGACTACATTCAAAAATGTCTAAAATGTCAATAGCATGGGGACCTCATCCATGCACCATCTCAGGAGCTCCAACCGATTATAACACCTTGGGCCTTTTCACAATGGGGACTCGATCTCATCAGAAAAATCACTCCCACTTCATCTAATGGACACAATCTCATTATCATTGCAACAAAATTTACAAAGTGGGTAGAGGCCATCCCAATGACCTACATCATAGGGAAGAAAATATCCAAATTCATCCTAAACTACCTTATTTGCTGCTATGGTGTTCCACAAGCCCTTATCTCAGATAACAGGAAACCTTTCAAGAACTAGGATTTTCAAGAGCTATGCCAAAAATTCAATATCCAACATCACTTTTCCAACCCATACTACCCCCAGGGTAATGGCCAAGTTGAGGCTATGAATAAAACCATCTTGAAAATCCTAAAGGAAATAGTCAATGAAGTTGGTTGTGACTGGCACCTATAGCTAAATCCTGCCTTATGGGCCTATCGAATGAGTATCTACATGCCTATAGGTGCAACCCCTATCTCCCTAGTCTATGGATTAGAAGCCATCCTTCCTATTGAGATCGAGCTCCCATCCTTAAGAATATCATTACAGAATCTCATTATTGATGAAGAATATTGGGTGTCATGGTTGAATGAGCTAGAACTACTGGATAAGTAGCGCATGGATGCTTTAAACCATCTACAAGTCTATCAGAACCATCTCAAGCAAAGCTAAAATAAAAAGATCAAAAGTCAAATCTTTCAAGTCAGAGAGCTCATATTGAAGGAGAATCAGAAAAAATGTACCAAATCTAGACAAGGAAAAAATTGAACCTAATTGGTTGGGACCCTTCATCATCACGACAAGTTATGATGAGCCTGTCGACTATCTACACCTAAAGGTGAGAATTTGTAGGAGCCTATCAATAGCTCCCATCTCAAAAAAATTATGCGTAAACTTCCAATGTGTAAATCCAAAAATCCAAAAAATATCCAAAAATATAAAATACAAAAAAATAAGAAAAAGGATTGAAAATAGTAAAGAAAAAAATTGTCCTCTAGTGAAAACCACTTCGGTGGTGCTTTGGGAAAGTACCTTGGTGAAAACATGGAAATTAGGTGCCTTGTGTGAATAAAGCACTTTCCATCCATCAAGGATTCTTCAACTTGTTCTACATTGTGGGTATGTCCAGGATCATTATGGAAAAAACATGCCCTTAAGTGGCAAAAAATTGAGAAAAATCAGAGTTAGGAAATTTGATGTAAAAAATTGAATAAGTTATCTATATTATTTTAAAAATATGTAAGAATAGAATCTATAGAAAATTGAATTTAGTTTCTAAACTACTAGGTTTGCTTAAAAAATAAATAAATCTATTTGGTGAAAATTTGAAATTTCAATGCAGTAGTACTTAAATTTTAGGGAAAAAATAAGAAGTAGGTGTCTATCTAACCACCCTAACCACAATAAAATGATAATATTTTTTATAATATTTTATATATAAGTAGAGGACTCATGTCTGGATGTGATGCATATTTTTTTATAATTTATTTCCTAATAATAATTAATTATAAATTTTTTATTACAATTTTTTAAAAATATAAAAAATGCATATGTCTGACCACCTTAACTGGGTCATAACTTCATGAAATTCAATTTTTATTTATAATTCTATAGTATACGAAGCATAGAATGTGACACATGTTTTGGATTCAAAAAATGTGATACCATTTGAAAGCTATAGATGTTTTTCAATCAACCTATCTGGTCGTGCCCACAAAAGGATATGAAAATCACGGCAAAACCTATCCTGGGAATTGGACATTCCAGCAGGTGACTAATACCTCTTCGTGGTTGTTCATTTACTTGTCAAACCAGGGAACGTAAACTTTAAATGGAACGGCACTATATGTGCACTAAGAATTGGTTTCAGTCACAACCTACTGAAAATAAACACTTGGAAAGAAATTATACCTATGCTACAGGGAGGTAATGCAAAGTTCTCTTAACTCAATCATAATCTAACCAAAGCAGAAATCGTAATAGCTACAATTGAGAGACAAACTATAAACTGGCCTTATGCTGTAGGAAAAAACACAGGGATGGATTCTTGATGTTGCAGGAACAGTATAAGACTGAGTTTGTGCTGAAACTTCTAAACTGAAATCTAACTTGAATTAACAAAGGATAAACAACTACTCTCCTACAAATACTTACTAAGTGGGCCCCCTTAGCAAGCATCAACTAATTTACATAGAAGATTGTGCTCAGAACTCCATCAAATTTTATTCATAACGTGAAATCATTTACATTGATTGTTCTGCTTCATAAAACTAACAAAAACTTTGATTCATATTATAACTCTAACTCTTACATAATCTGCTTCTCTATCTATCTATCTATCTCCTCCTTCTTCACCCGTGCAAGAGGAACACTTACTTTTAAATTAGGAGAACAACTAACTAACTAACCCTAACAGAGAAAGACGTGGATATAAAATGTATCCCGAAATCAAGGAACATACTTCATAAATGAGTTTATCCGTTCAACCTGATCCAAATAGAATCTAGCACTCCACTCTTTCCAGATTAAATGTCATTGAAAATCCTTCCCAACAGTTATGGTGAAAGAGTCTTCACCAGAGCTTCCTCGAAGTCGTGCGGGAAATGGATTTTATTGCAAGGCTGAGATTGGTTGCGCTTGACTCGATCATACTTTCTTCAACAACTTGTGAAATGCAAGGTAACAGATGCAAAAGATAAGGTCCATGGAACATACACAATATCCATTCATTAATCACATATTTAAATCTATTTCATCATTCAAAAACTGCATGCGTTATACCAGTCATTTGGGAAGTCAAACAGGGTAATAAATATAGACATGTCAACATGATAGGCTGCAGGAACATGAAAGTGTATTGCTACAGGATATCCCCCAATAAAAGGTTTCAAGAGAGTTAAACAACCATGAACAACAAAAGTAAAGGTATTAAAAGTACATCATGATATCCAAATTATGAGTATATTTTGGGCTCATCATTTTTCCCCCTACTTAACCCAATTTTGGTTCTCTAGCATTAAACTTCCTGGTGGTCTCTCTGAAATCAGTGGTTAAGGCATGACCCTGAAATGGAATTCCAAATTTGTAACAAAATCCTCTATAACTCTGCCACCTTTCATACCTATGGGCTTCTATGTCTTCATTAAGATTTGTAGCCTAGTAAGGATAAAGGGGCCACATTAGCACACGAGGTCTAAATGTTAATGGCAACCACAATTCAAACCTCTTTTGAAGTCCTAACTATATATATCTGCTTGATCGTTTAAGAGTTGTCATAAAATTTAGGGGACTGTGAGGCTCAGACTTCCTTAACCCAACAGTTAATCTCTCCCACCTCTTTTCAATTCTAGAGTATGTCCGTTCTTAAAATTCATCATATACCTGTTTCCTGAGATCAAATATTTTCATTCTGGTTGTATCATTATTAAAACCATATGCCATAGTAAGTCAAGTTTTCAACATTGTGTGGGGGTCTGAACTCTCAGAACGCAATGGAACAGGCTCATTCCTTTCGGCTTCTTCATATGTTTCCCATTGCCTGCCATAATTTGCTTCATTTTCTGCCCAAGACATAAGTGATCTCAAATTGATGTCGCCAATATACAAAAGGGGATTCCACTTTGTTTCAAATGGAATTAAAAAGCCATGTAAATAAAATTGACACAAGGAATCTCTTAGCCAATTAGGGGCTGCTTGGTATGCATCATAGAATTCTTTAGCAGTGTGAAGAATAGGATCTTGATTTCTGGAAATTCTCATTAGTTGGAACCACAAGAACCGTTCCTTGAGGCACAAAGCATAAACTCTAGGTGGTGGTTTGCATTCCATAATCTGACCAGTTACCTTCAACATTTCATCCATTTTCTCTTTTAACTCCTGAATTTCCAATTTTTGCCCTTCAATTTCCTTTTTCAGTTTCTTCTTTTCCTCCTCCCAAAGACTTTGTTGCATTTTAGTCTTAGCCAGGTGGCGGAAACTCAGGGTTTGTAATGTAACCGGCCTCCATGTAGCTTTGAAATATTCCAAAAATTCAATTAAAAATGTCTTTTTATAAACAACAATGGCTTGACAAGTTGCATGGGGAATTGAGGCTTCATTGGCCACTTCCAATGGTTCAGTCTGTTCTTCCTCTTTCTATAGGATAAATTCATGTTATTGTAGTGGAGAAGACTATGCTTCCTTTGAAATATGCATAGCCACAGTAGCCAAGTCATCAAGACTTGGTACCCCCCTTTCATTATTCTCAACTTCCTTTGTCTCAACTTGTTCTTCTTCAAGAATAACAAATGAACTCTATGCAGCACTCTCAGACAAATTCTGAGAAACATCATATTTAGACTCTACATATTCTTCTAAAATTATAATAACCTCAGATTGAGGTGAAACAGGGGATACTTTACATTGTGTTCTTGTGGAAACTCTTCTTGGAAATGCTTCGGCTACAGGAGGTGTTTTCGTAGCCTTCCTCTTTTTGAATTGCCTAGAAGGTTCTGCCTTGTCAAAGGATGATGGTGAACTGGTGACGGCAATAGGTGTTGCTATAGGAGACACTGTTGTAGGGGAAGATGCTACAGGAGAATATCGTTTCCTTTTCTGAGAATGAGGGTCAGATTCTAGGGTTTGTTCTACCCCAGATGACTCTCCGGCCTTTGTTTTTCCTCTCTCTCCTACTGGTAGCCCTAGTTTGCACCTAGGAAAAGGACTCTCATGTGAGAGCTGCAAGACCAGGTGCTATAGGAGCAGATGATGCTTGCCCTATTCTCCTACTGGTAGACGCTATTTCCTCTTTCTTTTCTGAGGTTGTGCGGTAAGTACCCTAGGGGGTTCTAGACATTGCAGGCTCTTTTGGGCAACAAATTCTTTCCAAGAAAGAGGTGATACATCTCTCAAGAAGCATTCAATCAACAATTTTATGAGGCCATGGTGAGCAATAGAATTATCTTTCCCTTGTTGGGTTCTGTGGGCACACTGTTCTAGAAATTTTAACAAAAAGTTTAGAACATTAATAGCTAATCCATGCCTCGTATGACTTAGCAATTTGAAGTGGTAAGAATGCAAGTAAGAGAAACAACCTTCACAAGTTAAATACTTGATTATAAAAGTAGTGTATTCTGGGTATGGAGGAGGCAATGACACTCGCTTGCATCCCTGCTTTGAGACCTCCAAAATTCCATCAGTGGGTATTGAAAATTCTACCCTTGCAGAGGCAGCATTCGAAGAAAAATTTTCTCCAATGGCTGGGAGCCCGGTTACTTTTACAATTCTTTCTTCAGTTACAACAACTGTTAGACCCCATACATTAGCCTCCACTTTAGAAAGGGTTCTCAAAAAATCGCCTGCAACTTCCTCATTAAAAGCATCTAAACTCAAAAAGTAATTTAGCAACCCACAGAGGCTGAATGCCTGGACTGTTTGAGGATTTTGCATTAATAACTCATGAGCTGTAGGCTCATGTCTTACCAGCTGACCACCCATGTTCATAGTTTTTCCTTATTTGAACTCAACTCTTTTCTGAAAATAAAAAATTTCCCTATTCTGCTCTGGTTCTTTTCTATCCTACCGTCACTTTTCTCTTCTTTTCCAAAAATGAACTTTTTAAACAAGCAGTTTTTGAATGTGATTTACAATGAAAAACATGCAATGAAAAAGACATGCAATCATATTTGGAAAGTACTAGAAAAATAATAAAGAAATATTATTTGAGCAGTTGTGACAGCGGTGAAAGGACAAGTTTAAAAAGTGGATTATCCCACCTCTTACTTAAAGTATGACATGTGTCCACAAATGTACTAGGGATTAGTTGAAAATCAAGTAATAATAACTGATACAAACATAGTAATAAATGAATAGAATGAAATAAATAAAAAATGTGATAACAAAAGATATTGCGTACCTTTCATTAAATGTTTGTACGTGCTGAGAAAGTTGACGTCTTCGACATGATATTACAGTTGAGAATGAGATTATAATTAAGGGTGGTGTGGATGAATGAGGTGGATGGGTGACGTGGATGAGCGAGATGAATGGATGGAATGGATGGATGGTATGGAAGATAAAGAAGTGAAATGTGGCGACAAGTGGAAATGAAGGAAAAGGGGTTCCCTTAAAATGGAAACCTTTATTATGAGCATGCATTACAAAATCACAGAGAAGCTGTAGGAGAAAGGCTAAAGCCTTCAGCTGTAGGAGAACTAGTGGCAGTATCCTGAATGAACTACTGCATGAATTCTTCCTTTGAGACTGGTTTATGGTTCAACCGAAGGCAGTGTCCATTAACTAACAGTTTGAATCTAACATGATCAATTGTAACAAGTTGAACTGAACCATTAGCAAATACATTCTCAATTTCATATGGGCCCAACCATCTGGTTCGTAATTTTCCTGGACTTTCCTTATATCATGAGTCATAAAGCAGAGCCCAATATCCTACTTTGAATTTCTTCTCCTTAATGTATTTATCATGCCACCTTATTATCTAGTTTTGTATTATCTCAGTGTGTTGCAGGGCATGCTTTTGGAGCTCATCCAGAGCATTGAGCTACATGATTTTTTCCTTTTGTGCACTTGTTAAATCCATGTCCATCTCCAGTGTTGTTCTTAGAGTCTTATGTTCAAATTTTATTGGTATCACAGCTGTTTTACCATACACCATTTCAAAAGGTGTATATCCTGTAGCAGTCTTCCAGGTAGTACGGTAGGCCCATATAGCTTCTGGTAACCTTGTGGCCCAGTCCTTCCTATGCAAATCTATAGTTTTAGTCAAAATTGCCTCTATGTCCCTATTGGTGACCTCAACCTGGCCATTGGCCTGCGGGTGATAAGGAGTTGATTTCCTGTGCCATATATTATATTCATTGACTAAAGCTGTGATAAGTGTAGAAGTAAATTGTGCTCCTTGATTTGTCACTATTTTCCTAGGAACACCAAACCTAGTAAATATTTTCTCATAGAGGAATTCAACCACTTTATTATCCCTAGCATGTTTCATAGGCTTAGCCTCTACCCATTTTGTGACATAATATGTGCATACAAGGATGTAGGACTTACCATTGGAAGGTGGATCAATTGGTCCTACAAAATCCAGTCCCCATTTGTCGAAGGGTGCAACTACAACTTGTGGAAATAGAGGCATCTCATCAGATCGAGTTGGTCTTCCCATCCTTTGGCATTTGTCACATCTCCTAGTATATTTGGCTACATGTCTATGCAAAGTTGGCCAATAATAACCAGTATTTAAAATTTTCATCGCTGTCCTTTTGGCAGCAAAATGTCCACCACACGGCTCATCATGGCTTGCATGCAGTATATCATGAGTGTCCTCCTCTGGTACACATCTCTTCATAACTTGATCTGGCCCTGTATAAAACATGCAATCTACAATCTAAGAAAACTTAAAGCTTTTCTCTACCAATAATCTTTTTTCCTTAGGGGAGAATTGAGGAGTTCTTCCTGTGGCTAGATAATTTGCTATATCAGCATACCATGGGTGAATAACCTTGATTGCAAATAGGTGCTCATTAGGAAAGGAGTCTTCAATAAGTGTAGAGTCATCTTGCCATTGAAGGCTAGAAAGGAAATCAGCAACCATGTTGGCTTTACCTGGCTTGTCCATAATTGTAATGTCAAATTCCTACATCAGCAATAACTCTTGCTAGTATCCCGGATATTGTGGCTTTGTTCATGAGATACCAGATTGCGGCATGATCAGTATAAACAAATATCTAATAACCGGTAATATAATGCCTGAATTTATTGAGGGCGTAGATGATTTCCAACATTTCTTTTTCTGTAATAGTGTAGTTTAATTCAGGCCCTTGCATATTTTTGCTTATGTAATAGAGTGCATGTTCTATTGAACCATCCTTTTTCCCTAACACTATGCCAATGGCATACTTTGATGCATCAATATGAATATGAAATGGAAGTGACCAATCAGGTCTTTTCATAATAGGTGCCTATGTAATGGCAACTTTTAAGTCAAGGAATGCTTTTTCACATTCCTTAGTCCAAGAAAAATTTGCATCTTTCTTCAGCAAACTGTATAAGGGGCATGTTGTTTGGCTAAAGTCCTTGATGAATCTTCTATAGTATCCGACATAGCCTAGAAAGCTTCATACCTCTTTTTTCTTGGAAAGAGAGGGTGGCTTAGAGATGACTTCAATCTTAGCAAGATCAACCTAAATTCCTGCAGCAGAAATATAGTGACCAAGCACTATTCCCTCCCGCATCATCATGAAGCACTTTTGACTATTCAGCGATAGGTTGTGATCTTCACATCTTTGTAGTACTTTCTCCAAGTTGGCCTGAGCTTCCTCAATGTTGTATCATAAACACTAAATTCATCCATGTATATTTCCATGCAATCATATGAGATGTCTGAGAAGATACTTATGACTGCCCTTTGGAAAGTTGCTGGAGCATTACATAGACCAAAAGGAAAAACTAAATAGGCAAATGTTCCCCAAGGGCATGTAAAAAAAGTCTTTTCTTGGTCCTCAAGAGAAATCTTGATTTGATTGTACCCACTGAAGCCATCTAAGAATGAGAAGTACTTTTTCCCAACTAAATTATCTAGAACTTGATGAATGAATGGAAGAGGAAAATAATATTTCTTTGTTTCCAAGTTGGGCTCTCTATAATCTACACATAACCTCCATTTTCCTCCTTTCTTAGGAACAATGACCAATGGAGAAACCCACTGACTATTGGATATTGGGTAGATAAAGCGAGCTGCTAACATTTTCTGCAATTCTTCTTTAACAATTTCTCTCAAAGCTAGATTAATTCTTCTTTGAGGCTGCCTGATAGGTTTGAAGTCACTGTTAATATATATGCGATGTGTATAGAATTTTGGGTCTAAACCCCTCATATCCCCATAGTCCCATGCAAAAGCTCTTTTGTAAGCTTCCAACATTATGGCTAGGGCAGTTTGTTGAGATGGAGGCAACTTATTATTAATATGCAAACAATGGCCTGGAGATACTTCTATCTATTTGGTGAGATCATTTATTGAGGTTGTTGATAAAGGTGGTGCCTGTATATCGCATAATAGCAAATCATGATGGCTCTCAGGATCCAGTTGCTGTAGGAAACATTGCTGAGAACTACTGTCCAAAATAGATGGGCTATTCAAACTAGAACTAAACTAAAAAATGTGTAGAAGTAGGTTATCTTCACTCTGAAGCTGGGAAAATGGATCAGTTCGTAGCATCATTAACTGAGCTAATGAATTGACTTCCTTAGATTCCTCTCCTAGATCTGGCCAAACTGGTTGAGACAAATCTGGCAAAGGTTGTGCAGGTGGGTATAAAGCTAATTTCGTCCTTGACTGACCATCATAAATTGTCATGTCTCCTAAACGACATCTTATAAGGGCATCAATTGTAGCTAACCAAGGTCTTCCTAGGATAATAGGATATCCTCCTAAGGTTTCCTTAGTGGACAATATGGTGAAATTAGCAGGGTATTCCTAAGACTCCAGGGTGGCAATGACATCTTCTATCACTCCATCTGGTGTAACCGTGGAACTATCAACAAGCTGCAGGACAGTTAGTGTAGAATGAATGTTTGGAATATTCAAACACTCTATAGTGTGATTGGTCATCACATTAATGGCTGCACCAAGGTCAACCAAAACATTTCTTACTACTTGACCATTGATATTTATTTTTACTACAGGACTTCTAGGATCAGTATATTTTGGAATGAAAACCTTCCCCAACATAATATCAGCTAATTGTCCTAGGACATGGATAGTTTGGGGATCCTTTTTCTTTCTTCCTTGTTTCTTTAAACAAGCCTCTTTAATGGTTTTTCCATAAACTGGAACATCTTTAATAGCTTGAAAAAGAGGAATTTGAACTTGTACATTCTTTAGTTGTTCCAAAATATCAAAGGTGGGCTCTTCAATTGTCTTGGGTGTAGTACTTTGCAATCACTAAGGAAAATATGGTGTACTCTAACACTATAGGATAGGATCCTTAGAGGCAGTAGTTGATACAGGTATATCTTCTGCATGATCAGTAGGTTGTTTAGCAGCACAGTCTGGAATCTTTGTTATTATAGGTGGCTGTGGAGCAGGGAGAGTGGTTCTAGATCTAAGATGGATATCATTGATATTCAGGGCATAAGCTGGATACTGGTTGGCTTCTACAGAATACATAGGTTGTTGTTGTTGTTGTTGCTTATTATTGGGATTTGGCAATGGTTGAGCAGGCATAGGCATTTGTTTTGGAGGGCTAGTATTTGTTGCAGGTGCTGCAGGAGGAGGCATAAGGGCTGAAGGTTGTGGCTACTGAGAGTGCAAGAATCAAGGGGGTTGGTTTTGCCATTGCGGAGAACCTCTCCATTGAGGGTTCTGCTACCAGTTACCTAGAGGTGGAGTCCATTGTCCTTGTGGGTGCTGCCAACCTCCTTGAGGGGGTTGCCATTAAAGGCTCTGATAGTTAGGCCAGTAGGGTTGAGGAGCATTCCAAGGTGGAGATGGGCCATATGTAGGTTGCCATTGGTTATTATAATTAGAGTAAGGATTACCAAAATTCAAAGAATCTTGAGGCATACCTTGTCTTGGAGCCCATGGTCTCCTTTGTACAACAAAGAAGACTTGGTCATCATCACCTTCTATCATCTTAGAATCAGTAGGTAATGGCTTAGCTTCCATGTTGGCCACCATCTTACATCTGTAGTCACATTTATTCTGTCTACAATATGGACAGAACTCAGCCAAGATTGTCTCAGCCTCCACATGTTTCTTGCAAACTTGCATGGTATCCAACTGTGTAGCCATGTTGTTTATGATGTCCTACTTGATATCAAATAGCAAGTTTGTGATCTCTAACTGAGAAACTCCGCTGGAAGAAGACTTTCCCACTGTAGCTTGATGACCTCTACCCTTCTTCACATTTTTTTGGGAATAATTGAGACATATCTTCATGAGATCATCCCAAGATGCTTGAGTGATATCTTTGCCTCCCATTAGGTCCAAGGCATCTATGCAGGTATCATTGATTCCCCTTAGAAAAACTAATTTGTGAGATTCTTCATTAAGAGTATGGTCTGAATTCTTTTTCAGAGAAAACATGAATTTTGATATATAATCCTCTAGACTTTCATCTTCCTTCTATTGAATTCAGAATATATCATCACCTTTACTGCCACTCTGATGATATTCCTTGTATTTCTCAAGAAATTTTGTTTGCATGGCTGCCCAGCTATCAACAACACCCCTTCCCAAACTCATGGACTTGGGAAGTAATGAAGAAGGAATATTCTTAAGATTGTCATTGTTTTGTTGAGCAATAATAGGGAATTCAAAAGTAGGAGTTCGATTAGGTGGATTACGTGCCATGTTCACCTGACCAAGTATAGAAGCAAATGGATTTTCTTCAGGTTCTTTGTAAAATGGGCTGAATAGCAAGCCAGCACATAGACCTTTAGCAAATGGGTCAATATCTAAGTCTCCTTCATCCTCAAATAGGCTATCAGCTAGTTCAGTTTTCTTAGCAATGGAGGGAAGGTTAGGGAGAAATATTCCCTGAGCGTCTCTTCTTCTATGCATGCAATGAAAATGGATGGTATTTTTGAAGATTTTGAAAATACTTGAAAAACTACTACTAACAATGACTATAGTAGGTTTCTAGATTGACACCATCCTCGACAATGGCGCCAAAAATGGTCACGCCCACAAAAGGATATGAAAGTAATGGCAAAACCTATCCTGGGAATTGGACATTCCAGCAAGTGACTAATACCTCTTCGTGGTCATTCATTTACTTGTCAAACCAGGGAACATAAATTTTAAATGGAGCGGAACTATATGTGCACTAAGAACTGGTTTCATTCACAACCTATTAAAAATAAACACTTGGAAAGAAATTCTACCTATGCTCCAGGGAGGTAATGCAAATTTATCTTAACTCAATCATAATCTAACCAAAGCAGAAATCGTAATAGCTACAATTGAGAGAAAAACTATAAAATGGCCTTATGTTGCAGGAACAAACACAAGGATGGATTCCCGATGTTGTAGGAATAGTATAAGATTGAGCTTGTGCTGAAACTTCTAAAATGAAATCTAACTTGAATTAACAAAGGATAAGCAACTACTCTCTTACATATACTTATTAAGTGGGCCCCCTTAGCAAGCATCAACTAATTTACACAGAAGATTGTGCTCAGAACTCCATCAACTTTTATTCATAATGTGAAATCATTTACATTGATTGTTCTGCTTCAAAAAACTAACAAAAACTTTGATTCATATTATAACTCTAACTCTTACATAATTTTCCTCTCTATTTATCTATCTACTCCTTCTTCACCCACGCAGGAGGAACAGTTATTTTTAAATCAAGAGAACAACTAACTAACTAACCCTAACAGAGAAAGATGTGGATATAAAATGTATCCCAAAATCAAGGAACATACTTCATAAATGAGTTTATCCGTTCAACCTGATCCAAAGAGAATCTAGCACTCCACTCTTTCTAGATTAAATGTCATTTAAAATCCTTCCCAACAGTTTCAGTCAAAGAGTCTTTGCCAGAGCTTCCTCGAAGTCGTGCAGGAAATGGACTTTACTGCAGGGCTGAGATTGGTTGTGCTTGACTTGATCATACTTTCTTCAACAACCTGCGAAACACAAGGTAACAGATGTGAAAGAAAAGGTGCATGACACATACACAATATCCATTCATTAATCAAATATTTAAATCTATTTCATCATTCAAAAACTACATGTGCTATACCAGTCATTTGGGAAGTCAAATAGGGTAATAAATATAGACATGTCAACATGATAGGCTATAGGTACATGAAAGTATATTGCTACAGGATATCCCCCAATAAAAGGTTTCAAGAGAGTTAAACAACCATGAACAATAAAAGTAAAGGTATTAAAAGTACATCATGATATCCAAATTATGAGCATATTTTGGGCTCATCACTATCAATCAGGACTTTAGTCATAATTTGAATAGAAAATGAATAATAATTACTTATTAAATTCAAAATAAATCATAATTTATATTGGTGGAGAGATGAGAATCTCCTTTAAAAAACCTTTTCGTTTCATCAATTTTGGGTAGGAAAAAAGTCATCAACCACATACCCATCATATTGCCACTTTTTGGCCCGTCATGATCCTGCACATACCCTTGCCTTCTATCACTTTCTAATGCATTCAAGCATCACACTTTATTGATGCTTTCCACACCCATCCACATTTGCATTGTAGCTTGATCTTGTGTTTGTATCATGTTCCATCCTAGAAATACTTGGGAAAATTCCTAATGGTTAGTTTGTCCTACCTATATTAGAGTAGTCTATCACATCATGCTAGGGGCATGTCCCTATACGTACATTAGATCATATTCATGTATATTCTTGAAATCTTTCCTTGAAATCAAAAAATCCAAAGACATTCAAAAAATTAAAAAATCCAAAAATATTCATAAAATCAAAAAATTTAAAAAAATCCAAAACATGGCAAAAATCCAAAAAAAAGGTTAAAAAGTTAGAAAAGGTCTAAAATAGAGCTATCGTGTCAAACTATGGGTCTCTAAGCTTGAACTTAGGCAAGGCCATCAATGATGTGCTCGTAAGACACATTAGGTCAGTCCTCTAGGAGTTTGTCACAATAAACTAACAATTCATTTGTTCATTTCTCATCAATAAACAAGTCTGTGTTTGTCCAACTACGAGTCTCTGAGCTTGAACGTAGGAAAGGCCATCATCAATGTGCCCCTGAGATACATTAGGTTAGTCCTTTAGGAGTCTGTCACAATAAACTAACAATCAATTTGTTCATTTATCATCAATAAATGAGTTTGTGTTAGTCGAATTACATGGTCTCTGCATGTATAATGTAGGCAAGGTTCATCTTTGATCAGCCCCCAAGGCCCTTAGGATACATCCTTAGGTTAGGTTCTTGGTAAAAATCTTGGAAAACACCAAAACATTAGAAAATTTGAAAATTAAAACATTTGTAAAACATCTCGAAAATCCCAAAAACAACCTCAAAACATTTCAAAAATACCAAAAACATTCAAAAAACCAAAAATAATCCATCCCATTTCACCTCCATTTGCAATAAAAATCCTCTCATAATAAATGATTTTCACCCTCAACCTTTGGAAAAAAAATTGGAAACAAGTATAGAAAATTTAAAAGTGTAAAACGTCAAGGTCTTAAGTCTAGATCAGTAGGTAAAAAGTTGGTCAATTCTTGGTATCAATAGCCTATCATCTTGTTAGTCTCAAAATCATTTGAAACCATCATTTCCTAGGATGCATCCTTCCTACAATGGACAACAACATCAGACCACATTGTAATTTAGTCTTGGCTAGAGGTATGAAGAACATTGACATGTTTGTGTACTTGGTCTTTTCTAGTGATATATCTTATTGTACCTATTCCCATGACTTCTCGAGGATGCCTATCTAAATAGATTTAGAGAGAAAGGAATGGGTAATTAATCATTATCTTTTGTCTGGTATGCTTGTTCAATATTCTTGTAATATAACTTGGTCATGCTTACTTTGTTTGGTTTGTAGGGAGGGTGTTTTAGATGTCTTGTTGACTATTACATAGGAAGGTTTTTCCTTCCTATGTTTTGTTCTAAGATGTCTGAAATATTTGAAGTACATCTTAATAAGGTTTCATATTCTCGGTGTGAACAAGGATACTCCTATCTGATTATCGAGTCAATGTCCATCTCACTAGGTACAACGACATCCTATTTTTCTATACCTTGAAGCATCGTATCTATGTGTGTGATAAAAAATAAGGAAATTTATGCTCATTACATCCCCAATCCATGGATAAGAAATACATCACCATCACTCATCATATCTAATAAATTCTTGATGACTCATAGACTTGGTGGAATTATGCATCTTCGCGGAATCAAGGGTTGATCCCTCTCATTCTTCTATCATCTTTCATGCTAACATGCTATCATGACATCAATGCATCCATCTTGCTTTCATAAAACGTCAACATACTCATCCTGCATAATCATACATATCATCACAATAGGAAACACCATCCATCTCACATGCAATGCATTTACATTTAAGTTGTCTAGGATAATATAGATTTTTTATTCTAAGAATCTTAATCCATCTCATTTGCATCATCATCATAATCATTCTTACATCCATAGAGCACATTTGTCTTGAGATCGATCCTACAAATTGGATTTTTTTCCTGATCTCTTGAGGGGCAATGTACCAGTGTACTTTCTGCTGGGGCAATAGTGAGGCATCCAAAAAAAATAAAAATAAAATTTGATCTTAGTGGCATCATTCTTTGAACCAACGTAGTGAGTACATTGCTTCAAAGAGAGGAAAAATGTAGACACTCAAATTAACATTACTTCTTCCATTAATCAACTAACCAAGTTTATTTGATTAATTCACTTTCTACTAACTAATGTCATCTATTTTAATTAAATAAATCAATATATTTAATTAAAATCAAAATGTTCTAACATCCTCTAATTTCATTTAAATATCCCAAACATTTAAATTAAATGTCATAAATCAACTAATTTCATCCAAGTGAATTAATCCTAAATTAATTAACTCCTAATACTAATCCCTCATTTCTCCAGCTTTTGAATCAACCTAGGTCAAACCTAAATCCCCGACTAAACCACCCACTTGCACATAAAAATAAACTAGATACTCATTATCTAATTATCTCACTTTCCCTCACAAAGGCATATTCTAATGGAATATTCCTTCATTAACTCCATTTATTTGACTTTCTTTCCCAAACAATTTCCCTCCAAAACACCTCAACCATATTGATTTAATGCTTCTTACACATGCATTAATCTCTTTTGTACACCTCTCAAATCGTCAACCACATGCATTAACCATGCACATTCTCCAAAATGTGCTCTACCTTCCTCCACTAGCCTTGTGACAAGTGTCACAATATCATTGTCTCTTCTTTAGTCCCACATTCCTCTCATCTCTACATTCTTCAACCCTTCAATCTATAAATAGAAGCCACTTCTACTCCACAATCCATCCATAATCTTAGCATTTTCACTATAGGCACTTTCATTTTAGCATCTTCATCACATTGTGTTCATCATTGGAAGCTCATCAAGGGGGTGGTAAAGGGAATCCTTTTCACATCAAAGGAGCACCACTCCCACTATGGGATAAGGTATGATCTTGCTTTTATATGCTTTAATTTATTTTCTTTGCTATTTCATGGTTTTGTTTGCATATCTAGCATGATTAGGTATCTCATAGGAGTACTTTATTTTCTTGATTTAAACTAACACCATGCTAATGTTTGTTGAGTTTTAAGCATTTTGTAGATTTGTGATCTATAGTAACCAAACATCTCAAGAGGTGGTATTGTACGGGGATTAGGATGTTTCATGGATGGGTAAAAGGATGCATTAGCTTCAAGGTTATTAAGAAAGTTGTTTAGGAAATTATTCATGCTATCATCATCTTTATCAATGATGTCAACATCATGAGGAGGACATGCATTAGGAGTTGAGTGAGCATGAGTAAGGTCAATGTCATTAAATTCATTTCCAAAGGAAAAACTTGACACATCCACTAAGGACTTTAAGGACATCCAAAGCTTGCTAAAGCACATATCCATGATGCAAATTTCATATTGTAAACTATAAAACAATGTAAAATGAAATGTAAATATAAATTTAATTTCAAGCAATGCACAAGATGAATGAATTTAAGCTAGATGCAATGAATTGAGTGAAATAGAAGATATATAAACTGAAACAAAAAGGTAATAAGAGTAAACATAAACTTAGAAATAGAACTTGAAGTTCCAAAAACTGTAGTGAAATATGTGTAGAGGGACTGATTCGCCCAAGGTGGCGAATGAGTCCCAGTGATGATTTCTTTTCAAAAAAATTAAAATTTTTCAATTGAATTTTATGGTTTTTATGTTTTATGATTTGTACATGAGGTGCAAATACAAATTTTGATTGATTTTCAATGAAATTGGATGCAAAAATGCAAGCTATATGAGTTTTCACTAATGCAAAATTTAAAACCCTAGAATGTAAGTTAACAAATGCAAGTACTAATGCAAGAAAGATAATGCACTCCAAATTGGAAAAGAAGGTATTCTAAATGTAGCTTCATCAAAATGAAAGGTTGAAAAATTGTTTTGCTTCTTCACCCTAGGGGTTTAGGGCCTAGAAGGACAATTTCCACTAACTTTCACTCAAGAACAAATCCTTGATATCTCTTTGCAAAGGAGGAAGAGATCTTGCAAGAGGGTTGTTCTAGGGGAAAAATATGATCTAATAAGGGGTTCACCACCAAGTTTAGACTTGGAATAGACAATGAAATGCAAGATGCAATGCAAAACCCTAATTCAATGCAAACTAACACTAAATGACCTAGAAAAGTGAATGAAATACTACAAAAAGATACAAAATAGAATGTGTACACCTAGAAATCCAGAGAAGAATGAATGAGGGTCTAGAACACTAGAAAATTTTCTTTTAATGTTGGTTGGGACTCATTCACCAAGCTAGGTGAATTAGTCCTATTTCTGGGAAACTGTGTAGAACATAAATCTTCCAAAACGGTATCCAAATCTATAAAATCCTGAAAACTGGCTAGAACTAGGACTCATTCGCTAGAAGTAGTGAATCAATCTAGTTGGACTTTTTTTCACCTTCAGAGACTGGTCCTACTCTTCTTTGTCTACTCTATCCTTCCTAATTGGTTTCTGAATCTGAATTTTTATTTGTAACCTATAGGTCTTCTCCAAGGTTCTCTAAGGCTTGATGACAACTTTGACCACTTTGAATGATTTGAAACTTTTCTCCAATCTTTCTCCTTCATAAATCTACAACCTAGACCTACAAATCACACACAAAGGAGAGGGGAAAACTTTGTTGGGTTAGTGGACAGGGGTTTTCCTTGTTCAAACCCCGTTTTGGAAATCAATCCTTGAAATGAAATCAAATATGAATGGATAATGATGAATGAAAAAATGACAATGTTCCAACTCACCAAACCCTAGTAATAAGGTGCTGCAAATATGCTTGAAATAGATCCAATGGATGTGGTTCTTGATCCTATCTTGAATGATGTTAATCTTGAATGTAATGCTTGCTTGAATCAGAAACTCTACATCACAATTATTAGTACAATAACAAACATGATACATGAAATCTTTGACATGATGATTGATGCTTGAAGAATTCTCTAAAATGCTTGATAATCTACCCTTGAATGCTCTTGAATTATCTTGTGAATGCTTGTTAAGACTTGAATGCTTCTTAGATTGCTAGGAGAAAATATGAGTGTTCAAAATAACCTTGTATTTGTACTCAATTGTGCAAGAATTCCCAAAATTACAACACTACAAACTGACATCAGATCTAGGAGAATACAATCCTACAAAAAATTTGAATTAAATATTATTTTGGGTCACACGAGACTCATTCACCCAAGGTGGAAAATGAGTCCCATCAGGCATAATGTATGGGACCAAAAACCAGAAGTGCTTAGAAATGTGTGAAATCTGGTTTAGGGCCAAAAGGTCTAGGTGGGACCCATGCGTCCAAGGTGGTGAATGAGTCACATATCACTAAATATGGGCCACACAAGCTAGAAACACTTGAATTATGATTGGTGTTGAAATTATCCTAAAAAAGATGCAATAAATGAGGCTTGTGGATGTAAAATAGGGGCAATTAAAGAATAAAAAATCCTAATTATTAATTACAAGCCTAGAAAAGTGTGAAAGTGTGTTACAACACTTTGCAACACTTCAAATAAGGAAAGATTAATGTTAAAAAGATGTTTATTAGTTGTAATTAATTAATAAGACCATAGAAAAGTGTGAAAGTGAATTACAACACTTCACAACACTATAGGAAGATGCCATTTAAATTCATTAGTTCACAAGGGTGCAAGACCTAATGTGAATGTGTCAACCACATTACAACAATAAATTAAAGAAACATTAGGCTTAAATTAGTAAGGAGGGCCTAAACAAGTGTGAAAATGTCCCCGACAACATTTTTCGATACTATACTTTCATTTCTCTTGCATCCAAAAGAACCACAAGAAATATGCAATATCTATTTGTATTCATACAATACTTATGATTTATTTACAATAAATGGATTTCCTAAAACTAGTTTAATCATGTGTGTGATGATAATCAAGTTGGTTTTAAATACATTTTAAAGATTCAATTATAGGATGCATGCATCCAATAAAGGGTATATTAATTGAGTACTCTTATACTAGAATCCATTGGTGAAATGAAACCCTATATTGACAATGGTTGTGTATATTAAATAGATTAATCTATATATTTTTGCATCATCATTAATTAGTACAACATTTATACTTGAAGAGATATGATATGATCATATGTGTTGCATGCTTGTCATTCCTCCATCTAATATCATTTGTAATAACGAATCAAAATAAAATGAATGAAATTTTGTATAATTGTAATAACATATGATTTGTGTTTGCAATATCTCTACTTACCATATATGTGAAAATATTTTTATCAAATGTTTGTGTGCCTTATAGAAGACATGTAAATTAATAATGATTTGATTTTATATCATCCACTACATAATTTACATGGAAATCCACTTTTATTGGCTTCCTTATGTACACATTTGATATTGAAATCAACCAATACGTACAATAAAAATCAAATTATTATTTTATTTTTAAGTTGGTGAATCTATTCTTTTAATTGCATTAACTATAATTTTTTAAGTCTCCTTTTTATGGGCACATTCCTAGCACCATATTCGACACAAGATTTTAAACCAAGCAACAAAGTTGATCCTTCAATTTTGTTGTTGGTTCCTTCGAAAAGATTCCTTGAAGCACCTCCAACTAGTCTTTTTGATGATTCTCTAATAAAACTCTTACGTTTGTTGAGCCAAGGTTTCTCCTAAATGCTTTATTAAACTTAAGCATAAAGCAATCACTTAGCAATAGAATCCATTTGAATCCATCACAATGGTTAGTGACCAAAAATACTTAATTGTCCCATTAACAAAAAAAACACAAAGATATCTTTAATAAAGATGATAGAAATAATAAAATCTAATATTAATTTTGATAAACCATATGATTAATCCAAAAAATTATAAATAACTATTAATAAAACATTACAAATAAAATTTATAACTTTTTAATAATACAATTTTTTTTTTAATTAATTCTACATTTACTTCCCAACAAAACTTTAAAATTATTTAGCCGATAGGATATATTATGCGTGAGCTTCCGGCCGGGAAGTTGTCTCACGCCAGAAAACATGACGGTCGACGACGGGGAAAAACAATGTTTCTTAATCCGAATTTTTACCGCTGTTGTCGGGTATCTGTAAAACCACCTCATGCTCGGTGAACCTGCTACAGAGCAGCTTGAACACCGCCAATGTTTGCTGTCAACCTGCTAAGGAGCTGCTTCAAGGCGGCCAATATCTGTTATAAATCTGCTTCAGACGGTGAACCATTCCTCGCCCCACGCCTGAAAGCAAACTCTGCCCGTTTCTACTCACGGCCATCATTAACAAAATGACGCAATTTGTGCAGATTGGTAGGGTTTCGTAATTGTTTTCCTGGAAACTTCGCCTGTTTCCCTGGATATGCACTGCATATGTTTCCTTTTCCATCTCATTTTATTCTGCGCTAATTCCTTCTAACGGGTTCTGACCGTGGGTTTTAATTCGTCTATCTCTTTCGTTTAAAATCTGTAAAAATCGAGATTTGTTTCAGTTCGCCTCACTCTACCAAAAATCTACTTTGGCAGGGTTTTGTCAGTTTATTATATTGTCTATTTCGTCTTTTTCCAGTTGGATTGTTATGTTACTTTGGCTGTGACGACACCTCCAACACTAATTGTTAGTTCTTCTCTTCTGTTCGGGGACTGTTTACAGTTATTATAATTAAGCACGATCCCTTCACTCGGGTCTGAAAGGCCTCTGCGTGGGGTGAAGCTCATATGAAATAAAAATCCCCTGTTGGGTCATTCCACAAGAGATATCTAATCATTTCCATGACTGCTGTGACTGTTTTTATGGGCATCAGTATGCCCCTCGAAAAAATGTGCACCTATCCATCTACTATTACAGAGATTTCTGTTGATGTTCAATACTTAAATTTGTGGAATGGGAACTGCCTGGATTTATTTTTTTCTGGGCATGGTTATTGCTTGTCTATTCCAATCTTTGGATATTTGTAGATGCATCATGTCCCATACTATAAAATCCCTTGTCATCATCGTGTTGCATCTAAAGGATCTTCAGGTGCTTGTAAGTGATACATGTAAAGATCTCTAATTTAGCACTTCCGAGATTACTCTGGCTAGCTGGGTTGCTAGTATAAAATTACAACTTGATTCAATGACTTCCACATTTATTAAGGAAGAGACAAGGAGGAAGGATAAAGTGTTTGATGTAGAAGCTATAGGTGGCTTTGCTTCTAGGAAAGCAAAAGGGCTAAGAAGCTAGAGTCAGGTAGTCTCAAAACAAGGAGAAACAAAGTAGTTTGGCATCTACATCCAACAAGGGAAAAAAAAAAACTACTACCATTATAGGCCTTGCCATTGTATTAAGTTCTCCTAATGAGAATTCAAAGTGGGGAATTAAAGAAATACAAGAAGGTATGTGCACGGGCAGACACAATATGGGTGAAGAATATCAATATGGTATGTTTCCTGCATGAGAATCTTTTAAAGAAATAAGGAAGGTAATTATTGAATGATTCAAGCAAGCAGTTGTAAGTTCCATCTTTTATTATCACCTATAATATAAACATTTTATTTTAAGAAAATATTTATCCCATAAAAACTAAGTCATAATATAATATCGAATAAAATTCTTTGAGAAGTGCAGAAAATAAATTCTCTTTTCTATTCTTCACAAGGTTTAAATTTGTTAGAGCAAGTTATCAAATCGAAATTACTTTGATTCCCATCTTGTCATAGTTTTAATATATATATTATATATTTGTTCAGTGACATGGAAATGGGTCACTGGCCCATAACTTATTTAGAATGACACAACAAATTTAGTCTGTGGTTGTAAACTAAATTGATGACACCAATAGATTCGCATATAGTATACCTGGGATATGACATCAAGAACAATATACATATAATAAAGTGATCAATAGTCTCTGCAAGGTGAATAGGGTACATGGGTCAAGTAGATGAAGCTATTGACTTGGAAGATAAAATGATGCAAGATGGTTGCATGCCGTATATTATTACATACAGTATCCTAATACATGGTCTCTGCAAGGCAGCCAAGTTGATTCAACCCTCAGTATGGTAGCTAAAATGGGGGATGCTGATTGTGTCCCAGATATTATTGCATTTTAGATTTTTTTAATATCCAGAAGCATTTAGAAGGAATTCAAACACTATTATGGACTGTGGACTGTGCAAATATCATGTCTATTATTGCAATTATGTGTTAAAAACACAACCCCTGTGGATTGTTCATCATTTATTACCCGTGGTGAGTACACATAAATGTCAAGTTACTATAATCTATTATGTACAATTTCATTCACTAAAATCAGAAAATCCATATTTTATTTGAAGTTTTAAATTAAATGCAACCATTTAACAATACGAACCACTTCTCCATTAAATCACATATTTTGGATAAAAACTTACAACAAAAGGTAGTAGACTTGTGACTTCACACATCTCTACTTTCTTGAGAGGAGAGAGTAGTGCTGGGTCCTGTAAAATCTTCTTCCCTCAATTTTAACCCTCTTCACTCAGTTAAAAATAATGCATACACATATATGACAGATACCTTGACAGCAGTAAATGGACAATGGGACTTGAGATGAACAATAAGGAGCTAAAGGATGAGCACAATGAATTCTCTCTTCACTTCATTCTCTTCATATATGCCTCAAACAACACCATAACAATACTATTTTGTTCACAAGACTGTACAAACCTGATTTAGGATGGGATAATTGATAGAGAACTGGTAAACTTACATCAAGTTCTATTTTGATGTAAGGTTGGTCACAATGGAAAAATAACTTAGGTGTTTATATATGCCTCAAACAATACCATAACAATACTATTTTTTTCACAAGACTGTACAGACCTGATTTAGGATGGGATAACTGATAGAGAACTGGTAAACTTACATAAAGTTCTATTTTGATGTAAGGTTGGTCACAGGGGAAAAATAACTGCAATAAGGAGCCCACCCAAAAGCTTGGTCATAAAAAGAATAGGTAATCAAGTTTAGATCACCCCACCATGTAAATATAGGTGGTCATCAGCTTACAACAGGTGTTGGAGAAAATGAGCCACATTGAAACATCGATAAAGCTCATATCAAGAGGTCTGTTCCTAAAGAGGGTTGACAAGGTGGCTTGACATGCAACTGGGAAGTCCTAGATTCAAAATCCAAACTAATCTATAGAAAATAATATGGAACAGTTCTAGAGCTTAGAGTGAAAAGGGTATAAGTCCTCCTCACTTGGTATAGAGAGGAGATATTTCTATTTACAAGCATCTGGGTTGCAAAGGACATTTACAGACAATATTAACTCTTAGGTACTCGACCGGCTCTAGAGCTTGATCTATAATCGGATGAGGGCCTAAGTTGCTCATTATTAGAAAAGGTGATATACAAAGGTGAGATACAATTACACACATTCAGCCAAAAAACATTGATCCGATAAGGAGAGAAGGTATTTATGTTTACAAAAATTCGGGATCTGAAAATTGTTTATTCACTTGATCTTTAGGTATAGAACATCAAGTGATAAGGAGAGGAAGTCTATAGATCAAAAGATAAAACTCCAGAGGAAAATGGTTGAAGTTCATTTATTCACTTGATCTTTAGGTACAGGATATCGTTTAATAAGGAAAGGAAGTTTTAACGACCAAATCATAAACTCAGAGGAAAATGGTTGTAAGGTTATTTATAGATATTATTTTTGTATATGCATGAGGTGATAAGGGAATTGGTAAGTTGTAACCTTCCGAGCAGAAAGTCTTAGGTTTTAATTGTAATAATATTTTTTCCTACCCCTAGAAATTATGTGTTAGTGAAGCTCGGCTCATTAGGTCCTAGATGTCAAGTGATGAGAAGAGGAAATTGAATTTTTAACACTCCCCATTTGGAATTTATATGTTTAGGTCCAAGAATCAACTGATAAGGAGAGGAAATTAGAGGGTTCAAAAACCATTTATTGACTTCAAGTACCTTGACTAATAGGGAGAAAAAGTATTTCGATCCAAATGGCCTTTCTACCTGTTGATGCGTGTTTTATGACACAATAAACATTCTAGAATAAAGAGTCCAAAGATGCTCTATCCCCTCTTCAAAAACTACCTCGTATGCTAAGATTGCAAGTAAGATCATACGACAATTCCAATGTTTAAGATGAATGCGGATGAGCTCTGTGGTTTGATGTCATTTTGCTGGTAACACAAAGGGACTTACGCTAGGCTTGTTCAATTCACAATGAAGGTCTAGACAATGAAGCTCTATTGCTTGGGTCATGGATCAAACAAACTGAAAAAGGAGATAAAGATTCAGAAGTTTTAATCTACTCCTAAGAATTCAAGAGACGGTATTGACTTGGTGGAACCAATAACCACGTTTTGCTTCGCCGCGCTCAACGACAACTACACAAAGGGGGTGCAATCTTCAAGGGAATGTGCTTATGATTTTCATGTCATGAATAACTACCATCGAATCGAATAATATTTATCTAGACAGAAGTTAAGCATCCACAAAATAAGCTCAAGCTAACTTTACGCATTGAATGAAAATCATCCATTCAAAGAAAGTATGAGCAAAAAGTTTCACGAAAAAACAATACTTATCAAATCTTGCATTCATCTAACATACATGAAATAAAATCTAAACAATGATGAGGGATAAGAACCATGCCAACTCCAAAATAAGAGAAGCAATCACCATCAAAACAATGCATGCATTACTTATTACTTTGGCAGTCTTACAACAATTGCTTATCTCAACATGTTAAATTACAACATGCTCTCATGCTTTACAAATGAGGGGGTGAGCTCAATTTATAGGCTCCCCAATTACAATTCAATGGCCAAGATTAATTTGGAATCTACGGCCGAGATTACAAAATGAAACCCTAATTAGGGTTTGTCCTAACTAACTCCTTCTTGACCAATGAGAAAATTACATTCGAGGACACTTGTCCATTTTACCAAATATGAACCAACAAATAAAATAGAAAGTTGTTGAATCTAGATGTGCTGACTTGGAACAATCTGATTGGTCGAGGCGCCACCTTAGCATGCTAGATGTCTTCCTTGGTCACTTTGTTCTTTTTCACTTTCTTGCCTTAGAATATTTTCTTCCTGCCAGTGATTTTGTCCTTTGCGCTTTGAGCTTGGATGACTTTGGCTTCTTCTTCTTACCTCACCTTGGGGCGCCTGTTTAGACTTGAAGTTATTAAGTCTTTCTTCCCGGATTGCTTTGGAATTCCTTCACGTGCCTTGAATTTGGAGAGGAACTCCCTTGTGCTCTCACCGTAATGGGGAATTTCCCATACTTAGCCAAATTTTGGCTACTTTGTAATACCTTCAAGATTTTGGCCATTTTTGTGTTCAAATAAACTTTTTCGGTGGATTTGTCTTCAATTTTGAATTTGTCTTGCGTAAGTTGGATGTACTTGACGATATGCCTACTGTTGTCTTCATGATGCCAAACTATTGATGAACTTCCTATTGGTCTTTACACTTCCTTTGCCATTTTCCTCACCTTGTGTAGTCATCCACCTGTAGTAAAACAAAACAAATTTATTTTAGATTTTCTCTCAACTAAAGATAACTTTTCAAGATAAGCTTTGAAATTTTTTTATAAATTTCATTTTCAAGCTTTTAATTTTCTCCAGAATGGCTAATTTATTTGATTTTATCTTTTAAATTTAGCCATGGCAAAAATTATTGGATGAAGATTTTCATTTTCTCTCTCCTGAAATCTAGCCTCATGCTAAATTTCTTAACATTCTCTCTCCTAATATCACAGTGAATTTTGTTTCGAATTTAAAGCAAACTTCATACTCTCTTCGTCATTTTCATCTTGGCACGAGCACATTTCACATTTAACTCTTCATTTCTATCTCCCGAAATCGGACTTCTCGTTGTTTGCCATACTCTCTCTCTACAAGTTGGACTTGGTGAACATTTTTCCATGGCGGACTTTGCATGTGCTTTGTCTCTTTTCTAAGTGCCAAGGTAGGACTTTCCTCTTGTCCGGACATTCTCACCATTCCTTATGGCGAACTTTGGAGACTTCCATTTCAAATGTAAGGCAAACTTCAAGAAGTTCTTGTCGTTGCCTTAGGTAAATTTTTCTTCCCAAATCTATTTAGCCATAATTTTCTTGCCGTCCATTTCATTTGGCCATCCATTTTATCTTGCCATATTTTTTTGTCTTCCAATTTATTTGGCCAAAATTTTCTTGCCATCCATTTTATTTTGTCCAAAATTTTCTTGCCATCCATTTTATTTGGCCAAAATTTTATTGCCATAATCTCTATCATCCAATTTATTTGGCCATGAATTTCTATCCTTTTCCAAAATTTATTTCGCCGTGTCCAATTTTATTTGGCCATAAATCTTTTTTGTCCAATTTTACTTTGCCGTAAATTTTAATCGTCTAGAGTCTCTGGTAAAATTTTCTTGCTTTTTTCCAAAATTTATCTAGCCATGGCAAAAAAATTTCTCTAAACACTTTGATGTTTGGACTTAGGCAAATTTTCAAGCATATTTTAACACTTTCCAAGGCCCATACTTAGGCAATTTTTTATTTATTTTCACACTCCCCTATACATGGCGGACTTCAGCTATGTTTAGGCCATCAAATTTTCCTTAACTTTGTCTCTTTTCTTTTTCCAGTGATAGGGCGGACTTCAGCTTTTGCATGCCATTTCAATCTTGACTTGGGGCGGACTTTAGCTTTTGGCTAACCATTTGCTCTCTAAGGCTAGGCGGACTTCCTTAGTTGTCTAGCCATCTAGTGCTTTGTCGAAGGGTGGACTTTCTCCTTTTGTTTTCCACTTTGTCTTTGGTCAAGGGCGGACTTGGTCACTTGGCTTGCCATTTAACTCTTGAACATGGGCGGACTTCATACTTTTCCTTGTCATTCATTTTATGTCTAGGGCGGACTTTCTCCTTATGTTTGCCACTTAACCTTTGACTAAGGCAGACTTCCTTTATGGCCTTGCCATTGGACATATGAACATAGGTGGACTTCATCAAATTGATTGCCATTTCAGCTTCTTGTCCAAGGCGAACTTGCTACATCTCATTGCCATTTGTCATTTGACTAAGGTGGACTTGGATACTTTCATTGCCATTCATTCTTTTGACCTGGAGCAGACTTCACCTCTCTTCAAGCCACTTCATTCTACTACTAAGGGCGGACTTTACCAGATTTCAGGCCATTTCCATAAAGTTGGGTAGACTTCCTTCAATTCATTGCCACACAAGGGCAAACTTCATTGATTTTCATGCCATTGCATTACTTGGTCAAGGGCAGACTTCATGCATTTTTATGCCATCTCCATTTTAGCTGGGTGGAGTTTGGGTCTTTTCTTGCCACTTTAAACTTGAACATGGGCGGACTTTGTAACTTCTGATGCCACTTTGACTTTTACCCAAGGTGGACTTCATACATTTGTTTGCTATTGCCTCTCTTGCTAAGGGCGGACTTCACTTTATAGCTTGCCATTGGATGGCGGAATTCATCATTTGGCTAACCATTGGAGGGTAGACTTGGTACAATGTCTTGACATTTCTACTTTTGTGCAGGGCGGACTTCATTAGATACCTGGCCATTTGAGGGGCGGACTTCATTCATTCTTTCCATTACCATGGTCTAGCTGAAGGTATTCACCATTTGACTTTTCTTTTCAGGCTGAAGCTTTCTTGACTTATTTTCTCCATACTCCATGCTGGTTGAGCTCCATACTTAGGCAAATTTCTCATAAATTTCAGTCTCCTCCATGAATCTTCTCAAATTTCTCATGAATTTCTCAGATTTTTTTCAATTTATAGTGATCTCTAGACTGATTTTTCCAAATCTTCCACCATTTTTCTGTGATTCTTGAAGGATTCTTTGTGATTTTCACCAGATTTCTCACCATTTTCAAGAAAATTTTCTAGATTTTTGAACTTTTTTCTGAGATTTTCCAGAATTTTACCAAAATTTCAAAAAAATTCGAATCAATTTTCTGAGAGTTTCGTTGATCTTTTCGAACTTCTGAGTGGATTTTTGAAACTCGAGCCCTTTCCAAATATAGAAACTTTCTTAAAATAGAAATTTTCCAAAAATAGACCCTAAACAATAGGGATCCCAGAATTGCCCAAAGTGCCAAAAAAGTAGGTCCTAAAAAATAGGGGCCCTGGGGTGAAAAACTCTAAAAATTGAGAGGTGTCGGAATTGACCGAAATGACAGTCAATCTTCATCTCCTAGGCCTTCTAAGCGCGATGGAGACGTTTACACAGTGATCTAGGCTCAATTTCTCCAACTGACTCGGGCAACTCTTAGAACTTTAACTCCTCATTGCAAAAAGATTGGTGATAAGCAGTTGTGACACCAAGGCAAAACCAAAAAGCAAAAAAAAATGAAGGGTCCCCATTTGCAATGGGGCGATGTGTGAAAAGGTCACAACACTACCCTGATTTGAAACCCATCAATGCTCATGAGATGGAGAAGCCACTCTTGTTTTTTGATTAGCTCAGTGGTTGGAGTTTATTCAACTGGATTGCAAGACAAGATGCTTTTCAAATGCAAATCCGAACTTGTTATAATAACAATAATGACAGTCAATTAAGAGTCCTATTGGTGGAGATGTCCATGAATGAGCCTCACTGAACCAAATCTAATTCTACTATAGATTCTATGTAAATCTCTGTTGTCCAATGTCCTTAAATGGGTTAGCGTGACTAGGTGTAGCTCAGTTTATCATAGTAACCTCCACATGAATCTCCTAGACACACTACGTTCCACCCATAATAGCAAAAAAGAGATTTGATTATTTTTAAAAATCAAATGGCATTTGAATGTATTTTTTGTGCTTTTTCAGTAAGCATCATATGAAATATGGTCATCCTTGACTGGAGGTGAATAAGAATGTGTTCCAAACACATGTAGTAGAGATTAAACTAAGTTTCACTCCATCGTCATTCCGTAAGAAATATCAAAGGTATAAAAGAGTGAATTGTATTTTTGGAAGGTATATCTTATTCCATAGTTTTAGATGGGATTTGCTCAAGTGGTTAAAATATGAGGGCTTTCATCAATGTTTGAGCTCACATGAGACTTTGATAAGCTTTAAAATTGGGATGACTGATATCAACAATGGATTACTAAGTTAGAATTGTCTTTAATGAATGTAAATGCATTCAAGGGTTTGAGCTCTGCAAGACAGAGCCTAGTAAATCAAGTGTTTTTGAAATTAAGCATTGCATGTTAACTTGTCTTGGCCGAGTTTATTTCTTAAATCTGGTGCATACGTGTAATCTCCTAATCTTCATTTTAAAATGACAAATCTATTGAGTTGTAATCTATTCTTGTGTATTACACCTAAATATTTCAAGAGTATAGAGAAATACATTAGAATGCTTGCCATTTTACAATTTCTCTGGTCATTTGATTGTTGGTGACACTTTTTGCATTTTCAAGATCCCTGTACTGGTTGTTGATGACTAACACATTGTGAATTAGTGGCAAATAGATTGGGTTTACCTAAAAAAGACTCAAAATCACTGAATAAGCCTATTGAACCTCCAACCCTTCTTATAAAAACAACATGATAGGTGTCTGTGGAGATTAAATCTCTAACTTTTGTGCAAGAAAAGAGGTAGCAAAAAAATAGCGTGTTGTGTATATTGCAACTTATGGAATTTAACCCTGACAACTATTAATTAAAAGGGGCCAAAATCTACACTCACCATGATGATATCCTCGGGGACAAACTAAAGAGTTGGCTACCTACATAACATGGAATAATAATATATTGATTATTCTTTTATAATTTTCAAGCACATCAATAATATAGTAATGCTGCCATTATCAAATATCAAGCTATGCAAGTTTTCAACTATCAGACAAAAGAGTGGAGGATAAGATTTGCTACATCAAATAAAAGGTGTAAGAACATTAAAAAATTAGGGCAAGTCATGTTAATCAAACCTTCAACCTCCTATTAGAAATGTTCAAAATAGGTGTTTAATGGAGGTTGAAAATGTGAACTAAAAGTTAACTTTAGTCCTTCGAGGCACATGATACAATCTATCATTATAAATCACTTACCTACAAGTGTTATGTCTCCATGGTTCCTCCATTTCCAATCGAGAATAAAGTTCACAAATCCGCATATACTCAATTTGATGGTATCACCTATGTCTTGTAGCACCAAAATCATTCACCTGCATGTGCTTGCAGTGAAAGGGAGCAGTCAATAACCTTTGCTGCTGGTGAACAAAATCAAACTCCTTACTATGCCCTATTGCTATAGTCAAAATAACACATACACACATAATCAAATTGCATTACAAACACAACAAATGTGTGCCTAGAAGTTACCTCTAACCCCTTGAAACAATCAATCAAATGCTAGAGACAATTGTCATTAACACATGAAGACAGTGTTACATCAATTCTCTGAGGAAATGTATGCATGCAAACCAAAAAGGATTAATTACAAAAAGATTCAAGTCACTGCTATCTTGGAATAATGTATTAGATTATTTGCACTATTTGATATACAAAATTTCTTACTCTTTTTACAATGTCTGGAACTTGAATTTATAGTTAAATGACAAAGCTCATCTCACTTCAATGATTGAGACTCATCACAAGTATTACAATTAGTCTTTAAACGTAGTTATAATTTCCTACAGTACTAACTACATCCTTTGACACTCCAATCTCAAGATTAGGTATGAGAAGGGGAATTTTTATTGAAGGCCCCCTTCATGAAATGATCATTAACCCCCTTGTTAGAAACATAATTCCAAAGAAAGAGGGAAAAAGCCTTCTCCATTTTCATCAGCAAAATTCATTGCTTTGTGGACTGCATGTTCCCAACTATCTTTGGTACGATGTTGTCAAACACATTTCTATCATATTATAGAGATAAATGTGGGAGCTCTTGGACTTTTTTGCTTGCCAAATATTTGTCCTCTCCATATCAACAGTTATTCATAGTAAGACATTTGAACCTATATTGGCTAATACATTTTATACCCTTATAATGCCTCCTAAGCATGCAACTAGTGTAACCAAATATCCACATCCTTTGATCCCCATCAGAAATTTTAGTACCTTCTAACCTCTTACTTCACAAAATTGACAAAACAAATTGGACTACTCATCTTATGAAAAAGTGCTATGACAAATGAGCAAGTCCCCTACAATAGTCTGAAATAGTCAACAAGTTCTAGGTAATTATATAATACAATGCTTAAAACCTCCTTAGCACATTGCTATGAGTAGAGGAATTCATTGTATATTTGTTTAGTTTGCAATTTCTGAATGGAAACCCTAGCATAAAATGAATTCATTGTATATCATTATTTTGAAAATTTTTACAGGTTTGCTCTCTGAGTGGCTTAAATAATTAAATTGGGGTTTGGCTCTTTCATGTATATGATTTTCATAACTGACCAGTCTCCTGCTCGGTAAATGCAAATCAGATTTTTTGAATCCCATCAGATCTCCAATAGACAATGAAACCAAATTTTAATATGAAAGCAATATTATATTCCATGCGTTATAAATATATTGAAACAACAGTTGCAAATAGATCAGTATTGGTTCGTCTCAAACTAAGTTTTGCTTTATGGATAAAGTTAAAATTACTTATGTGTTTAGGGAAGCCAACAATGTGGCTAATTTCTTTGCTAACGAAGGGGTTAAACAATTAGAGCTGGTCACATGGCAGAACCTCAGTGATTTTGGCGCTGACGTTAAGGCTTTAATTATTTATGATATCACACATGGGAATGCAGCAATTTATTTCGATGATAAAAGTGGGTAGGGCCAAGTACTTCAACATCATTAGATTTGATGGGGTCGCTTTTAAATTCTTAACTAGTAGTAAGAGGCGACACATTTTTGTGGGTTCTCTAGTTTGGCTACGGAATTTAATTTCAAACTTTCTGCTATGGTAGTGAAGTGTTTGTGACAATGGAAGGAGACAAGAAAATGGTGGAGCTGAAAACCTATGAAATGCATAAGAGGAATCCGAAGGTTTGGGAAAAAATTGAATGTGGTGGGCTACTCCCGTTCATTGAGAAGCTTCATGGGCTTGATTTGAAGGCTACCAAGTACTTTGAGAAAAATTGGAAGAATGGGGAAATATTTATGTTTGGTAGGAAGGTTAAGGTGGATGAGAACCTCATTGGAGAGGTGACCGGCATGTCTACTAAGGGAAATAAATTCTTTCGTGACAAAAGGTTCTCTTATGAAGCGGTTATCAGATTCTCCAGGAAAGACAAAGAAAATACCAAACTGATAAAAGTCTTCAACAACTACTTTGAAGTGGATACAATTAAATTGCTATGGAGGAAGGTGTTCAGAATCATCATGGAATACATTACTTTGGATGGTAGATTCACCAGGGTTTATGGCTACAACTTCGCCTTGCTCAACCATTTCCATGACAAGGTAAGGGTTTCTTTACCTTATTATTTGTACTGTTCCATGAGCAATAGCCTGAAGGATCAAAAGAAGGATTCTAATAACTACCCTTTTTTGCATTTTGGCCTTATTAGGCTCATTTATGAACACTTTCGAAATATACCGGCCTTATCCAACCCTATTCTAGTTTCGCCCTCAGAAGATGAGGATACTGAGGATAGTGTTTCAGAGGATGGTAAGGAGCTTGACCCTGAGTGGAATGTTGAAAGTCCCCTAACCCCAAATTATGGTAAGAAAACTCGATAGGGTAATCTCCTGCCCAAGAATCCTAGTGTTGTCAAAAATCCCAGCTGCTCTGTTCTGAAAGCTAAAAACCCTAGCCGCTTTGGTTAGAGCATTAAGCTCACCCAAAAAGAGTCCCCTACTAATAAACTGGTCTCTTATTCTGAGGATTCCCACGAGGACTTTTCGAAGGCCCCTAATGCAAGCCAAAATTCTTACTCGTCCTTCCCTGCTTTGGATAGAGAAAATAGGCCAAATTTCCCTAGAGACCTAAACCTCGAGGACCACTATTTTAAACCGGAGCATGAGTTTCCTGGGGATATCCTAGCTATTGCTAGGAATGTTGTTGTGGATTACTTCAGAATAATGAAATGGGCCTTCCATGAAATTAAAGACCTTAATCTCAGAAATAGAGCCCTCAATGGCAAGCTGGAGGATTTGGAAGGTAAAGCTAGCTCCCTTATTACTACGGAGTGCGGGAGGAAGGAGGATAGAATGAGAATGGAGGTTGAGGATAATGAAGGTAAATACAAACATCTAGAAGATGAAATAGGTAAAATGAAAACTACTATGAAAACTATTATGGAGCATAATCATAGAATGGAAAAACATAATGCCATCATTATTAGTGCAATGTCTAAAAAACTAGAGAATTCACAGCAGGGTTCTCTATTTGTGGATCTGGTTATGAATAAGGACAAGAATAGTACTAAGGATGTTGGTATTTCTAAGCGGACGAGAGCCAGTATGAAGAGGAAGACTCCTCCTACGCCCCAGATGGTTCAAGTCCTGAAGAAGGGCACTCAAGAAATGCACAATCTTGAAGTTGAGGTTGTTGAAGCTCTAAAGTTCTTAGGTTAGCTAGGGGTTTCTTGCTGGTTTTTTGTTTGGGTTTTTTTAGTGGCCCTTGCTGACCTTGGGTTGGCGGCAGCTGTGTTTCTTGGGCTTTATTTTGATGCAGCCTTTTTGTCTATGGTGATTTTAATGCTTATTCCTATTTTCTGTAAACTCAATGGTTTCAGATCCCTGTAAAACTTGTTTTTTCCTTTATCAAAAACATTTTTTCTGCAACTGAGGTTCTTATGGATCAAGGTTTCACTAAATGATATGCGTAAAGACAAGGCCAATAACATTCAGCTAATTATATAATACTGTCGGCATATTCCTTGCAGCTCCCCCGGCTGCAAGTGCTAGTTTCTAATACTCTTACAAATTTCATTCATTATATGAGAATGAAAGCTTTTTGTCTAAGAAAGAATGAAAAAATTAATAGATTTAAATATCTATTTTTTCCTCTTAAAGGTTAGTTTACTCAATGGTCCAGCCTAAAGGCAGGAACTAAGCTGGCTTACAGTCTTCATTTATATAGGGAACCATAACACAAAATAACTTATATAAATTTATTGAGACGAGTATATTTGCCTTCCTCGCTACATAAATATGGTTTTCCTGTTGCATAATTACTTGAAAATTACTTTCCTTAAATGGATTGACTATTTACTTTTGTCAGGAAAACCATCATGACTGGTGAGTAGGTGAGTCTCAAAGCAACTGAATATAGTCTTGACTCTTTATACACCCGCGAATCGTTCCAGAGCCGTAGCTCTTTCATTATTTTCTTTATTACTCAGAGCTTCCTGCTTGAAATGGGAGAATGTGAAAGGCTTGAAACGCCTTGGATTGTCGTTGTCCACAAGTTCCATAGGTGCCCAGATTTCCATCTCCTCTGGAAAGGTGGTGAAAAAGCTAATTGACAGACGATCTTTCCAACCTTTGTAGACAACGCGATGCTCTGCGCTGCGGTATCTGCCATTAATCCATGCCTGCAAACATATCCACCATTCATCGCTAATTATTATCATCAGTAATAATAAAAGAATTAATTATAATTGTTGGCGAAGAGAAAATTGCATGCCTTAAGGGAGTCCCCGACATTGATCACAAATGAGTTAGGGAGAGGTTTGACGTTTAACCACTCGCCCTCCTGAGATCGAATCTGAAGGCCTCCCACATCATCTTGGTAAAGGATCGTGAGGCAACTCAAATCTGTATGGCAGACAAGCACCTCCTCTCCAATGGATAATTTTTCCGATGAATAGCCATTTACACGCAATATTGATGCACAGTTTTTGAAGTGAGAGTGGTAGAACACGTTGGTATCCAACCCCAGGCTTGCAAGGATTATTTTTGTGACCTTTTTTTCAAGATTTGATACAGACAAAGCGTATGTTGACATCGTTTCGCTGCCAAACAGTAATATTAGACAGAAAAATGAATCAGATTTAAAGGAAAACGAAAGATGAATAACATACCAAAAAATTGGGTTCCCTTCTGGGCATATCTTTACACACATTTGCTCAACGGAATCTGGATTAGTTGTGTCTGGAACCTGAAAGCTCTCAAAATTTTGATTTCGGGTATAAGTGTTGAATTGATTGCCTGTTGTTAAGGCTCTGTCTTTGACCTCGGTGGACACACATAATAAATCTCGGCAAACATTCTGAGCCCTTTCGAGAAGATCTACTGGAATTCCATGGCTGACAAGTTGGAAAAAACCCCATTCTTTGCAGGCCTTTCTGAGTTTGGCGAGCATGGGGTGATATCGAAGGTGCTCCAATTCTTGAGCATCGAAGTCCTCTGGGAAATTGGAAATATCAATCACAGGGAGATCAACTTGAGATACAGTGTCTTCAAGGGGTAAAGGCATTTTGTGTGTTGCTGCAATAACACAAGAGCAGATGTGATGTGTTTTGTGGCTTCATCCTCAAGATTCTTCCTTAAAATACAGTTCTCCAGAGGTGGAATATTTAGGCCTAGGTTGGATGTATTGTTAAAAATGATGGCTACCTCCAAAATTGAAATCCTTTGGCCGGCTAAGGAGGATACAAATACCAATGGAAATGTAAATATGTAATATCATGGACTACTATCTACTGTGATTAGGATAAGCTATTGGAGGTCAAAATTGTGCCTTGTCCATGACCAAGCAATGACATTATTTATGTTTAAATTAATGTTAAAAAATATATACTTTTGAACTTAGAAGCCATTAGGGATAAAACAAATCGTAAAAAAATGAAGCTAGTGATGGAAGCAATGACGAATTGATCTATGGATTAAAATATGGCCTCGTGATAAAGTAGGGAAATGGATATGTTGTGGATGACCAGAGTCCCGGTTACCAAGATAATGGAAAATTAATGGAAGAACGCAAAGTAAGAAAGATGTGGTGGGCATGCGCTTGTTTTTACTTCAATTGTCTGAAAGGTTGTTTCGGATGAGCTGGCATCAGCTGTTTATAGCATGTTTAAAGGGTACTCAGCATGCTGCAACACAAACATGGCTTGCCAATCGATTTAAAGTTCTTAAGAGGCATTTTTACGCTGAAGGCGTGTCTTATATGAGCTTTCCAAGCTCATTTTCCCCTTCAACGGTTAAGATGGAATTACACGACATGGTTGACAAGAAAACAATTCTCAGCCATCCATCATTTTTCGCCACTTTTCGGCTGTTAATCGTCGGCCATTTTTTTCTGCTTCCCCGCCGTTACCGTTTTCCCGACTGTTTTTCAGGTACCATTTTCTAGGCTTGAGATCAATGCAGTGACTATGAAATCTGCGGAGTATCTTTATTAAAATGAAAATTACGGGGCAAGCTGCATAAAATAAGGTTTCGAAAAGGGTTTTAGAGTATTAACGAGCACATTTAGGTTTTAACATTGCCATCAATTTTGGCCATTTTTTTGGCTTTTATCGCCGTTTTTCACTGTTTTGCCCGCCGTTTTTCACTGTTATAGGGTATGTTAAAATATTGGACAAGATTGGATACGCTAAAATATTTAAAGGTTTCTACAAGTTTTTCACCAACTCTATTGGTTTTTATTTGTGAAAACTTAATTTTTTTTCATAGTTATCATATTAGTTAATAAATTAATGTAACATCGAGTATTAAGGTTTTTTATATATATATCATTTTTAAAAAGTAAGAAAAAATAAATGTTTGTTCTACATTTTAAATTTAAAATCTAATTTCTATATTATTTTAATTGTATTTTAAATTAAATGAAAATTACAGCCACCATAATCTAGGAGAGTTTAAGAGTATGTTTATTAAAATGAAAATAACCGTCAAGATCTTCATAATGAACACATTTAGGTTTTAACATTATGTAATCCGTAGAATAAAAACAAAAATTACAAATAATATGATTATACTATCTAATTATTATATTTATTATTTTTTAACAAAATTAAATATATATATATATATAAATAAATTATTTATTATTATATTTTATTAATTAGTTTTAAATATATAATATATAATTTGGTTTTTAATATATAATGTTATATTATATAACAATATAATAGTTAATACATAAATAATAAATATAATATAATAATATAATAGTTAATAAATAAAATAATTAGCAAATTTAGATTTTAAAATTACAACGTTTACCCTACGTAGTGAAGTATAAATTAGCATAATTAATATATAATGTATATTTTAAGCTTTAAAATTTTGACATCCTTTACCCTACATAGTTAAGTATAAATTAGCATAATTAATATAGTATGTTTATTAAAATGAAAATTACACCCTAATAACGAACAAATTTAGGTTTTAACATTACGACATCCTTTCCCTTATAAAATATAATAAGTAATTAGTTTTAAATATATAATAATATAATTCTATAATAATTTTTTTTTTTAAAATACTAATATTAAAATCATTCTCTAAATTACTTATCAATTGATCTCATTTACTAAACAAATGTGTTAAAAAAATAAACCAATTTTTCCCTAATTCACCTTCCACATCTCTTCGGCATACCCATTGCACAAGGTGCCATAGCTAGTTCTAACTTTATCATTGTGTGAATTATTTTTGTTTAGGTTGAGTTCTGGTTGTAGTTCACAACTGTGCATTGTAATTTTGTTTGCATTTTTCTTCATTTCAATAAATAAAAACTGTTTTGATTAGATTAAGATTGGAAGGGCTGGTGTCCATTACAAAACAGTCATTAAGGCAAACGAGGGGTTCAAGAGAAGGGAAATGGCTAGCAAATTAAAGGAAAAAAAACGTAAACATAAGTACTCCAATTAGAAAGAAGACTTGACTTAAAGTTGGAAAAATCAAGGATCTAAGAAGGAATTTTGAAAAAACTCCTATCAAGCAACATGATGCTAAAAGGTATTTATCTTTCAACGGTGTTTGTTATTCCTACAATAAATTTGGTCATAAGGAAAAGGACTCCAAAAGTAAAATGAATGATTCTTTATCATTCTATAGAAAGTGTTCTAAGAGTAAGAGGATTGGACATAAAGTTAGTCTATTGAATAAAAGGGAAAATAGAAAGAAGAATGTTGTTTGCTATAAGTGCAACTATTTAGAACACCCTGGTAATAACAACATAAGAGAGGAAAACATCTATCCAGTGAAGAAGAATGATAAAATTATTGATTTGGAAGAAGTAAGAAAGAAAATGAAAAGGATTTGGAGAAAGTAATTAGAATTATCAATTTTATCTGTTCCAACCCTTGGTGTAGATACTCTAGTGAATTTCTTAGTAAAAGTAGCTATTAAGGGGGAGAGATTAACAAAAAATCTAATTAACCCCCTCATCATTACTTATGTCATATCATGACAAAACTATATTGAATATGGTAACAAGATTAAGGTATTTTCTTAGTCACATGTGTGAAGGATGAAGTATGCAAAATTTGAAAGACTGGATTTGTACTCGATTTTCATGACAATATACTTGCAAGTTGAATAATTTATTGCAAAATCGTTTAGAATGAAAGGAATAAATTCAAATAATTCTAAAGGATTATGTATTTTCAAAAAAGTGTGCAAAGGAAGCTTAGAAGGAAATTCAGAGTTTCAGGGTTTGAAGAAGAAATCAAGCAGATTCGAAGTGAGCTTTATCTATACATTTCTTGTTGGCATTCACAAAGGTATTCCTATTTGCACAATATTTCATTTTTATTGCTATGGATAATTCAAAGGTTGTGAATAGTGTTGATAAAGTGCAAGTTAGGTTGAAGAGATATTTGAGGAATGTGTAGGAAGAGTCTATTGGTGCATTCTCTTGCACCCTTCTGAGAGTGTTTCCCATAAAATATATCTATTCATTTGTTTATAGTAAGATAGAAAAGATGTCAGTTCAGTTGACCATGCTTTGGGAAAGCAAATTGAAAGAGAGCCATGATGCCTACAAAGTATTAGTTGAGAAGAAGTTGGATATTTGGAGGAAAGTTCCCTTGTTTGAATTCGAGAAGAAGCATATTTGAATAGTGTTGACTAGAATTCATGATGAATCTCTGTGGATTGATGAGGTACATTTGATTACCAGAGAAGCTATTAGAGATGTAATTGGTTTTTGTTCCTCTGGACAAGTTCCCAAACTGAAGGCTATGGATGAGAAAGAGATAATTGAGGTTACTAGTGTGAATTTTAAAGGGAAAGAGATTGATTTGAGATTGATTGTTGATCTAGTAATAAGGTATGCTTATACTGTCATCAGTCACAAAGTTTGTATCCCTAACAATGATCATACAGTTTCTACTACTTTAATACATATTACTATTGATATGGTTAAAAGGGGTATGGATTATTATGACTTGTGTGAATTACTACATATACATCTTTTGAATAATTTAGAGGAAATACAGAAGTGTAAGAAGAATACATTCTAGTATGGAAATTTGGTTGTATGTTTGCTCTTTTACTTTTTGAGAGAGTTGTCAGTGATACGAAGGATAGAATCATCAAATTCAGAGCCTATTTACCATCAAATCAGGAACTTCATGATAAATCCTGGTAGTTTTGATGCATAAGAGACAACCCTTATTGCATTCCTTTGAACATTTTAGATGGGGATGAATAAAAGGTATAGGATTCCAATAAGTGTTGTTGAAAGGTACTCTAGAAGAATAAATTTTCGTGTGTCTACATTTTTTTGTCACATGGAAGTAGTTGAATCAAGGTTAGTTTGGATATTTGAATTGGATTATGAAGTGTTAGAGGCTAAAGTTGATAATTATGCTAAAATTATTTTGGAAATCCCTAAGAATCTTAATGTAGAAGGTACCTCCAGTAGCATGACCAAAACAGGGAAGAAAAGGAAAAGTGTTGTTAAGAAGGAAGTTGTAAAAGGAAGGGAGCTTGAACATGAGCATGAAAGAATAAATATTCATAGAGCTTTGAAAGAATTGCAGAAGGTTAATCTCAATGCTAATTTTGATTCATGTATATTTCTGTTTTGGAGAATATCCATGACATGAATGATTCTTTGAAGGTCTACATCTTCGGATTTGAAGTGCCAACCGGAATAAAGTCTGATGAAGCAAATTTGGAAGATATCAAGGAAAAATGTGCAAATGCACATAGTCAAGTAATGAAGGAATTGGAGAGTGTACAAGTTTGTGAAGAAGAGGCATGGGAACTACTTTCTTTTTTCCTAGATTGGTATGGAAATACACTTGATATAAGAAACGAGATAAGGATGAGTAAGTCTTGGATGATAAATTCAGCAGATACATACAAGTTAGTAGAAGATAAAGATAATCAAATGTGGTCATATATTGTGCAGCTTCAAAATAAATTCTTTTCTCTATAGGATCAAAGGACAGATGTTATCAAGAAGTTTTTGGCACTAAGAGACATGATTAAACTTACAAATACTTCTATCTCTAGTGCCCTTAGTTATATTGGTGAATTATCACAGATTAATCTTATTCCCAATACTTTCGCAGATTGTGTAGAGTCCTTAACTAAGCTTGAGCTATTTTATAAGACTCTTGTAAGTGCAAAAGGTTCATGGGAAGAAGGTAAAGCGTCATGGAAGTCTATCCTAGAGAGTCTCAAAGGTTCTTATTTAGGTTAATTCAATTTTTTGCTCATATCTTTTTTGTTACACTTTAGTGCATATATACATATATATCAAATCCCTTCCTTTTTCATTGATGTCAAAGGGGGAGAGATAGAGATAAAGAGAGATAAAGAGATAGAGAGCTGGAGAGAGAGAGAGAGATATAGGAAAAACATTTTTGTGAAGAATTTTTTTGAGAGGGGGAGTATTCTATTGCGATATACTGAATTTTTATTGTCATGCATGTTGCCATCAATGCCAAAAGGGGGAGATTGTTGGTAGCCTTGCAACATGAGCATGAAGTATGGATGGTTTTTGTTGGTTGTTCCTATGTTTTCATTCATCTCAACATGGTGATAAATATATGGGAACTTTTCTAAGTTGTTCTATGTCGGTAATAACCTTTTGTGATGGATCAATGTTTTGGCATTTGAGTTCAGAATTCACCACAAGATCTAATATGACTCTAACCTCTTAACCATGTTTTTTTCAATCATTCAGACAGCTATATCTTGGATCTTGAGATGAATTTTTTTGTGAGAAGAAATTTATCTTTGACAGAGTCCAACTCTATATTCTACTATTGTTCCTTGGCATACTGTGTGGGAGACTCCGCATTTTACTAAGGTGAACATTCTTATGTTGCAGTTTTTTTGTTAGTCTCTATGTTGGTAGTATGATGGGAACTTAATGTGTTCTCAGATCTGGAAGGTGTTTTCTTTAAGGATTATTTGTTGGTTTGGAGGATTGTGTTCAAGTCTTGGCCAACTCATCATATGCAATTTATTATGAAGACTAATTATGTTTTATGGATGATAGCCTACTTGGTATAATACACTATGTGGATAAATTTTTTAAATCATATATCATTCCAACAAAGAAGAGGGTTTTATTATTTTTTGGTTTCATATAATTAGGCTGACCTAATTTTTGACTAAGATTATACTTGTATATGGGTATGTGCAGAATCATGATGGGCCAAAAAGTGGTGATATGATGGGTGTGTGTAGGGTATGTGGCTGACGACTTTTTTTTACCCAAAATTGATGAAACAAAAGTTTTTAAAGGAGATTCTCAACTTTCCACCAATATAAATTATGCTTTACTTTGAATTCAATAAATAATTATTATTCATTTTCTATTTGAATTACTAAAGTCCTAATTGATAGGATGATTGAAAACATCCATAGCTTTCAAACGATGTCACATTTTTGAATCAAAACATGCATCACATTCTATGCTTTGCATACTATAAGATTAAAAAATGAATTTCATGAAATTTTGACCAAGTTAAGGTGGTCGAATACAGGTTTTATATTTTTTTAAAGTTGTAATAAAAATTCATAATTAATTATTTACTTGGAAACAAATTGCAAAAAATGCATCACATCGGGACATGAGTCATCTACTTATATCTAAAATATTATAAAAAATATTATCATTTTATTGTGGTAGGGTGGTCAAAGACACTTCTTATTTTTCCCTAAAATTTAAGTGCTATTGCATTGAAATTTCAAATTTTCACCAAATAAATTTTAGAAAAAAAAAAAAACCTAGTAGTTTAGAAACTACATTCAATTTGTTATAGATTCTATTCTCACCTATTTTTGAAATAATATAGATAAATTATTCAAATTTTTATGTCAAGTTTCCTAACTTTTATTTTTCTGAATTTTCTCGCCACTTAAGGGCATGTTTTTTCCATGATAATCATGCATATACCCATATATATAATATGCTTTGTGGAATGAGAAGAGCATGAGTAGCGAAAGAGGACACACATGATTAGTGAATGTGAAATGAGAAGTAAGTGTGAGTGTGAAAAGGATTAAGAGGTGTGTGAAGATCTGAGCCTAAATGCTTTATCAGTTGTGATTAGTGTAGTTTTGTTGAGCAAAAACTGTGTAAGGTTGTAATTTATATTATAAGCTTTAGTGGAATTGAACCTTGCACATCAAAGGTGTATCCTATTAGTTGAATCTTTTGGCGGTGAGCCACTATCATTGTATCTTGGTGATTAGCCATCTTGTGTACTCAAGAAGTGAGCATTTTCAAGGATAGTGAGTCTTGGCAGTGAGCCCTATAATATTTTGTATCTAGATATAATATATTGTGAGTTAACCCTCACCATGGTTTTTCCCTTTTGGGGTTTTCCATGTAAAAATCATGGTATTCATGTGTATGGTTGTATTGATTTGTTTTCATGTTCTCTCTTGTTGATTTTGTTAGAATTGTGATAATGAGAAAATGAATTTTATTATGGTTTTATGGAATATTAATTCACCCCCCCCATCTTAGTATTCCATTTTTCAACACACCCTCCAATTGTGCTTGAATTCTAGGACCATTAAGCGAGCCCCAATCTTTGTTGTTTCCTCAAATCCCTCCTTTGTCAAAGTTTCAAAGAGCTCCATTTCTTAGAAAAGGAAAGCCCTTCCATCCCATCTTGTCCTTAAAGAGAACAAGATGGATCCCTTTGGTTCTATCAATATAGAAATTGGTGATGAGTATGAGCCATGCCATAAGAGTGTTTCAGGTGGTGGGTCTGGTGAAAGAAGGTCTTTTAGGCTAGCTAGGGCTAGTCAAAACAAAAGCAACGATTAGAGAGAAAAGAAGTTGGATTTGGAGGAAGTGGGTTTGGGATCTTATAAAGAAGATTTTCTCCTAGACTATAAGGAGGAATTTTTGGATGATAGTGAATAGGAAGAGGAAGGTGAAGAATTTAGCATGGAGGAAGAAGACGATCACATCCATGAGGAGGAAATATTTGAGGAAAATAAAGAAGAGGAAATGGAGGTTATGGTTTTGGAGAGGGAGGACGATAAGGATATAATAAATGAGGATATAAAGGTCTATGAAAGAGAGTAAGAGAATCACTTAGTGCCTGTGTAATGTTTACAAGAGAAAAAAAAAAGGGAACTAGATAATGGCATTATGACAGCTAAATCAAAGGAAGTTCATGATAACAAGAAGGATAGGGTTGTTGTTGTGGAAGATGCTATAGATAAAATCACCACAATTTTTAAGGGGATAATCGATAGGGCTATCTTTTGCATGGTTTCTAGAAAATATAAATGAAACATAGAAAAAGAGGGTGCAATCACCAAATTTTATTGATCGAATGAGTTCACCTCAGTTTTTGCTTGATGTTTCACTCAATTATGAGAGGAATAGTCCATATATAACAATCAAAAAATAAACTTAACTATTATAACAATGAAAAGAAGGTTTTCAAATGTTGAAATGATGTGTACCTTGTTGAAAATGTGATTTTTTTGGCCTCACTAAGGACTCATTCACCAGGTGGCTCATGGGTCCCTATTAGGGTTCTGGAAAATTAGTTTTACGATCTTGTTCTTCAATGTATGCACTCCCAAATCCCAAGTATTCAGTTCTTAAAATTTAGAAATAATTATTGTAGCTTAGTTTCTATGATATTGCGATAAGGATGGCAACTTTTATAACTTTGCAACTTTGAAATTTTTTCTCTCCACTTGATCTTCAATCTAAAAACTACAATCACACATCGAAGAGGAGAAAGATTGTTGATTTTTATGGAATAGGGGATTTCCTTATTCAAACCCCATTTTGGTAATTAAACCTTCTAATGAAATAATGGATAAAGGAAAGATGAATGAACAACATATGTAACAACTCACCACTCTCAAATTGAACCTTGGAGTACAAATCAACAACCTAGCATGAAGTAGCCTCAATGTATGTAGATCTCAATCATAGAATTTGACATGAAAGAATGCTTGAATTGGATCTTCAATGCTACATCAACATAATAACTCAACAACACACATGATGCACTATTCCTTTTTCATGATGATATGACCTTTGATTGCTACAATACACATTGATAAATCTATTGAAGTTGATAAAAGCCAACCTCACAAAACCTAGTGATCATCTACAAGCAAAATAACCTATCACATAGAAGAAATTCAAACAACACAAAGATATTGCTTTACAAACCAAGAGAGTAAAATTGTATAAACAAGAATGATATAATTACAAAGAAATCAATCCTTAAGAAAGGAGATCAAAACCATAAAGTGAACCCTAGGATTTAATAAAGTAATTATTAAAGGGCCACATTTAGCTTAAGTGAAAATAAAGTAAAATGTGACTTAATTAATTAATCAATATGATTAAGTTAATTAAGTAATTAACCTATTACACTAACACCCCCCTTAAGATGAACTTAGGGAGAAGCTAAAAAATAAGGAAAAAATGCATGAAATCAAAAATGGGTCCCAAAAACTAGGCCTATTGAGGTACTCATGTACAAATGTAAAAGATCTGTCACAATAGGAGAAAAGGAGAAAACCTCGTGGGAAAAAATCCTCTTGAAAAGAGAGAAATACATGTGAAGGACTAAGAAGCCTCCAAATAAGAATGTCCCAAAAAGAATAGGAATGAGTAAAGGACTGAAGAAGCCTCCAAACAAGAGTGAAGGACTGAAGAAGCCTCCAACAAGAGTGAAGTATGAAGAAGTCTCCAACCAAGAAAAAAATGTCCCAAAAGATAGGAACACAGGATGAACATAAAAAAAGACCATTGAAGAATGAAGAAGCTGCAAACAATATCATAGAATGACTGTTAAAATGGTAAAAGAAGAACCTTTGCTAAAACATATGATTATCAGGATCAAGAAGACAATAATCTATATGATTTCCCCCAACGAAACTACTTGAATCCAATGGAAAACCAAGGCATACATCAAGAAATCAAAGATAAATATGGAACAAGTACCAATAGTCTGAAGAACTAATCAAGTGAAAAATTGAAGGTTGCCTCCAGAAATAGGAATGCAAGAGTGTCCATATGATAAATGCTCCATCTCACCGAAACACATGGGTAACCAACCACTACATCCACTTAGTACATAAGAACAAATATTGTATACATAGCTCACTCCAACACGAAACCTCAGAAGCATAGCACCAACAGTAGAAACCCCCCCATAATGGTGACAAGGGAGAGGTATAATATGTACACTGATACTGAATTCCTGAATATAGTGCATGAAAAAGAACCAAGAACATCTGAATGTGGAGACATGGAAGCATAAGAATATATAAATGGTGCACAAACCAAGGCACACAAGCATGAGAAAGGTATGAAGGAAAAACAAAGGAAAAAATCAACCCCTATGGCACTTTATATCATAGTGCGAGTATAATAATGTACAAAGTGATGCGTAAGATCCCATAATACATGTGTGATACAAAGGCATCTCAATGGATTTACAAAATCATAAGCACTTACAATGGAAGCTCATAATTTCAACAAAAGACACAAGACTGGAAATAAATGTAGAACATTGAGAAAGAAGCCATCCCACGCAAACGAGAAGTTTCGAGGAGCTAAGATGTCCAAGTAATTAACTAGAATGTGAAAACAAAAAAATAAATAAAATGTACCTAGTGAATTTTCTAATGAAAAAATCTATATATCTAGAAATATCACTAGAAGAGCTTTCCAACGCCTATTCGGTTTCGAAAAACGAAGTCTGTATGCAAACGTTATGCCCCCAGAAGCACATAAATTAAGATCTAACTTTGACTAGAAATAAATGAAGAAAAAAGTAAAAATCAAGAAAAATAACCTGAACCACTGGATCAGTCTCAAAATTTTATTTCGGATGAAATTTTGTTTTCGAAAATCCAAGTTCTGATGCAAAAGTTATGGCCAAAATACCAAAACTGCTCCAAAAGGGGTTTGGTGGTTAAGTCTGGTGGTTAAGCTAACATTAACTGCTAGTGGTTAACTGACGACAACACCCATTAACACTTTTATTATTATTATTTTTGTCTTGGATTGCATGTTGTACAAGGTTGTATGGCCCAAAAATGAAAAAAAAATCCTCCTTAAGTCAATCTGTCTGATTATTAATGATTTCATAGTCAATTTTGAGGTTTATGGGGTGCTCTGAACATGATGGTTAGGTTCGTTTGGGCTCAAAACTCACGAAAATTATAGGTATGTTCTAGATATGGAAACCCTCATAAACTTCAAACCCTCACAAATTGGGTGTCATATAACCAAAATTGATGAAACAAAGGTCAATCTTGACTATTTTGAACCTTCTGGACGCAATGGTGAGGTCCAAACTGACTCAAGGTGTAAGAAAAATACTCTTTCAAGGCTTGAATGCCTCAAAAGATGAACATGAATTGGTAGATCTGAAGCTTTGATACCATGTTGAAGTTGATAAAAGCCAACCTCAAAGAACCCAATGATCACTTGCAAGCGAAATAACCTGTACGTAGAAGATATTCAGACAACACAAAAATATTGCTCTATGAACCAAGACAGTAAAATTGCATAAACAAGAAGTATATAATTACAAAGAGATCAATCCTTAAGAAAGGATATGAAAACCCTAAAGTGAACCCTAAGATTTAATAACGTAATTAGTAAAGGGCCTAAGTTTAGCTTAAGTGAAAATAAAGTAAAACGTGACTTAATTAATTAATCAATATTATTAAATTAATTAAGTAATTAACCTATTACTCTAACAAAATCTGCTGTTGAGTGCCTTCTTAAATTCTCTATAATGCTCTTGTGAAGACTACTTGATCTCATGAAGTCACATAAAAATTCTTAGATGAAACTATGTGAATTAACCTTATATTTATACGTATCTTAATATTTAATCCCAAAATTCAAATAACACAAGTTGACATTAGATCTATGATTTAAAATCATTAAAATCCCACCTAGAATAATCTCAAAAAGGGGTGTCCTAAGTTAAGGAGGACCCATTTGCTAGGTGGCTAATGGGTCCCAGCACACTCAACTAGGACATGCTTTAGGGGTATGAAATAATATACCAAAAGGGGGTCCTAGGACCTAGGAAGGACTCATTCGCCAAGTGGCTAGTGGGTCCTAGGTCACTAGCCTAGGACTCAAACAATGCAAAATTAAGTGTTGTGAAACATTATTAATGAGTGTCAAGATTTAGCCCTCGGAAAATGCAATAAATCAAGCTTGGATTTGAATTCAAGGGGCCAATTAAGCTCAATTAAGCTCAATTAATTAATAAAAGGCCTTAGATTAGTGTGAAAGTTTAAATATACAATTTACAACACCCTAAATAAGTCATCATTAAGTCCATTTAATTAAAAAGGGTCCTAAACTTAATATGAATGTGTAAAACACATTACAACACTAAATCAAGGCAACATTAGGCTAAAATTTATTATTAATTATTCACAAATTAAGGAAAAAGGGATGCTTTTTCCATTAGTACATAAGATCAATAAAAGAAGAAGAAAAAAGGATAAAACTAAGAGGATGTTGTTCCAACCACTACCATTATAGACAAAATAGAGGAGAAAGACTAGTAGGAAGCACTTGACCAGCTGAAGGCTGGTTGTGAAATTATTTGTAGTCCCAAATATTAGTGGTATTTTGTTGTGTTAAGTTGTTCTTAGTTGCGTTATTCTTGTCCTGGGTAATGGCACCCCTTTGTTTTTATGCTTTCTTAGTTTATGCTTTGTATCTCTGATGCCTGTGTACCTCCATCTTGTTTGTTGGTTGGTTGATGCATGTTGGTATCTACTTTGTTGCTTGTTGTTTTGTTGAATTCATGGAATTAGGGGCCATTCCCCTACTTTTATATGAAAAACTTTATTTTCTTCGCTATATCAAAAAAATAAATGATGAAATTTGACCTACTTTCCACATTTATTTTACTGACCCAAAGAAATAAAGTATACATTTTATAAACATTAATTTTGTACGTTTGTATTCAAAGAAAATTGATTTATTTATTTACAAAAGTCTTCAATCATTATCTATAGTTAAAAATTCGACTCTAAGAATAAATAATTAAAGCAATAATGAATACTAAAACATTTCAAATTTATGCACTAAGAGTACTAAGATTTTTTTTACATTTTACTTGAACCCTCATTTTTGCCTTCAAAATTTTACATAAATTTCTAAGGGTTTATCTAGGGGAACACATTGTACTATGAAAAAATGTTTTGTATTTTTAGGTAGTCTTAAAATATATTAACCCATGTAAAAATCATAAAGGAGTAGACTAGAAAATATCATCTTAACAAATAATAAATAGAATTTATAGAGTATACAAGTAAAATCTAGTCTTAAAGGGTATATCCTTTATCATGGAATTGATCTAGAACTCTTGATGTGACCCAAAGTAATGCATAAATAAAAATAAAAATTCAAATTGTTCCACAAATAGAGAGATTGTATTTTTAATAAATAACACGATTCAAGAATCTTCTTTAAAATTTCTATATTATTTCATTTTAGAAATAATTATATTAGTTTATTATATTTAATTTACTAAAATTTCTATTACAATTATCTATTTTATTATCCTTTGTTATAATTATTTAATCTAATTAATTTATTCTCAATTGTTTGGATTTACTTAATTATCTTAAAGGTTGGGTAGAGGGAATGCTTTTTTTTCTATGAAATAACATTTAGTTCTTAAATTTAAGACATATTGGTTATTTTTGGAATTATAAGACACTATAAAAGAGGATGATACACCTTGAAAATATAAAATCAAAATGTCACTATTTTCTAGTCTTTTTTATAATGAAATTTTTTTCATTAGAACATTTCAAGATATCAATGTTAGGTGTAAAATTTTTTATTTTATAAAACGTATAGGGAGGTAAACATGTTATATCCAAATTATTATTATTTTTTTAGCATGGATGCTTAAAAAAGGGAGGACTAAATACTTAATTTTATGGACATTCATAAGGAATATTTATCATTCTCAATATTAGATATACTCCTTACTAAAGCATGTTTCCAATATATATTTGAATGTGGAGTGATTTAAGAAAATAATTTTTTTTATTAGTATCATTTATTTGAAGTCATGCCAAAAATGAGTTGAGATATTACTCATTGGCATCACTCTCATTCTCTTATTCATCCTTTCAGAATGTATAATACTAGTTTAATATTCCTTTAATCATATTAATATTTGTAATATATTTTTAAAAAAATGATGACCTAGCTTTTCTCCCTCACTAATCTTCACTTTAATCCCTAGAAGGGATAATAAAAGACTACCATTTTGATACTATCACACTATCCTTTAAAATTTGTGCAACAACCATAGAGTAAAATTACATGCCAATCATAGTCAAATCCAACACTATTTCAATCCCAATCTCTAGCAAGGTTGAACAAGCACCAAAATATTTTTATAGATGGTCTCTTTCACTTCCCTTGAATCCAAAAGAACCACCACAAATATATGAAATATCTATTTATATTCACACAATACCCATGACATTTTAACAACAAATGGATTTCCTACAACTAGTTTAATTATGTGTGTGATGATAATCAAGCTGGTTTTAAACAAATTTAATGCATCAACTAAAGGATGTATCCAATAAAGGCTATTTTAATTCAAAAATCTTATATTTGAATTCATGACTAAAAAAAAATCCTATATCGACAATGGTCGAGCACATATTAAGTAGATTAATCTATAATTCTTTTGATCATTGTTAATTAGTATAACATTTGTACTCAAAGGTATATGATATGATCATTTGTGTTGCATGCTTTTCATTCCTCCATTTAATACAAAATGAAATTGATGAAAATGCATAATTCTAATAACATAAGAAATGGGTTTGCAATATCTCTACTTATCATATATGTGAGTATTTTTTATCAAATGTTTATGTGCCTTATGTAAGACACGTGAACTAGTAATGATTTGATTTTACATCATCTGCTACATAATTTACATGGAAATACACTTTTATTGGCTGCCTTATGTACACATTTGATATTGAAATTAACCAATGCATCCAATAACAACCAAATTTACATCAAAATATTACTTAATTTTTAATTTAATGGTTCTATTCTTTTAATTTCATTAACTATAATTGTTAAGTCTCATCTTTATTGGAAATATTGGTGTGAATATTATTCACCTTCTTAAGTTTACTTAGGCTGAATATTGCATTGGTTATTCGGGTGTTTTTTTCCCGTACTAGGTTGTTTTCTCACTCGTCACCCATTTTCATGCCTTTATAAGGCACCATTGTATAGTATGTAAATTATCTCATTTTATTCACTCTTTTTCTTGGTGAAATATCTTGTGTGATTCTCTCATGCATTCATGAAGGTATTTTCTATAGATGGTGCTCTTGGGAAGTGGATGACGCCAACATTTTATCAGATCCTACTATTTGCAAATCCTTCCTTGAGAGTTTTCATCGAGTGTTTGAGATCGCTTAATTTTCCAGAATTTGAATTTTTTTTAAATTTCAAAATTGCCTCATTCTTCCTTTTTGTGATTATTTCACTACTGGTTGCAAATTTGTGAAGGAATTTGATTTTTTTCTTCATTGGAAGGGAAACAAATTGTGTTTTGCCTATTTGGAAGCCTGATTGGGTGTTGGTAAGGTGCAAATCTAATTGCAGATACTGTTGGAGACATCTTGAAGCATAAAATACTATAGAGGAATTTGTTCCAAAGCACTTGACCTTGTTGGAGGCATTTCAAACCTTTGAAATCTTCATTTTCAAATATGCAAATTGTGGGAGGCTTGGAATCTTGAATTCTACAAAATCGTCCAGTGGAGGTGATTTTGTCACCCATAATTTTGGAGAAACATGGGTAGAAATTTGTCTGATTGGAGGTACCACATTGTTTTTCCTTCTCCATTGTGGATATCAATTCTCTATTTTATGTAGTGGGAGGTTGAAAGGTTGTTGAGAGGGAATTCCTTTTGGAATGTTCATTTGTTGTTTGGAGGCTGTACAACATTATCCTAGGCATGAATTTATCTTTGTGGAGGTGCGAATAGAAGAAGCCTTCATTCATTCTCATTTTGGATTAAATGCCACATGGAGAGGTGTTCTTTTTTTAGGAACAAAATTTTTAGGTTGGAGAAGGCACTGGCAGTCACGAGTTTTTTTCTCTAAGGCTGATTTTCTATTAAGAAACGAGGGCCTAAAATCATTGTTTGGAGGCATAATACATTGGTGTGATTGGAGGCATCTATAATATCATCTGCAAACTATGATTAACTTCCTTCAAAGTGGTGTTTGAAGTAGATTTTGGAGGCTACGATTTTCTGTGGAGGGGATGACTCAAAACAGAGAAACACCATTTTCCTAAGAAGCTCGATGCCACATTTTTTTCTCAAGATGCAATGAATCCTTGATCGAGTAAGGCATTTTTTTGTTGTCTGGGTGTAATTTACTTGTTGGGTGAAGGCATAGGGTTTCCACCTTTTGCTAGGTGTGTAAAGAAATTCACTTTTTTAATCTTGTTGTGGGAATTTATCCCACATTGGCTGCGGGTAGTAGATTCAAGGTATTTAAATAGACTCTATTTCATTTTGTTGGTGTGAGCAAAGGCTCATGTGGATTTGAATTGGCTTGTGCATGGTATTTTTTGTTGTTCCATAGAAAAATGAATCTTTGGACATTTTCATGGTCATTTAGGTCTTTTTCCTATGATTCTTTGCTTATTTTGCTTAGATTTAATGTTGTAATGTGACTTATACATCCGCATTAGGTCTTGAATATTCAAATTATTAAGACTTTATGATGTCTTGTGAAGGAGTTGTGAATTTTTGTAACACATTTCTACACTTTTCTAAACTGCTTATAATTCATCTAAATATTCCATTTTTATCCCTTACCAAGTCTTATTTTGAAGTGTTGTAAAGTCTTGTAACAAAATTTCATGCTTTTATAGACTTTTCATTACTAATTTCACCTTTCTTACGCTTTATTTGGCCCCTTTATGCACTTATAGGCCTTAATTAAGTGTGTTTTCAAATGTAAACCCAACAAACATCATTAAATGCAACTTAATTCCCAACACCCATTTGCATGCCTTGAGTGGGACCCATTCACCATTGGTGGCGAATGAGTCCCTCTTGGTTCAAAATTCAAAATAAATTCAAATTTCTTTCGAGTTTTTATTCATTAAGACTTTAGGTTGGCCGATGATGTATTTTCTAGAAATTAGGGCATAAGTGTGTACAAATAAGTGTTTTTCCATCCATTTTAACCCCCATTTATCTTCTTCACCTAATCATCTCATTCACTCAATCATTCAAGAATTCCTCATCATCCAATCAAGCAATTATCAAGCATCTTGGAGCATCCATTGACATATCTTCAAACTTCAACAACAATGGTTTGGTGAGTTCATGACATTTGCATGCTATTTTTTCATCATTCCTTTCTTATTTCATTTCATTCTCAAGGTTTTTATTACCAAAGTGGGATTTGACCAAGGAAAATCGCTATAATCTAACCCTTAACCACTTTTTCCCTCTTTGCATGTGTGTTTGTAGGTCTTGTAGGAAGATTTTTCAAAGAGATAGGTGTTGAAAAGTGGTCAACAAGTCAACAAAGACCTAATTCAGGCTTGGAGACATCCGTCAGCCCATATTCTATAGTTTTAGATCTATCAACCCAACAAGAAGACAAGTACATATCTAGACCCACAAAGTTCACTTCAGAATTTTTAGATTTCTGTAGGTGGACTAATTCATGAGGGTATGTGGAGGATTATCATGGAAAAAACAGGCCCTTAAGTGGCAAAAAATTTAGAAAAATCAAAGTTAGGAAACTTGATGTAAAAATTTGAATAAGTTATGTATATTATTTAAAAAATATGTAAGAATATAATCTGTAGCAAATTGAATGTAGTTTCTAAAGTACTAGGTTTATTTAAAAAAAATTTATTTGGTGAAAATTTTAAATTTCAATGTAGTAGTACTTAAATTTTAGGGAAAAAATAAGAAGTGGGTGTCTATCTGACCACCCTAACCATAATTAAATGATAATTATTTTTTATAAGATCTTAGATATAAGTAGAGGAATCATGTCCTGATGTGATGCATATATTTTTTTTTAAATTCCAAGTAAATAATTAATTATGATTTTTTTATTACAACTTTTAAACAATATAAAAACTCGTATGTCTGACAACCTTAACTTGGTAAAAACTTCATGAAATTCAATTTTTTTAATCCTATAGTATGTGAAGCATGGAATGTGACACATGTTTCAGATTCAAAAAATGTTATACCATTTGAAAGATATAGATGATTTTCAATCATCCTATCAATTAGGACTTTAGTCATAATTCAAACAGAAAATGAATAATAATTATTTATTAAATTCAAAGTAAAACATATTTTATATCGGTGGAAAGCTGAGAATCTCCCTTAAAAACCCTTTTTGTTTCATCAATTTTGGGTAAAAATAAAGTCTTCAGCCACATACCCTACACATACCCATCATATCTCCATTTTTTGGCCCATCATGATCCTTCACATACCCACCATCAGTGGCAAATGAGTCCCACTGCTAGGATGGAAAATAGTGTTTTCTGAGGATTTTAGTTCCCAACATCCTGAAGTCTATTTCAATAGAATTTACCAGAACCTAGACTAATTCGCCATTAGTGGCGAATGAGTCCCAGTGGTCATTAATAGTGATTTTTGAAACATTCTAGAACCTTCCAACATCAAAATTCTACCTCCAGGTGCACTCCATTCAATTTAATTAAGTTTTTTTACATTTGTACATGTTTCTAGTTCATGTTTGCATATCACACTATATTTTCAAACACTTCAATTTTTTTAGGTTTTGCATAAATAATCAATCTATTTTATCTGTCCATTGCATTTAGATCTGTATTGTACAAAAATGACCTCTTTCTTGACATGGGAATAATTCATGATAAATTGGACATAATGAGGCCTTGATTCAGGTGTTGTGAGGCATTTTATGCATCCATCCTAGGTTTTGGACCCTTGCAAATTGAATAGCATGTATTTATCAATGTCTTGTAAAGGTGTTGTAAAGAGTTGTAAAAGAGTTTCACACCTTTCTAGATGAAATAAACCCATTTCTCCCTAATTCAACATTTAAAAATGTGTTTAATAACATTATTACATCAATCTAGAAGGTTTTTGAATTAAACTTAATGTTAAACTAGTGTCGCAATGTGTCTTACACATTCACATCGGTTCCTGTGCTTTCCTAGGCAATGTGGACCTCATTTTTGTGTTGTAAAGTGTATTTAATCACACTTTCACATTGATTTTTTTGTCCCAAGCCCTAATCGACATTTACATAATCACTAATAGGCCACTATTAACCCATATTGTGCTCCTGAGGCAATATTAGATGAAACACCCAACAAAGTTGTAATTTAAACCTTATTTCTTAACTTCCCATCATCTAAACTGTCAAAATGACCCCTGTGGGACCCGTTCACCACCAATAGTGAATCAGTCCCATCCAGGTGGGACCCATTCACCATGGGTGGTGAATGAGTCCCATTTGGCCCATTTTTGACCTGTGAGTGGGAAAAATTGAAACTTAAGTTTATTATTTTCACATGTCAACCTTAGCGATCTAATTTATGGGCTAATAAGGTGGATTTCTTATAAAATCAACTCTCTAAACCCTAAATCGCATCCATTCTTCATTATTCTTCCATCATTCTTCCATGTCAAGTCAAGCAACTTAGGGTTTCATCATTTCAAGGCATAAAGACATCAATTTCCAAACATTCAAGGGAGGATTCTTCATGTTTTGTTGCAAACATTCAAGATCAAACATAATGGAAAGGTAATAAACTCCATTATTGCATGTTTTATTCCATTCTTTCATTAGTTTGGTTTAATTACCAAAAATTGGTTTGACGAAGACAAACCCCCATGCCCTAACTTTCAATATTTCTCTTTTTATCTTGTGTGTTTGCATATTTAGGCATTTGGGAAGATTGGAAATCATTATAAATCAATTTGAAAAATTGTTTAGGTATTATATGTATTTTCCAAGGAAAATAATCAACAAAAAGTAACTTTCAAGTTCGACAATCAGAGTTTTGAAAGCAGACACCTATAGAGAATCAAAGTGTAGACCGAGAGCTTCGGATTCCACTTTTGAGTATTCAAAAATTAAAATGTAGACTTATTCACCATGGGTGGTGAATGAGTCCCACTCCAATGCCAGTTTTTGTTTTTCTACATTTTTAGATACCCTTTTGTCAAAAATAGGTTCCAGAACAGTTTTGCAGAACTAGGATTGATTCGCCCAGAATGGCAAATGACTCCCACCAGGCCTAAAAGTCAGCATTAATAGCATTTGAAATGTCATTTCTAGCCTTTTTCCATATCTCAGGTGCACACTTTCAGTTTTGTCAAGTTTTGTTGCAATTTGCATTCATTTCTAGGTGTTCTTGCATTACACAATGTGTTTTCAAACAACATGCATTTTGATAGTTTCCACTTAATAATCAATACCTTTCATTTGTTTTATGCATTGAAATTTTTTTATTAGACATATTCCATCCATATTGCATTGAATTTGAGTGTAGACATGAGTATTTTGGCCCTTCTTTCTCCTTTTAGGTGAAAAACCCTAGAAGCACTAGAAAGGATTAGGGTACCAAAATCTATGTTACATTTTGGTGAACCTACTTTTTGAATACTTTTATTTTCTGATTTAGAGTCCTTCATCATACATCTAGCTTGCATTGATCTTGCATGAATTCATTTGTATGCTAGGTTTCAAATTTTGCATTCATACAAAAGTGCATTTAGGTTACATTTTTGATATCTAAATTCATTGAACTTTTCTGAAATTCTACATTTTTAAATTAGCTTTGCATCGTAGAACTTAGAAAACATCAAAACCACTCCAAAATTTCTAAAAATTCTTAAAAACTTGCATACTAGGACTCATTCACCACCTTGGGCGAATCAATCCCTTTTCACCCCTGAAACTGCCCTTTACATAACTGAAAACCCTTTTTTTAAGCTTTTTTTTGGTGCCTTTACCTACCTATATCAGTTAGCTGAGTTTCCATAACATGCATTTCACTAGATCTCACTTAAATTAGCGCATTTCATGCATTGCTTAATTGCACTTTTGCATTCACAACATTTCATTTTCAAATTGTTGCATTTCATTAAAAACTGAAAATTGCATTTCCTTTTAAGTCGTTGCATTGTACTTTCTTTCCTTTTTAATCATGGCATGTTTTCTTTAAAAATATGTAGTTTTGATTTTGTTAATAGTAGATTGTATCAATACAACATTCCATCTTATGATTTCAATTTTGATTACCACAACGAGGACTTTAAGAAACATGATCAAACTCTTGACACAATCCTTAATATTGAATTTCCCATTGGTGTGAAGGGTATTGTAGACAATCAAAACAATCATACCTCTCCTATTAGTGACGAAGGTATCTTGGTGAAGGAAGTTACAAATATTGAAGGTCTTGATTGTCCATCTCCTCATTCCCCTTTAGAATATGTTAGATAACAAGAATATGAGATCATAGAAACATTTCTAAATATCGCCTGACCAAGTCTCCATGGTTATAATAATAAAACTTTTACATCTCCTAATATCCCTCTGCGATGTAAAGAGGATAGGTTAGTGTTAGAAGACACCCCTATTCAAAATCATGAAATCCTTTATCCTCCCTTCCCTAATGCTCCTCCCATTTGGGATAATCTATTTGAAAAATATAGTGGTCCTTCTCTTGATGCCTCCCCCACTTGTGATGAAGCTATTTTACAAACCTCAAACTTGTATGAATGTATTACAAGCTCTCCTACTAGGGTAGATAATATGGAACAAGAGAACGAGACCTTAAAGACAATAGACACTCAACTAACACCTTCTCCTAATCATCCCCCTCTTGATAATCCCATTATTGATCATTCCCCCATTGATGATGAATTCATTTTGGAAGAACCAAGCCTTACTTGTCAAGAATAGGTGGCTTGTTGTTCTCCTAAAAACTCCCCTTCTAGGGAGAATATCGTGGTGTTAGAAAAAAGAAACAATAATAATGTGTCTTCCTTAGATAAAATGGTGATTATTGACTGCCCTTTATTAGAGATCCATCAAACCAAGACCGCTGAGGTTATGAATGCACAAGTGTCCCTTAGACCTCCCTTGATCAATGGACCTCATACATGTACCCCATGGAACATCCTAAAAACCCTCTAATTCTCTATCCAACTTCACACAAACAACCATCTCAAACTAAACCTGAACTTATCCTTTACCCTCCTCAAAATAATTTTTTGTAGCAACTAAGTTATAATACCATTGGTCATACATATAAAACTTGAAGTAATCCAAAACTAAAACAACTCGCACCAACACCCTTAAATCGTTGCCTAATCCCATCCCACCGAACCCTTTCTTGCAAGGTCGTAAGGAGTATGATCTTGTCGAGCAACTTAATAATACTCTTGCTAAGATAACATTGTGGGACCTTATTCAAGCATCCCCTCACTATCACAACATGATCCAAAAAACCTTACAACAAGTTCCTATCCCTTCTAATGTGCGACCAGCTGATATAGCAACAATGATTCAAGGAACAAACGTTGACATTGTCTTCCACCAAAGTGAACTCCCCTCTTTGGATGTGCAAAAAAAAAATGATGCTTTCATGATCACTCAATACAAAAAAAAATGGATAAAACTAACTCTTGTAGATACTGGTTTTGCCCTTAATATTTGTAGTGTGAGCCTTTTGGATAGGCTTGGCATTGATCAATCAACCATTCAACTCGATTTTTTCTCTATTAAGGGATTTGACAATGTCAAAAATAAACTGCTAGGAGTAATCATTATGCCTCTTACCGTTGGAGTGGTCACCTTGAATACACCAATCCATGTTATGCCTTATGAAATTTCATGCAATCTTATCTTAGGCAGATTGTGGATTCATGCCATGAAAGGTGTGCCTTCCACTCTTCATCACAAATTGAAATAGATCTACAAAAACACAGTCCACAAACTTGAGACTGATCTTGACCCTGATAGTTTCTTACAACTTGATAATAACAAAGAAAAATCATTAAACACACCAACATTAAGTACACCAGTAGAATCTATACACCAAAATGACAATGAACAACAACTTACACAACACACAAAGCTATTTGTCAATGATTGGGGTTCCTTGGCTTTTGAACATGACTTCATGGGAAAGTAAAAAATCATCCGCAAAGATTCAAATAAGGCCAAGATACAACAATAATTTCCACACAAAATTTGAACAACCTTTCGAAAGCATCCACCTCAACCACTTTAGACAAAGAAGAAAACCACACAGTCACCTTTGACAGTGCTTATGACCAACCACCACCTGATTCAAAAGCAATGAATACACTTTATGGAAAAGGTTATGAACTCATGAAACAACTTGGATATAGTGGAAAATGATGTGGTGCTCGAGAACAAGGTATCTGCAACCCTATATACCCTACACACAACAAACAACTAATGGTCTTGGTTATTTCCTTTTGATAGAAATTACCAAGCCTTCCCTCAATATCATCACTCTCACAAAACATACTCCTAAATCAACCCTAATGGTCATCCATCCTGAACTCCTCGAAATTAGTGGTCTTGAACATCATCCTTTCCCAAACATGAAACAAACAACTACACCTTTTCTTAATCTCAATTTCATCTCACAAAACGTTCATGATTTGAATACGTTAGATTTTTTACCCTCCTGTAATGGAGAGAACAAAATCTCCCAATATCAAGAGCCTTGCGTAAGTATGACTTCTAATACTAAGAAAGATGTATCTTTGATGCTATCCACAAGACCACCTTCTACCATTGATCGATAAGGTATCTTGTGAAGAATCCTCCAAGATCACTTGATCACCCTCCCTCCCAGAACTCGTAAGAAATTCTATTACAAGACTTCATTTTTTTCCTATCATAGAGTTCATGGTCACTCCACTAATGAATGTAAGGTTTTGAGTCATAAAATCCAACATTTTCAGGTGTTTGGTATGCTTCCCTCGATGGGGCACCTAATTCCTCTAATTGATATTGATTTTCACTTTAGCATGCATTTCATCAATCATTTCAGCTCACCTTTATCTTGCAGTCAATAGGGGAAAGTGGTTTAGTAGTCTTGTCCTCGTGTGTCACTTCTCATTGCCTCCTTTGGCTAGTTGTCAACCTTTCATGAATATATAAGAGAAAGCTTGGCATGTGGAAAACATGCATTAGGTTGGATCGCATGTGACATACTACCCTTTTTCATGACGTAGATTCTCAAAAACATATGACTTGGCATAAGGATTTCCAAGTAAGCTCTCATGTCTTCTTCCTCTACTTCTACTTTAAAGCAATTGCTCACAGTATTGGTGTTCACAAATAATTTAAAGTGGGGACGTAGATCACCACTCACATTTCATTGTATGATTTTATTTTACTTACCATTTCCTCTATTGGAAACATTAGGTACAATGTTCCCCAAGATGAGACATTGGGTATGTGCAGGATCATCATAGAAAAAACAGGCCCTTAAGTGGCGAAAAATTCAGAAAAATCAGAGTTAGGAAACTTGACGTAAAAAATTGAAAAAGTTATCTATATTATTTCAAAAATATGTAAGAATAGAATATGTATAAAATTGAATGTAGTTTCTAAACTACTAAGTTTTTAAAAAAACAAAAAATTATTTGGTGAAAATTTAAAATTTCAATGCAATAATATTTAAATTTTATTGAAAAAAATAAGAAGTAGGTGTTTTTTCTGACCACCCTAACCACAATAAAATTATAATATTTTTTAATAATATTTTAGATACAAGTAGAGGACTCATGTCTCAATGTGAGGCATATCTTTTTGTAATTTTTTCCAAGTAAATAATTAATTATGATTTTTTAATTACAACTTTTAAAAATATAAAAACTTGTATGTCTAACCACATTAACTTGGTCAAAACTTCATGAAATTCAATTTTATTTTTTTTAATCCTATAGTATGCAAAGCCTAGAATGTCATGCATGTTTTGAATTCAAAAAATATGATACCATTTGGAAGCTATAGATGTTTTTCAATCAACCTATCAATCAGGACTTTAGTCGTAATTCAAATAGAAAATGGATAATAATTATTTATTAAATTCAAAGTAAAGCATAGTTTATATTCGTATAAATATAAGAATATCCTTTAAAAATCCTTTTCATTTCATCAATTTTGTGTTAAAAAAAATCGTCAGCCACATGGGCCATCATATCAATTACATATCGCCACTTTTTGGCCCATTATGATCCCACACATACCCCATTGCACTTGTCCTCTCTTGGAAACATTAGGCATAATGTTCCCTAATATGAGACCTTGCATGAACTAAGCAAAATCCATTTGAACAATCCTTACACTATTTTTCATTAACAATGTCTATGAATGTCAAGCATACGAAGTTTTGCTTACCTCATAGGGCTCGAAAATCATTTTCGTTGTGGTGCCTTGTTAAATTTATCAGGAGGTATAACTTTGATATGGTTGAGCATGAATCCCATTTAGTGACATGACTTTCTCCATAGCCACCCGTGTGTTTGTAAGCACATATCGACTGTATGTGTCTCACGTTTTGGGATTTCTCACCCCGCAGACAACCAGAAGTTCCATAGCCCCAAAGTGAGTATACTTTTGGGATTTCTCACCCAATGGACAGCCAAGAGTTCCATCACCCCAGAGTGAGTATGCATTTTCTTTCTAAAACAAACAATCCTAGATCTAATCCACAAGTATCTAGAAAAATGATTGAAACTTGATCCACCTTTTCACTTTCATCTTTCTCTTCTTCCTAGTTCTTGCCATTGCATGATTATGTATCTTGATGGTTTGACTTAGGATCTTGGATCCTGGGGGCTTGTGCAACCTCCTTTTATCTTTTCCATTCTTTGTCATCTACATCAATACACTTGGATCTCTCTTGAATGTATACTTTAGTGTGAGTTTGAAGCAAGTTCATCCTCTCACTAAAGTGGGGGCTAAATGTACCATAGAAAAAAGGACCTCTTGCTTGACATGGGAATAATTCATGATAAATTGTACTTAATGAGGCCTTAATTTAGGTGTTGTGAGGCATTTTATGCATCCACACTAGGTCTTCGACCCTTGAGAATTGAATAAAATGTATTTTTCTATGTCTTGTAAAGGTGTTGTAAAGAGTTGTAAAAGAATTTTCAGGCCTTTCTAGACTTAATAAAACCATTTCTCCATAATTCAATATTTTAAAATGTGTTTAATAACACTATTACATCAATCTAGAAGGTTTTTAAATTAAACTTAATGTTAAACTAGTGTTGTAATGTTTCTTGCACATTCACATTGTTTCTTGTGCTTTCCTAGGCTATGTGGACCTCATTTTTGTGTTGTAAAGTGTATTTAATCACACTTTCACATTGAATTTTGTATCTCAAGCTCTAATTGAACTTTACATCATCACTAATGGGCCACTATTAATCCATATTGTGCATCCTGAGGCAATATTTGATGAAACACCAGACAAAGTTACAATTTAAACCTTATTTCTTAACTTCCTAACATCTTAGCTATCAAAATGACCCCTGTGGAACCCATTTTCCATCAATGGTGAATCAGTTCCATCCAGGTGGGACCCATTCACCATGGGTGGTGAATGAATCCCATTTGACCCATTTTTTTACCTTTGAGCAGGAAAAATTGAAAGTTAAGTTTATTATTTTCACATGTCGGCCTTAGGGATCTAATTTACGAGCTAAAAGGGTGGATTTCTTATAAAATAAACTCTCTAAACCCTAAATCACATCCATTATTCATTATTCTTCCATCATTCTTCCATCTCAAGTCAAGCAACTTAGGGTTTCATCATTTCAAGGCATAAAGACATCAATTTTTAGACATTTAAGGGTATATTCTTCATGTTTTCTTTAGAAATTGAAGATAAAACATCATGGAAAGGTAATCAAATTCATTATTGCATGTTTCATTCCATTCTTTCATTATTTTGGTTTAATTACCTAAAAGGGGTTTGAACAAGGCAAGCCCCCATGCCCTAACATTCAACATTTCTCTCTCTTGTCTTGTGTGTTTGTAGATTTAGGCATCTTGGAAGCTTGGAAATCATCAAGAATCAAGTTGATTTTTTTTAGGTCTTCTCTTAATTTTCCAAGTTAAAATATCCACAAAAAGCAACTTTCAAGTTAAAAAATGAGAGTTTCAAAAGCAGACACATGTAGAGAATCAAAGTGTAGACCGAGAGCTCCGGATTCCACTTTCGAATATTCAAAAATTCAAAAGTGGACTCATTAAACATGGGTGGTGAATGAGTCCCAATCCAAGGTCAATTTTTGGTTTTCTGCATTTTTAGATACCCTTTTGTCATAAATAGGTTTTGGAACAGTTTTGCAGAACTAGGACTGATTCACCCATAATGGCGAATGAGTCCCACCAGTCCTGAAAATCAGCATCAATAGCATTTAAAATGTAATTTCCAACCTCTTTCCATATCTCAACTGCACACTTTCAGTTTTTTCAATTTTTGTTGCAATTTGCATTCATTTCTAGGTGTTCTTGCATTACACAATGTGTTTTCAAACAACATGCATTTTGATAGTTTCCACTTAATAATAAATACCTTTCATTATTTTTCTGCATTTAAATCAGTTTATTAGACAGATTCCATCCATATTGTATTGAATTTGAGTGTAGACATAAGCATTTTGGCCCTCCTTTCTCCTTTTAGGTGAAAAACCCTAGCAGTGCTAGAAAGGATTAGGGTGCCAAAATATATGTTACAAGATCATTTCATTTAGGAATAATTTCATTGTACTTTCATTCATTTGAGTGAACCACCTAGATTTGGTGTGGGATCTATCTCTCTTTTAGGTGTAAAACCCTAATTGAGCAAGAGAGACATAGCATCCTAAACCACACAAAAAACTTTGGTCATTTTGGTGAACCTAGATATTGAACATTATCTTTTTTATTGCATTTACATTCCAGGACTCAAGTACATTAGGTTTTTCATTATTCTACATCCTAGGGTTTACAACATTGCATTAGTGAATATCTCATATAAATTTCATATTTTCACTTTAAAACATTATAAAAACTCAAATTATGCATCTGCATCCTAGTTTTGCATTAAAAATTCATCAAAATCACTTTATATTTTCTTAAAAATCACAAAAAAAATCATCCCTAAACTCATTCACCACCCTGGGTGAATCAGTCCAGTTGCACATTTTGAATTGCATTTTCTGGCATTTTCTTGGCATTTTTTGCATTACAATTTTCTGCTATTACATTTTGTGATACTTTCCAGATTTAATGTTTTATTCTCTCATATTAATTTACTTTCACTCATTGTCATAATGGATTTTTCCTTTAATAATTTTTGAATTTCATTAAAATCCTTAGTGGACATGTCAAATTATGCCTTTGGAACTAATCCTAATGACCTTAACCTTCCTGATGCTCCTTCAACTCCTCATGAGTGTCTTGCTTGTGTTGTTGACATCATTTGAGAAGATGATAGAATGAATAAGTTCTTAAATGAATGCCATGAAATCCTTGAAGCCAATGTAGCCTTTTACCCATCCATGAAGTCACAAGATCTTCCTATTGTATCACCTCCTGATATGTTTGGTTATCTACATCCTGAAACAAATGAAGGACCTAAGTTCCCTCCAACAAGTGGACCTAGTTCTTCTACACAACCACCTCCTCAACCATTTTATGATAATAAAGTTATAGACACACCTATCAACCTTAAAGAAACTTATGGAGAAGATTTTACTATTTTAAGGAAACAAGGATGTGACACAACAACTAAACATGGCATTCACCAACTTTTTGAACAATGACCAACAGATGAAACATAACAAGGTTAGGATATCAAGATCCTCCTCATAACAACAAGCCTCCTTTGGAATACCAAAGACTTTGGGATGATGGCACGATGATCTTTGATTCCCCTCCTGAATTGAATGTCCTCCTTCCACATGAACAACCCTTACATGATTCCAATTACAAGGATGCTAGGATCCCCATGGGTCCTCTTCCTCCTTCAATCCATGAAAAAGGTTAATCTAGTAAATGCAAACAACCTTTCAAATTGAAAAAACTAAAGTTTCCCCTTCATCCACAACTTGAATGTGAAAGGAAACTACAAATTATTTTAAATAGAGGTCTTATACTCTTACCACTTTCAAATAGGTTGGTTATTCATCCTAAAGATTCTAACGTCTAATATTGTAAATACCATTATGTTCTTGGACATCACAGTGATGAATGTCGAACATTGAAGGACATACTAAGTATCACTTCATTGATATCGACTGTTATCCTATCATCCCATAGTACCCTATTACCAACCTCATTATCCAATAGTTGTAAAATTTTCTAAAATCACTATTGTATGACCTTTCCCATCACCTATCTCGGCTCATTTTTACCTCACACTAGGTGGGGGCAAGAAGCTGCTAGCCTTGTCCTAGTAATGCATTGTCGTTATCCCTTAGCTACATTATTCATCTTCTACTTCTACCCATTGAGATTGGGAGGTGGATGACTTGTTTGATGGTTGAATTGAATTTGCATTACTAGCCTTTTTACATTTTCCTTTTTCTTTTTCTTTTTATTTTTCTTTTCTTTGGTGTGCTTGCATGTGTGTATCATGTTCCCCCATGATGTTATGTTTGATGTTATCTCTCTCTTTGAGTGAATTACTCTATCTGTACCTTCATTCTTCTATATGTTGTACATTTCTTCTACTTTTTCGCTTTTTTCTTTTGTTTTGTGTTTTCCTTTTGGGGATGACGCAAAGCGTCGAGACATCCTATGTCTCTTCTATGTCGACTCAAAAGGTCCTTTTACTTTTTTTTTCACTTTTCTTGTTTTTTTCCTTTTCAGGATGACGCAAAGCATCGAGACATCCTATGTCTCTTCCATGTTTACCCAAAATGTCCTTTTACTTTCTTTTTCACTTTTCTTGTAGTTTTTGTTTTGGGGATGATGCAAGGCACTGAGACCAAAATGTCTCCTTCATGTTGACCCAAAATCTTTTCCTTTTCTTTTTTCTTTTCATTTTCTTTTCACTTGTTTTTTCCTTTTGGGGATGATCAAAAGCATTGGGACATCTTATGTCTCTTCCACGTTGACCCAAATGGTTCTTTTTCTTTTGTTTTCACTCTCTTTGTGTCATTTTTCTAGTTCTATGTATTTAGGGAATGATGACAATTCCAAGCTCTTTACAAAACCTTGCAGCAACAAACATACTAACCCCAAATCCATAGATCCCTTATGTGTTTGGTGTTTTCCTTTTTCGGGGCAACCCCTCTCTTTTCTTTCTCTTACATGATGCAGCCTTGCTTGAAAACGTATGACTTGGCATAGGGGCTTTTCGAGCTGGCTCTCATGTCTTATTTCTTTTTGCATTTTTCCTTTGTTGCTTTAAAGTAATTTCTCATAGAATGGTGTGTAGCAATTTCTTTAAAGTGGGGCCATACATTGGAATTATTCATTTTCCATTTTTCCTTTTTCCCAATTCTTAGTGCAGCCTTGTTGCTTCATATGATGCATTTGCCACTTTGTGGATGACATTAGGTCTAATGTCCTTCATAAGTGTGATCTATCTTAGCATATTACAATCCTCTTAGTGGCCTAATGTGACACACTACATCCCCTAAGTTGTGAGTATTATATTGTTTGATTGGTCCTCTCTTGGAGACATTAGACAATATGTTCCCTAAGTGATAGACCTTGCATGAACTAAACAAGACTCCTTTGAACATTATTTCCATTTTACATTTTTACATTTTATATTTTGCATTTATATGGCCACATTGCATAACACAGCTTGCCTTCCTGTGGTGCCATCCTATTTGTTCAAGAGTTCTAAGCATAGATGCTTTGCTTGTCTCCTAAAGCTCAAACTTACATTTTTCCTTTGTGGCACCTTATTAAAGTTACCGGGAGGTATATCTTTGGTATGGTTGAGTGAGAAGCCCATTTTGAGACATGACTTTCCCCATAGCTAGCTTCATGTTTGTGAGTACATACCATCCAAGCGTATGTTTCTCACCTTTTGGGCCTTCTCACCTGGTGGAAAACCATGAGTTCTGTCACCCCAGAGTGAGTATGAATTTTCTTTTTCTTTTTCAAACAAACAGCCTAGATTTGATCCACAACTAGTTGGAAAAATGATCAAAGCTTGATCTGAATTTTCCCTTTTCTTTTTCTCTTTCATATGTGTGTTCCTTTGTGCTGATGTTTAGTTTTCCATGGGATCTTCATCCTGGGGACTTGATCATCCCTCTTGATTGTTGTTGTCTCATCTTGCTAGCATAAGTGCATTTGGATCCCTCTTAATATGAATGGCTACTTTACTGTGAGTTTGAAGCGTGTTCATCCTCTCACTATAGTGGGGGCTAAATGTACCATAGAAAAATGGATCTTTGGAAATTTTCATGGTCATTTAGGTTTTTTTCTTGGATGCTTGGATTATTTTCATTAGATTTAATGTTGTAATGTGACTTATACATCCACATTAGATCTTGAATATTCAAATTATTTATACTTTATGATGTCTTGTGAAGGTGTTGAAAAGTGTTGTAACACATTTCTACACTTTTCTAGACTCTTCTTATAATTCATCTAAATATTCCCTTTTTATCCCTTACCAAGTCTTATTTTAAAGTGTTGTAAAGTCTTGTAACAAACTTGTCATCACTAATTACACCTTTCTTATGCTTTATTTGGCCCCTTTATGCACTTATAGGCCTTAATTAAGTGTGTTTTTGAATATAAACCCAACAAACATCATTAAATGCAACTTAATTCCCAACATCCACTTGCATGCCTTGAGTAGGACCCATTCACCATGGGTGGCGAATGAGTCCCTTTTGGCACAAAATTGAAAATAAATTCAAATTTCTTTTTGTTTTTTATTCATTAATACCTTAGGTCAGCGTGTGATGTATTTTTTGGAAATTAGGGCATAAGTGTGTATAAATAAGTGTTTTTCCATCCATTTTGACCCCCATTCATCTTATTCACCTAATCATCTAATTCAATAAAGCATTCAAGCATTCCTCTTCATCCAATCAAGTAATTATCAAGCATCTTGGAGCAACCATTAACATATCTTTAGACTTCAAAAAAAGGGTTTGGTGAGTTCATGACATTTGCATGTTATTTGTTCATCATTCCTTTCTTATTTTAATTCATTATCAAGGGTTTGATTACCAAAGTGGTATTTGACAAAGGAAAATTCCTATACTCTAACCCTTAACCATTTTTCCCCTCTTTGCATGTGTGTTTGCAAGTTTTCTAGGTAGATTTTTCAAAGAGATAGGTGTTGAAAAGTGGTCAACAAGCCATCAAAGCTATTCAAGTCCGTCAATCTGACAAGAAGACAAGTACAAATTTGGACCCATAGAGTTGACATCAGAATTTGCAAATTTCTAAAGGTGGGATGATTCACCATCAATGTCGAAAGAGTTCCACTACCAAGCTAGAAAAAGTGATTTATGAGGATTTCAGTTCCCAACATCCTGTAACCTGTTTTAGCAGAATTTTCCAGAACTTGGATTGATTCACCATCAGTGAAAAATGAGTCCCAGTGGTCATTAAAAGTTGTTTTTGAAACATTCCAGAACTTTCCAGCATCAACATTCTACCTCAAGGTGCACTCCATTCAATTTCATTAAGTTTTGTTTTCATTTGTGCATGTTTCTAGTTCATGTTTGCATATCACACTGTGTTTTCGAACACTTCATATTTCTTAGGTTTTACATAAATAATCAATCTATTTTATCATTCCTTTTCATTTAGGCATACTTTCATTTTACTTGCATTAGTTTGAGTGAACCACCTAGATTTTGTGTGGGATCTATCTCTCTCCTTTAGGTGAAAAAGCCTAATTAAGCAAGAGAATCATAGCATCCTAAAACACACAAAAATATTTGGTTCAATTATCTTTCACTAGTGCCTTGAGAAGTGTAAGCCATTTTTTCCATATAGTTTGGTTGGTGATTTGGTATGGAATTCAGTAAGGTGTTTAGTATTTTGCTCAAAGTTTTTTCGATTCTTAACCCTTTTTTGCATTATTGCTTCTTGAAGTATTTTTAGAATGCTTCATTTGTAGTATTTAGGAGTTTCTAATTGTTTTTGAAGGTTATTGTCTTTGTATTCTTGGAAATTTTTCATAGTTTATTATGAGGTTTTCATTTCATCCTACTATGATTATGTTGAAAATGGGAAACTATAAACAAAGGAGAGATGGTATCATAAAAAATCTCAGATGGCTTCATTTGTTGCCACATTTATATAATCGTGTTCCCCTTCCTGGTATTGATAGTAAGAAATTTGCATGGAATTACAAAAGGAATCATGTCCTAGGAGTTATTGCTATGCATATTGATGATGCCACTTTGAATTCTATTGATCATTTTGAGTGTCCTCATATTCTTTGGACTAAAATTTGGGAAATACATGGAGATCCTGATAATCAACTATTCCTAGACGATCCTCTTTTAGATTGTATTGTGCCTCTTCCTTTTTTAGATAGAATAACCTATGATCATGTTACTATGTAGGAGATTGAAGTTTGGGAATAATTTAAGTCTTCAGATGAGGATAACAAGGGTTCTTTAGATGCTCTTTCTCCATCAGGGACAGTTGATATACCTTCAACTTTAGTGATTCACTATGTAGATTCATTGATTGAGGCTCCTCTCATTCATGTTTAGTAGGACCATTCATCTTGTGTTGATGATTCATTGAGCACGTCCAGTGATTCATCACATCCAGTATCTAATTTCCTTCTTGATTAGGATTCTTATTTTTTTACCATGGGTTCATTGTTCGTAGAATCTCATATTTCTAACTTCGAAGACACATTTCAGAGTATGTCCCTTTTATTTGATGATTGTTGTGGTACAACTGTTGTCACTATATCTTTTCCTTTCGAGAGTGTTCAACATCAGTTTCCAATGGTACCTTGTTTCTCACCTTCTATTGTGATTTGGCATGTCCCTAATTGATTCTTGGCATCATCTTCAAAGGTCTTAGTGACACATGAGCATATTTTAAAGACATCATCATAAATTTTCATGCTTCTATCCTTCAAATCCTATCTAGAGTGGGAAGCATTCTTGCATTTCTATTTGGTTTTGTTTCTTCCAAAAGGGAGATAAGTTGTTTTTCGACACTGGATTTTGTTTTCTCTTCATGCACTTACCATTCTTGCAGGCAATTACACTTTATGGGGGGGGGGATACATAGTTTCTCTCTTTCCCTCTTATTGGGGGACTATTCATTTTATATACATGATGTATGTAGTACTTGGGGGGTGTGATTCATTCCTCCATCCATGCATCATTTTGTTTTGTTTTCTCTTTTTTGGAAAGGGGTTTTTTTCCCACATTTCATGATGCTAACTTGGGCAGGATTTTTCATAGCTTGTCGAACTTCTCACTTCGTTGCCTGAGACTCCCTTTTGTTTCTTTCAAGTGTTACATGGGGTGGTGTTTTGTGTACTTGGTTGAACTTCATCCTTAGTATGATTGTTATAAGCCTAGGTAGTCTTCTTCCATCGTACTCGAACTTGGACAGATATTTGTAGAGTTCGGTGAACCTCTTTTATAACTGCCCATAGATGTTTGTTTTCAAATTTTCAAAAGATGGTTAAATGGGGAATGTTGATAGTGACATCTACCAGATGTCATAGTTCTAAATTGGGAAATTAATGCCCATCTTCCCCCATTTTTTTTTGTGTAATTTGTTGTTAATAAAATTGAGGGACAAAAAAACATTCTTGTTGTGGTAATTTTTGGGGAAGAATTGGAGGACACACACAATTCAAATTGCAGAGATCACCACCAAAGGTACAGTTTATCCATTACATCCTATTTTTTGAATTGTTTTGCATTCAAGAAATATATATTGTTGAAAGTCACAATTGAACATGGCAAGGGTTAAATACGTTGGCTATGAATATGTATCTGGTTTAAGGGTATGTGCAGGATCATGATGGGCCAAAAGTGGCAATATGATGGGTATATGGCTCATGACATTTTTTTTGCCCAAAATTTATGAAACAAAAAAAAGGGTTTTTAGAGGAGACTCTCAGCTTTCCACAAATATAAATTATTCCTTACTTTTAATTTAATAAGTAACTATTATTCATTTTATATTTGAATTATGACTAAAGTCCTGATTGATAGGATGATTGAAAAACATCTATAGCTTTCAAATGGTATCACATTTTTTGAATCCAAAGCATTCATCACATTCTATGATTCACATACTATAGGATTAAAAATAGAAAAATTGAATTTCATGAAGTTTTTACCATAAGGTGGTCAGACATACAAATTTTTTATATTTTTTAAAATTTGTAATAAAAAAATCATAATTAATTATTTACTTCGAAAAAAATTACAAAAAAAATTGCATCACATCGGGACATGAATCCTCTACTTAATTATATCTAAAATATTATAAAAAAATATTATCATTTTATTGTGGTTAGGGTGGTCAGACATACACCCACTTCTTATTTTTTTCCTGAAATTTAAGTACTACTGCATTGAAATTTCAAAATTTCACCAAATAGTTTTTTTTCTTTTTTAAACAAACCTAGTAGTTTAGAAACTACATTAAAATTGCTATAGATTCTATTCTTACATATTTTTGAAATAATATAGATAACTTATTCATTTTTTTATGCCAAGTTTCCTAACTCGGATTTTTCTTATTTTTTTGCCACTTAAGGGCCTATTTTTTCCATGATGATCCTGCACATACCTTTAAATTATGAGGTACCTGAGATTGGCGACACTCAACTAGGGCTGATTAATCTAGATGAACTAAGAAACAAATTTAACCAACCCAATCCTCCACCTATCATTGAGAGGGTAATGGGTAGTGGATTGATTGAGGCTGCCACATTCCCGATAGTTGTGTAGTGTCCTGAATTATTATTGGAATGCATCGGGAATTACAACTCATAAAAATGAGAGGTTAGGATAGAGGACAATAGGTTGGTTCTAAAAATTTAGATTTCTACTTTCATGTCATGTTTGAGGACTCCGGAGAGGGAAGAATATTCACGAATGGACATGACCAATTGTCAAATTGAATTCATTGCCAAAGAGGGGGTTTATAAGAATGTGATAGTGAAGAATTGGCTAGTTAAGCCCAAGAAGGGTAAATCCTATTTTCCTCGCAACCTACACAAAAATCACCTAATAAATGAAGTAGCTAACATTGTTGTGTTGTTAAATAGGGTTAGGGGCAATGAGAATGTCTACAGCTTTGAGGAATGGATGTACTTCTTTATCTAGATTATACTAAGTGGAGAACATTTTTTGGATTGGGCTAAGAACATTATTGATCATATACATTAAATAATGTCACTCTTTGTTCCGAACAAATTCTTTTTCATGTCATCTTACTTAATATATGCCCTTGTGAGTACTCAAACCTAGCCTAGATTAAGGCCAAGTGACCTACTGCCAGAGAAAGTACCCATCTATGACTACTTTGATAAGCTTTTGCTTCATAAAAGTTTCTTTCATTTCAGGAGAATAGATGATACTTTCACCATGAGGATGGTCAAGAAATTGCAAGGGCATCCAACAATAAGATTGTCTCCAAAGGTCATACAATTTTTGAATTTATATGGTTGCCATTTTATTCAATTTCAAAGGTTTTCTTATATAAGAGTGGGTGGATATTAAGGCTTTCCTATTAAACTGCCCAGGTACCCTGAAGATAAATGGATAGTCATTGAGGTCAGTAGATAATTAGCTGATGTGAATAGATTGTGTCAAGGTAGAAAGAGACTTACTGTCAGTTTTCCATTTGGATTTGGTGCATACAGGTGCCAGGGCGGGTGCATAAGGTTGGGTACCAATTTTCTGGCCACTTATGATTTTTTTTTTAAAACGCGCTCGCGTTATAATATGCACACATTATTTTGCATTAAAAAAAAAGAAAAAAGTGAAATTATTTTCCTTGGAATACCAACCCAAAGGATTGGAGGGCATTCCCAACAAGGCTAGAGATGTGTTTTTTCAAATTCTACAATTTTTCACATAATTGGGTTCGTTCTCACCATAAAGATTGCATCTAGTTAAATATTGACAAAATCGAAAACATGAGTAATGTTAGGTTCTCTCTTAGCTATCCAATGATGTAATTTTTTTCACTTTTCGACAATTTTAAGCCTTTCATCCATAATTTATTTTGTTTGTATGTCTGTTTTTTGCCAAAAAGTAGTGTTTAGTGTTTTTTTTGTTATAAATTAACCATTCTTCAAATTTTAAAATAAAATACATTTTTAGAAACTAGACTCCATTCTACAAATTTTTTAAAAAAAAGGAAAAAAAAACAATTATTTTCAAAAATTTGTAGTGTGAGCACGGCCAAAATTCTACTTTTCAGGAAGTGCCCACTTCGAAAATTAGTAAAAAATCAAATATTAATTAAAAAATTATCAAAAAAATTGTGCACCAACTAGATGCTATTAGATAACTTCTGACTATAGCAATTTTAAAAATACTATAAAAAAATTTCACCGTGCTTAGGTCGTACAAGAGTTGCTATGTTATGTTTATCTGAAAAAAACAACACCAATTTTTGTACATCCCTCTTTTGAACCCCTTAATCTCAACCATTTTCAAAATAAATTAGTAGTTTAGAAAGTAGTCTTAGAGCACTTCGATCCATGTTTTTGTTCCATCTCAAAATTTTGAGTGTAACTATCCTCAATTTCATGTCCAAGGTCAACATTTCCTGATTTCAGAAAAAAAGTGGCCACTTAAGCCCCCTTTTTGGGAACCATCTTGGTGCACTTACCCGCCAATCTATGTTTGATGCCTTGAAAATTGAGGCAGAGCTATCCAAGTATAATATGCCCTCATATGATGAGTTTTTTCCTTTTGACCTAAAGGACTATGTGAAAGAAAACCTAAAATTAGGTCCCTCTTTCAATCACCAACTCAACCTTGAAGACTAGTAGGTTGATTGCTTTGATGAATATGAGGTAAGAAGGAGAAGTTGGATGAGGTTGACAGTATAACAAATTGTTATTTATGATTTGAAGTGGGATTTGACGGATGTTATTGAAGATGGGTCTGATATGATTGACCCAGTATATACTAAACTCATAGAAAGCAGATATATTCCCGCCATGGACTGAAAATTTAAGGAAAAAGAAACTATTGAGGGGAGAACTGTCGATGTTCTGACTAGAACTAGGGAATGGGTAACCAAGAAGAAAACCAAACAATCTCTCCCTTGTACCAGATCAAAGGATTCACGGGCTATTGAAGGTACTTCTCAAGCTTCTACTAGCAGGAAATCAACTAGTAATGTTCCCCAGTCTTTAGTAATAGGTGCTTAGGGAAGTGGTGATGAGGATCCACCAGAAAGGAATGTGTACTCACATACTTGTGGAGATGATATTCTTAACTTACCTATATTGGAAAAATAGAATGAAGAAGAAGAAGAGGAAGAAGGGTTAGAAATTATAAATGTTGATTCTCCTCCCTCTCATGATGACTCACCTATTAGAGAGATAAGCCATTCTCAGGAGCCAAGAACAACCACATCTGCAAAAGATACTCCTCTAGTTACTCAAACTTTGTTTGCATCCTCAGGCTTCAAGGAAACTAAGGTTACAACAACCCTAGCATGGCTAGATGATTCACTATCATGGAAAAGGAAAGCCATACAATCAAGTTTTCCTAAATAAGACACGGTAAGTCAGTTGATACAAAAAGCTTCAAATCCTAAGCCTAAGAAGTTGAAAACCACCGCCAGGCTTATAGATGATACTGAATCAGGGACACTTTAGCTAGAAATTGCACAACCATCTATTCAGAAAGATGCTTCACAAGCAGTAGTGGGTGATTTTGAGGTGAATAGAGTTGACCTTAGACCTCCTACAAAAGAGGGAAATGTTCAAATTTTCAAGGTTTCGGTAGCTAGAATGGTGGAAAGATCAAAGAAAGATAAAGAAAGCAAGGATGAGCTAAAAGATTAGGTCCAAAATTTGACTGCCTATTTGAAATCCATTTTTGAGGTTGTCCCTCAAAGTATTTTTCAAACAGAGGCTTTTGTTGAATCTATCACTGTGGTTGGAAAAGAAGCCCTAACAAAAATAAAAAATAGTCAAAGTCTAAGTCGGGCCATAGATGATTGGAATGAGTCCCTCATCAAGAAGGGAAGCCTTGTTATTTCTGAGTCTTTAAAACATTTTCAAGAAGCAAATACTCTAAGAGCTACTTTGGGAGATAATATCATTGCTATTGAGAAGGAAGAAAAAATATGGATTAAGTATCAGATTGAATTGAAACTCTTGATGGGCTCAGATATGGAAAAGTTGGCCACAGATCAAGTGATATTGAATCCTTCAAATACTCGCTTTTTGTCATGGGCTAAAGGAGTAGAATGGAAATTGCAGGTTGCCAAGCAAAGTTTACAAAAGCTTAAGGAGGTCATAAATGAGTGTGATGTCATTTTAGACGAAGCATTGAACACCCTAATAGCCCTTGGTCTACTACAAGATAAAAATTAGATCAAAGATAATGTGGACATTAGAAGTTTAACTATCAATTTCTAGAAAATGGTTAAAGAGGCTATTGATATGCCCACTCCTAATGCTGAACATTTGTAGAAGCTAAGTGAATTACACTTGGTATCATCTCATGCCATTAATCATTTGAAATTTTGTGAACAACGCATGGAAATGACCAAAGATACTCATCTGGCATGGAAGGTGAGGATGAAAAATGTAGCTATCCCTCAACACAAAGACCTTTTGCTTGTCCTAAAGACATTCCAAGCATGGCATAAGAGACCTTTGGCAACCTAGGAGACTAGAAATGAAGCGACACCATCATAGTGACTTGCCTTTTCTTGATTTCTTTATGTGTCTTTTGATTAACAGGCTATGAACATGAAGAGGCAAAATTCATTCGCCTATTTAATGATGTATTTGTTTTCAAATTCTCTCTATACATTATTCTGCAAAAAAAATTGATCAGTACTATTGATGAATGAAATTGCCATTTTGTTTGTGTGCAATTTGGTTGAGTTTATCTGTTTTCTATATCTTTGCATTTAAGAATATATCTTGCATATCTTATCTTGGTATGAGAACTGCAAATTTTACATCTGGTTTCATTTCTCATATGGCATTGAGTAGATTTTTTACCTCTACTGATTAATTAGTCTTTGTGCTAATATTTCTTATTACTGCTCAAGCACCTGGTACTTGGGATTTTCTAATATCGGGTTTACCTTTCCTTCTTTCTGGTTAAAAGTATACATGGTGTTTTACTTTCCTTGCTCTTTTAATTCTATGCAAATTTTATGAGGGAGTTGTACCTTGGGGAAAATTTAGAGGATATCAATCTTATTTAAAGATAGATATTCAGAGTTGTTGGTTAATTTCTTGCACTTCATGGGGTGTTGATTTGTCAATTCTTGAAGGTGTAAATTTGTTAGCCAGCGGGCTTAATATTGCATTAGTTATTCAGGTGGTTTTTTCTTGTGCTATGTAGTTTTCTCACCGGTCACCCATTTTCATGCCTTTATAAGGTACCATTGTATAGTATGTAAATTATCTCATTTTATTCACTCTCTTTCTTGGTGAAATAGCCTATGTGCTTCTCTCATGCATTCATGAAGGTATTTTCTGCAGATGGTGCTCCTAGTAGGTGGATGACACCAATAAGCACATTTTGATCACCATATTGGACACAAGATTTTAAACCAACAACATTGATACTTCAACTTTGTTTTTGGTTCCTTCAAAAAGATTCCTTGAAACACACCAACTAGTCTTTTTGACGATTCTCTAATAAAAATCTTATGTGTACAAGGCCAATGTTTCTCCTAGATGCTCCATTAAAATTAAGCATAAAGCAATCACTTAGCAATATAATCCAATTGAGTTCATCACAAGAATTGGTGGCAAAAATACTTAATTGTACCCATTAACAAGAAAACACAAATATATCTTTAATAAAGATGTTACAAATAATAAAATCTAATAATAATTTTGATAAGTCTTATAATTAATCCAAAAATTATAAATAACTATTAGTGAAAACTTTGCAAATAAAATTTATAATCTTTTAGTAATATAATTTTTTTTTTATCAATCGCGCATTTACTTTCCTACCAAACTTTAAAATTATTGCTATACTCTTTTGAAATTTTATGCTCATTATCAAAGAATGAAAACCTTTTGTATTAAAAAGTAAAAAATTAATAGATTTAATGGTCTATTTTTTCCTAATTTACTCAAAATAGTTCTTTTAAATTAAGCTATCTTGACCAAAATGCTAATCATCACAGACAAAAATTAAAATTAAGCTTATTCAATATTTATAAGAAAAAAATTATTCAATATTTATAAGAAAAAAAATGGGATCAATGTTTAATATTAAAAACAAACATTTAATTTGAACGGTCCAGCCTGAAGTCAGGAACTAAGCTGGCTTACAGTCTTCATTTATATACCGAACTATAATATAAAAGAACTTAATTACTCGAAAATTGCATTCCTTAAATAGATTCACTATTTACTTATCTCGGGAAATACAACGTCATTCAGTGGTGATTAGGTGACGCAAAGCAACTGAACATAGTCTTTATACACCTGCGAATCGTTCGAGAGCCGTCGCTATTTCTTTATTTTCTTTATTATTCAGAGCTTCCTGCTTGAACTGGGAGAATAAGAAAGGCTTGAAACGTCTTGGATTTTCGTCGTCCACAAGTTCCACAGGCGCCCAGATTTCCATCTCCTCTGGAAAGGTACTGAAGAAGCCAATTGACAGACGATCTTTCCACCCTTTGTAAACAACGCGATGCTCTGCGCTGCGGTATATGCCGTTACTCCACGCCTGCAAACATATCCATCATTCATCACTAATTCTTATCATCAGCAATAAGAAAATAATTAATTTTAATTGTAGGCGGAGGGAAAATTGCATGCCTTAAGGGAGTCCCCGACATTGATCACAAATGAGTGAGGGAGAGGTTTCACGTTTACCCACTCGCCCTCCTGAGATCGAATCTGAAGGCCTCCCACATCATCTTGGTAAAGAATTGTGAGGCAAGTCAAATCTGTATGGCAGAGAAGCGCCTCCTCTCCAATGGACAATTTTTCCGATGAATAACCGTTTATACGCAATACTGATGTGCATTTTTCAAAGTGAGAATGGTAGAAGGCGTCGGCATCCAACCCCAGGCTTGCAAGGATTATTTTTGTGACTTTTTTTTCAAGATTTGATACAGACAAAGCGTACGTTGACATCGTTTCGCTGGCAAACAGTAATATTAGACAGAGAAAAATGAATCAGATCTAAAGGAAAACGAAAGATGAATAACATACCAGAAAATTGGGTTCCCTTCTGGGCATATCTTTGCACACATTTGCTCAACGGAAGCTGGATTAGTTGCGTCTGGAACCCGGAAGCTCTCAAAATTTCGATTTCGGGTATAAGTGTTGAATTGATTGCCTGTTGTTAAGGCTCTGTCTTTGACCTCGGTGGACACAGATAATAAATCTCGGCAAACATTCTGAGCCCTTTCGAGAAGATCTACTGGAATTCCATGGCTGACAAGTTGGAAAAAACCCCATTCTTTGCAGGCCTTTCTGAGTTTGGCGAGCACGGGGTGATATCGAAGGTGCTCCAATTCTTGAGCATCGAGGTCCTCTGGGAAATTGGAAATATCAATGACAGGGAGATCAACTTGAGATACAGTGTCTTCAAGGGGTAAAGGCATTTTGTGTGTTGCTGCAATAACACAGGAGCAGATGTGGAATATTTAGGCCTTAAATATTTCCTTATTTACAATTATCCAGAGGTGGAATATTTAGGCCTAGCTTGGACGTATTGGTAAAAATGATGAGCACCTCCAAAATTGGAATCCTCTGGTCTGCTAAAGAGGATACCAATGCCAATGTAAATATGTAATATCGATGACCAAGCAATGACATTTTTTCCGATTAAATTAATTTTAAGAGATAAGTACTTTTGAACTTGAGAAGCCATTAAAAGAAAAAATAAATAATAACAAAATAAAGCTACTGACGGAAGCAATGACGAATTAAAATTTATGGATTAAAATATAGCCTCGTGATAACGTAGGGAAGTAGACATGTTGTGGATGGCCAGCGTCCCGTTTACCAAGCTAACGGAAAATTAATGGAAGAACGCAAATTAAGAAAGATGTGGGGTACTCAGCATGATGCAATACAAAAATGGCTTGTGAATCGGTTTGAAGTTGTTAGGAGGCATTTTTCTAGCCTTACCTGTATGAGAATTATTTTTGTCTAGGTTGACTTCTGGCTGTAGACCGCACCTGTGCATTTATAAATATTATGGATCATTTATAAATGTTTTTTGAGATTAGTTAGGGATACTAAAGTTATATTTTTGTTTGATTTATTTATAAATGATTTTTAGAGATTAGTTAGGAATATTAAAGTTTTTTCTAGTTCGTTTAAAAAAAAGGAAAGGGAAAAAATTAATTCATTTTCTTAATGTCATTTTTGTATACTTTTGTTTCAAAACTAGATCCATTTTAATTTTCATTTGCCTATTCAAATTTATATGATTTTATTTATAATTTTTTATTGAAAAAATAAAGAAAAAATGTCTAATGAAATGACAAGTGGTATGTTAGTACATACTATTTGTCTAGCTTGAGAACTTACTGTCAACAAGTGGCCAGTTCACATTTACTATTCGCCTATGCTAAAACGAGAGCTTTCAAATTAGGTATGAACATTTATCAAAGCATAAAAGATAGAGGAATTTTATCATATATTTTTATTGCCACTATACTAGTTGACATGAATGCAAAATCCATAAATGTGTAGAAAGAAGGGAAGAACAATGATATTTGATTTTGAAAAATTACACAAAAAGTTATGAAATGGTTATTCAAAATTGTTTGTGTACCCCCAACCTATGTCAACATAGGAGATTTCGAGTAAGGTATAAACATAATAAAAATTTCTTATTCATTGGAAGATGTTTTGTTCTTTTTAGTAATAAAAAATCCATGAAATATGCACACATTAAAAAGGTTTTTGATAATGAGAAGAGATTTCTACAATCCATTAAAATTGTTTAAAATAAATGTTTCTCGATTAGATTGTGTTCAAATTTTTGCATCAAAAATTTGAACACAATCTAATCCAGAAACATTTATTAGCAACAAGGTTTTTGATGTTATAAACGAGGTCAATCACATACCAATAATATAATTTATCATACAAAATTTCCTGCACAAATAATGTGAAAGGCTATATTTTTAAAAAAAATTGATCGTAAATTTTTCATAATCTCTTTAAATTATTAAAATTCTAGTCCATCTATGTCCTCATTGTCTATCCTAAATATCACTTTAAAATCCTCCAAATTGACTCAAATTATTCATATCCCAATATTTTTTTAAAAATATAAAATGTGACAAATTTTCATAAAGAATAACTCCCTAATTTTATTAATATTGGGAGCAATGTTCATAGAGAAACATCTATTCTCCCTTAGGTTTACCCTAAAAAGGTCATGTACCATAATAGCTTAGGGTTTTCATGAGTTTTATAATGATTTGTCTAAACTTGTGTACAACGTGCATAAAACATTGTTTGAACTCTATATCACCATCTATAATTCATGACTTTTTTTAATCTATTTTGTAATGTCTTCGAAGGATTTTTACTTCACATCTTGCGAAAAATAATTAATTGATATACTTTTTCACATTCCTACTACATCCATAGGTGTAAATCAAGAGGCTAGAATTTCAAAGATTCCTATAGAAATAAGTTCTTTTAATGATGGTTTTTTTTTGGCGATTACTAAATATAATAGCTATATGGCTAATATTTTTTAGACTAACTTTATGAAATTTGTGTCGTAAAATATTTTATAAGTGTAATGTAGCTTCAAAATGTCATGTAATAGTGGAAATAAAAATCATTCTAGATAATTTCAGTGAAAGGGATGAAGATAAGTCTATTTTAGTTTTATTGAAGTAGGTCATTTTTCCTTCCTTAAATTAAAGTTTAAAATTTTTTGTATTCTTTTTGTTAGGTATATTTTTATTTTATTTTGGAGCTAATAAATTGATAAATTAAGACAATAAATATTTGTAAAAATATGTAGGATAAAAATATTTAATTTTGTATCTACAAGTGCATTTTGTTTTTTCAAATTTTTTGGTAAGTTGAATTATATTGGTGGAGATGATAATTTGAAAAATTAAAGAAATAATTATTTGGTTAATTTGATAGAATTAATACTATCATTTTTTAATATACTGTTTAGACTGTAGGAACTAGAATCGGGTAGCCACCCCCTTATAAATTGTAGTACACTTGGTAAAAAAATTCACATGACCAATGACATTCACACGACACACCCTTTAATACCATGAGGATGGTTGAGAGACTGGACCTTGTGACCTCTTGCCTACAACAGGATGCTTTAGCCAATCGAGCTAGGCCCACCACCCCAATTAATAATATCATTTTAGCTTCTATTTAAAAAAAAATTGCATGTTTAATATGGTAGGAATTTTCCTATGAAGTAATAATTAAGTATTCATGGAATAAGTAATTCCTAAAATACTAACAGTCAATTTTATTGAATACATATAACATTTGAATTTTTCTATTTTTAGTGAGATATAATTTATTAGGAATAATAATTTAAATCTGCGATATAAAATAAGCTATTTAAAGATGTTGAATAGTAACACTCAATTTTTTCATTGTAATTTCTTTTATATAAGAGGATTTTTTTTGGGGGGAATAAGCTAGGGTTGATTTTATTTTTAATTTAGTTTTTCTATAGTGGATAAGCCACAAATATTTTTTTGTAGATAATGATTTAAAAATGAGTTAACAAATTCTAGTATTTCTATAGATAATTGGGATTAAAGCGGTGGATAGGATGCTTAATGATGAAGTTATGGAGGTGGAGAAATATTTATTGAATTTTGTGAATTATGTAGGGATGATGAAAAATTTAATTTATTTAATATGATCATTTTCACTTTTAAAAATTACTTGTCTTTGATTTGTATTGAATAGTTTCCCCAAAAAAAAAAAAAAAAATCTTATTAACAGAAACTCCCTTTAAAACTCCTCTACACATCTTTAATTATTATGAATATTCCTTACAAAGAATAAGATTTGAAAAAGGTAAAATGTCCACTCACCCGATGAGCTTACAAGAAATTATCATTTCTTATACACTGTTTAAACAAATATTATTAACATGTATGCAAAGGGTTGTATTTTTTAACTTCACATATTTCATGAAAAGTGTAGTGTTGAAAATTGTACACTCTCTAAAAGGTACAATTTCACACTTAATTTGGAACTATTTTAGCACCCTTGCATTAAATACCCTCTAATTCATCATTAATAGGCCCCTAAAAACATTTATTTTGGATCTCGAGGCTTATTTCAACTAAAAACCTCACAAAATCCACAAAAACATAAAAAATTCTAACAACCCACCCCAAAAATCGAGGGTGGGACTCATATGCCACTTGGGCCATATGAGTCCCCCTAAGTGGGACCCATATGCTAGGAGTGGCGTATGATTCCCATTTGGGGCCATTTTAGGGTTTGAGCGGGAAATTCAACCTTTTAATTCAAATTTTTGGTTGATGTTGGCTTTTGAGATCTACATAACAATAAATTGGGTGTAATTCCTATATAAACAAGATTCTAAAGTCATTTTTTCATCTAAGCAAGCATCTAGAAGAGCAATTTCATGATCCAGTAATTCAAGAACATTCAAGCATTCTTCATAAGAGAATTCAAGAACAAGTAATCAACAAATTTGAAGCCTTGGAGTAGCATTAACATTTTTTTGTAGGTCTTCAAGCTCATTTTCATTCAAGATCTAGCATTGTCAAGAGTTGATTATGGTTTCCTATGGTGAATCATGATGGATTCTAGGTTGGAGAGATACAACTAGCCATCAAGCCAAGCCTAATGACTTGTTTTCTAAGTGATTCCATCCTCCATTGTCACTCTACATTCAACCTAAGGAAGGTACAAGCACTATTAGGGCTCATTTGGGTGATTAGAGATCTCTCAAAGTGATTCATTCATCTTCATGTTTCATCCATGCATCTCATTCTAGCACATTAGAATAGGATTGCATTGCATTTAAAATTCCCTAACCTTAGACACACTTAAGGTTAGGGTTTGCATTCCTATTTACATTCATGTTTCATTTTTCTATCAAGGTTTAATTACCAAACTAGGAATTTGACTGAGGAAAACCCCCCATAAGAAAATCAACAATACATTTTTTTTTGCAAGTATTTTGATAGGTTCAGATCCAAAAATTAGTTTGGAAGGGAAGGGTAGAGATTGGAGCATACATCTAAAATTTGAATTCCGAAAAAAGTTGAACGAGATTAATATGACAGAAGTGGTGTATGAGCTTTTGGCATATTAGTCCCACTACAGGCATAATTTCTAGATTTTTGCAAATCTTAAATCTACACTGTCAGAAACTTATTCTAGACTAGAAATTTTAGTCCAGGACTAATATTCCTAGAGTGGCGTATGAGTCTCAGTATACCCTAATTTTAACATTTTTTGCATTTCAAAGCTTCATCAAATCCTCTTAAAGTTTCCAAGTGCACACCTTTGATCTTGTAGCTCTTTGTTCTAATTTACATGCATTTTGAGGTCATTTAGTGAAGAATTGCATCATATTAGCATTAAGCATTAGATGTTACATTTCATTATTCTTTCAAGCCCTAGCTTGGTGGTGAACCCCTCTTTAGTTTATAATCAGGCCCTAGGACAACCATATTGCAAGATCTCTTTCTGCTTTGCACACTTTAGATTGAGATCTCTAGGGTTTTCCTTGAATGAGATAGAGTGAAGATTGTTATTCTATCTCCCAAGCATAGAAGCAAAAAAATTCAACCTTTCATAAAGTAATAAATATTTCTCAAAACCTAAGAATTTAAACTCACTATTATAGTTTTATCCTATGTCAAAAATTGTTCTTTACAACAAGACATGAAAATCCATTAGAACATAAATGATAGAGAATTTATTCATATTTTTAAGTTGTCATTGCCCTAGTGGATATGTACAATTTTTTTAAAGGAATACAATATGCACATGCCTCATTTTATATCTTTCCAATTTGAAAATTTGTAAAAATTTAAGGATTTCTCAAGAATTTTTCTCATTGATTATGTACAATGATTATAGGTTAAGTGTAAAATACATATTTTGTTCAAAGGATTACATAATCTTAAGTAAATATAACTTTTTTGTAAAATCCAAAATATACAGCTGGAATCAAGTATGGGAATCTACCAAAGTTTAAAAAATGATAGTTTTTTGTCAAATGTTGTTCTCCCAAGTTCCTTAGTATGTACACGTAGGTAAATGTAGAAGGATGTGTTAGGTAGTCTTAAGTTTACTTATGACTTCTAACATTATTAGATAGTTATTATTTAATAATGATGTTAGGTGCATTTAAATTTTAATCATTGAGGTAGTTCAGGTTGGTTCTTCCTGTACCTCATCACACCTACACTATTAATATATGGGTTTATACATTATTTATCATCTCATTTTTTCTTCATTCTTCACCCCTGGTGAAATAGCTTCCCCTATTTTGCTTCTCTCATTCGTGAAGGTTTATATTCATTTGAAAATGCTCTTGGGTATTTTTCTCTAACATGGTATCAAACCTTGTCTTTTGCAACCACCTTCCATGTTGAGAGTTTTTGCTAGAAACCTGTTGGGATCATATTTTTTGTTCTTGATTGAAAGCCCAATCCTTTGTTGCAAAGGTAAATTTTCATCCACAAGTGGTAGTAATCTTTGTTGAGCTTGATTCTCTAGTGAGAGGGTCAATTTTTTGTGACGTATAGAGCCTGTGTTAGAAATAGGGGCGTGATCTACTGTGTGGAACAAGAAATTTTCTGCTGAGATAAACAGTGATTTCTTTGGAGGGCTGATTTTGCTAAATAGAAAAGTGTTTTTTCTTTTTTTGTTGAGGAGGTTTTTTATCACAAGCACAATTATTTCCTTAAAAGAAACACTTTTTGAAGGCCATGGAATTTTTTATGAGGAATGTACTAGATTGAGGGTAAGTGTATGTGTTTTCCAAGTGCACACCATACTATTTGAAGGATTCATACCTTGGTAGTTTGAAGGTTGGTTTGAAGGCATGGGGTGTGAAGGAGAACTCATCATTTTTCATTGTTTAGGTCATAAATTTTTTATGTGCAGGTGTTTGAATCCTATTCGAGTCAGGTATATTGTTGAAGAAGTAGAAACCTCTACCAATTGCATGGAAACATTGCAAATTTTGCGCTGATCTCATTTTTTGGGCTTAGTTTGACCCTTGTTGAGTTAGAAGGAATTCATAGAGGCATCTCATAGTGGCATCATTTTTGGAAATAAAGATCAAAATGTGAAGCTATGGCCTATTGGAGATTGCGGCAAAGGGTGTAGTGATTGCATTTTTTTGCCATTTCCTTGCTGAAAGTGAGTTTTTAGGGTTGTGTTTTGCCTTGAAGGGGATAAATTATCCAATATTTTCCAAGTGTAGGCTTTCTCTGTTGTTTATATACACATCTACACATAGAGACTTCTGAGTAATTTTTTGCATGGTGTAATCGTGAGCTTGGTCCAGGTACTCTTTTTTTAAACAATCTTGCCATCTATTGCTATAGCTTAAAATTGCATGTTTTTGATGTGTAGAAAAATGGATACCTAAAGATATCACACTTTGTCTAGTCAATCATTAACTAATGTCCTAGGAGTCCCAATTGGATTGAATAACAACCTCACAAGGTGAGTCAATTCTCAATTAGGAAGGACCTAGGAGGGGTTTATTTAAGTTATAAGGGGTTCACCACCAAGCAAATGCTTGGAAAATAAAATGTTTGGAAAAAAAGTGTGATATGAAAAATGACCTAAAAGTAGAAATGTAAGCTAAATGAGACATGTAAATAATGAAATTATGAAACACGAAGATAGTATATGTGTACCTAGAAAATCTAGGGATGATGCGAGGATCCTAGAAATGTAAAGAACCTATTAAAATATTCTATGGAGGACTAAGATTCCCAAGATGGCGAATTAGTCTCATTATTGTTTTTTAGGCCAAATATGGAGTCTTTGGATGTCAAAACAGAATCTTGAAGAATCTCTGAAAAATACCACTTGGAGGACTAAGATGCCCAAGGTGGTATATTAGTTCTATTTTGAATTTCTAAAGGTTTTGAATGTGATCCTGGACTCCAAGGTGTGTACTTTCTTCTCTATAGGTCTGAGGTTCTAAAACTTCCAAATCTGACCTGTAGGTGAGTTTCGGTGAAGATGACAACTTTGTAGTGCAACTTTTACGACTTTGCACTCCAAGTGATCTTCAAGTCTTTAACCTAGATCTGCAATCACAAATATGCAAGAGAAAAAAAGTTGTTATTTGTTAATGAATGGGGGTTTTCCTTGGTCAAACCCCTTGTAGGTAATTAAACCAAATGATGAAATGAATGAAATGAAGCATGGAACATGAAATGTGTAAATGATATCACCTTGTATGGTGTCTTGTGAAGAGGATTTGCAATCTATCATGTAGTAGCCATGAATAATGTAGATCTTGGATCTTGGAATATGAATAATGGTTGCAAATAGATCTTCAATGATACATCCACAATCTTGCCTCAAAAGCATGAATGGATTCCATAATCCCTTAACATGATGCTTGAATCTTGATGATGGCTCCAAATTCTTGATGAAATGCTCTTGAATTCTTGAATACTTGAATGATTGGATACTTAGATTGCTTGTTATCTTGTTATGAGAAAAATGAGAGAGAGAACCTTTTATTTATAATTATTCATTCTTAATATCCAAAAATTAGACCATAACAAGTGGACGTGACATGGCACTTTTGAATTTTTCAAAATTCTAGTGCGCTCATTTTAAAACCCTAAAAAAAAAAAATTGTTACATTTGTGTAGGGTTCTTATATGAGGTTTAGGCATTTGTTTCATTTTAATTTTCTTGGGGTTCTATTATGTCATTTACTAGTATTGCCTATTGTCAGTCACCAAGAATCTTCTCACGCACGTAAAATATCATCATGTGACTGACATTTCTCTTGTCTAGGTTTGAATTTCCTAACTTCTACATCCATTGTATTGCATGATTTATAAGTCTTCAGCCTACTATTCTCATGTTGTCCTAGGGAAGTCCCCTTTCTTAAAAAAACTAATGAGCATGTGCTTAAAAATTTCCCACTTATGTCCCAATGGCTTTCATAGTTGTATCTCTCATCATTAATTGAATCATTTATTCATACTTTAAATCAATGATGAGCGATGGACTGATGCTTTCCCTTTGATAGATTGATCATCGCTAATGGCTTTCAAGCCTTCAAAATTGTAATAGTGATGAGCGATACTTTTGTCTTTATGTTCTTATCGCTCACCGTGAATGGCCATAAAAAGATAAATTTGAAATAGTGATGAGCGATGTGATGTGATTTCATGTGTATCGCTTGATCGCTGATACATTTTGAATGTAAAGTCTCACATAAACGATATGCAATGGACATTGCAAAGGTTGTAAGATGAGACATTGCAAAGGTTGTAAATCTTCTCATCGCTAATTTCTCACAAAAGATATCAGGAGAATTAGTGATGAACAATGGCAATATGTTTTGACTTCATCATTGATTGCAGATTTGACTAAGAACTTGGGTTCTAAATTAGCAATAAGTGATTATGAATGTTCTCTAAAGGATTTTTCTTGCTAATATTACATGATCCTGTGAGCGATGTTTTTGCGATGATTTTTTTTATGCAGGTTATACATGTCTAAATGTGGCGCTGACACAACATCTCTCATCGTAGATAAATTCTTAAGAGCAAGGTTTGAATTAGTGATGCACGATGGAAGGATAAATGTAACCAATGGTTAAACCACAGAACCAGGGCCTAGAGAGCATTGTTGGGATGTTTACATCACTGATGGAGCTAGGTGAAGATATAGTAGATAGGTGACAAGCGATGACCATAAAGGAAAATGGCAACATGTCATGATCCTAGGGATTTCACATAGATTAGAAAGGAAAGTTGTGAGAGAACTAGATAACCGTTGATAAAGTATTATAGTAGGATGATCTGATGGACTGGAAATCATCACATGAATAGCCTCATCACTAAATTGTACCCTAAATCTTGGGGAGAATCAGCAATGAAGCATATAAAGAAATTTTCTCTAAAAGAAACTGGTCCTATGTACTTCACCATTATTAATGAGAAGAATGAATTAGGTTGGCAATACATGTTAATTGTCAGATCAACTATGACTAATCAGGGTTTGAGGGAGACATGGCAACATTTGAAATAACCTCATTTTTTTTAAGGATAAAGTTGATAATGGTCAAAAAATAAAGCTCATGGCCACCTTAGATGAAGTTTTAATTGCTATAAGATGAATGGTCTAGATGCAAAGCCAAATTGAAAAGTTACCAATTCGCTTGTGTAAGGAGTTCTAAATCATATAATTATACATGCTCAAATTTTGTATTTAATGCAGGTTGATTGTTGTTTTATTCACACTATCTTTTTAGACTGCAAAAGAAGTAAGGTATGAGTAGTAGAGGCAATTGAGTTTTCCTAAGAAAATTTTCAGTGTCTTGATCTTGAGAAAATTAGTATGAGATTAGGTTCTCTTGTATATTTGGGATTTCTATTGCTAGAATTGTCTACAATTTTTGGGATTAGGTGGTTTCTCTTATAGGTCTTAAGTCTAGAACCTTTTTAATTATCTCTCATCTAGATTTATAGAAAATGGGAAAAGTTGGTACATCATTTCCACCTATTAGGAGGTCTAGCTGGCTAAGTGTGTTTGAATGCCATGAAGGCATAGCTGAGCAAGAAGCCATGGTTTCTTATGAGATTTCAAAGGAGAAAAGGAGGCTAGGGGCCATAGAAAGAAGTCAATTGCACAGAGTACATACCGTTTGAGGAATAGGACCCTTACAGGTGAAGTGGTTGAATGCAAAGGCAAGGAACTTTTAATGCTAGTGAATAAGGCTAGAAAGAAAGAGAAGAGTCATATGGTCTACCTAGGTAAGCACAATTCTCCTATCGTGCTTTCAGACTCTCCTTCGGATCCTGAAGCTGATGACAACTCAGACTATGGCTAGTACCTGCATTCCCTGGTGTTGTATGATAGTTTTGATGATGACGTGTTGGTGATACCTCCAATTGCATCAAGGACAAGGAGCGATTGAACATTTTTGAATGCCAATGACTCTGAATAGGGTCACCTCCTATTTTAGTTTCTGATGACACCATGGTCTTTACATAGGAGGTATTTGTCTTCATGTGTCCATGGTCTATCTTTCTTTTTCTCATGCTGATGTGGAATAATCTTCCAGATGATATGAACTGAATCTTTTTGTTCCAAACAATGAATACTATATGATAGCAATGGCTAATATTCTACACATGTTTTTTTCCTCCCCTATTTTGAAATGATTACGTATGAAACTACCTAGGGAGTTCTTTGAGGATTTAGTTAGAATTAGGTTTTGAAATGAACTCAAATGAAATTGAAATTTTAATTTAGTCAGGTGCTTGTTGCTCCCCTGTTTATATAAAGGGGATTTCATGGCTGAAAAAAGAGAGAAGAGAGTTCATAATTTTTAGTCTAGACAAGCTCACAATAGATACTATGCTATAGCAGAATAAAATGTAAATAGATACTCTAGTAGATGAATCAAAAGCAAGTCTAAGATGAAAGTTATACTGTGTATGAATCTTAAATATGGTTTTACAATGAAATATTAGAAATGAAGAAGAATTTTAGTTTACAAATATTGGTCTCCTATGTGTTTTCTTCCAAGTTATGAATGAAGATTGTTGATGACATCCTCATTTTTCTTTTGTCATTTGCACAAAATGCATGAATTTATTTTATGCTTTAGTTCAAAGAATTGATTAAATGTTTAAATGAGCTCATTAGTTTGTGAGAAAAGCATATAGGATTTAGTAAGGAAGTGATTCTTCATAGACACAGTGAGTTAGATGTTACAAAGTGAAATCCTAATGGTCCACTAATTTATGAGCTTCAATCCAAATTGTATTACCGATTGACTACCAGTTATAATTCATTTTCTTCCTTAGATAAATTAATGATCATCTTGTTAGTTTATCTTATAATCAGTTGAGCCAGTGTTGAATTAGGCCTAGGATTCAAGATGAAGAATGATTCAAAATACTTTAAATTTCAATGTCCCACCTCTAAGTATGAAGGTGCACACCTTGAAAATAAGTAACACTTCTATCTAAGTTTTTTTGATCTTTTGATAAGGTGATTTTCATGGAATCATGCATCTATGTGAAGAAATAATCTTGATCAAGCCTAAAATATTATGAGTATATATAGGATTACCCTCCCTAGATCTCATAGAGCTGAAGAGAAGAAGTAAAGTAATAACTACTCTACTTAAGTGTTGAAAAATCCTCAACCTAGCTGATAATTGGGTCATGGAAAGCCCATAGGTTAGGACTGAAGTTAAGTTTGGTTCTAAAAAAATAACCAACAGGACATATGAATTTATTAAATAAAGGAGGCTAAATATGGCTCAAATTTGAAATTGAATCCCAAAAATAAACCAATGGGGACTAATACGCCCTAGGTGGTGTCTTAGTCCCAAGGCTCAATTCTTGGGACATAGACTCGAAAAAGGGACCTTTTCAGGTGTTTTCAAAATCAAGGTCCTAAGACTGATGGAGAACAAAGGTGCCCTAGGTGGCGTTTTAGTCCCAATCCACAAATTAGGGACACAAATTGAGAAACATTAAATAATCATTTATCTTTTGAAGTTTTGCGGGTTTTTGCATAAAAATATATAGATTATTAGGCTTGCTGATGCAAAATAGGGCCAATTAAACCATAAATAAGCATAAATAAAGCAATGAAGGTCCAAACAAGTGTGACATTGCAAGGGTATGAATTTACTACACTAAATTTAGCCCTCACTTTAGTGAGAGGATGAACTTGCTTCAAACTCACACTAAAGCAGCCAACCACACAATCAAGAGGGGTTTCTATGTATGAATCCTAGTAAGATAGGATGATAATGATCAAGAGGGATGATCAAGCCCCTACGGTTGAGATCTTATGATAAACCAACATAAGCATAAATTAACACACATGTGGATGATATATGAAGCCATAACTAGATCACAAACATACACCATCAAAGATAGGAAAAAGGAAAAATAAAAATGAAAAATTGCAACATATCAAGCTTCGACTGGCCATCCAACATGGTGGACTGGGTCTAGGCTATTTATCAAAAAAGGTTTACAAGTGGAACACATTGTCGAAGTTATGCAAACAAAACACACGCTCACGAGGGCTAGTGGAAGATAGTTATCCACTAGGTGAGCCCCAAGGGACCATATTAAAGCCATACCTCCATGACTTTAATAGGGTACACGAATGCATGCTCACACAGGCTAGTGAAGCCAGGTGTTCAGTAGGTGAGCCTCGGTGGACCATATCAAAGTCATACCTCCATGAATTTAATAAGGTACAAAAGAAAAATGCAACAAGAGAGAGGGATCTTTGAAGGGATTTTTCTTAGTTCGTGCAAGGTCTCTTCTTAGGGAACATAGTGCTTAATGTTTCCAAGAGAGGACAAGTCAAAGAAATATCACACTCTTGGAGGAAATCAAACCCAATGACACCACCAAGAAAAGGACATCGCAAGAAAAAAGAAAATAACACAATGAAACATGAGAACAAATCGAAATAAAATCATGCCAAAATAATTCCAATATATGCCCCCAATTTAAAGATATTGCTAACACCATGTTGTGAGCAATTACTTTAAAGTAGCCAAAATGAAAAAAGAAAAGAGGGTATGTCACATGCTATCCAACTTAAGGCATGTATTCCACATCCAATCTTGCTCATATATATACATGGAAGGTGATCAACTAGCCAAAAGAGGCAAAAACAGGTGACATACAAGGACAAGGCTACCTAACCCCTTTCCACCACTAAGTGTAGAATAGAGGTGAGCTGAAATAATTGATGAGAAATATGCTAGAGTAAAAATTAGTATCAATTAGAGGAATTAGGTGACCCCACATAAGGAAGAACACCAAACTCCTTAAGATATTGATTTTTTCTACTCAAAGCCTTACATTCATTAGTAGAATGACCATGAATTCTATGATCTATGCACAAAATGAAGTCTTGTAATAAAATTTATTTTGTATTCTTGAAGGAAGAGAGATCAGATGATCTTGGAGGAATCCCGTCAAGATACTCTCTTGGTCAAAAGTTGAGGGTGTTGCTTTATTTTTTGTTAAAGATATCTCTTGCATAGGACAAGGTATCATACCTACACAAGATGCTTTAGATTGCAAGATTTTTTTCTCTCCTTTATTGGAAGGTGTAAAATCTAATGAATTCTAATCATTAGTGTTTTGCATGATGAAATTGACATTAAGCAAAGATTTATTTGTTTGTTTCACTTCTTGCAAAGGATAAAGACCACTAGTGTCTATCAGCTCAAGGTACACTATTGTTAAAGTTGGTTTAGAGGGATGTTTTGTGATAGTTTTGATATTAAGTGAAGGTTTGTTTGTGTCTTTTGAGGAAGAATAATCAACACCACTATTATTTTCTTGCATGTGTGGCTCTATAGGGACATGTATACCTTGTTCTCTAGCACCACATCCTTTTCCACTATATCTAAGTTGTTTCATAAGTGCCTATCCTTTTTCATAAATATTTTTTATTTCTTCAAGATTTGGTGGTTTTTGATAGTCTTTTTTTTTTATGTTTGTTGTGTAATTCATTGTATTTTCTTCTGAAGTGGTTGAGGTGGATGCTTTCGAAGGGTCTTCTAAATTTTGTGTTGACATTACTATTGTTTCTTTTTCCTTGTATAAATATTTTTTTATGATCTTGTATTCTTTGATGAATGTATGTTCGAATTCTAAGGAACCCCAATAATCTTCTAATAGCTTTGTGACTTCTTCAATGTGTTTTTCTTTGTCTTTATGTTGCATGGGTTCCACTTGTGTAGTTGGTGTTAATTTTTTCAAGGGATTCTCTTTATTTTTCTCAAGTTATAAGCCACTATAACACTCATTATCAATTTATAATGCATGTACGCTTTGTTTTTTTGGATGTATTTCTTTTTATGATGAAGAGTGGAAGGCACCCCATTCATTGCATGAATCCATGGTCTACCTATAAGAAGATTATATGAAAGATCATGAGGAATAACATGGATCAATGTTTCTAATGTGGCCTTTCTAGTTGTAATAGGAAAAGTGATCACACCGAGTGATTTCTTTCCCACATTATCAAATCCCTTAATGGATAAAGAGTCAGGTTGAATTTTTGATTTATCAACACCAAGTTTATCCAAAAGGCTTACACTACATACACTTAGGGCTGAGCCATTGTCAACAAGGGTTTGCTTTATCCCTACCATCTTGTATTGAGCTACTATGATGAAAGCATCACATTTTTTTTTCACTTCCAAAGGGGGGAGTTCACTTTGGTGGAAAAAATGCTAGCATTTATTCCTTGAATCATGGCTGCTCTATCATTCAGTTGCATATTAGAAGGTATAGGAACTTGTTGTAAGTAACTTTGAATCATGTTATTATAGTGGGGGGAGGCTTGGATAAGGTTCCCTCAAGATATCTTTGCAAGAGTATTCTTAAGTTGTTAGACAAGATCATACTCCTTTCGATTTTTTGAAGGAAAATGAGGGGGGATTGGTAAGAAAGGATTAGGCAATGGGAGGGATGTTGAAGGTGTTTGTCTTGGATGTGGATTATTCCTAGTGTTTTATGTATGAGCAATGGTATTGTAACTCAGTTCTTGCAAAAATTATTCTTAGGTGGATCGAGGATAAGGACATGTTTTTTTTTAACTTGTGGTTTTTGAGAGGGTGGATAAATGATAAGTTTAGGGTTAAGAGAGTACTCCGAGGGGTATCTAATGTGCATAACCTTAGAATAATTATCATTATTTTCTTGATATCTTAGTGAAGAGGAGTCTAAGGTTACTTCATCATCTTCATCTAAGGAATTACTATTGTCAGCGTTCTCATTGTCTTCCACCATGATATCTTCCAAAGGGGGAGAGTTCTTAGGAGAAACACAAACTAAATGTTCATGACATTCAAAGGTTGATTCTTAGTCAATGACTTCATGGCATGCAATGGAGTTATCAATGGTTGGAATTTCTTTCTCAATAAGGGTTTCCCTATGCAAAGGGGGAAAACTAAGATTCTCATGACATTCATTGATCAAAGTATCTTCTTGACAATGAGGAGAGATACTAGGAGAAGGGCAAGTATTATTTTCATGATCACTTATGATTTTATTCCTTTGTTCCCTAATATATTCCAAAATAGGATAAGTAGGGGAAGGATCATAAAGAGGGTTGTTAAAGAACTTAATTTTTTTATTATCTAAGACCAATCTATCATCCTTTACAATCTCATTCTCTTGTGCTATGATATCTTCCCAAAGGGGATGAGGAGATGGACAAGAAAGATCTTCATGATTCTTAATGATTGTACCTTCTTTCACCAAGATACCTTCATCACTAAAAGGAGAGGTATCAGGAGAAGAACAATTATAATCATCATGATTATCTAGGTTTGTATTCTCTTCTATCACATCATCCTCACAAATATGAGAGATAAAAGGGGGTTTATAATGAAGGAAAGCGTTAATAGTTTCATTTTCTTGTGCTAAGAGACTCTCATAACTAGGGAATGCATTGAATGAATGACTAACATGCTTATTGACTAAATTTTTCTTTACAAACTTGGAGAAGATTGAAACTAACATTTTTGAAAAGTAATCTATGCAATCTTAAAATGAAATGTAAAGGTCTAGAATGAAATGTAATTTTAATTTTTCAAGTAAGACAATTTTCTAATTACACTATGCAATGATTTGAAAATGAAATGTTGTAAATGTAAATTTTGAATTGATCAATGCCTGAAATGAATCACTTTAAGCTAGATTTAGTAAAATGCATGAAAAATAAAGTTAATCCACTGAAATGGATAACCAATGCCAACAAACAGAAGCACACAAATGTTGATTAAGAACCTAAAAACACAGTTTGAAATTCCACAAGGACTAAGATGCGAACGAGGGCATCTTATTCCTCCTAGTGAAATTTGAAGGTTTCAGAAGTTGAAACAAACAAAAAATCAATCAGACAGGGTATTATAATAGAAAAGTAGAGAGGGACTAAGATGCCACCAAGGGTGTTTTAGTCCTAGTAATAGTTTTTTCCAAAAAATAAAACTATTCTAGATTGATAATAGTGTTCCCAGGTTTCCTACCTAGGGAACTAATGTTTGGAAACAAAAAATTGTGCAAATGAAGGCTAGAAAAAGTAACTAGTAAGAAGTAATTGGATGCAAAAGTGAATGCAATTTTTTTCAATTTTGAATACAATAAGAATTTTTCTAGATGCGATTAAAGATGATGAACAATGCAATTTTCAAATTTTAAATGAGATAAAATGGTGGGAGAAATTAAAAATTCAACCTATATGCATTTTCACTAATGCAAATATGAGAAACCCTAGATGCACTTTCCTAGCAGTCTTTGGAGGTGTCTTACCTACTATCCTAGCACCGTAACCCTATTCCAAATCAGTAAACATATCATTTTTATTTTCCTCAAGCCTTAAAAGGCTCCTTCTTTCCAAACATGACCATCTTAGACTTACCTTTATCCTTCCCTCTTTCCTGCAAAGGAGTTATTTTGAAACTTTGATCACCCTTCCAAATTGTATAAGCGTTTTCCCAACCATCATAGGCATGGATCTTCTATCAAGTTTCCATGGCCTCCATAAGAGCAGATGGCAACAATCCATTGGGAATATATCACATATCACTCTATCCTTGTACTCCCCAATCTAGAAATCCACATAAGCTTATTCGTTCACCACTAAAGTTTGACTATCATTTACCCAAGAAACTTTGTAGGGTGCTACATGAGGTATCTTTTCTATCTACTCAACTTATCTACCATCTCCCTAGAAACCATGTTATCTTGAGAACTAGAATCAAAAACAACTTGGCACACATTACCTTTACATTTTCATTAGGTTCTGAATAGGCTCCTTCTTTGGCTCATGTCTTCCTTCTTAGGTGCTTGCAACAATGTTCTTCTCATCATAAATGCTTCTCCTACCTCTAGATTTTCAGGTCTACTTGAACTTACAGAACTTTCACACTCTTCCTCTTGAATCAATTATGTTCTTCTCTCAGTCCTTCTATCACCACTTGAAGTTGTACCTTTATTTTGAGGAAGCTTGAAAGATGGGTATCCAAACTCATTGAAATCCCTCTTTGACCTAAAGTTTGTTCTTCCACCTCTTCATACACCTCTTGATTTAAGTGCTTGTTCCTTTCTTTTATCCGCATCTTCATGGTCTTCCTTAGACTGTCTTGAACCTCTACCTCTATTCACATTACCTTTGCCCCTTTCTTGTCTTTCTTGTCTTCTCCTAATTCTATCTTCTACCCTCATTTCCATTTGGAAGCATTCCTCAACTATCTTAGGTGGGTCTAGGCTAATCTCATCTCTTATATTCAACATCAAACCACTCAAGTATCTGGCCACTCTTTCCACTTCATCTTCAATATGACCTACTCTTATATACAATCTATGAAACTCTCCAGTGTAAGACATCACATCCATTTCTCTTTGCTTTAACTCTTGCAATTTCATGAAAGTTTGAATAGCATAATCTGCTGGTAAGAATTGAGCCTTAACTTTTGCTACCATCCTATCCCAAGAACATATTTTGGACTTACCTTTCTTGAATCTATCCTATTGGACAAAATTCCACCATGTGAGGGTTGGTCCTTTCAACTTTGTCTTTACATACTTAACTTTCTTGTTCTGATTAATGTCTTCAAATTCAAAAAAGTTATCTAAGGCATAAATCCATGCTAAAACCTCTTCACTATCCATCTTAACTCCATACATTGGCACATCAACTTTTACCTTTGGAGTCTTGTCATATTTTACCACCTTCAGCATCCTAAGCATTCTCCTTTCATCAGGGTCCAAATCATCTTCATCATCTGGAACTAGAGGATTTCCTTCTTCCCCTTTAGCCTCTTCATCACTTTGATCTTCATCCAAAACTCCTCTCCTCTCCTCTAGTTCTTCTCCAAATTTGCTATCCTTTCTATGGAAGCTTCTTGAGATTCATTTTAGAGCCTTTCATTCCTTTCCAATTGCTCCTTCAATTCTTGAATTTCCTTAGCCATTGCACTAGCCTTTAGAGGCATCTTTCACAACTTTCCTATTCACCTACCAACTTACAAAATCAAACAAATGACCAACAACAAGATATTGTGTCTGATGCTTTGATACCACTCTGATGCAAACCTAGGGGTGGAGTGGCTCAATTTCCCTCTCAAAGTGAACAAATACAAATAATGAGATTTTCTTCAATACAACCCCTTCAAGTTGGTCCCAACAACCACACTAGGCTTCTATCCTTCACAACACCACCTATGAATGAATTCCTTTTAAGAAGGCCATACCAAGGCATGATGGTAATTGAAATAGAGTTATTGGAGGACCTACACAATTTTCCCCAAGGATCTCCAATGATTCCTTTGCAAGTTTGTGGTCTTTCAACATAACACCCCTATCCTAGGGCTAGTAGATTAGTCTTATTTTACAAAGAAAGTAATTACTAAACACTTGGATTATACATAAAATATTTTGACAGAGTTGGAAAACCTTTCAAAACCTTAGATTCTTTGACTTGTTCTCAAATTTAAAGTCTCTAACTTGGTGAACCGTGAAACCCTCTATTTGTATGCAACCAACCTAGGGTTTACTGAAACTCACCTTTCCAAGACTTCCCAAAATCATCCACTATCCCAAACACACTCCTACAGGTTGGCATAGACTCTTTTCACCCTCACAAACTCATTCCCATGAGCATTTCTTTGAGACCCATCATAAAACCATCATTTTACAAGGAAAATAGCCCTGTCAGCCCTAGGGAATAACTTTAATACCACATTCCTTAGCCCTTTTACTCACTAAAGCACTAAAAAATTAAGTTAGCATTCTACAAACAAATACACTGAGCAACAAGACCAATACAGTAGGTGGATTGGTGAATTTTTCATATTATTACCTTCAAAACCCTTGACATAGGAAAATAGGGCTATCACTGTGTTTTGTTAATTTCTCACTCAAATCAATGAATTAAAACTTCAAATGAAATAGAAATGAAATTAAACATGTGTAACTTAAATTACTAATGGTTTTAGACCATCAACAACTTGTACGAGTCCGTACAACACCAAGAATCTTTAGGAAAACAATGAAAATAACAGAAAATTGCACAATGAGTGTGGTATTTCATATGTATGATCTGATACAAAATTCATCAACCCTTAGTTTAGCCATTCGAAGTATTTTTAAATCATTTCAACATAAAACTACCTTCAACCACTAAGCACAACTAATCAATTCAACTAATTGACACTTAAATTACAAATTTTGCTAATGTTGCACTTAGCAACATTTTGCAACTCTTGCATTTTTCCACCTAATTGACCTTGAAGACCTAAAACACCTTTGAAAACCTCTAATATGGTCTTTTAGACCTTATTCAACCTATAGTAAGACCTTTAAACTTAGAAACAACAAAAAACCTTGCTTTTACCCATCTTGACATGGGTGATAACTTTTACAATTTTCATGTTTTAACATATTTTGCAACTTCCTCATTTCTTAAAGAAGACCTTCAAAACCACGTTTGATCAGTTCAAGGACTTATTTGTTTGCATCATAAGGTGTGGGTTCCCTTGCACCAGATCCTAAGCTCGAAGGTCTAGACTTGCTTCTCTCCAGATCTGAGGTCTTAAAACTTCCAAATCTAACCTATAAGTGAGTTTCTGTGAAGATGACAACTTTGTAGCATAACTTTGCAACTTTTGCAACTTTGAACTCCAAGTGATCTTTAAGTATTCAACCTAGATCTAAAATAACAAATATGCAAGAGGGAAAAACTTTTTGTTTGTTAGTGAATGGGGGTTTTCCTAGGTCAACCCCCTTGTAGGTAATTAAACCAAATGATGAAATGAATGAAACAAAGCATGAAACATGAAATGTGTAAATGATATCACCTTGTATGATTTATTGTGAAGAAGATCTGCAATATACCATGTAGTGGCCATGAAGAATGTAGATCTTGGATCTTAGAATATGAAAAATTGTTGGAAATAGATCTTCAATGCTACATCCACAATCTTGCCTCAACAACATGAATGGATCACTAAGCCCTTGACATGATACTTGAATCTTGATGATGGATCAAAATACCTGATGAAATTATCTGAATGCTTGAATACTTGGATGCTTTGATACATAGATTTCTTTTTATCTTGTTATGAGAAAAATGAGAGAGGGAACCTTGTATTTATACTTATTCATGCTTACTATCCCAAAATTACACCACAATAAGCCTACATATGAAATGATTAAATAAAGGAGACTAAATCTCACCCAAATTTGAAATTGAATCCCAAAAATAAGCCAAGGAGGACTAAGATGCCCTAGGTGGCATCTTAGTACCAAGGCTCAATTCTTGGGGCACATACTCCAAAAATGGACCTTTTCAGGTGTTTTCAAAATTAGGGTCCCAAGACCCATGGAGGACAAAGACACCATAAGTGGTGTTTTATTCCTAATCCACAAATCAAGAACACATAGAGAGAAACATTAAATGAACATTTATCTTTCCAAGTTTGTCGGGATTTCCCATTAAAATATATAGTTTATTAAGCTTGTGGATGCAAAATTGGGCCAGTTAAGCCATAAAGAAGCATAAATAAAACAAGGTGTGACAAAAAAAGAGTGAAAATGCAAGGGCATGCATTTTACTACACTATAGTTTTGTAACTTGATTTTTTTGAACCATCTATTGCTAGTTTGTTGCTCAGATTTGGTGTTTTTTTGGAAGAGTGTTTTAGGGGATTTCACATTGTTGTTTTTTCTTTGGGGCTATAAGTAGCATATTGGTATCTTTGTGTGCATTTGCACATCATGTCAAAATTGAAGATTGAACCACTCACTCTAGACAACTATCACACGTGGAAGCTTAGGATGACATGATTGTTGCAATCTTAAGGTCTTTCGCAAAATTTGGATCTCGAACAACCCAAGTTCACTAAGGAATTTGAGGTTTTTTTCCATTGAAACAAAATGGATGAGGTGATAGGACTCATAGGCCTCCATGTTTCTAATAGTTTGTTGTTTCATATTACAAAGTGTACAACAACTAGAGAGGTGTGGGATAAGCTTGTTGAGTTGTATGAAAAGTTCCATTAGTTCATGATCTTGTAGCTAGAAGCCAATCTCACTCTTCTCTCTCCAGATGCCTTTCCCACTATTCATAAATTCCTTGCACAGTTCAGGTTGATCTTGTCATAGTTGAAAGGATGTGGTCATGACAAAACAAATTTAAAGAGTGTATCTTCTTGATCCCGTCTAAGCTGTGTGGTCATTTCAAGTATTTTATCCCACCTTCTATTCTACCATGATCCTTATCAGATGCCTTCTTTTGAGGTGTTTTGTGATTGACTAGCTATGGAGCAAGCCAAGTTCATCTAGATGGATGCTCTTCTTAAGAATCATGCCTTGATGGATCAATCTTCCAAGGAAAGGGTAAGAATAAGAAGAATCCTAAAACAAATTCTCTTCCAAGTGTTGGGCATCCCTCAAAGCCTAAGGATAAGAATGACCAAAAGACTACACCTCATCCTTCTAACTTAGGAGAATCATCTTCCAAGTCTAAGAAGAAGGATAATTGTTCATTTTGTGGAATGTCAAGGTATACATTTGATGCACATTGTTTTGTGAGGCTCGCAACATTGGAGGAACCTATGAGGAAGCACAACATTTCCATGCCTAAGTCTTCTTCCTTGGGAAAAGGCCAACCACTTGCAGCAAGAGGTTTTTTGTCTACCCATTGATTCTTGATTCCAAGTGATCCCACAATACTAATTTACAATTTTTTGCCAAATTGGACACTGAAATAATTTTTTCTAACTAAATCTTGACTTTCGAGCACCTATAGTGGCTAAACCATGAGGAATTTGAAGAAGTTGCAAACTAGTGATTTGTGGAATTTTGTTTGTAGATTCTAAATATATTTTTTCAAAAAAATTTGGAATCAGATTTCAATTCTTCTTCCATCTCCTTCAAAAAAAAAAATTCAGTAAACACCACTTTTAAGGAGTGACACTCACTGTATAACACAAAAAAAAATCCATGAAGGATAAAATTCTATTTTTTTCGAATTTAGATTTATAACTATGATATCTAGTGCTTCCAATTGGTTTCATAGTGTTTTATTGAATATTTTTTTCTTAATCAAGTTTCAAACTCAAATGAGTTAAAATTTAGACATAGACAAACCGTATAACACATTTTTTTTTATATGTATCAAAATTCAAGGATATGTGCAGGATCATGATGGGCCAAAAAGTGGCGATATTATGGGTATGTAGCTGACGACTTTTTTTTACCCAAAACTGATTGACATGTTGATTTAAAAACATCTATATCTTTCAAACGGTATCACATTTTTTGAATATGAAACATGCATCAAATTTTATGCTTTCCATACTATAGGATTTAAAAAAATAAAAATAAATTCATGAAGTTTTGACCAAGTTAAGGTTGTCAAACATACAAGTTTTAATATTTTTTAAAATTTGTAATAAAAAATTCATAATTAATTATCTACTTAGAAAAATATTACAAAAAATATGCATCACATCGAGACATGAGTCCTATACTTGTATCTAAAATCTTATAAAAAAATATTATCATTTTATTGTGGTTACGGTGGTCAGACAAACACCTACTTCTTCTTTTTTCCTTGAAATTTAAGTACTACTGCGTTGAAATTTCAAATTTTCACGAAATAGATTTTATTTATTGTAAAATAAACCTAGTAGTTTAGAATCTACATTCAATTTGCTATAGATTCTATACTTACATATTTTTGAAATAATATATATAACTTATTCAAATTTTTATGTCAATTTTCCTAACTCTGATTTTTTTGAAGTTTTTGCCACTTAAGGGACTGTTTTTTCCATGATCCTGCACATACCCTCAATTTTCTTTTTTGTTGGATCAAGGACTTCAATATCTGGTGCACACATATTTTTTAATTTTTTCTTTTGAGAATCTTCTATTTTTTTACATGTTCATAACAAAGAGCTTGATTTTTGGTGAAAAACCTACAATCACAAGAAATAAAAAGTAAATATAATAATTAAATTAAATTTATTTAAAATTATACTTTTTAGGAAGCTTATAATAAGGAATACATACTTATGAAAAAAAACTAAATGAATTCATTTGATCCCCCAAAAGGTAAATCAAAAGTAGTTTTTTATCAACATTTTGATAGGTGTAAATGAGACTCCATTATAGGTATGATTTAAAACTAGCGGGGTTCTATCCAAGTGATTTCATCTAAGGTAGTTTGATAAAACCTTCTTCAATTGGAATGGTTTAAATGGAAACTTTTAAGGCTTAAATTGTTAAATTTTCTAAACATATATGATTTTAGCAAAAATCAGAATCTTCCAGAAATTGTAAACCAGCTTAGTGGGATCACCCTTCCGATGCTACACATCACATGACTCATGACACAGATCTTCTTGATTCTCTCTCCAATAGTCATACTACTCACATTACAGCTGGGGACTCTTCACAGATAACATTTTTAGGGGTAGGCTTAGCTCAGATGCATGATGGTTACATTGATGATGTTCCTCTTGTTCCTGATATTTCATATAATCTTCTCTACATTTATCAAATTTTTTAGCATGGTGATGGAGGGATTGTTGAGTTCTCTCCTAATGATGTGACTATTCAAGACTTAAATAATCTTGAGAAGGTTTTCGCTACTAGATTAGTTGATCATAGAGCTCATTTGTTTAAGTTTGATGGATTTGAGCCTTCATCAAAATCATCCTTTATTACTCATGCAGATTTGGCACTAGTGGTTTGGGCACCTAACTTATAGATATCTCCAATAGATGAGCACACAAAACTTGGCAAGTAGTTTTCCTTAGATTTCTTGTTCTGATGGGGTTTTCCTAGGTTGTGTACTTGTGAAACTTTTGTATATTGATCTTATGTCATTTCCCACTCCTTCATTGATGAATTCTCCTACCGCACTTGGGTGTAATTTTTGAAGTACAAGGATGAGCTTATTTGTTTCTTCATGACCTTCCTTACATTTGTGGAGAAGCAGTCAAGACATTCCTTTCAAAAGATTCTCACAAATAATTGGGGGAGTATGTTAATCAAGAGTTTTAGGAATTTGTATTGCTTGAGGTATTCTTCATCAACACATAAAGCAATACACTCCTCAACAGAATGGTGTGGCCGAGCAAGAGAACATAATCTTATGGGAGATGGAAAATTGTATGATTCAATCTTGGTCTATCTCTCTACCTTTTTGGGTAGAGGTTGTCAATTTTACCAACTAAATTTAGAACCATATGCCTCACAAGGTAGTGTGGAATATGAATCCTGAGGATGCTTGGTCCTCTTTGGTCTCACACTCTTCTTAAGGAGGCTAGTTCTCATGAAGGTGATCCCACAAATTCTCACTACACTTGTTCTCAGACTTTAGGTATCAGTCTTTTAAGTCATGCAGTTTCTATTGATCCTCAGAAGTTTTCAAATGCTTCAAGTGTTCCAGAGTACGCTAGTGCTATGACTGAGGAATTATTCTTTGATAAAGAATCATACCTAGGATCTTGTTCCTCTTTCTAAGGGAAGAAAGCTAGTTCAGTGCAAATGGAAGTATCGTACCAAGTTTGCAGTTGATGGTTCTATTGACAAGTACAAGGTGTTCCTCATGGCTAAGGGGTTTTCTTAGGTTGAGCGCATTGACTATTCAAAGGTTTTTGCTACTGTCACCAAGATGGATTCCATTTTTCTTGTACTTTGTATTATTGCATCTTAGGGTTAGTCAATGTATCAAATGGATATTAAGAGTGCTTTCTTGCATAGTGATCTTCAAGAGGAGATCTATATGGAGTAGCCACTAGGCTTTGTGTAGGACCCTTCACTTGTTTCTAGGATTTGACATTCATTATATGGTCTCAAAAAAGCCCCTTGGGCTTGGTATGAGAAGATGGATAGTTTTTTGCTTTCTTCTAGATTAACTAGATGTCACTCTAACCCTAAAGTTTACATTTAGAGGCATTGACAGGGATCTTCTCATTCTTTTTCTCTATGTGGATGACATGATTGTCACTAGGAGTTCTCCTACCATGATTGAGGATACTAAGAGAGCATTGACAGTGTGGTTTGATATGATAGACCTTGGTCCTTTGCATTTCTTCCTTAGTCTTCAAATTCATTAGTCTTTTCCAGACATTTCTATTATCCAGAAGAAGTATGCTCTTGATTTATTTCAGAGATTTGGGATGGTTGATTGTAAGCTAGCCACTACTCCCTTTTAGTCAATTGTTGTGTTTCCTTCCAGTTGTAGTACTCTGTCAATCCATGCTACATTGAAATGATAGTGGTTGGTAGTATTTTGTACTTGACACATAGTCAACCTAATATTTCCTTTGTAGTTAGCCTTGTCTCCCATTTATCTCAAGATCCTTATGAGAGACATTGGAAGGAAACCAAACATATATTGTAGTACGTTCAAGGAACTAATCAATTTGGCATTCATTACACATCAGGTGCTACTTAGATTGTGGGCTTCATTGACTTAGATTAGGTTGGTGATGTTGATGATCAGAGGTGTACTTCTGGGTTTTCCTTTTATCTTGGTTTTGGTCTGATTCCATGGTCTTGCAAGAAGTAGACTGTTATTTCATTATCATCGACTGAGGTTCATATCAAGGTGTTGTTTTGGCTAGTCATGGGGTTCTATGGCTTTGATAATTGATGGATGATTTTGGCTTTAATTTTTATCTTCCCACTACTCTTTGGTGTGATAATCAAAGTTCCATACATATTTCTCACAAACAAGTCGAGTATCATAGAATGAATCATATTGATAACCACATGCACTTCATTAGGAAACTCATTCAAGACAATGTTCTTAGTTTAGAGTATTTTCCGACAAAGTAGTGGGTTGTAGACATATTCACTAAACCTTTGGCATCTCCTCACTATATTTTGCTAATATCAATGCTTGGGGTGAAGGAAGTTGTCCTTGGTGGGTGTTTATGAGTCCTTTTTATCTTTTATGTTCTCTTTCTTTTGGAGAGGGGTTTCTTCCCATAGGTTTTTTCTCCTTTTCTCTAGTTGTGAAAGATTTTTTTTTGCATTGTAGTTGTACATCGATACCTAACATGACCTTGTTGTTGGGACCTATCTTGCCATCTCATATTGCATAATAATATCCCTAAGTTTCCCTTGAGGGGGGTGGTAGAGTAGTCTTAAGTTCACTTAGGACTTCTAACATTATTAGGTAGTTATTATTTAATAATTTTTTCATGTGTATTTTATTTTTTACCATTGAGGTAGTTCAGGTTGGTTATTTATGTACCTCATCACACCTAAAATATTAATATTTGGGTTTGTAAATTATTTCTTATCTAATTTTTTATTCTTTCTTCACTCCTTGTGAAATAGCTTCTCCTATGTTGCTTATCTCATTCGTGAAGGTTTCTCTTGGTTTGTAGATGCTCCTAGGTGTTTTCATCTAACAAGACAGACAGGGTATGTGAAATATATGATAAATTAACTCAAAAAAATATGTTCTTATGAAATATTATGCTTACAAGATATGTTCAAAATAAGGTTGTAGAGAAAGCCTTAATTTTTTTCAGGAACATATGATTGATAGGTGTAATTCCTAATTCCTTAGCCTTTAGCATCTTTCCTACCTTTAATCAAATTCGATTTTTGAAAGTGAATCATTTAATAACATTTTAGTTCCAAGGGATAATTTTAAATTTTATAGCCTTCACTAAAACTTATGCACAAATTTAGTAGATGTGTATTTGTTCAAAAAGTCTCTCTTGAATGATTTAAAATTGTGATTAAGTTTTATTGTAGCTTATATTGTATGGATGACATATAATATTCCTTTTAGTTAACTATGGTTTTGACTAAAGTAGCTCTAATTTCCAAACATGCAAGTTGAAACATATGTTTTTGAGAGCTTCAAATATGATGTTAAAGCATAAATTATATGACAAACTTACATTCCTATTCTTGAAAAAAATCATAAATTTGTTTTCCATGATATCCAAAATTTTAGACTAATATTTCATTTTCAATTAGAGAAAAATGGCTATGGTGGCATATTTTGAATTTTTAAGAAAAATAAAATCACTTAATTAATTTTTTCTTCATTCGTCCTTCTCTATTAGTCACTATCATGATGGGCCAAAAAGTGGCACTATGATGGGTATTTGTAGTGTATGTGGTTGGCAACTTTTTTTTACCCAAAATTAATGAAATGAAAATGTTTTTTAAAGGAGATTCTCAGCTTTCCACCAAAATTAATTATTCTTTACTTTGAATTTAATAAATAATTATTATTCATTTTCTATTTGAATTATGACTAAAGTCTTGATTGTTAGGCTGATTGAAAAACATCTATAGCTTTCAAATGGTATCACATTTTTGGAATCCAAAACATGCATCACATTCTATGCTTCACATACTATAGGATTAAAAAATAAAGATTGAATTTCATGAAATTTTGACCAACTTAAGGTGGTCAGACATACAAGTTTTTATATTTTTTAAAAGTTGTAATAAAAAATACATAATTAATTATTTACTTGGAAAAAAATTACAAAAAAATATGCATCACATCTGGACATGAGTCCTCTACTTATGTCTAAAATATTATAAAAAAATCTATCATTTTATTGTGGTTAGGGTGGTCAGACAAACACCTACTTCTTATTTTTTCCCTATAATTTAAGTACTACTGCATTTAAATTTCAAATTTTCACCAAATAGATTTTTTTTTTTTTAAAAACCTAGTAGTTTAGAAACTACATTCAATTTTCTATAGATTTTGTTCTTACATAATTTTGAAATAATATAGATAACTTATTCAAATTTTTATGTCAAGTTTCCTAACTTTGATTTTTTTGAATTTTTTGCCACTTAAGTGCCTGTTTTTTCCATGATGATCCTGCACATACCCTTTTATGAGTGCCAATACACATAATAGATGAGAATATGGTCTTCCATCAAGTTAGGTAAAATTAAACTTAAAAACATGTAGTCCATATCCAACGATGCTCAAATATGAACTTTTCATGAGTCTAGGTTCCAAAATCACTAGGTTTTTTATCCTATTATTTTCATAGTTGAGGAAAAGTGCTCTAAATTGAATTTGAAAGAAATTTAGTAAATTTTAGATGATAAGAACAAATGAAAATTTTCATTGTTTTATGTACTATAGAAATAGAATAAGTTAGTGACCATGTATAATTAGAAATTTAAATTCAAATATTTATCATGGGGAAGATAAATACCACTTTGAAAATAATGCTTTCAATAATAGACTATTGGAAAAAACACATGTTTTTCAAAATTATGAGAGGGTTAGAAGCAAATGAAAAACGTTACCAATTAGAGGCCAACTGCATCACAAGATTGAAACTATACGATGAGGCACTATGTTTCAAGTGATGAGAATGCCAATAAGGGAAAGTAAACATATATAAAAATAAGAAGGGAACAATATAGTTGAAAGAAAAATAATACTCAATAAGGGAAAAAACATAGTAGATTAAAATAGGGAAGATACAACTACATACCTAATATGTACAAACTTACATTGACTAGATATGGGACATGGCATTCCATCTCTTATGTGATTATTTAATTCTTCTAGTCATGAATATTTATTGTTTTAAACCTTATTTGATTGTTCCCAATCATCATCTCCTTTTCTTTCCCTACATATATTTTGAGAATCTAGTGCCATATCATTGCTTATTATATTGACGTTATCTTTATCCTCATATTAGCTAGTATGCTCTATAGCTCTACCATTTTGTAGAATCTACAAAGACACTCATTGTAATTTATTTATATTTTTCTTATGATGTTTTCATGCTATAACCTAGGCTAGCAACTCTTCTTGTGTTCATTCCAATAAAATAATTATGCTCAATAACCTAATTATATATACATTATTTTCTTGTTGACACCACGTTATAGAATACCCTTCATAACGGTTATTTGTGAGTTCCAAATTAAAAGGACATAACATTAAAACTCTAACTTGAATAGGTCCCTCAAAAATTATTTATTTTGGCATATAATTTAATATGTTATTACCTATTGATAACCTATAAATCTCTATGCTAACTTCAAATACATTTCTTAGTGTTACTTCTAAAATTATTAATGGATAGGGTTAAATTCAATCTCAATGAATGTATATGCACTTATAATTTTATTATACCAATCCTCATTGCTATATTTTCTGTATGGATTTAAGTATAGTGCCTTAGATGAAACATCACACTCTTTGAATAACCCTTGCAATGTGATATTTTAACACTAGTTAGATATACAACACTATAAATATATGCTTCACAAAGTTTTTCAAATTGATTTTGAGTTATACATCATCACATAATAGTCAATGAGATGAGAATACTATTATGAAAATGTGAACCCTAAATCCAAACTTTCATGAACAAAGCAAAAAATCACTTTATTAGATAAAAAAATGCAAGGTTAGAATAAGAATTCCCCTTAAAATCCATTTGCATTGTTAAAGAACAAGGAAAAAAGATGAAATAATTGAGCAAATACAAATAAAGATAACTATTCCTATTCTAAAAACAAAGCAAACACTTGATCTTATGGGGGAATTGGTGCTATTTTGATGTGGAAAATAGTCCTTTCCGAACCCCTTTTTGATAAGCTCAATGATGAAACTGCTTTGAAGATGCTATGAAGATTCAAATGACAATGATGAATTTGTGCATAAGATTGTGGAGGCTTGATACAATAGAGGGACTCTCTATTTATAGGAAAAGATGATGGAGGATTGAAATATATAGAGGATGTGGGAAAAAAGATAAGCCAATAATAAAGTGCCACTTTTCAACATGTGAGAGGTTGAGGAATGAGCACATTTTGGTCAATGTTCCAAAGAGGGGGAGATTTGAAATTTGAATTTGATGACAAGATGAGTTAAATGTTGAGTTTTACCTTTGCAAGAGACATGTAAGAGATATGTAAGAGATCTTAAATGATCTGTTGGATGTACATGTCAATTTGGGGGGAGATTTCAAACTTGGAGAATATTCCCCTTTTTATGCCAAGTTGAAAGTAAATGGAGAATTTAATAAATAAATAAATTGATTTATTTGTGCAAGTGGGAAAAGATAGAAGATGTGATGGGTGACTAGGATTAGATTAATCATGATTTGATTAATTAAGATGATGTTAGGTGATTTTGACTTTTGACTTAGATGCTTGGATTTATTTAAATAAAAAGGCAGGAAATTGATGCACTATCCATTTAATTAAATACATTTGATTTAATTAAATGCAGAGACTTTAGGAGATAATTAAATAAAGTGATTTATTTAATTAGAAGATAACCTTAGGAGATCAATCAAATAGCCTTGATTTATTTAATTGCCAGAAGAATATGAATGTGTGATGTCAATTTTATGTGTTTACATTTTTCACCTCTTTGAAGCAATGCACTTGTTGCATTGGTTCAAAGAATAAACTTACCACAATCAAAATTCAAAAATTCTTGATTTTTTTAGATGCCCCAGTGGAAAGAAGTACACTGGTACATTGCCCCCTCAAGAGATCGAGTGAAAAGATTCGATTTGATGGTTGATCTCATGATAAAGAGGTTCAAAATGGATGGTTTTGATGATGATGCCAATGAGATAATTTTAAGATGCTTAGAATAACCAATCTATATTATCCTAAACAACCTAAAATGATGATATAATGCATATGAGATGGATGTTGCGATGATTCCTATATGATTATGCAATCGATGTTTTATGCACATGTATGATTTTATGAGATGCTTAGACTAATAGATCTATATTATGATGATGAACATGTATGTGAGATGATGAGCAAAATGTTGATGGTTTGTGGATGTAGGATGGATGCACTAGTGATGATGATTAACTGTTAGTGCAGAGAAGAAGAAATGAGAAATGAGATGATGACAAGAGGATCCAACAAGCCAACTTTATGATGAGATGATGATGAGAAATGGATGATTTTCTTATCAAGAATTGGGATTTTAAAAGGGCCACTTACCTTATGTTTGATAACATGCATAAAGCCATTACACTTAGTGTGATGGACCAAGGTATAAAGAACCAGGATGGCATTGCACTTAGTGTGATGGACCTTGACTCGACAAATAGATAGGAGTATTCTAGTTCACAACTCACATACAAAAACCTTGCTAGGATGCACTTTAGAATTTTTAAACATTTCGGACCAAAACACAGAAATGCATAACCTATCAATGCAATAGTCAACAAGCTACCCAAAACACCCTTCGGACATATCTAACAAAATAAGTATTCACCAAGTTATATTACAAGAACATCCAACAAGCACAACAAACAAAAGATAATGATCCTTGCCCAATTCCTTTCTCTCTAAATTGTTTTGAGTAGACATCATTGAGAGGTCATTGGAATGAGCACAATAAGATAAATTAAAAGAAAAGATCAAGCACACAAACAAGCCAATGTTCTTCAAACCTTTAGCCAAAGATTTTTTTTTTTGATAGGATAAGAATCCAAGTGATATCCAAAATGATGCCCATCGTCAGAATGATATATCCTAGGACATGCATTGTATAGGATGATGATGGGTTGATAAGTTGTTTGATAGGATTTTGATATAAATTTGATTGAAATGTTTGAAAATGATCAAGAGTTTGATTTTGCGTTTAAAATTTTGTTGTTTCGATTTTGATTTTACGTTTGAAGTTTGCTTTTGCTAATTGTTGTTTCTGTTTGTTTTGTCAAAGGATGAAAGTGACGATCAATTTATTATGGATGATTGATTATCATGGGTGAAAGTGAATTGGGATGGATGGTTTTTTTCAAATATTTGGATGTTTTTGATTTTTTCAAATGTTTTGAGGCTTTTTTTGGTATTTTTGAGATTTTATGAATGTTTTGATTTTTGAATTTTCTAATGTTTTTGTATTTTCTAATTTTTTATGATTTTTTTTGTGTTTTTGTGTCGCAGGGGCTAATCAAATATCAACCTTTCCTACATTCAAGGCTCAGAGATGATGTAGTTTAGATTCCAATGTTTTTGACGTTTCTCAATTTTTTGTGAGTGTTTTTGGATTTTTGATATGTTTTAGTGTTTTTGGATTTTTTGCATGATTTTGATGATTTGGATATGGATATGAATGATGATATCAGTGCTCTATTTAGGATTTTTCTGAAAACAAAGCTAAGGTTGATTGATTTGATTAGTGGATTGATGATGATAACAATGCAAAGATAGTGTTAAGCAACACAAGGATTAAGATGTTGATAGGATTGATGATGATAATATTATTTTGGATGCACAACAATGCAAGGATTTGATTGATGAGGATTGATGATGATAACATTGTTGAGGATGCACATCAATGTAAGGATAGTGTTTAAGCAACACAATGATTGGGAATGATATCCCAAGATGATGATGGATTGATTGGATTTGATCGATCAAGATTTTAAAGCTTTATTTTGGAACAAAAGATGTTTTTGGATGATTTAATGTGACATTGAAGATGCAACTAGTAGTTATTGTTTGGATCAATGTTCGATTGACGATAAAGCCTGATAAGGAACATCTTCTTATCAAAATGTGCCATGGGTTAGTGATTTGGAATCTTTCTCACAAATGTTTTGACCAAGTTGATCTCACGTTTTCCAATTGTTCAGATCACCAAATAAGTTGGAGGATATAGATCAAGATTTATTCCTGAAGCGAAATCTAAATATTTTCCCCTAGTGTCTAGTAATGTATGGAATGTCATGGATGGATGGATATGGTAAGCATCAAAAGGATCTGCCAAGGATTATCTTGCGATAAGATAAGGTGTTTAGATAAAGAATGCTCATTTGGATAATGTTTCATGGCTCAAATAATGCTGGGTCGGATAGGATCAGTGAAAATGACCCATGTCAAGATGTTTACCATAAGCAAGTGTAAAGTGTTCCCAAAACTTTCATCAAGATCAAGATAACTTGGATGATGGATGCAGATGGATGAAAATGGATTGGATAAATGGTTCATGGATGAATGGATTTATTATGGCTGAGATGGATGGAATGAGATGCTTTTGCCTGAAGTAGCACATGCAGATGCTCGATTCTACACATGACGCCTATTTTCCAAGTTTCATGATGGTATTTCCCAAAGCGCCACTGTAGTGGTTTTCACTGGAGGACAATTTTTTTCTTTACAATTTTCATTATTTTTTTAATTTTTTTTGGATTTTCACATTTTTTATTTTTTTAGTTTATTTCTAAAAGATTTTAAGCTCATGTTGAACCACCTGGTGTTGTCGATGTATATTATTATGTCATAATGTTCCATCGGTATCCTACCTGAAGAAGTTGTTTTTCTAAGATACGTGCACTTGAATGCAACTTTTGAGACTCTTGATCTGCTTTGTCAATACTGGAGTTGACTTTGCCATTGTGTGCACATCATGATAGAATGCCTTTTGAATCCTTATGATAAAGGGTCGTCAATACATGGTCAATGTGAGAATTGGATATCATGCATGGAGGCATGTATGGAGTTATGTGTTTAGGAATAAAATATGGATTGGTTAACAACTTGGAATCTTTGACTCTCCAAACTTGGGAAGATGAGCAATGATGGGTGGATACGAAAGTGTGCATGGAATTAGGACCAACTATTTGATACACCTTGTACGTTGCTTGAAAATCTTGCTTTTTCTTTTGTGGACATCTTTGATGGATACTTTTCCCTTCTTTATTTTTCCCCATAGTTTGTTTGACTGATGGAGTTTGATAGGGATAATATTTCTTTGTATTCTTTGGTATCCACTTGTATTTTTTTTTTCTAATATGCTTCTTAGCTTCTTTTGATTTGATATCTTTCTTTGTGCTTTTATTCAAATATTTCTTTTGATGTTGGTCCCAATTCATGGATGTGGTGATGGGTGGATGAAGATTCATGATGTGGTTGGTTGTGGTATTGGCATTGGTCTCACCATAAAGATTCTTTATGCACCCTATGTTGATATTTTCTTGAGACATAGTTTTCCCTAGTATGGTGGTAGTGGCACCATCATTCCTTGATTCTTCTTGTTTTGAGATGTCCTTTTTAGTAAGCATTTTCTAATAAACAACCACTGTAGATGACATTATTTCAATTTGCTGCTCTACTGACTCCAGAATGTCCTATTCTACCAGACCTATTTCCATGAGTGGATAATGTTGGATTTCTTCATACATGATGTCCTTAGTTTGAATTCAGGATATATCTGATCTTGATGTTGATAATTCAGTTTGATTGTAGGAATCAATAACCTGCTCTTTTGTGTAATAATATTAGGAGTAAAGGAATCATGCTCTTAATGAAGATCATCTACATGTCAATCCAAAGAAATAATCTCATGGGTAGTTGGAGGAGTATGTGCTATGTGGATATGATCATGTTGTATAGATAGGAGAGTGTCCATTAGATCATTGTAGTATCTTGGAGATACAAATTCTTGATCTTGAATTATTTCAGAATTTCTTTCAACATGCTTTCGATCAAGTTCTTGACATGGGTCAGTTTCAAAGTATGGATTGCTTATAAATGATTCTTGGATGTCCTCATTAGGCATGGGAAGTGGATTAATATCCTCTTAATATTTGAGTGGACTTGGATTAAATGTTGAGTTGAAGATTCCTTCAATATCTACAACCATGAGGTTAAAAGATTTCAATATGTCTTGGAAAGGACCATTGCTAGACTTTGGTGAAATATGTTGATCATGCTTTGGAATGAATTCTTGAGATATTCCCTCTAACTCATTAGGTGATGTAGAGACATTTTTAACATGATTTTTTGTTGAATCTTGATCATTATACCCAATATTTATCATTTTTTGCACTTCTGCTTGTGCTTGTGCTTGTTGGGCAACCTGGGTAGCTTGGGAGGCTTGGGTAGCCTAAGTAGCTTGTTGAGCAACTTAGTACTACTAGAGTGCTTTTTGGCAGGCTTGGTAAGCTTTTAGTGCATTACTATATTGGCTTCCTATGTTTGGTTTAGGTGGTAGTGGTGGAAGATTCAAAATTGTGTTGGATGTAGTGACAAGTGGTTAAGATACGCTTGGAGTGATCATGGTAGTGAGGGGTTGAGATGTGATGGGTGTGAGAGTGGTGGTTGGAATGATTGAAGTGATAGTGATGGTTGGAATAACTGAGGTGATAGGTCCTTGGGAGACCATGTTTTGATCTTTTGGGATCAAAGTTGTTGTTTGATTGGATACCAACCGTTGTTGTGATACCAATGGTATATTTGGAGTATTTGAGGCAATGATTTGATTTGTGCTTGATGGATTGCCTTGGATTGATTGATTTTGGATAATTTTTAGATTTGGGATGACGTTTAGATTTGGCATGATATGTTGAAATTGAACATTGTTGATGTTGGGAATCATATTTCCTTGATTTAAGTAACTTTGATTTTTCATGGTGTTACCTTGACTTGGATAAATACACAGAGTTGTTAACATCTTTTTTGGACTTTGAACAATATTCGTATGATTTGAAAACATATATATCCAAAAGTTTACCAAGTTTCGATTCAAAATGTTCATGTTTGGTAAAATTATACTTGGCATGTATGGATTTGTTCGAATGATGTTGTTCGCTTGAAGATTCATGCATTGATTGTTTGGTTGATAGATTTGTAAGTTTGGTCTTGGATTTAAATCTATCATCGAGAAAGGTGTTCCAAAATTTTGAGTGGGAATACTCATATTTTCTGTACAATCGAGGTTTGTAGGAGATAATGGTCCCATGTATGGATTGTATAGATGTGAGTGTTGATAATCAATCAACATTGTAAGGTTTTGAAAGTTTAGTTGACTTGGATTACTCATGATGTATGGATCAAGTTTATATTTCATGTTCTTACTTTTTTTCGTCCTTGTTGACCTCTAAGGTGTTTAGGACCAATGATGAGATGAATGATGAAAGGGGTGAATGCTATGGGTGTTGAACATTTAGGAATTTTGGATCAATGCTAGACTTAGGATTTGATTGGATTGGTTTTATTTGATTTTGATAATGAACTTGTAAACCCTAAGGTGTTATATGTAATCTTTAGGATAAACTTGTTCAAAGAGGTGATGATTTAATTAAGTGTGTGAGGAAGGATTCATCCAAACACACCTAACTAATCAAATTATTATGATTAAGTTTAAGGATGTACCCAAGTCTAGATAATGATGTTTCAAAATTTCTAAATTTTTTTGGTGGGATGGGTTTTGATAGATGTTTGGGATGAATGAAGTGTTTTATTTGGTCCTAAATGAACCTAAGAAGGACCTTTTTTATTAGACCAAGATGTTGAAGAACATGCTTTTCTCTAAGAGTAGTTCAAACCAAAAGACCAATGTTTGCATGAAGACCATATGACCAAAAGAGACCAAGCATATGTGTGGTGTTGTATTTGAGTTAACTTTTCTTAATGAGTTTTTTTTATCACAAGCACACTCTTGATTAAGTTTTCAAACTGGATGTCCAATGTCCTAACTTCTTATTATCCCACAAAGTGTGTTATGTGGAAATCAAGGAAATTAAGGAAAAAGTTACCTAATGTTGACCTTAGTAGGAGAAAATTGAGATGAAATCCAAATTCTTAGAAGCCTCTAAGGATGAGAATCCCAAGGGAAAGCAATAGCATGTGAATTTATTTGAAGATATTCCCTCTTCTAACGGGTTTTAAATTCAAATGATTTGTTTAATGTTTTTCTCATTGTTTTCAAACAAGAAAAGTGTTTTGTATCCAAGAACAACACAATTTGATGGATATGAAAGACTATATTTGTTGACTCCCCACTTGGACAAGTCTATCTATGCTTATCTTTAGTGAATGGTTAGATGCTTGACCCCACTAGCTCCCCGTGATGGCACTCACTTATATGGGGTAGCCAAGCATCAACACCCATGAAACTCCCATGGCATGATTTCCATTTCTACTAAAGATCATAAAAGTGTGGGGTGGCTTCAGAACAACCGTTCATGTACCAACAAATAGATAGGTATTTGGACCTTTCTACAACAAGGATTTTAATTCAAACTTTTCATTTGTAGGAGTTGACCCATCGAGGTGGGAGACCATTGTTTCCCTTCTCATCGGAGTCAACTGCGTGATACTGGCGTTTATTCCAATACCGTCATTTATATCCTAGCTGGAAATACTCTTGGTTTTAGAGTGATATCGGTTGAGTCATTCCCTTGGGTGAGTACTTTTTCCCCAAGGTAGGCCCTCTAAGATAAACAATAGCAAGTAAATGTATTCATAGTTTGTTCAACCTTCATTTAGAATCAAAGGGAGAAAACATACAGTATATTTACTCACACTCACACAATGTTTTGTTCAATTTTAATCCCCAAAATGAACTGTGGAGGTAATTACTTTATCCTAACCTAAGACCACAAAAAATCCTTTTGATTCTCAAGATCATCGTGAGGTGCGAGAGAATCACATACACCTTTTCAATGGAATTAGTTTGAGTAATCAATCACAAAAAAAAGTAGCACATGTTCTTTTTAAGTCCACAAAGAAATGATTTTGATTCATTTTAAAGCACCAAAATGAAATTTGAAAGTTGTCTTGTTCAATTGTTAACCCCAAATGAAATCTAGTCAATTTGCCTAAAGGTCATTTTAACCCCTTTGCAATGAAAATTGAAAGCTTTTATAATGTTTGTTTTAAAGCCCAAAAAAAAGTGAGATAGTCTAAAAAAGAAAATTAAAGCATAGGACGGAAGCTCCAAGCATTAAAAAATGCTTTGTGAATTTTAGAGTTTCAATGTCTGATTTCCTTCAACTCCACTCTTGCTTGCTTTCGTTGAATTGCAATGTTCGATTCCAATTTCAACCTATCCTTTTTCCTGCAAACATCACAAATAAGAGTTATGCATGTATTAAAAAATTATAAAAATATACACAAGATGTGTCAACCACTGGAGAAAATTTCTTAAAGAAAGAAAATAAAACTTACAAGGCACATGAGTTCTTTATGACAAAAAAATTAAATAATAAATTTCAATGCATTTTCAATTTGTACCTTCTTTCATATCTGATGGCCAACATTAAAATATTTACCTTTTGATCAAAATGTATGATCTCATGAAAAGATATGACCAAAATTTTTTAACACATAACAATTGTTTCCAAAAGTTTCTTTTGGATAATAGAAATCAAGCCAATAGTAGAAATTGAGCCAAAAGTCACCTTTCTATGTTTAGAAGTCCAATAGATAATAAGCATGAAAGGAAAGACTAGCAGATAAAGGTTTCTTTAAAAGTTTTCAAGCTGATTGTAGTTAGCAAGGCATCTAAAAATACAACAAATAAATATCTTTAAAAAATTTCAATAAAATGCATTTGTCATGTTTAAAGCTATGCCTACATTCCCCTATGATTCTTTCAAACATCACTGACTTACTGTGCTTTTTTGTTATGTCACATTCTTGCAGGATAAAGTAGTTCTTCCTACAAAACAAGCTAGTTTAGATAATGCAAATATCTTTCAAATAAACAAGCACTTAATTGTTGTATATAAATTTACAGGAAAGTATGAGCCTATATGAGATTTGGGTGCAAAAACAAATGGAAGCCCAAAACACTTGGGTAGAAAACTTCATAGGCTTAAAAGATAAATGACAACCCCTTAAAAAAAAATTGTGAACCAATAGAAATCTAAACCAGCCTTATGAGTGATGTGATTGGCTCACAAATCGAAGACCAAATCTAACTGTATGAATGTAAAATACTTTCAAGCAGAAATGTATAAAATAAAATACTTTCAGGAAGAAATGTATACATTTTGAATGAACAAAACTTACCCAATTTGCTTAAAACAATTGTAAACAAGTGTGTTCTTTCTTTCAAGATAGCCAATATTTCATTTCTAATTAAAATAATGGTGTTATATAATTTTAAAAGAAACAATCACCAGTTATAATCTACCCATATATGCACATATGCATATATTTGGACAAATACTCAAAGGTAAAACAATCCATTATAGAAACATATCTACTTAAAACAAAAATATTTGTTATTGCAAGTCATATTTCTACATCTAATCTTTTCGAGTTTTAAATATTGCTCTCACACTTATTGTATTTATATTCTTTTATATACATATATCTAGAAATATAGATAGATACACACAAATCTACATTTACAGCTGAAGTAACTTACAATCTTTTTAAATAGAAAGATATATACATATATTTAATTAAATATGTGAATATGTATGCATACTTATACACACTTTAGGGAATCACACTTACAGCGAAGTAATAAAAACAGCTTCAGCCGTGTAAAATATTTACCCTACAATGTTGCAATCATTACATACATGATTCATATAATTACATACACAAATATATATATATATACACACACACATTTATATTTATATACAAACAGTTTATCTTTCAATTTTTCTAGCACCAACATGATTGTAAACACTTACATCCAAAGGTATATTTACTCATTTAAATTCTACACTGATTTAATTCTCAGCATGTTTCATATATATATATAACTAATTTTATCATTAAATTTTCCAGCATCAGTATGATTGTAAACAACAATATATACATAAACAAATTCATCTATAAGTAATCTTCATAATATATATAGACTAATATATGGATACAAAGAGATATCATTGTAAAACAACAAGTTTAATCAATTTTATATCAAATTTTTATTCATCTACTCTTTTCATTCTTACTTCCATACATAAAGTATTTGTAATCATCTATATATATATATAAAGAACAAAAAATTGTATTTTACACCTAAAGTTTACACATTCTAAAATAGCTTCAGGCATACATTCCACTGCCTCATAATTAAGATGTTCTATATATTTAAATACATATGTGTGTATATTTGTATATATATATATATATATATATATATATATATATATATATATATATATATATATATATATATATATATATATATATATATATATATTTATTCACATGTAATTCTTTTTATATCCATTTTGAAAATAATACATTCACAGCCAAAGTGTTATATAAGCCTACAACATATTATATACATAGAGGTATGCATATGTATATATATTTTTTTAGATGAGTAAAATTATTATATACATATATACATATTTTATGCATATATATATTTATTTCAAAGCTGTATATTTAGTAATATATTTTCAGCAGAAGTAGTAAAATGTTCAGAATTAAGTATTCATTTGCCACATTAAAATCAAATACTCACAGTGGTGTTTTGTATATATATAAATATATAAATATATATATATATACATAGGTGTATATACATATATATATACTTATATATTTTATTATTTTTAACAAAAGAATAAAGACATTTCTAAAGCATGAATTCAACTTGTATTATATCTTTTAGAAATTTCACATGTATTTACCCAGATTACTATATATTTTATTATTTATATATATATGCATATATATTAAACAATACAGTTTAAATATATAAGTATATATATGTATACACAGGTTAATTTAAATTGTAGCACAAGCAAACAACTTTTCTTCAATTTATAATAAATTTTGTTTTTCAACAAAGATTCAATCTGCAGCAAAAAAATAGTTCAATATATACATAATATATATATATATATAGGTATATATCATAGGAGGACATGAAGAATCAAATTTGTACACTATTGGCTCAAAATTTATGGAATAAACTCAATCAATTGGGGAATTTACCAAAATAACTTCACTTTTCCAAAACACAGTAACAAGTTCACACATTTGAATCAAAATACAATGGGAAAGGAATTAAAAACCTGGATTCGCTTCCTATAGAATTCCTTTTCTTTCTTGTTTTTCTTTCCCTTCTCCACCATGCTAGATTCACCGTGCTTCAGAAACCCTCTTCTCAGCAACCAATTTTCAGTTATTTTTGCAAAGCAATAAAGAAGATTATATAAAAGAACAATTGTGTTTCCAGTAATGATTTTCCTTTTTAAAGTTTTTCCCTTCCATTTTCATAACCTAATCTTTAAAATCAAAAATAAAATTTATTTTCATGTACGATATTTATCTTTAATTAATAATAATAAAGAATTCTATTTTAATTGTAACTACATAACTATCCAAGTAAATAGTGATCAATTGTCATTTGTAATTTACAAAAGAAATATTTACCTTAATAAGCAAGTAAAGAAATATTATTCACACGCAAATTAAATATTTATTCTAAATAATATTAACGAAATTTCACTTGCACGTAAAATAATTTTCCTAAATAGCAAAGTATTTTCATTTAATTGCAATTAAGTTAATTATTCTAAATAATAAGCATTATCAATTATTTGAAAAAAAAGGAATTCTCTAATTAAAATATAATTATTTCCTTCTTGTTTTTAATAACTTAATTTAATTAAACATTATAAAATTATGAACAATAAAAATAGGGGTCGTGACAGTCCACCTACTGTTGAAAAATTGCTAGGAGATGGTTTCTATTTGTTAGGATATGAAATCTGACAAAACTCAAGTTTCTAGTCCTAAGGTGGGAATCTTTCACCACATGTGATGAATCAGTCCTTCCCCAAATTTATGAGAAACTAGGAGACAACTCTGCAACACCAGATCTGATAATGTCTACTTGTTGGGTTGTCGAGTCAAATCTGTAGAAAATAGACAAATAAGTCTCTCCAAGCTTTATTTTGACTCAAGTTGACTTGAAGCACCTAATTGACTTGAAAATAACTCTTCAACACTTAATAACCTATCAAATTTACAAAGGTCTGCAAACAAACAAGCAAGCGGGTGAAAATTATTAGGGGTTAGTGAATAGGGGTTTTCCTTGGTCAAACCCCACTTTTGGTAATTAAACCCTTGGAAAGACAATGCAATGAAAGAGAAAGATAAACTAATAACATGCAAGCGCTATCAACTTACCCAACTCTTGATGATGCAAGTCTGAAGTAATGTCAATGGAAGCTTCAAAGTGCTTGAAGAGTGCTTGAATTGATGATATAGAATGCTTGAATACTTAAGTGAATAGGTGGATAAGTGAACTTGATGAATTGGGGGTTAAAATAAGGTGAAAATCACTTATTTATACAATTCTTGTGCCTTAGTATCCATTCATACCTCATCATAGGCTAACATCAAGTGATTTTGAATAAAATATTGAAAGGAAATTGGAAATATTTTGAATTTGAGGCCAAGGGGGACTCATTTGCCACCCATGGAAAATGGGTCCCACATAGGACCTAAAAACATGTGTCGGGAAGAATGTTGTATTTAATGTTATTTGTCAAGATAATATGCAAAATACACTTAATTAAGTCATATGAGGGCATAAAGAGACAAAATAAAGCATGAGAAGGGTGTAAATAGTGAATATGTGCCTAGAAAAGTGTGAAATCTTGTTACAAGACTTTACAACACTTCATAATAGGACTCATTGATGAGTGAAAAGGTATTTTTTAGGTGAAATGCATTAAATAGAGTCTAGAAGAATGTAGAAATGTCTTACAACACTTCACAACACCCTCACAAGTTGTCATTCTTTAATTTTTAATACCTAATTAAGCATGTTCAAGCCATGTCACAACATAGTTCCAACACCATGAAACAAGACCTAAAAGGCCACGAAAATGACAAGGGACCATTTTTCTATGACACATTTAGCCCCCACTTTATTCAGAGGATGAACTTGATTCAAAATCACACTAAAGTAGCCATGAACATTGAGGGGAGGGTTCAAATGCACTCACATTAGCACAATGGAATGAAAAAAATCAAGAGGGATGATCAAGACCCTAGGATGAAGATCCCATGGAAAACTAAGAATAAGAACAAAGGAACACACAAGTGTTGAAATGATTTGGATGAAGCTTCAATCATCAATCCAACTAGTTGTGAAAAGAGATCTAGGATGATTGTTTGAAAAAGAAAATGCCTACTCTCTCTAGGGAAAAAAAACACATGATGGTCACTGAGTGAGATGCCCCAAATATACTCACTATGGGAATACAAAACTAGTTGTTTGAGGTGAAATCGCAAAGGTGAGATACATACACTAGTTGGTATGCACTCACAAAACACAAAGGTGACTATAGGGAAAAGTCATGCCGCTAAGTGGGCTTCTTGCTCAACCATGTCAAAGTTATGTCGGTTAATAACTTTAACAAGGCACCAAAAATAAAAATATCATGAACAAAAAGAAAAAGGTACCCCAGTCATGCAATTTGCGTTATGCAAGGTGGAAAAAATGAAAAAATGTAAAGTGAAAAAAAATGTAAGATGTAAAATGTTTCAAAGGAGTCTTGTTTAGTTTATGTAAGGTCAGTCACTTAGGGAGCATTGTGTCTAATCTCCCAATCAAAGAATAGTATATTCACAACTTAGGGGATGCAGTGCGTCACATCAAGCCACCAAAATGAATGCAATATGTTGCAATAGATAATAATTATGAAGGACATCACACCCAATGCCATCCACAAAGTGACAAATGCATCACATAAATGACAATGCTACACTAGGAACCAAGAATGAAAATGAATTAATGGAAATGTATGCCCCCCACTTTCAAGAAATTACTACACATCATTATGTGAGTAATTACATTAAAGTAGAGAAGAAAAGAAAATGCAAAAATAAAACAAGACATGAGAGCCAACTTGGAAATCCTTATGCCAAGTCATGTGTTTCGAAGTGAGGCTATGCCATGTCAAGGAAAATGAAAAGAAAAGAAAGGATTTCCCCCCAGGAAGGAAAATAAACCTAACACATAAGGTACGTATGGATTTGGGGTTAGTATATTCGTTGCTGCAATGTTTTTGTATGAAAGAGCTTATAATTGTCATCATTCCCCAAAGTATATAGAACTAGAATAATGGCACAGGGAGAGTGAAAAAAAAGGAAAATGAAAGTTTGTTTTGGGTCAACATGGAAGAGACATTATGGTCTCGACACTTTGCATTTTCCCCAAAAAGAAAACACAAGCGAAAAGAAAATGAAAAGGAAAAAGAAAAGAAAAATATTTTGATCAACATGAAGATAATGGATCTCAATGCTCTCAACAACCCTTAAATGGAACACCAAAAAAAGGGAAAATACAAGGACCTTGTATTAACATGGAAGCAAGAGATATATGCCTCTATGCTTTGCAGGTCATCTCCAAAAGGAACACACCAAAAAAATAGGAAAAATACAAGGACCTTGTGGGTTAACATGGAAGATACATAGGGTGTCTCTATGCTTTGTGTCATCCCCAAAGGGAAACACAAAGAAAAAGAGAAAATGACAATGCATGATGAATAGAAGAATAGAGGTATGAATTGAAGAAGTGTACAAAGAGAGAGAACATCAAACACACGATACGAGGGAACATGATACACACATGAAAATAAAATAAAAAGAGAAAAGTAAAAATGTTGGTTAGGCGAATACAAGTCAACCATCTAATAGGTCATCCATGTCCCAATCATGTTTAGTGTAATGTGAGGGCGGTTGACTATCCAAAGGAAGAATTGAAAGCATCAAACCAAGAGTTGTACTAGGTTCTTCACTTGGTGGAGAGGATGTATCATTTAAGCTCATTTTGAATGAAAATAAAGAATTTAAATTGTGATGTGCTTCTTCATCAATTTTGACAATTTCTGCATCGTCATCACTATCATCATCATTATCCAAATTAATAACAATAGGAGGATGGAGGATGATTTATAAAGATGGATGTATCAAAAGTTGAGCTTGTTGGATTGGTTCAATTTCCTACGATTGTTGTACTAGACTATCTTGTGGTGGGTTAGGAGGAGGGTGGTCATCTATTACTTCTATCAAAGTTAAAGGTTGATTTCCATTATTATCTTCTATGTGAGATTGACGAGCAAGGAGATGACGACAATGCCTTCATTCCCTAGCACCTTGATTCCAAATAATTTTGTTTTGGAGTTGTTGAGGTGTAAGAGTAGATTGAGTTATCATAGGTTCTTCTACTTTCAAAGAGGGAAGAGTAGAAGAAACTAAAGAGGAGGGATCAATCACTTTCTCTTTTTCTTTGTAAACTTGTTTAAGGGGAGGAGGCTGAGTAGTGATTGTTTCATATTCCCTTGGTCATTTAAATGATGGAAAGGAAATCTCAAGTGGTGATTGTTCAAGAGTTTGTATGGTTTTCTCAATGTTAGACTGAGGTTGAAGCATGGTTTTATCTATGATGGGGGCAGAGGTCGGTGAGGATGAGTTACAAAGAGATAATTCAGCTATATTTTTGGCTTTAAACTTTTCATAAGATATGAAAAAGAAATCCTTGCAAGGGATGATGGGATCCATAGGTGTAGGCCAAAAGGATTCTAATGAGAAGTTACCTTTGTAAGATAAAGGATTAAATCCACTATGGTGTATGGTGACTATCTCATTGTCATGTGGAAACTTCAAGCACTTATGAACAACTGATGGGACCACTTTCATTGAGCGAAGCCAAGGGATGCCTAATTGCAAATGAAATTGGTTAGATTGTGGAATAATTGAAAATGTTACCTCCAAAGCTTTAGGTCCTATTTGTAATGGTAGCACAATCAATCCAATCGTAGGGCATGTAAAACCAATATGTGTTTTAATCCATGTAGTGGGTTTATTATATTCATCTTGATATAGCTCATGTAATACCAAAAAATCCTTTGTGATCATGTTCTCACCACAAGTGGGATCCATTAATATCCCATTAGTTGGCTTATTATAGATTTTTCCAACTATGTAGAGAGGACCATCAGGAAGCTTGTGTAGTATGTCTTTAGTAGAAAAATTAATATCAAGTGATTTTGTGGTTTGGCCCTTAGAAGGATAATGCTCATCATACGCGACCCGCGGTAATCATCTCGCGTAGGGAGCTGTATCATGTTGTTTATTATTGCGTCAATAGTCATTACATCGCTTAAAAGGTTCAATAGCATTGACAAACAAGTGGCATGTGGTCGGCGGTAAAAGCACCAAATTCTGAATAGGCGGTGCAACAAACCATTGCCTTTGATCATTAACACCGCATAATTCTTCCGCACCGCCAGTCTTGGAACTAAATCGTTTAAGATGCTTACAATGTTTGATGTTGTGGCCATTTTGACGATGAAAGTGACAATAAGCATTAGGTTTGAATGTAGGTGCTAATAGTTGATTTGGATTAAGTGGTTGAACAGGTGGCAAAGTGTGCATGTGGTTTTAGATTAATTGGTTCATTGTGTGATGGAGGGTATCGGGTAAAGGAGTGAAATGTCAGTTCAAATCTCCATAATGATAAGGCATGACTACCTTAATAGCGACCACTTGATTTGGAATGGATTGGGTTGGTTGTGGTTGAGGTTGAGGAGGAAAATTAAATTGTAAAAATCCTCTATTAGGTTTGTAGAATTTTTGTGTGTTGTTTTGGTTTTGATTGGTGTTTTCTGGTTTGTCAACTAGGTTGGAAGTGGATTTTGAATCATGACTTGAAACTAAATTTTGGTAGTCACATAATGTTGTACATAAATGCATGAATGAAGGGAATTTCATCATGGTGAGTTTATCTTGAAGGTTGGTCTACAAATTTTTGATAAAAATCTTCTATAGATGTGCATCGGTAATTTAGATGTCAATTTGAGCATATAAGGATTGGTAACGTGAGATGAAATCAATCACTTTTTCATCTGTGTTTTGTCTACATCTCATAAGGTCGGACATTGTCCTTTTCAGTGTCATGTGAACATGAAAGTTACTAATGAAAGTATCCACCAATTCATTAAATGAATGGATGGAATGATTGGGCAAGTTGGAAAACCATTCTAAGGCAGTATCTTTCAAGGTCCTTGAAAATGTTTTTGCTAAAAGCTTATTTTCATGGAAAAAGTCACTACACAAAGTTGTATAAGCATTAATATGGTTGATAGGATCTCCTTTTCCTCCATATTTCTCAAATTGAGGAATTTCTATCCCTTGTGGCATCAGGGTACATAAAATTTCTAATGATAAGGGACTACTAATGACATGATATATTGTTGGAGTAGGTTGACCTTGACTGATGTTGGAAATTTGATGTTGCATAGATGAAATGGTAGTGAGAAGCTGTGTAAGAAGAGTATCGGGATATGTGGGTTGATGTGGAAGGTAAAATGGTGATGGAGTGTAAGTGATGTTGGGGGAATTGAAAGTGGTAGAAGGAACTTTTGATGACACAAAGGAAGTAGGAATGTTAGTGGAAATTGAGAAAAAAGTAGCCTGATGCGTAGTTGTATGCACTTGTGGATTGGTATAAGTTGGGATGGAAACAATGGTTGAATGGGGAGAAACTTTAGGTGCTCCTTGGCTTATAGGAATGGTTGCGGATTGGATGTTTGAAGAGGCATGTTGATTATAAATCTCAACAATTTTCTTCATCACATGCAGGCCATCATCACTTTCAATCAAACGATGAATATTCTCAATGGAAGGTTTCCAGTTGTGGAAATTTTTTCAAGTGACAAGTCTTGTTGTAAATGTGCAAAGTCCTCATGAATATTAATGACCTTTTCTTGCAAGAGGGAATTGGATTGGTTCTCAACATTCATTGCATGGAAAGGTGAAGGTATAGAAGTGGTATTGTTAGGGCCTAATGTAGTATTTTCCATACTAAGAGTAGGAGCTCGTGAGTTCCCAAGATCCACAATGAAAGTGCTATCGTGGGATGCCATGAGTCTAGAACTTCGTCTCACTAAAGTATTATCAATGAGGCACCAAACACTCATGCGAGTACCAAAAAAGAGGGTTGAAGGCCAATGCAAGCTAATCTAAGAGATTGAAATGAAAATAATAGAAATTCTGCTAACTATAATGGAGATCTAACTATAAAAAATAGAAATGCAAACAAATGGCAGAAATGTTGTCTAAAAACTATAGATGGACTAATTCGCCCTAGGTGGAAAATAAGTCCTAGTATGAATTTTTTTAATGGTTTTTAGAAATTTAAGATGATTTAAATGCTCTACATAATGCAATTATAGATGCATAATGCAGATTTTTACTTTTTTCAATAAGATTGAATGCAAAAATGAAATCTAGATGAAGGTTTCACTAATGCAAAATGAAAAGTCCTTGAATGCAATAACAAATTAATGTCCTAATTGAGTGCTAATGAAAATGGAAACTAAGATGCAATATGCGAATGCAATAAAAAATTCAAAGTGTTCAAAATCCAGGTTCAACAAAATGAAACAAATTTTTGCAACCCTATGGACTACTCTTGCACTTCTAGGGTTTTTCACCTAAAAGGAGAGATAGGGCCAAAAATGCTAATGATTGACTCAAATTAGGATTTTTGTGATGTAATGTGATGTATATGAAGTTAACTAAATGCAATAAATTAATCTATGTGGCTGAAAATGAATGCAAAAGTGCAATTATAACTTTGTTTGAAAACACATTGTGATATGCAAACAACTATGTAAATAAAGAAATAATGAAAAACATAAGGTACAGGGATGACTCAGAGTGCACTTGGGTTAAATATGAGGTTTCTGGATTGCTCTATATGCTAGTGAAATTTATTCATTTTTCACAGTGGGACTCATTTGTCCAGGGTGGTGAATTAGTGCACCTACTGGTGAAAAATTGTCGGGAGCTAGTTTTTGTCTGTTGGGATTTGAAATTTGACAAAACTCAAGTTTCCAAGCTTAAGGTGGGACTCATTTTCCACAGGTGGAAAATCAATCCTCCCCCAAATTTTTGTGAAACTAGGAGACAACTCTGCAACACTAGATTTGAGAATGTCTACTTGTCAGGTTGTCGAAGTCAAATCTGCAGAAAACAGACAAATATGTCTCCAAGCTTGATTTTGACTCAAGTTGACTTGAAGCACCTAGTTGACTTCAAAATCACTTTTCAACACCTAATAACCTTTCAAATCTACAAACAAATGGATACAAACAAACAAGCAAGAGGGGAAAAATGACTAGGAGTTAGTGAATAGGGGTTTGCCTTAGTCAAACCCCACTTTTTGTAATTAAAACCTTGAAAAGACAATGCAATGAAAGAGAAAGATAAAATTATAACATGAAAGTGCTATAAACTTACCTAACTCTTGACGATGTAAGTCTGAAGTAATGTCAATGGAAAATTCAAAGTGCTTGAATAGTGCTTGAATTGATGATGTGGAATGCTTGAATGCTTAAGTGAATAGGTGGATAAGTGAACTTCATGAATTGGGGGTTAAAATGGGGTGAAAATCACTTATTTTCATAATTATTGTGCATTATTATTTGTTCATACCTCATCATAGGCCGACATCAAGTGATTTTGAATAAAATTCAAAAAGAAAATTTGAAATATTTTGCATTTGGGGCCAAGTGGAACTCATTCGCCACCCATGGTGAATGGATCCCATTGACGACCTAAAAAAATGAGTCAAGAAGAATGTTGTATTTAATGTTATTTTTTGGGATAATATGCAATGATACAATTAACTAAGTCATATGAGGCAATAAAGAGATAAAATAAAGCATGAAAAATGGTGTAAATAGTGAATATGTGCCTAGAAAAGTGTGAAATCTTGTTACAAGACTTTACAACACTTCAAAACAGGACTTGTTTATGAGTGAAAAGGTGGTTTCTAGCTGAAATGCATTAAATAGAGTCTAGAAGAATGTAGAAATGTCATACAACACTTCACAAGACATCGTTCTTTAAGTTTTAATACCTAAATAAGTGTTCAAGCCATACCACAACATAAAATTAGGGCAACATAGTTCTAACACCATGAAACAAGACCTAAAAGGCTATGAAAATTATAAGGGACCATTTTTCTATGGCACATCTCCCATAGTAGATTGTAGACCTGCCAAATTACCAGGGTCTACCAAGCAAAATATGGCAAGAACTCATAGGTAGAATCCCACATACAACTCTATCTCTATATAGACCAATTTGAAACTCAACAGTAGCTTGTTCACTCACCAAAATATTTTTCTTTTCACTAAAACATGAGAATTTATATGATTTTTTTTTAGGTAGCCTTTCCAAATGCAACTTTTCAACCATATCACTACATACCATATTGTCAATACATCCAAAATCCACAATTACTTTACATACCTTATTGTTGCGCCTACAAGTAGTCCTAAAAAAGGATCTTCTATGAATTTTCTCTCCCTCCATGGATGTCTTCAAGGTTTTTCTTCTCATCATCAAAATCTCTCCAACCTTATGAGTAGCATGAAGAGTATTAGAACTTGAGCTTTTAGCTCCATCCTCATAATCAATTTGGGCTCTCATTTCATATTTCCTTTCTCCTTCACTTGATGTGGTTCCATAGTTCTTTGGACACTTGAAGAAAGGTTGAACAAACTCACTATATTTATAACATATTCCTGAAAACTCATTGAAATCTCTCTTTTGCCTAAAGTTTTTTCTTCCACCTCTCCATCCACCTCTTGATTCAAGTGATTGTTCTTTAATTTTATCAGCATCTTCATGATCATCCTTGGATTTTCTTGGGCCTCTACCTCTATTTACATTACCTTTGCCCCTTCCTTGTCTTTATTTTCTTCTCTTGATTATAACTTCTACCCTTACTATCATTTGGAAAAATTCCTCTACTGTTTTAAGAGGGTTCAAACTAATTTCATCTCTTATATTCAACCTTAAACCACTCAAATATTTGGCCACTCTTTCCAACTCATCTTAATTATGACTTGTACTTATGCATAATCTATGGAACTCTTCAATATAATACATCACATCCATGTCCCTTTACTTCAATTCTTACAATTTCATGAAATTTTAAATAGCATAATCTACTGGTAAAAACTAAGCCCTAACTTTTGCTACAATCCTATCCTAGGAACTTATTTTAGACTTACATTTTTTGACTTTCTCCTCTTGGAAAAATTCCACCATTTGAATGTTGGGCCCTTCAACTTTTTCTTTACATATTTCACCTTTTTACTATCCCCTACATCTTTAAATTGAAAAAAGTTATCTAAGGGATCAATTCATGCCAAAACCTCTTCACTATCTATCTCACCTCTGTGCATTAGCACATCAGATTTCACTTTTGGAGTGTTGTCACCTTTCACTACCTTCAGCATGTTGATCATTCTCATTTCTTCAAGATCTAAGTCTTCTTCATCATCTTGAACTAGATGGTTTCCTTCTTCTGCTTCATCTTCTTTATCACTTTGATCTTCATTCACCATTCCTCTTCTCTGGTGCTTTTCCAAGGGTACTATCTTCACTATGGTGGATTCTAGAGACTCTCTATAGAGCCTATCCTTGCATGACAAAATATCTTTCAATTATTTTATTTCATTTTCAATTGCACTATCCTTTAGAGGCATCTTTCCAAACTTTCCTTTTCACCTTCCAACCTGCAAAATCAAACAAATCACTAGCAAAAAGGACCTTGTCCCTATGCTCTGATACCATCTAATAGAAGGAAGTTTGAAAAAACTCTCTTCTCAACTCAAAAAAACCAATCCAAATCATGAAACAACTCTTTACAACAATAAACTCTCAACTTGACACACAAACTCTCCTTAAGGCTCCTAGCCCTCAACAACCAAACAATGGAGATTTCTTTTAAATATGGTTGTATAGTGGCCTATCAAACTCCACAAAGGTTCACTAACGAATCCCAAATAACATATCAAAATATCCTATAGGGTTTATTTGACTCAACACCATGAACCAATAACCTGCCTTGCTCTAAGGCTAGTCAATTAGCCCTAATTTACAAAGGAAATACCCTTCAAACTCTTGAAAAACACCCAAACCCTCTTGTAAGTCATGAATTGTGACACAAAAATTTAGAATACCTCACTTGTTTTTAGATTAAGACCACCTAATACCAAACACCAAGAAACCCTTCTTTGACACACAAACCCCTAGGGTTTATTGGATCTCACATACCCTAGGCTTATATTGCCTTAAAATTGCATGTAGTAGACTTCAAGTGGTCCAAAAAAAACAACAAGACCAATACCCGAGTCATTCTTTCACCATTTATATGAAAACCTTCATTAGCACACCCTTTGCATATGGAAACATACACTTTTATACCCTAGGGCTTCATCCATTTACCTAAAACTCATTCCCATAGTCTTCAAATCATTAAAAGAAAATATTCCTACACAAATAAGATCAATCCACCAAGTTACAAGGGCTGACAATAGGTGGATTGATCGATTCATGATTTTAAACCTCAAACAAAACCCTTATTCTATGTAATAGGGTAGTTTAGAAAAAGGAGCGAGAACTCCCACCAAAATCAATGTTAAACTCTCAAAAAGAATTCAAATGAAAGGAGATTCATTTATTTACATAACACCAAATAATTTAGATCATCAAAAGCTTGTGTGGGTCCCTACAACTCTTGTAATGTTTAGAAAAATAGGAAGAAATGCAGAACTAGCATTGTATTCTTTTGGAAATCTTCAATACAAGGCTTAACAACTATTTCTCAAGCCTATTGAGGCCTTTTATACATGTTTTCATTCAAAATACCAACTGTGAATGCCTATAACTGATGTTTTATCTTCCTGACCTTTCGTATTCCCATTTGTTGCACTTTTGATAGCATTTCATTTTTTTTTCTTTTTAACTTTTTCCTAATCTTGACTCCTATTCACTCAAAAAAAAACCCCCATTACATATTAAATGGTCATTTTAGACCTTATTTAACATAATAGTTTCAAAACATAGAAAATTATTAAACCCTACTCAGTATTATTGGAAATTGACAAAAAAAATTAATGGTGCTCCTGCACCATACAATAATAAAAAAACCATGCTAACAATAGATTAAAATTTGATTAATGAAACGGTGAAAATTAGGGGAGATTTCTTTCACTTCTAGGGTTTAGGACCCTAAAAGGAGATTGCAATGCAAAGAAGATTGAAATATGGAAAAGGGAAGGTTCTAAGGATTGAATGATGTGTAATGAGGGGTTCACCAGCATGTGTAAAATTGCAAAAGACAATATGCTAGAAAAAATGGTGTAATATGTGAACAAATGCTAAATGATCTAAAAATATGATCAAACTATAATGAAAAGCTATGAAACTGGAAGAGTTCACTTGGAAAACCAAAGAAGATAGACTGAAGGTCTAGATCATTGAAAAAATTACTCTTGAAGCCAACTGGGACTCATATGCTAGGCTGGTTAAATTAGGCCAACTTCCAAGAAAATGAACAGGAATAGGTTTCAGCCAAAAGGGTATCCAAATCTATAAAATCTTGTGTAGGCTTGTATAGTGGGACTCATTCGTCAATAGTGGTAAATCAATCCACTTCAACCTGCTTTTCTCTTTTTGTTTATTTTCTAGATCTAAAACCTTAAAATTCCACATGTAGGTCTTCTCCAAGCTTCTCCAAGGCTTGATGAAAACTTTGAATTTTTTTAGGGATTTAACAACTTTTCTCTAACTTTGCTTCTTAGAAAATTTGCAACCTAGCCCTGCAAATCACACACAACAAGAGGGAAAAATGTTGTGCAGGTTAGTGAATAGGGGTTTTACTTGGTCAAACCCCTTGTTGTTAATTAAACCTTTAAACAAAAGAAAATATGAAAGGAGGATGATGAATGAACAAAAAAAAATGTTGGAACTCACCAAACCTTTGCAATAAAAGGCTGCAAACATGTAAATGATGGCTCCAATGGATGCGGTTCTTGAATATTGCTTGATGTTGATATATCTTGAATGCAATGATTGCTTGAATAAAAAAACCCTACACCATAATTGTTAGCTCTAAAACAACATGATGCAAACAACCTTTGACATGATGATTGACAATTGAAGCAATGCTCTTGAATGTTTGACAATCTACCCTTGAAATGCCTTGAATTTTGTTTTGAATTCTCAAATTCTCTTGTCAACTCTCTTGAATGCTAGGTATGAATACTTGAATGCTTGTTAGGAGAAAATGAGTGAAATAACCTTGTATTTATACTTAATTATGCAAGAGTTCTTGTAACTACAAACACTACAAGTTGAGATCAGATTTAGGAGAATAAAATCCCATCAGAAATTTAATTTAAATTTGAATTTTGGTCACATGGGACTCATTCTCCCAAGGTGGCGAATGAGTCATATACACGAAATTTGGGCCACACAAGCCAGGAACACCTGAATTATGATTAGTTACTAATTGGTTCTAGTATTATCCTCAAAATGATGTAGTAAATGAGGCTTGTGGATGCAAAATAGGGCCAATTAAATCATAAGAAAGAAAATTGTTAATGAAAAGCCTAGAGGAATGTTAAAGTGTGTTACAACACTTTACAACACTCCAAATAAGGAAAGGGTAAAATTAATTATGATTAAAATTGTGTTTATTGTGCTTAGTTAATTGATAACACCCTATAAAAGTGTGAAAGTGTGTTACAACAATTCACAACACTTTTTTAAGGTAGAATTAAGCTTCCATAGTTCACTAGTGGCTACCTCTTCTCAATTAGTGGGGTTGAGAGGATATGAGATTAGACTTCACCCACACCAATGGGAGGATATGACATTTCCCTACAATTAGTAAACTCAACTAAATTGGCTAGATAGAGGGTATTAGCTAGAACATAACTCCATTCCCTTCCTAAACCCCCACAAACCACACTAATCATAAGGAATATAAGGTAGGCAAATCCCATATGGAAGAACATATGATCAATGGAACTTCAAAATGCTCAACTAATTTGATGGAGTTTTGAGATATAGTTCTCAACTGCATAATCCATGCTGGCCATCCTAACTTTCTAGTGCCCTTCCATACATAGTATGTATCTAAAATTTCATTACCGTGAGAAACATATTAGCTGGAGAAATCCTTTCCTCCCCATCAAATTCTACATCCTTCACTCCAAGTGAAGATGAGATTCCAACAAGAAAGTTAGCGAGGGTTGATTGAACCTTCCTACTATTTAGAGAAAACTATGAGCTCTAGGCTTCTCTTCTCATGTACTTGTTGACATTATGTTATGTTATTTCTTCATTATCTATGTTTCATATTTTTCATGCTACATTACACCTCATGTGTGTGTTCCTTTTTCCTTACATTATCTTGCCATAGGATCTTGAGCTTGGTGGCTAATACATCCCTTAGATTCAATGTTTGGATAATTAAACCATTCTTGGCTTTATCGTCACTTTAGTGTGAGTTTGAGAGTAAGTTCATGCTTTGAGTAAATTTTGGGCTAAATTTAACATCGTAAATTATCACACTTGACAGTTTCACACTACATTTACCTCCCCGACAGGCTTAGATTTAATTATGCATTTAATTTTCCCATTTTATAACAATATTCAAATTATCAAAATTTTAATTGAAATTAAATATTTAATATTAGTACTAATGTTTAAGGACCTAAAATGGTAGTTATAGAATAGTGATCTCAATGCCTCTCTCTAACCTATTTTGGCTAAATTTAAAATATGTTGGATTTGGTGTTTTTATTTTCATATTTAAAATTCCAAAATAATTTATCAACGATTGGTATTTTATTTTTGGGAAATTGAAGAATTGAAAATAAATGCAAGTCATTTTTACTATTTTAATCCTAGAAATTTGAGAACCAATTTTTAGTTAAGAAATCGAGCAGTAAAGAGAAAAAATAGAAAAAGTAGAGCAGCATTATTTCATTCAAGAATCATGTTAGACATGTATTATAAATTTGTATGTGAGTTATTTTCATGTTTCATGTTTTTTTTTAATTATTGGCACTTGCAAGACATCAAAAAAAGTATCAATTTCTCTATGAAGGTGATCAGTACAATCACTTCCATCGATCAAGGAATGTAAATCTGAGTGGTTAGTTGTTATAATTTTTGATTTATCACTTTTTAATCATTTAGCCTTTTCTCGACTATGTTGGAAAATATGAAGGATCGAGTAGGTTTCATTGATGAATAGTAGGGAATTTATACAAGCAAAATAAGTGAGCGGTTGAATGAAATAGTTACAGATAGTTAACTATAACACCCACACACCCACCACTATACATAATGTAATATAAAGATATATTAATAATAAATTTATCATTCCCACCATTATTACATTATTTCATGAAACCACAAAATCACCTTGCCAAGGTACCCCCCCTTAAGGTTTACATGAAAAAACTTGTTGATTACAAAAAATATGTATACATTCTTGAGAATATTTTTATTTCAAAGAATCAAATCCTGAATCAAGTGGAACTCCTCCAAGTTGCCTCGTAACCCTCATAAAGGTGTAGATCCAAGTTGAACTATTTATTTCATCCTCCCATGAACTCCTAAATCATAGACCATAATTATTTGACAACCATCCTCCAAGTTGTCTCCTCGACCCTTGTAAAATTATAATCCTTAGTCTTGATATAATCCTTGACATTGACCATAATTATTGGAAAACCATCCCCCATGTTGTCTCTTTGACCCTTGTAAGAATATAATCCTTTTTCATAGTCTTGTGAACTTTCTATGCAATGATCCATATTGAGCTCTTCACCAAACCTCTTACCTATCTCCAAAAATTAAACTTCACAATATATGTATTTTTCAAATCTGTTAGCAATAATAAGAAAAAGAAAGAAATGAAAACCAAAAAATTTTTCATGAAAAGCATCATGTCAAAGTGAGAAGATAACTTGAGATGATAGAAATTCCTCCATCCTCTTGTTCCATCAACATCCAATAAGTGAAGACTTACCATATTTTAACCATTTGATGTCTTGGATGAATCTCTGGAGGCCTCATAAGTTGTAGAAAGGATAGGCCCAATTATTATAATTTAAATAAAATTTATAAAGTTCTTATTTCTAGTGTAACCACCCTTGATATAGCCAAAGATAAATCACCTCTTTGAATTTGGCTTCTCCAAAATCAATTCAAATATCATCATAAATTCACTGCCTTGAATACCAATAGTAAGAAGATAGATTGGTTTGAATGAAATGCTATGTGTTTCACTTATTACGAAGAAAAATCACCCTTTCTCACTCAATGATAAAATCCCAACAAATAGAGCTTTAAAAATATGCACCAAAAAAAATCCTAGTGATAATCTTGATGGTATCATGAATGGAAAGAACATGAATTCACTTACTAAACTTAACATTAAGAAATTGGTGAACAAAAATCACGTCCCCCATACAAATGTTAACATTTGAATGCACAACCTTGTTCATTCTAATCTCATCTTTCAAAGAAACATAAATTATATCATTCCCCTTCTTCCCCTTAACATGGATTATGTCGTCACAAAAAAAAGTAAAAAATTCCATTATTTCTAAGCACAAACAAACAACCAAGTTATCATTTCCATCCACTTTTATTGTTGATATTGAGCACTAGATTGAAGACAATAATGAAAAATATCTCAAGTTTAAAATAATAATTGAACCAAATCATTAAATCTAGGATAAATCACTAGTATTATTCATAATAGAATATCACTCAGAGAATATATATCAACTGCTTGATGTATTACAATGCTCATTAAACTAATTTGAGTTGCATATACTCTTGCAAGGAAACTTACCTCCATGTTAAAACTAATAATTAATGCATGAAAATGACCAAGAATCCTCATATGTTGCAAAAAATGATCTCCCTACTCTTGATTGCATCATCCAACACACACAATACCTATTCTACTTCAATGGCGAAGTCAACCTAACTAGGTGTATCAATAATATTAAAATTATGACCATTCTAAACGTAGTAAGTGGGAACAGATTGAATCGTAATTACATTTATGTGCTCCCAATCCATGGATTCCATCTTAGAGCCTACACTCTCTTTTCCACAACACCCATCAATATTATGAATCTTTCCCATTTAGAAAATATTTCATTTTATCAATGTTGTTTTTACATAGCCTAATTGTTGAAAATTGGAAAATAATAAACCCTTCTTCCAATATTTCAAAAGCTAGACTATTAAGAACTTTGTAGAAAGAAGGGAATTAATAAAATTACTATGCTCATTCCATAGTATTGTTATAGACATCGTGTGGCTCTATTGTCTTCTAAATCAAGATGAATCCACCTCTCATAGGATTGTGTATTTCTGTCACATGATTTCATTCACAAACCTCATCCACTCAATCCACATATTTCATTTTTCCTTCTACAAATCAAAAGGTTGGAAGCATTGAGTGGATATTATAAGAAGCATGGATATGATAACGAGGTGGCTCTAAAATATTACTCTCCAATGGTTGACTTCCTCAAAATAAATCTACTTTTAGTTATCTTCTAAGAGTAGGCTTATCTCTGAAAAAAATAATAAATGCTTCATCATGCGCGTTCTCATATTGATCTACTCACATATCATTATCACTCCTTGCTCACCAAAGAATCACACCATTTTCTCTTGAAGATTTGTAATCATGCCTAGCATAGTTTAATTCCTCTTCTACACCTATGCATGTTTCTTCATTGCTCTATCCATCACACATGAGAATACAACCATTTATTTTTTGTTATGAAATATTGGCAAATATGAAGGATTAAGTGAGTTTCATTGATGCATAGTAGGGAATTTATACAGGAAAAATAAGTGAGAAGTTGAATGAATGAGTGGTTGAATTAAATAGTTACATATAGTTAACTATAAACAATTGCACACTCACCACTATATACAATGTAATATAGCCATATTAATAATAATATTAATAGACTAAGGGTAAGACATCTTTTATATCATCATAGCCATTGTAGAGGTACAAACAACAAAATGGGGTTTGACTTAGGAAAGACCTTATACAGTACAAACCCTACCCCTCTTTCATGTACCTAGGTTATAGAGCTGAAGTGAATTAATTGAATATTGTAGATCTAATTTATCATTCAAAAATTTAAGTGATACAAGTAAAAAAACTAGGTAAAGTGGATTTTATTGGCAAAAGATGAAGTTGAGACACTAAGTTAAAAGGATAAGAACCTAAAGATTGAGAGCAACAAGAGATTGAATTCTAATTTTGCTTACATATTTCCTATTCTAGGGAACCAAGTGCCCCTATCTAATTGTTTCAAGCCAAATTTTATGTTCTATTCCTCTATGCATACTCTATGTTTTTCTAAACTTTGTTTTTATCTTTCCCTTCTATATTTTCTAGAAATCATCTCAGTTTGTTGTATTTTCATAGTTAATTTAGGAACATATTTTCATTTTAAAATTAATCAATTAATCAATATCAAGTCACACACAACCACCCAAAACAAAAGAAAGGATTAAAACCTTGATCCACCATTTTGGATCTTCCATTGAGGTTAGTAGCTAAGTGGGTATATTTGAGATCACTTTTAGTCCCACTCCCTTTCCTATTACAATAATGACTATATCATATTCAATTGATTCTACAATAGCAAAAAAATCATGCTAACAATAACTACAAACTTGATCAATATAATGTAGAAGGATTACATATCTCATGAAGCTCAAATATGAACCTTTCATGAGACCATTTTCAAAACTCATGAGTGTTTTTTGCCTATAATTTTTCTGGTTAAAGATAAGAGCTCTAAATTGAATTTGAAATGAATTTAGTAAATTTTAGGTAATGAATGTATACATCCAAATTTGGTCTAGAGAATATTAATTAAATATTGATTATTTAATTAATGAAATATTTATTCCTCTACTATATAATAAATTGCAAAATTTATTTACATAGTTCGTATTTTCTTAATTCCTCTTTTCTAAATCAGTTTCTTCATGATTTAATTAAAATAAAAAAGTTTAACTGATTTGTTTTATTTTATTAATTCCCTTTCATTAAATTTGAATTTTTAAATTTGAATTTTGTCACATTTTTCCATATTCTCCCAACCTCCTTCCACCTCATTTTCCAACTTACCATGTCTCACATGAAAATAATTGTTCTTAATTTCTAAAATGGATATTTACTCTCAACAATTTTAACCAACTCAAGGACACATGGCTTCTTCTTTCAATTGATTCTTTTCTACACTTGGTAATGTTGTTTTACTAAAGGGAACAATTTCCTTGTTTTCTCCATCTTCCTCATTCCTCACCATTGATCTCTCCAGATCGAATCCTAGTCATTCATTGCTGTACGTGAAATCACTTGATTCCTTGGTGAAATCTATAATTGAGGCCCATTTACAACTTTTTCATAGAAGAAGATTGCATAACATTACTCTACAGGAATTCATTTAGCATTTGAGAGCTTAATTGCATTTTGATACAACATTTAGAATAGTTTAGCAATTAGATTAGAATCATGGCTCCTTTAGATGTTTCTTAGTTTGTTTAAATTCACCATTTAGAGTCATTGCCATATCATCTTCATTAGTTTAATTTTTTTGTGCATCATTTTCATATAATTCTATATACAGTAGCTCATTCATCATGTCATGTAATCATATCATTCAAATTAATCATTAAATAATGTAGATGGTGGCATAAGTTTTTGTATTCTAGTTTAGTGGCTATTGATTTCTTAGGTGGCATCCCAGTGATTTAGTGCACAATTAAGATCTGAGAGCATAATTACTAGGGCATTTAAGAATAGAGGGAGATGGAATGTTTTTAAGGAATTACTTTATCGAATTATGTTTTGTTAATTTAGATGTACTTATTGTAATACATTGTATCTATTGTGTGTTATTTGTTAGTATAATTCACATATTTTCTTAAACACATAAATTCATGCCCACCATGGGGCCTAGCCCCTGTTATTTTGATATTTTATGGAAAGTATGTTTCTACAAGTTTGGATGTGAAATTCTCTAGCACAACCACTTATTCCTCTGATGCATACAAAAGATTGTTTGGCCCACTCAATGACTATTCTAGCATAATCACTGGTTTCTCTAGCACATTCATGGTTTTTTATGGTCCATTCACCTATTTTGTGATGCATTTCATGTTTTCTATGGAAAATTCAATTATTTATATAGTATATTTACCTTTTCAGTGCACCATCTTACTATAATGGCACATTTTATTTTCTCTGCAAGTTTATTTTGAGTCTGAAATCTAATATGTTTTATTGTTGTGCAGGCTTCATAAACACTGCCAGAGGCTTTGCTGAAACTCAAGAAGGCTTGTCAAAGAATAATTTATGGAAAACTACTAATAAATTTGATTCAAGGAATGGATTTGATTTATTTCCATCTTGCTTAAAAAGGAAAGAAACCAATGTCTATTGCATGTATTTAATGGTAGGAATATGCTCTCCCCTTAAGTGGTTGATAAAAAAGCAAGACCCATTCATTTTATTTTTATTTTGTGTGTATTGAATGGTAGGCATATGCTCTCCCCTTAAATGGGTGATCAATAAGCCAGAACCATTCTTGTTTATCTATGAGTGTGAGTAGGGTATATAGTGTTTTTTCTCTCTTTATTCTTGCAAAATAAAGATAGTTCAAAATATGGGTATACTCACTTTCTTTTGTTTATCCTAGAGGGTATGCCTTGTGGGAAAAAGTACTCACCTAAGGGAATGACCCAACTAGTAACATGCTAAAGCCAAATGCATTTCTAACAAGTATATAAGTGTGGATACTGGAACAAAGGCCAATATCACGAGGTTGGTTCCGACGAGAAGGGTAGCAATGGTATCTCACCACATGGATCAATCCTCACAAATGGAAATTCCTTGCAAAAAACCTTATTGTAGATTAGCCAAAACCTTTATCTATTCTTTGGTGCAACAATAGTCATTGCAAAGGCATCCATATTCTCATAGTTTTTAGTAGAGATGATCAACTTTCCATGGGAGTTTTATGAGGGCTAGAAGCTTGGTTGACTTGAGAAGTGAGTGCACTATAAGGGGGAGCCCGTTTGGTCAAGCTTCTGAATTCATCTGCTAAGAATAAGTGCAGTTGGAGTAAAAGTTGTATGGAATCCAAAAGAATACAGTCTTTCATAGCCCTAGGGATGATTGTGTTTGTTAAAGTGTTTAAAAAAAAACTCCAAAAAAACCTTACACATTGGAAAAGTGAAAAAATATGATTCAGAACACATCACTTGAAACAAATCATTCTCTGACCAAAAAACCAGAAAAACTAAGTAAACTGGCAGCAAACAATTACGTTCCCTGGTTCAATGCATTCACTGATTTTTCCAATGCATTCACTACTTTTTCCAATGCATCTACCCTCTGTTATGGTGCATCCACCCATTTTTCTAGTGCATCCACCTTTTTTTATAGTGCATTCACCACTTTTTCCAATGCATACCCTAAATTTTGTGGCACATTTACCAAGTTTTGTGACACATAGACCAAAAAATTTGGTGCATTTACTTAATCCTATTGTTCATACTAGTCTTTCTATGGAATGTCTCATCTTTCTATGGCACATACAAGCCCTTCTATAGCGTATTCACTGACTGTAATAGTGCATTCACCCAAATTCATAACCAAAGAGTTGAATTTGACCTCTATATGATATTTTGAAACCAAATTTAGAAAAAATTTCCAATTCAGAACCATTCCTCATAAACAATAAGATCTAAACATGGTCTTTATCAAATGATTTCATGAAATATTAAAATCTCAAAACCAAATTCCATAGCTCTTAGTCCAAAATCTCATGAAAAATGTCTCTCAACACTCTATGAATTTAGAGACAAATTGCTCTTCAATTTCTATAGAAAAGCTTCAAAAAATAACCCTGGCTTGTATTTGTTTTACTATATCAAAAATCCAAGACTTTTCCAAAGGTTTGAACATCTCATCAGAAAAGGAATTTTTTCTCCCATTTCATGATTGGAACCAAAATTGTAAAATCTTCTCAAGTTTAGAATTATTCCTTAAGTTCCTTAGAGTCTAACTTGTTAAAATTGTCTTCTACAAGTGTAATCCTTTACCTAAACTTTGATCACACATGTAAAAGTGCCCAATCATCATCAAAAACCCAAAATATGATCATCAAGTTGAGTTTTCCCATCAAGACTTATCATCCTTCATCTCGAAACAATACACTTTACATCAATAGAATTCATTCAACCTAGGTATCCCTTTGGAGCTCTCAAATAATGATCAAAATTTAGCAAACCTTCATCAATTGCATGCCAATTTTAACAAGATCCAAAAAAAAATCCTAAGGACAAAGAACCTGAATCTCAAAATACCATGGTTGAACTAGAGGAAAATCCCTTTGACAAGATTTCTCAAAATGAAATGGAAGAGATAATAGAGGAGGACATAGAACAAGCTAATCAAGATCCCAAATTCCATAAATTCCTAGAAATAATCTTTGAAAAAGATGGAGAAAAATACCTCCTAATGTTAGCAAACAAAGGGGTCAAGTTACCAAGTGACTTTGATGTCAATAAATTGAAGCGAACCCTGAAGAAAACTAAGACTAAAACACCTCCTATAGATCAAATGGCTATCCTAACACCTCAGATGCAAAACCTTCAACAAAAATTATGAGATATGTAAGGAGAGACTCCAAAAAGATACTTGTTACAAGATATTTGTCCCTATCCCTTTGATAGAAGGTTAAACATGATACCATTTCCCCCAAATTATGAATTACCAAATATGAGAAATACAACTAAAAATTGGACCCTATAGATCATGTGCGAGAATTTTGAACAATGAGTCTTGAGTTTTCTCATGAGGACACGTATTTAATGAGAATCTTTCATCATAGCTTAGGAGGCCATTACATGGAATGGTTTTCAAAACTACAACTAGGCATAAAATCCTTTCAAGAACTAGTCAAAAAATTCATCACACAATATTCCTATAACATTGCACATGAGATAATGATGAAGGATCTTTGTGATACCAAACAAAAACAAGGAGAATATTTTCTAGTATTCCTACAAAGGTGGAGAAGGTTATTCAATTGATATGCTCATCCCATACCCGAACAAGAAAAGATGGATATTTTCATTGATAACCTTAAAAATGAAATGAGCTATAGACTGTAATTATAATATCCCCTTAGATTTGAGAAGATAGTAGAAAATGGTGTGAACATCGAAGAAGCCTTAGTCAAAAGAGGGGTATTGAAAATTCACAATGAAGGATCAAATAATTCTAGCTCCTCCAACCATCATAACCATGAGAAACCCAAATTTTGGACAAGGAACAAGAATGCCAACGATGGTGCTATCGAAATAAACAATGTGAAACTGGTCTTTAAACTATTGGGAAACACCACCAAGATCGATCAAAAAATTAATCAAGACACTAATAAAAATATCAACCCGCCAACAATCAAAATGGTCACAATCAAAGTAACACCACATCAAAACCTCCATTGTATCAAACACAATCAAACCATAGAAAATTCACACCTTTGGGTCAATCACATGAATCTACATTGAAATAACTTCTTGAAAATAACCTTATAACACTACATAACACTCGAGGCTTTGAACCAAAATTAAAATTGTCATGGTGGAATTATGCCTATTCTTATGAATTTCATCACTGCAAAGGCCATTAAACAAATAGCTGCATGTAATTGAAACAAAAAATACAAGATTTGATAGATAACAAGATCATATGAATAGAGTAACCCCAAAAAAATACAGATCATAGGGCATTTAAAAATCCTTTACCGAACTATGAAAAAGGGGAGTCCTCTATGACCAATAGCAAGGGAAAGAACATAAACTATGTCCATGATACTTTCATAAATCATATTCCAATAGTAGAAGACCATATGAATACCATTGAAACCAATGACCATCAAGACGTTACTACAAATGATAATTTGATCTATGACACTCCAATTGAACAAGAACAAGACATCATTATCCTTGAAAATCAAATCAAGGGTATGTGCAGGATCATGATGGGCCAAAAAGTGGCAATATGATGGGTATGTGGCTGACAACCTTTTTTTTCACCCAAAATTGATGAAACAAAAATGGTTTTTAAAGGAGATTCTTAGCTTTCCACCAATATAAATTATGCTTTACTTTGAATTTAATAAGTAATTATTATTCATTTTCTATTCAAATTATGGCTAAAGTCTTGATTGATAGATTTATTGAAAAACATCTATAGCTTTCAAACGATATCACATTTTTTGAATCCAAAACATGTGTCACATTCTATAATTTGCATACTATAGGATTAAAAAAAGAAAAATTAAATTTCACGAAGTTTTGACCAAGTTAAGGTGGTCAGACATATGATTTTTTATATTTTTTAAAAGTTGTAATAAAAAATCATAATTAATTATTTACTTGGAAAAAAATTACAAAAATAATATGCATCACATCGACATGAGTCTATTTATATCTAAAATATTATAAAAAATATTATTATTTTATTGTGGTTAGGGTGGTCAGACAAACACCTACTTATTTTTTCCCCAAATATAAGTACTACTACATTGAAATTTCAAATTTTCACCAAATAGATTTTTTTTTTAAAGAAACCTAATAGTTTAGAAAATAAATTCAATTTTCTATAGATTATATTCTTACAAATTTTTGAAATAATATAGATAGCTTATTCAAAATTTTATGTCAATTTTCCTAACTTTGATTTTTAAAATTTTTTTTGCCACTTAAGGGCATGTTCTTTCCATGATGATCCTGCACATACCCTCAATGACATCAAACTAGACATGACTAGGAATGATACTCAAATCAATATCATTAAAATCAATGGGAAACAAGACAACATACTAGTAAACATGACCACAAGAGCACAGGCCAAATATGTCTTAAAAGGAAGTTCATCTAAAATACCTATTGCCTCATCCAATCAATACAATATAGTGGACCAATTACAAAAGATCACTCCAGAAATATCAACATTGGAATTTCTCAAGATTTCACCTACCCACAAAGAGATTTTGGAAAAATCCCTAGTGGACACAATAGTACCAACGAATCTGGAAGTTTGTAAATTTGAAGTGATGGTGGGACATTTTACTGCACCCCATTGCCTATCCTTTTTTGAAAACTGATGATGTATCCGTTTCTGATCCCCACAATGCTGCTCTCCACATCAAATTCCTAATTCATAAACACCACATCAAACATATCCTAATAGATTCAAGAGCTAACTTGAATATATGTACTTTAAAGCTCTTGTTCATGCCTTGGGATTCTTTGAGAATGCTATTCATTCAAAGAAAAAGATTACAATAAAAGAATATGATGACGAGGAAATATCTTCATAGGGATTTATTGTCTTACCTATTCAAGTAGGACCAATTCAGAACAATCTAATATTCCAAGTCTTAGACAAGGATTTGACCTATAACATACTATTGGGTCACCCATGGATCCATGAAATGAAAAAAAATCTGTCAACCTACCATCAATGTTTGAAATTTCCTTGTGTTGGTAAAGAAATCACCATTTTAGCTAATTCAAATAGTCTTCAGTATTGTTATACCTTGAGATTTTTCCAAGATGTTTTTGTGCCTCATAAAAAAGAAGCTTCCATTTCCACCCCTTTCGATGATCAAAGCCAATCAAGTTCCACATCCAAACCATTGGACATCTCTTGAAATCATGAAGGTCAATCCAATTCCATGTCTAAACAGTTTGAGAAGAATGAAGAAGTTTCTTCCTCCACCTCCTTAAGTCATGAAGCCCAATTGAATGCCTTGTCAAAGCAATTTGATGAAAAAGTTCAAGTCAAAGAAAAATGTGTTGGTGAATATTTCTTTGAATGATCTCTATGTATTTCATAGTTCTCTTCCCTGAAGTAATATGAGTAACCCTCCACATCAACACAATAGACATCACCACTAGTTACCAAATTTGATGGTTTTTTTATAAAAGAAAGCATGAGGTTTGATGAAACAAAAGACAAATATATTATAAACTGGCTCTATAAGGATGAAGAAGAATTCCAAACAACAACTGTAAATGTACAAACAACCCAATATGGAAAAGGATTTACTATATTGGAAAAGATGGGATATGAGGGGAAAGGTCCCGTGGGAAAAAGGAAAGAAGGAATTATAGAATCCATTCAACCTATCTCAATTAATCCAAAAGAAAATACTAGGTTAGGCTATAAAGAGGATACAAAAGAAAAGGTGGTTGAAATAATTGTACAATTACAAGCTAGTGATGAGCATGAAACTAATTCTAACAAATATGAGTAGGATTTCCTACCAGAAGAGTCTTTTCATGACAAGGATATTGATGTGATACACAAGTATGCACCCATACTTGAAGAGGGAAAAGGTTAAGATCCTAGACCACTTGAATTAGGATCACAACACCTTGATGATTCTAGCAAAGATGATTTGACTCGAAGTGAAATGAATAGTTCAAAGGAGAGTTACCTTATAGACCTTGATTTTTCTATTGGAAAAATTGAAGACACCACTATCAGGACTCTTACCATCTCCGACCTTAACTAGTCTGCTGACTTCTTACCCCTAGTACATTGCCAGCTCATAGATTGGGACTTGACCGAGCCATTTGACATCCCTACATTTTCAAATGATGATGCATTGTTAACTTCCTCTATGCAAAAAATCCTGAAACAAATTCCACCAACAAACATTGTAACCAGGCTTCCACATAGGGGAGTATCAAATCTTCTAGTTTCAAAATGAATAATACTAGAAATAGATCTGATGGTGAAAACCATTCAATGGCACTATCAAATCTAGAAAAAGTAGAAAACAAAGAGCACATCCAATGGTGAAAACCTCTATGAGACATCACAGGATGGAATATTTGATCCTCTCCCAAATTTTTTTTAGGAAATATCAATGTCTTGATTGAACCCACATAGTTTGTCAACATTGGCAATGAAGAAACAAAGACCATCCATCTAGCAACATCTTTGACAGACCAACAAAAAAAAAGCTTTCTCAAAATTTTGATAGAAAAAAAAGTCAACTTTGCTCGGTCATATGCTGACATGCTGGGGATTGATCCATAACTCATCATGCATCACCTATCATTACCACCATGAGTGAAACTAGTCAAGCAGATGTTGAGGAAAATGCAACCACATAACACTTTATTGGTGAAAGCAGAGTTGAAGAAGTTGTTAGAGACATGATTCGTCAGATCCATTGACTATGCCGAGTGGATTTCCAATATTGTACCAATTTCAAAGCCTTACAACAACATTCATATCTGTAAATATTTCTAAGATTTCAATAAAGCTTGTCCTAAATATGATTTTCCTTTGCCAAACATAAATATCATAGTAGACTTGACAACAAGACATGGAATGTTATCACTGATGGATGGTTTCTCTAGATATAACCAAATCAAAATAACTCCAAAAGATCAAGATAAGACAACCTTCACCTATCTATGGGGAACATTCTTTTGGAATGCCATGCCATTGGGATTGAAGAATGTAGGAGCTACTTATTAGTGCACCGTGACAACAATTTTTCATGATATGATGCATACTTTCATGGAAGACTATGTGGATGAATTATTGGCTAGATCATATACCAGAGAGGGATATTTGGAGATCTTATACAAAATTTTCACTAGACTAGAAAAATTCAATGTACGGCTAAATCCCAAGAAAAGTATGTTTGGGGTGATGTTAGCCAAACTCTTGGGGTACATAGTTTCAGAAAAGGGGATTGAGGTAGACCTAGCCAAAGTTAAAGCTATAATGGAAATTCCACCACCGAATAACATTATCCAACTCTGATCTCTATAAGGGAGGTTTAAATCAATCCACAGATTCATTTCATAGTTGGTAGACAAGACCCATCCTTTTGCTCATTTGCTGCATAAGAATGTTTCTTTCTAATGGGATGAGAAATGTGAGGGAGCCTTCAACCAACTGAAGCAATATCTAATGAATCCACGTATCCTAGTACCACCAATGGGAGGAAAGCCACTACTGTTATACCTTACTATAACTAAGACATCATTAGGAGCTCTATTAGCACAAGAAGATCTAGAAGGAAAAGAAAGAGAAATTTACTACATCAGCAAAACACTAAATGGCAATGAGATCAATTATACCTCCATTGAAAAGGATTGTCTAGTAGTAGTGTTTGCTACCCAATAGTTACAAAACTACATGCTAACACACACCATCAAGTTGATAGCTAAAATAAACCCTCTCAAATACCTTCTTAGGAAAGCTAACTTAACCAAGAGATTGGCCAAGTGGGTTATGATACGTAGTGAATTTGATATCCAACATGTGGATAGGAAAGCAATAAAAGGACAAGAAATTGTTGACCAGTTAGTTGAAGCACCTCTACTGGATAATCAACCTTTACAGATTGAATTTCTAGATGTTCATGTCCTCACCTTGGTTACCAAACAGTGGACACTATACTTTGTTGGATCCCACACTCAGCACAGATCAAGAGCCATAATACTATTTCTCAATCCAAAAGGACATACCATTCCAAAATCATATAGATTGATGTTCCCTTGTACCAACAACATGGTCGAGTATGAAGCCTTAATCATTAACATTAAAATAGCTATAGAATGGAAGATACTAGAATTGTAAGTATATGAAGATTCTCATTTGTTCATTAACCAAGTCAATGATGATTATCACACAAAAGATGAAAAAATGATGCCCTACAAAATAATGCTTGATGATTTTAAGAAATACTTTATGGATATAAAATTTGAATAGATTTCAAGAGTGGACAATAAAGTTGCAGATGCCATGGGCACTATTACTTCCTTATTACAAATTCTTGAAAAGAGAAGTCATTACGAGTTCATGGTGGAACAACCGCTTTCCCTTGCCTATGATGATACCAAGTCCCATGTCATATGTCACCTAGCCAATACCAATGCCTCAATATATGATGAAATTTATACCTACCTAAAATATAACACTCTTCCACCTAACCTGTCTCGAAATAAAAAAACACAATTTCATTTGTTGAGCTGCCCGACATACTCTTATTGTGGATGTACTATACCAACAAGCTATTGATGGAACTTTTCTCTAATGTTTGGAACATGATGAGTCTAAAATGACTTTACCAGAAGTTCATGAGGGTGTTTTTGGAACACATTCTAGTGGTCTAACCTTAGCCAAGAAACTCCTTTGTTTAGGATATTACTAGCCAACTATGCAAAAGGAGTCTTTCTAGTTTGTGAAGAAATGTCAAAAGTATCAGATTCACAACAACCTCATCCATGCACTAGCTCAGGAAATCCAACCTTTTGCATCAACATGGCCCTTCAGTCAATCGGGACTAGATATTGTTAGTAAAATTCATCCATCTTCATCAAATGGACACAAGTTTATTATCATATCTATAGACTACTTCACGAGGTGGATTGAAGCCATTCCTCTAATCACCGGCATAGGAAAGTTTAGACATGTAAAATATACTGATTGACATTGTGCAACTGATCCCAACCACTAACATCGTTTCATCCTAAATCATCCCTCGGTCTAGCCATTTAATCGAATACCTTTATTTTATTAAATTCATCAATATTCCTTTCTTAATTAAATAAATCATTTATCTAATTAAGTCATCCTTTCTTGTTAATTAAATCAATCAGTCTGATCTAATTATCCCTATTTAATTAAATAAATTAAAACCTTATTTAGTTTAATCTAACTTCGTCTCCTTGGTTAAATAAAAAGAAAATATTTATTTAATTAATCTTAAAACCATATTCTTCTCATATTTGATTTAAATCAATCCATAAATGTAAATCAATACATCACATCATTCTAATCTTTCATTAAATTAACTAACCTTGATTAAATTAATCTTTTCTCATGTCCCATCATCTAGCTTTTACAACTTACACAATAAATTGATTTAATTCAATTAAATCTCTATTTTCTCTCAAAAGGCATAATAAAGGAATATTCCTCAAATTTGAATTCAAACATCCAAGTGGACTTTGTCCTTCCAACAAGGCATTTACTCCACCTAGAAATTCCTTTTTCTTTGAGCCAAGTGGCATTCAATGTACCTTCTTTCCCTCTTACATGTCATTTCAACAATTTCAAAATTCAAATATATGCATTTATTGACACATTCTTCAAAACTTGCACATCCTCCATCCACTCACATGTCGACAAGTGGTACCTTGCCATTTGTTGATTCTTAGTCCCATATTGCTCTCTTTTGGTAATTCTTCCAACTTGACATCCTATAAATAAGAGGCTAATTTCCTCATTTCATCGTCCAAAATTTGAGCAAGGTTATTATACTTCAATTTCATCTTAGAGCTTTAGCATTTGCATCAAATCCATTAATTATAGCTAGGTTATTGGAGGTTTTCTCCATGGAAGGCATTTGAAGCAATCACCAAGTGGATCAAAATCATCAAATCTTCATCAATCCTCTTCATCACATCATTGGAGTTGGGAAAGGGCCAATTTTCACATCAAATTGGCACCAAATCCCTCAAGAGATGAAGTGTTTTCTTTGTTTTAGAATAGGATTTGATATCTTAGCTTCAAGTTCATTATGTTCTTTATTTTATTCCTTTTCTTTTTCATTCAAATGGATTTCTTGAGGAATTTATATTATAACTTGCATTTCAATCTTCTAATGTGTTCATATGTTGTGTTATTGCAAGTGTAGGCTCTACGTTCACATTTTGGCACTAGAAGGAGGGAAAACTATAAGATCAAATCATGTTTCTTGAGGAAACTTTTTTTCTTTTTCACATTTTTTATGTGTTTCTAGAAAACTCCATCTCTGGAAGCTTAGTGTTACTATTTAGCACCATTGAGAACCCAACATCACCATAAAGCACCGCTGCAAAGTTCAAACTATGATGCTCCATACTTCCCACCCTGAATTCAAATTTTCAAATAGAACTGTTGAATCTTTCAGGTTTGCTGGAATCTTTTCAAAATCCAAACTGCACTGCTGATCAAATAGTGACGTCTTCATGCTCACTGGTTTGGCTACAAAGCGATGCTGACTGGTAAGCAGTGCTATACAACACCATTGGTTTCTTCAAACTACAACACCTTCCTATTTTGCACTGCTGGAAGGGTGTAAAAAGGGAAAAAAAATTAACACGTGCTTTTTATCAAAATCTAGTTATTTGATCTATTTTCTACTTTTTTGACCTCTATTTTTGTAGAATATAACTAATTTTCTTGTAGGTTGGATTGGTAAAAGGTGAAGAGGAAAAGAAGCATGATGACCTCATCTCATAATACCAAGTGTTTTTAAACACTCTAGTGTTTGTTCAACACTCTTAGAGGATTCACTATTCCTCTTAAGGAAAAAATTGCTATCTTTCATGCTTAGGACTTACTAGTTTTACTTTGGGCTCTAAAAATAATGTTTTAAATTCTTGTTACAAAAGGAGCTTAAAATAAACTTTAGGACATAAACTCACTAGATTTTGTTTAGGGCTAATAATTGAACAAGGAAAATTCTCACACTTCATTTGGTGCTATAAAAAGAGTCATTATTGCTTTGTTGGATTAAAAAGAACATGTGCTACTTTGTTTTCATGATTGCTTACTCAAACTAACATCATTGAAAAGACGTATACGCTTCTCTCATGACTCACAACGATCTTGAGAATCAAAAGGATTTTTGATGGTCTTAGGTTGGGATAAAGTAATTGCCTCCACATTTCAATTGGGTTATTAAAATTGAACAAAAGCGTACGAGTGTGAGTTAGGTATATTGTGCATGTTCTCCCTTTGTTTCTAAACAAAGGTTGATCAAACTACTGATGTTCTTGCTCACTATTGTTTGCCTTTAGAGGGGCCTGCCTAAGAGACACATCCAAAAGGAAAACTTGAAGGTGAATCCAACTGGTTTTTCATTTAGGCTGGTATATAAATGGATAAGACTAAAATTTCAAGTCCTCATGGTATGTAGGCCTTATCCGTATAGTGTCTTTCAGAATGGGGTACTGCCATAAAAAGTATAAGCACCCCTAGTAGGATTGATTAAAGCCTTTAGTGGCTTGTTGGACCCTCATAAGGTACCATGCCCTTGATGTCCCATCATTAAGAACCTTTTTTCGTATCCAACTAGTCCATCCAATGATTTTATCAAATTGATGCATTGGAACTTAAATTCCAAGAAGTTACTTGGCATGTCTGATCTTGGTTAAAATGTAGAGGTTAAGACTTCATTCTTAACATACGTTTATATTTTTTCTTTGGTTGCATGTAAAATCATCTCTTCTACTATGAGAGGCATCAGGAAATCCCACCAAGGAAACTATACCAATTGAGCTAGGATGTTATATTGCTTGTAAGTAAAAATGCTTTGCTTCTTCGAAAACATTGGTTAACAAACATTTAACGCCATCATCAAAATTCCAAACACTTTAGGAGGAAAATACAATTGAACAAATACATGTATTATTGCTTACCCTTTGGATTTATCCTTAGAGGTTTCTAAACACTTGGATTTACATCTCAAATTTTCTACTAAAGTTAAACAATAGGTAACCCTTGCCTTGATTTCATCATTTGAAGTTCCACATAACATACTTTATGGGATTTGAAGAAGTTGGGACATTGGACATCTAGTTTAAAAATATAAATCAAGAAGTGTTTGTGGTAAAACAAAGTCACTAAGAAAAGATAACAAAATTGGCTCTCACACATGTGTTAGTTCCTCATGATTCCCAAGAAAGTGAGAATCCCAAAACAAAAGTCCTGGAAAAAAAGTTCAAAATTTAGGAATCACACTCAAAAGGTCATCAAGAAATACATTAGGAAGTGCAATCAAAAGCAACATATCAAAATAAGAAAAAAATTCACAAGGTTCTATAGACTCATTCCTTTGAACAATTTGGAAATGTATGCTCAAATTGAACCACTTCTTAGTTATAGAGGTCCTTAGAATTATTGTATGTTCTTCAATACTGAGATCTAGTAAACAAGCATCTCTTTAGGTACATTATAGGATCAAAATATCAAACCTTTTCATTCATCCTTGAACATCAATCCAAAATCACCTCACCATCACGTTTTGAAAAATCTTGAAATTATCCTCCATGCTAGGATTTTTGGAAAAAATAAAAATCATCAAAACCTTGAAACAAAAATCCTTGAATTCTTTGAGCATCAAATCATCTTTGGCTAGGTATGTGTAGATGCATCCTTTTTCATATTCTTAGTCAAAATATCAAACCATCTTGTTTAGCTCGGTATATGTAGATGCATCCTTCTTCATATGCTTGGTTAAATTATCATCTTATTTGAATAGGTGTGGGTAGATGCATCCTTCTCCCTACACATATTCAAATTATAATCCTTTGAGAAAATCTACCCCTTAGATAATCATCCAACTATCTTAGAGTTTATTTGCTCACAATCCAAAATAAAAGCAAGCTAAAAATCTAGGTCAATCCAAAATCCAAAACAAATCCAAGAAGCAAATCTGAAAGTCCTAAAAAGTCTAGCATCCCCTCAAAATTTATCAAAAATTCAAACATTCACATCATCCATCTTTTACATCATCCCTATCATTATCACCCTTTGATCCTGGAAAAACATCCTAAAAAATTCTCTTTTTGTGCCTAAGATTGCATCAATCTAAAGAATTAGATATTCATCTCTCATATTCTTGAAAATTGATCCCTATTTTATGGTGAGAACTATATCTCAACACAAGAAGAACATGGAAGCCAAAAAAGAAGCACCCACTTCAAATGACCTAAGCCAAACAAACTTCGAAATGAATCTCCTTAAATCAAGCTATCCTTTGACTAACTTTCCCTCATCTTCACAAAATCCACAAGGGGAAAGCCAAGTGGAGGATCTTATCAATACTGCCTTTGGGATGTCACATGAGGAAATCACCGAAATGGTTCAAAATCCAGAGAATCATAAGATTATCAACATCATGATGTGACTCAACCCTTCACTATACATGCTCGAATTGGAAAAACAAGGGTCTAAACTCCCTTATGATTTCAATGTGAGTACCATTTTGGAACCATCTTTTGGGATCACACCCCCAATGTCATCCACCATCCCCATCTCATCTACACCCCCATCCCAAAATATGACTAAAAACATCTCGTGAATCACAACATCCATTGCTCCAACTCAACGTAGTGTTAACAAGGGAAATGCATTTCTCAATGCCATGCAAACACACTCCCTTTTCAATAATCAAGACTTGGATGAAAAAACCATTTTGGGAAAAACTGTACCCCAAAATCCATTACATACATATGTCCCCCTTACTTTCCATGATCCCAAAGATCCATCATCATCATTTCGCGCATACCTCCAAACCTCTCTCCCCATAACCTCACAAGGAGAGGGTGACATGTTCGGACCAGGGGGTATTTTTGAAACCATGCCATTTTCTCAAGAGATCACATCTCTCACGTTTTCACTACTTCCACCATTTCCATCATCATCCACACCACTTCTTGGCTTAGGGCTTACCCCTTTACCAAATATCAATCAAAATCAAACCAACACCTTGAACATCAATCAAAGCATCACGCAAACTCTCAAAACTTGTGATCGACATCACAATAATAGATGACAACTATCCCAATGATGTAAACCACCACCATCACATAATTAACCACCCCCTAACATCTCTAAGCATGGTGTCTCAAGGACCAACCACATTGATCGCACCATCTATCACTCAAACCCTAATCACCAACACAATTGCGCCTCTCACCACCAAAACAAGTGCCATTCTAAATCCACCTCCACTACCACCACCACCAAGCTCCAATACAATATTGTGTTGTAGGCCACTCAGTAGGCTCCCTATCAAAAGGAATTCCTACAAGTACAAAAATAGCAAGCCACACAACTAGCTGTGCAACAAGCCATGCAACTAGCTACTTAGCAAGTTGTTCAAGCTGCGCAAGTTGTTCAAGTAGCCCAAGCCGCGTTACAAGCACAACAAGCACAATAAGTTGCTCAAGATCAAGCCCAATATCAAGCACAACAAGCACAATAGGCTGCTCAAGCTCAAATATTATTACAACTGGCTAGCACTCACAAAAGGATATGAATATCCCACTAAAACTTTCTTGGGAATTGGACATTCCAATAGGTGACTAATATCTCTTTGTGGACGTTCATTTACTTGTCAAACCAGGGGACGTAGACTTTAAATGGCACAGCAAAATATATGCACTAGGAATTTGTTTCGGTCAAATCTTAGCAAAAATACATACTGGAAAGAAATTCTATCTAAGCCACAGAATGATAATGCAAAATTCTTTAACTCAACTATGCTTGATTAAAACAGAAACTGTAACAGCTACAATTGAGGTACAAACCATGAACTAGCCTTATGCTGTAGGAATAGTCACAGGGATGGACTCTCTATGCTGCAGGAGCAGTATAAGACTGAGTTTGTATAAAAACTTCAAAGATGAAAGCTAACTGGATATCAGTAGAAAAGAACATCTAACTAATTAACTATAGATACTTACTAAGTGGGCCCCCTTAGCAAGCATCTACTAATTACACAGATGCTGAACTCAGAACTTCATCGATCTTTATTTATGAAAACATAATGAGATACATTGTTTTGTTAATGTGAAAACTAACAACAAACTCTGTTTCTGGTCAAACAGATTCTGTCTTTCATTATCATACTGATTCTTACATGATATCTACTACTCTGTTTCTATCTTACCTTGAATATCATCTATTACTCGTTCTATTCATCCTCTAATCCCTCACGCAGGAGGAGTATCTTATTTTTTAAATCAGAAGAACAACTAACTAACTTCATCAAAGAAAGACGTGGAAGTAAAGTGTATCCCTGAATCAAGGAACAAACTTCATAAATGAATTTATGTGTTCAACCTAGTTCAGAGAGAATCTAGCGCTCCACTCTTTCCAGATTGACTTATCATTAAAAATCTTTCCCAATCGGTTTCGGTCAAAGAGTCTTCACCGGAGCTTCCTGAAAGTCATGCAGGAAATGGACTTTACTGCAAGGCCGAGATCGGTTGCACTTGACTCGATCATTCTTCAACAACCTGCAAAACAAAAGGTAACAGATGCACAAGAAAAGGCATATGGCACATACATGATACATATTCATTAATCACACATTTTAAATCTACTTCACCATTCAAAAACTGTATACAATATACCAGCCATTTCTGGGAGTCAACAGGGCAATAAATGCAATCAAGTCAACACAATAGGTTGCAGGAATATAAAAGTGTCTTGCTACAGGATATCCCCACAAAAGGTTTCAACAAAGTTTAAATAGCTGTGAAATAGAAAAAATAAAGTCATTTAAAAGTTTATCATAACATCAAATTATGAGCATATTTTAGTCTCATCAACAACAACAGCAACAAGCTCCATAGGCACAAGCTCAAGCTCAAGCTCAAGCACATGTTCAAGCTCAAGCCTAATATCAAGCACAACAAGCACAAGCACAAGTACAATATCTTGCACAACAACAAGCAACACAACAACAAGCATATCAAAAAATAGTAAAACAATACCAAGAGCAACAAGAAGTAGCCCAATTAGCATCCCAACAATAAGCATTGTTGGTACAACAAGTACAAGAGCAAGCTCAGCAACAGGCAATCCTGGAAGAACAACAACAAGACCAACAACAAGTGTTGTTTATGCAACAGCAAGTGCAAGCATACATGGCTTAGAAAAATGTATAGATACCATCAAACAACACACCAAACAACCCACCCACCCAACTGATAATTCAACCACCTCAAAACACATTCATCCCACCTCCTGATATGCAAAATGATGTGAAACACAAATTAGGTTACTCTCGCAACAAGTGCTTGATCTTCAATCAGGGTGAACCACGAAAACCCCCAACAAATTGTGCCCTTATTCATTCGATAGGAGCCTTGTAATGAAACCATTACCGAAGGGATTTGATATAACCAAGATTGACAAGTACCATGGGACAAGAAACCCTAAAGATCACATCAGGGAATTCCAGGTTCATTGAATGGAAGTCACGTATGATGATACCTATCTTATGTGGCTATTTGCTAGGAGGTTGGTTGGCCATGCCATGGAATGGTTCTCTTTCTTACCTATAGGAATCAAGACATTCCAAGAAATAATAGACGGATGTTAGTCTAGAGGAACTATCATCTCTAAAACAAGGTAAGAATGAATCCTTTGCCTCATTCCTACAACGATGGTGATCCAAGGCCAATTGAAGAAAATGGGTCATGCCAGAGAAACAACAAGTGTGCACTATCATATCCAACCTTGATGGCCTCTTGGCATTCCACATCAAGGTCCAAGGGATTTTATGTATGACCAGTTGATTTACAAGGTGCTTAGCATCAAACGAGCCCTTATGACATAACCTAGAGGATCAACTTCATATCTCAAACAAAAAAATAATCATCCACCCACCAATTTCAATGACAAACCTCGCACATGGGCAAGAAACAAAAATATTACCAATGATGGTGTTTTTGATGCAAAATTTGTCATCAGTGCCCCTTGGTAAAACAAAACCACATAGCCACAACAAGTACAAAACCATCATCAAAACAACCATCCAACAAACACAACAACACAACAACCAAACAATCAAATGATCAATAATGTCAATGATCAAAGGGGACCACCCTAGAAAAACAAGAACTTCACCAAGCAGAAGTAAACCCCCTTGGGGGAGCCACTTGAAGTCATCATGAAGAAATGAATAAATGAAAACCTCATCAAGATTCCCATCTATGAAAACTGCCAAGAACTAGATGTAAAACCTCCCTTATACAACAAAAATCAACTCTGCGACTTCCATAAAATAAAAGGGAACACCAATAATAGTTGCTTGAGGTTAAACAACATAGTCCAAGACCTCATTGATCAAAGAATCATAAATGTAGAACAACCAACAGGGAATCAAAATCTTAAAATATACACGAATCTAATCCCTAACCATAACAATAAAGGAAACAATAACACTGGTAAAGGCAAAGGAACCTTCAAAAATGTGAATCATGTGTATGACCATGTCGTCACATCTATGGATGACTATTTCACTACCATCACCATCAAAGCAACCAATGTCAATTGTGGAGTCACCACAAGAGGCAACAAAGTTACCATTGCAGGGTCATCTTAGCCAAACAGAGTACCCAACCCCAGATTTGTTCCCAATGGTTACAATGTCCTTGATCAGCTAAAAAGAACCCTAACACAAATCTCCATCATGGAGTTACTAAAAATATCATCCGCCCACAAGAAAATCCTCGAGGAAGCATTGGCTTTATCCACTATCCCCGCAAGTCTTGACATGAAACAATTCCAATCTATGGTCAGAAACATCATCACTCCAAACCTCCTTACGTTCTCCGATCAAGACTTTCCTGCTCAAAAATATCACAACCATTCACTCTATTTAGAGGTCCTAGTATAGAAAAATAAAGTCAAGTGAGTCTTGGTGGATGGAGGTGCAGGCTTGAATATTTGTTCCCTCAAGCTCATTAAGAACCTAAAAGTCTCAAAGGATTCCACTGACAGAGGAAAAGGTATTATAATTAGAGTGTATGATGATCAAGAAAGAGTGTCCCAAGGAATAATTCAAATCCTTATTCAAGTAGGGCTAGCTATCATGGAAACCACTTGTCAGGTCCAGGACCTCGACTTGCCTTATAAAATTCTCCTAGGATGTCCATGGATCCATGCAATGAAAGCAATAGCACCAACCTTCCATCAATGTATCAAATTCACATATGAAGGACAAGAGGTCACCATCCATGGAGATCCTGAACTATTCTCCTACTGCAAAATCCTTGAGGAAAAATACTACAAAATACCTCAAGTACCTAAAAATGATGAAGGCCCATCAACACCATACATTGATCCAACCACTCTCGCCTCCACTTCTATGACAAAGACACCCGCCATTCCAAGCATCCCCACCATATTTGATATCAATGTCATCATCCAGGAAATTGGCTACAAAAACTATATGATTCCCAAAAATTCCTTTGTGGTAGGAGAGTTACCACAATCTCCTAGATCACGAGGATGTCCGCAATCAAATCAAACCTCCACTTCTCAAACATCCCCTGAATATCCCAACTTCAAAATTTGGGGAGATCTCAGCCAAGAAGCCATAGAAGAGGACTCATCTCATCTCCTATACCCAGATAATAGACCAATAGCTGATCTACCAATGGATGAAAGAAGTAAAGGTTTGCAAATGATGCTAGCAATGGGCAATGACAAAAACTAGAGACTTGGGAAGAATGACAATTGGCTTATAATATCCCTCATTCCTGAGACGTGAATGAGAAATCTTGGCCTCAGATGTATCCATCTAAGTATAAACATACCTGGATGAGGCCCCCTAGTTAAAGTAGTCAACACTTCTCATCAACCAACACCAGTTTAAGTTTGCTTACCTGTATCCACTGGTCGTGTCATAGATAATTTCACTTTTGACATAACTAACATTTGTAGTAGCAGTGATGGTGAGGAGCCCATAACCAATATACCTAGGCTCTTTGAGGATACCACCCTTCTCATGACTAGTACCTTATCTTATGAAACTGAGAACCAAAACCATGAAATTTTTTTAGTCTACCCACAACTCATCGATTATGACCGACAAGGATTGCCAATTCTTGACACATTCAAAAATGATGAGGTGCTCTCAGAATTCATGGGACTATGGGATAATATTCCATGTGGGGATCACAAATAAAGATTCATCATTGAGTTGGATACACATGCATATTATGGGGAAATGACTGAATCCCTCAGTTGTAAAAGAAGAAAACTGAGAATAATCTCTAGGTCCTTGAGTGAAAACCACATTGTGGAACTCTCCAACCCAAAAAAAATAAAAAGAAAGGATGCATCAGTGGTGAAAACCTCTATAAGGCACCTAAGGATGGGGGATTCAATCTTCCTTTCAGAGCTCTCCATCAAGAAAAGTCAGTGGTCATAGCAGAAAAGTGCAATCTAGTTAATCTAGGAACAAAGAAAACACCACACATCACATTCTATGCAAAATCATTACTATCAGAGGAACAAGAGCTCCTAGCATCCTTCTTAAGAGAAAGGCAAGTTATTTTTGCATTGAGATATGCAGACATGACAGGGCTCAATCCAAAAATAGTAGTTCATCACCTAGCAATATATCCTAAAGCAAAGCCTGTCCGACAAAAACTCAAGAAAATGCACCCTTAGATTGCCCTGCTAGTAAAAATGGAACTAAAAAAGCTATTGAACGTAGCATTCATTCAACCAATTGACTATCCAGAATGGGTTTCAAACCTACTTTGTGTCTCAAAACCCAATGGGGGCATCAGAATTTGCATAGATTTTAGGGACTTAATCAAAGCATGTCCAAAAGATGATTTCTCATTGTCCAATATTAACATGATCGTAGACATGACGGTGGGGTAAAAAATGATTTCCTTGATGGATGATTTCTTAGGATACAACCAGATATTGATTGCTAAAGAAGACCAACACAAAAGGACCTTCACTTGTCCATGGGGGACTTACTGCTGGAATATGATGCCATTCGGTTTGAAGAATGCATGAGCAACATACCAAAGATCCATGATGTTAATCTTCCATGACATGATCCATAAAACTATCAAAGATTATGTTGATGACATGCTAGCCAAATCCAAAAAGTGGAAGGATCACATAGCAACCTTGAGTACCATTTTCAATAGGCTAGAGGAATACAAGGTCCGATTAAATCCAAAGAAGTGTGTCTTCGGCGTAAAATTAGGAAAATTGCTAGGATACATAGTATCAATGAGAGGTATTGAGGTAGAACCTGCTAAGGCAAGAGCAATCCTTGAGATGGCGGAACCCAAAACATTGAAACAATTGAGAGGTCTCCAAGTTAGGCTTCAATCCATCCGAAAGTTCATAGCACAGCTGGCAGATAAATAGAATCCATATTCTCACCTACTTCACAAGGGAGTCATGTACAAGTGGTATAACAAGTGTAAAGAATCCTTCAATAAGATCAAAGAATATCTAATTACACCACAAGTACTCATTCCACCGATCCCAAGAAAGCCATTAATTCTTTGTGTCACTAACAACAACAGTCCTTGGAGCTCTCCTAGCTCAACACGATGAAAATGTGACAGAAAGGGAAATCTATTATATCGGAAAAACAATGGTTGTCCATCACTTAAATTAATCATTCATTGAGAAATCATGTCTAGCAGTAATGTTTGCATTGCAAAAATTTAGACATTACATGTTGGCACACAAAATCAAACTCATCGCAAAAATTGACCCTCTCAAGTACTTACTGTCAAAAGAAATGCTCACTAGAAGAATGGCCAAATGGGTTATGATACTATTAGAGTGTGACATTGAATATGTGGATTGAAAATCGATTAAATTCCAATTCATCACAGATCAGCTTAGGGAAGCACCAATCTATTCAAAGATTCCTCTCATTTTAGAGTTTCTAGACGAATCCATCTTCAATCTCAACATAGCCAACCACTAGAAACTTTACTTTGATGGCTCATACACGCAAAATGGATCAGGATCAGTTGTCTTCTTTATCACCCCATAGGGGGACTACATACCTAATCATATAAATTGGAATTCCCCTACACCAACAATATTGCAAAATACGAGGCTTTAACCATAGGCCTCAGAATAGCAATACAGTGGCACATTGTGACCCTCAGAGTATATGGAGACTCCCAATTGATAATCAATCAAGTGAATGGTGAGTACCAGACTAAGGATGATAAACTCACTCCATACAAGAAATTGGTGGAGACTCTCAAAGAATCCTTCATCGAGATCACATTCATTTAAATTAGTAGAGAAAAAAACAGAGCTACAAATGCCATGGCAACAATTGGATCCTTACTGGAAATCTTTCGCAACATCCTAAAACATGAATTCTTGGTAGAGCAGCTTTGCGTGCCTGCATTCAAGGTACCAAAGTCATAATTTGTGTGTGAAATCGTTGGTCCTAGAGATCCTTAGTACCATGACATAAATACCTTCCTACAAATAGGTGTCTTACCTGTTGACTTGCCCTCAAGCTTAAAAAGAACTTTAATTAAAAAATCATCTAGATTTGTCATCCTAGGAAATACCTTATACTGTAGAAGCATAGAGGAAACCTTATTACATTTCCTTAATACTGATGAAGCCTTGACTTCTTTAACTGAGGTGAATAATGATATTTGTCGTTAACACCATATTGGAATGACCTTGGGGTATTATTGGCCTAGAATGGAAAGAGAGACAGATGATTACATCAAGAGATGTCTATAATGCCAAAAACATGGGGACCTCATCCATGCTCCAACACAAGAGCTCCATCCTATTGTTACACCATGGCCCTTCTCACAGTGGGGGCTCGATCTCATTAGAAAAATTACTCCTACTTCATCTAATGGCCATAAGTTCATCATAACTTCCACTAAGTACTTTACCAAGTGGATTGAAGCCATACCAATGACCTACATAATGAGGAAGCATTTATCAAAGTTCATCCTGAACTATCTCATTTTCTGCTATGGTGTCCCACAAGCCATTCTCTCAGATAATGGAACACCATTCAAGAATCAAGATGTCCATGACTTATGTGAAAAATTCAAAATCCAACATCGCTTCTCCACCCCATATTATCCCCAAGGAAATGGCCAAGAAGAAGCAACAAATAAAACCATTTTAAAGATCCTCAAGAAAACAATCAATGACATAGGTCATGACTGGCATCTGCAACTCAATCCCACCCTCTGGGCCTACCAAACTAGCATTCACACACCCACTAATGCCACCCCCTTCTCCCTGGTCTACAGATGAGAATCCATTCTACCCATTGAGATCGAGCTCTTGTCACTAAGAATATCACTGCAAAACCTCATCATGGATGAAGAGTACCAATTATCAAAACTTAATGAACTGGAGCTACTAGATGAGTGGTGTATAGACACTTTATATCATTTTCAATTCTATCATAATAGACTCAAGAGGAGCTATAACAAGAAAATCAGAAGCAGGACTTTCCAAGTCAGAGAATTGGTACTAAAGGAGAATCAGAAGAATGTCCCAAATCCAAATAGGAAAGGAAAATTTGAACCCAATTGGTTGGGACCATTTGTTATCATACCAAGCTATAAGTCAGGGGCATATCAGTTATCAACACTTGGAGGGGAACCTCTACACGAGCCCATGAACAACTCCCATCTCAAAAAAGTTTATGCCTAATCTTTCAAGGTACAAAACCAAAAAATCTAAAAAATTAGAAAAATACTCCTACTTCATCTAATGGCCATAAGTTCATCATAACCACCACTGAGTACTTTACCAAGTGGATTGAAGCCATACCAATGACCTACATAATCTGGAAGCAGATATCAAAGTTCATCCTGAACTATCTCATTTGATGCTATGGTGTCCCACAAGCCATTCTATCAAATAATGGAACACCATTCAAGAATCAAGATGTCTATGACTTATGTGAAAATTTCAAAATCCAACATCGCTTCTCCACCCCATATTATCCCCAAGGAAATGGGAAAGAAGAAGCAACAAATAAAACCATTTTAAAGATCCTCAAGAAAATAGTCAGTGATGTAGGTCGTGACTAGCATGTGCAACTCAATCTCACCCTCTAGACCTACCAAACTAGCATCAACACACCCACTGCCGCCACCCTCTTCTCGCTGGTCTACAGATGAGAATCCATACTGCCCATTGAGATCGAGCTCTCATCCCTAAGAACATCACTGTGAAACCTCATCACGAATGAAGAGTACTGATTATCAAAACTTAATGAACTGGAGCTACTGGATGAGTGGTGTATAGACACTTTAAATAATTTACAAGTCTATTAGAATAGATTCAAGAGGAGCTATAACAAGAAAATCAGAATCAGGACTTCCCAAGTTAGAGAACTGGTACTAAAGGAGAATCAGAAGAATGTCCCAAAACCAAATAGCAAAGGAAAATTTGAACCCAATTGGTTGGTACCATTTGTTATCATACAAAGCTATAAGTTAGGGGCATATTAGTTGTCAACACCCAAAGGGGAACCTCTGTACGAGCCCATGAATAGCTCCCATCTCAAAAATTTTGATGCCTAATCTTTCAAGGTATAGAACCAAAAAAAATAAAAAAAATTAGAAAATGTCTTGAAAAAATGGTTACCTTGGCAAAAACCTAGCAAACAGGCATCTTGGTGACAATAAAGAAAATAAAAAATGCAAAAAAAAATTAGAAAAAGGATTAAAAATAGTAAAGAGAAAAATCATCCTCTGGTGAAAACCACTTTAGTGGCATTTTGGATAGGTACCCTCATGAAAACCTAGAAAACAAGCACTTTGTGTAAAGAATCACTTTCCATCCACCAAGATCTTTATAGCTTGTTCTGCATCATCCATCCATTACGTTTCCATCATCCATCACCCAACCGTTTGGCATCTGCATCATAGATTGGGCCTATATTCGTATCATGATCCCTTCTAGTACTACTCAGCCCATTCCCAAGGTGAGTTTGTCCTACCTTTATCAGAGTATTCTATTGCATCATGTTTGGGGCATGTTCTCATCGAATCGGATTCATGTATATTCTTGAAGTCCTAAAATCAAAATATCCAAAATCATCCAAACCATATCAAAATCTCAAAATAGGTCAAAAAGTCAGTCAAAAAGTAAAAAACAGAGTCATCTAGTTGAACTACGAGTCTCTAAGCCTTTAACCTAGGAAAGGTTGATCTTTGATCATCCCTAGAGACAATTAGATTAGTCCTTTAGGAGTTTTTCATAAAATTTTTACATTTCATCATGTATATCTTCATCTGTAAATTAGTCAAGTCGTCAGTCGAACTATGGGTCTTTGAGCCTTAAACATTGGTAAGGTTGATATTTGATCATCCCCCAAGACACTTAGATTAGTCCTTTAGGATTCTATCATAATAAATTGACATTTCATCATGTATATCTTCATTTTTAAATCAATCAAGTCATCAATCAAACTACATGGTCTCTGCGTGTATAACGTAGGCAAGGCTAATTTGTTGATCAGCTCCCATGTCCTCTAGGATAGGTCTTTAGGTTAGTCTTTTGGTCAAAATCTCAGAAAACCCCAAAAAAATTATAAAACCTCGAAAAAATACCAAAAACAGCCTCAAAACATCAAAAGCATCCAAATATTTGAAAATATCCATCTATCCCATTTCACTTTCACCTGCAATAAACATCACTCATAATAACAAATCATCATCCCCAACCTTTGGTGAAATAGTCAGAAACAAGTCTGGCATGTTAAAAAGGGAAATCTCAAAACGTCAAAATCTCAAAATCTAGGTTAGTATGTAAGTGTGAATTCCTAATCCAAATACCTACAAAACACAACAAATGAATACATTAGGAGATCAAATCCAAGTAAGAATAGGGATTCCCCATGAAACCCATTAACAAAACTCAAAATAGGAATGAAAAGATGAAAATAATGAAAGAACAAGAAAGTAGATTAAATCCTATTGAAAGTAATGCAAGCTCTTGATCCCATGGGGGAATTGGTGCCAATTTGATGTGGAAATTGGCCCTTTCCCAACTCCAATGCTATTTTTGATGATTTTATGAAGATTGTGATCCACTTTGATGAAGATTGATGAATGCTCCAAGCTAAATCTAGAAAAACCTAGCTATGATTCAATGAGATGGATGAAAATTGCTATGAATTTGAGTATAGTAAGTTTACTCAAGTTGTGGATGATGAAATGAGGATATGAGATATTTATTTATAGATTGATAAGTTGAAGAGATTTCCAAATTTGATCAATGTGGGACAACTATTCAACCAATGATATGATGCCACCTGTCAACATTTGATAGGATGAATGTTGAGCACATTTTGATCCATGTGCAAGTTTGAAATTTGAATTTGATGAGATGACATGTTTAGGCAGGATGAAAGATGAGTTAAATGTGAAGTGGGAGACATGTAAGAGACAATGTAAGAGCCTTAAATTCTTTGTTGGATGGACAAGTCCTTTTGGGGGAGATTTCAAATTTAAGGAATATTCCATCTTTGATGCCTTTTTGGATGAAAATAGATGATTTATAAATCAATTAAATTGATTTTCATGTGCAAGTTGCAAAATCTAGAGGATTTGAGTGATTAAGATTAACTTAATCAGGATTTGATTAATTTAAGGGGAGATTTAGGTGATTTGACTATTTGATTTAGATTTTAAGATTGAAATAAATAAAAAAGAGATGAAAATGATTAAGACTTAGTTAAATAAATTTTTTGATTTATTTAACCAAAAGGGGTGATGTTAGATTAAATTAGATAAATTTTTAATTTATTTAATTTAATTAGATTAACTTTAGAAATTTAATCAAATAATATGGATTATTTAATTAAATAAAGATAGGAAGATGAAATGACCTAGCTAATTACACAGAGATGATTTAATTAAATAGAGGGATTTATTTAATTAAAAGGAGAATTATGATGACTTTAATCAAATAAGGCTATTTGATTAAATGGTTAGATAGAGGGATAATTCAAGATGAAGTGATGTTAGTAGATCAGGTTCGAGTGTGCGATATCAATCTATATATTTTTTATGTCTACATTTTTTGCCTCTTTGAAGCGATGCACCTGTTGCGTTGGTTCAAAGAATAACCTTGCCATGATCAAAAGTCAAAATTTCTCTAATTTTTTAGATGCCTCATTATTGCCCCAGCAAAAGAATTATGCTAGTATACTGCCCCCTTAAGAGATCGGGTGAAGAGGTTTGATTTGAGGGTCGATCTCTCAAAAAAGAGGTTCAAGATTAGTTCAACTTGAATATTTGATGTAGATAGATTTGATGATGTAGACAGTCATCGGCCATGGGTAGCCTCATGCCTATTTTGATATATTACACCCATATGATCATGATTTGTACCATGACAATGACATTGTTGATGATGAGATGATTATGATGTTTATATGTAATGGATGATATGATGAATGAACATAATTTGAGATGATGATGATTTTATGATTATGCATATGGGTGATAGATGTATGGTTTATGAGATTCCTAGAATAACCAATCTATATTATGCAATGATGAAATCCAATTCATGCGAGATGATTAATGTTTCTTATATGATATGATATGATATGCAGATGGTTTGTGGATGTAGGATGGATTCATTAGTGATGATTTATGATTAAATGTCATGGTACCATGTTAGCGTGAAAAGCAAGAGATAGAAGAAAACAATAGATTCCAACAAGACATGAGATGATGATGATTATGATGATTACTTGCCGAGGAGTTGGGATTTTAAAAGGGCCAATTACCTTATTGTTTGATAACACACCTAGATACAATGCATCAAGGTATAAAGAACCAGGATGGCGTTGTACCTAGTGTGATGGACTTTGACTCGACAAACAGATAGGAGTATTCTTGTTCACACTTGACATACAGAAACCTTTCTAGGACGTACCTAACAAAGCAAGTATTCTCTAAGTTATTTTACAAGAACATCCAACAAGCACAACAGACAAAAGGATAATCATTGTTGCCCCATCCCTATCTCTCTAAATCCTTCGTTTGGATATCATCGAGAGGTCCTTAGAATGAGTGCAATAAGATAAATCAAAAGAAAAGATCAAGTACGCAAACAAGCCAATGTTCTTCATACCTTCAGCCAAAGGGATGTGTTTTTATAGGATAAGAATCCAAGGTGATATCCAAAATGATTCCCATTCTCGAAACGATATATCCTAGGACATGCATTGTATAGGATGATGATGGTTTGATAAGTTGTTTTGATAGGCTATTGATATAAGGTTGATTGACATGTTTGAAAATGATCAAGAGTTTGATTTTGTGTTAAATGTTGTTCGCTTTTGATTTTATGATTGAAGCTTGCTTTTGTTGATTGTTGTGGTTGTTTTTCTTTGTGTTGCTAAAGGATGAAGGTGACGATTTGTTTATTATGGATGATTGATTATCACGAGTGAAAGAAAAATGAGATGGATGCATTTTTTTTCAAATATTTGGATGTTTTTGATGTTTTTGGAATGTTTTGAGGCTATATTTTGGGTGTTTTGGATTTTTCAAATGTTTTGATTTTTTGATTTTCTAGTGTTTTTGGATTTTTCATTTGATGTTTTTCAAATGTTTTTTTAATTTTGTGTTTTAAGAATGTTTTTAGATTTTGTGGTTTTTGAATGTTTTTGGATTTTGATGTCTCAGGGGGTGATCAAAGATTAGCCTTTCCTACGTTTAAGGTCAGAGACGACATAGTTCAGATTCCAATGTTTTTGACATTTTTCTGACTTTTTGAGTGTTTTTGGATTTTTCAATGTTTTGGATGTTTTCTAAATTTTTCGCATGATTTTGATGATTTGGATATGGATGTGTGTGATGATATCAGTGCTCTATTTAGGTTTTTTGTTAAAATCCAAGCTAAGTTTGATTGATCAAATTGATGGATTGATGATGATGATAACATTGTTGAGGATACACAACAATGCAAGGACTTGATTGATTGGGATTGATGACGATAACATTGCTGAGGATGCACAACAATACAAGGATTGATTGATCGAGATTGATGATGATAACATTGTTGAGGATGCACAACAATGCAAGGATTTGATTGATTAGGATTGATGAAGATTGATTTTGGAACAAAAGTTGTTCGAATGATTTGATGTAACATTTTAAGGGTGCATTAGATGCGACTAATATTGATCATTTGGATTGATGTTCGATGTATGATAAGGCTTGATAAGGGATGTCTTCTTGTCAAAATATGCCATGGGATAGTGATTTGGATTCTGGATCACAAATGCTTTTGACCAATTTGATTTCACATTTTCCAATGTTTGGATCACCACATAAGTCAGAGGATATAGATCAAGATTTATTCCTGAGGCAAGATGTAAATACTTGCCCCCAATGTTTAGCAATGTATGGGATGTCATGGGTGGATGCTCGAATAAGTGTATGGAGAGATGGATATGGATAGCAAGCAAAGGATGCCAAGGATTATCTTGTGATAAGATAAGGTGTTCAAATGAAGAATGCTCATTAGATAATGCTTCATGGCTCAGATAATTCTACATAGGATAGGATCCATGAAAACAGACCCTGTCAAGATATTTACCATAACCAAGCATAAAGTGTGCCCAAAACTTTCATCAAGAACAAGATAACTTAGACTATGGATGCAGATGGATGACGATGGATTAGATAAATTTTTCATGGATGAATGGATTTATTATGGATAAGATGAATGGAATGCTCAATTTATTATGGATGCGATGAGATGCTTTCACCTAAAGTGACGTATGTAGATGGTTGATTCTACACATGACGCATGTTTGCCAGGTTTTTATCATGGTCTTGCCCAAAGCACCATCGTTGTGGTTTCCACTAGAGGATGATTTTTCTCTTTACTGTTTTCAATCATTTTTCTGATTTTTTTGGACTTTCATATTTTTTGATTTTTTTTGTATTTTTTTGAAAGATTTAAAGCTCATGCTGAACCACCTGGTGGTGTTGATGTAGATGCCCCTTTCATAATGTGCCCTCGATAGCCTACTTGAAGGAGCTTCTTTGCTAAGATACGTGCACTTGAGTGCAGTTTTTAGATTTATGATCTGCTTCGTCGATACCAAAGTTAACTTTGTCTTTATGCACACATTGCAATAGAGTTCTTTTTGAATCCCTATGATGAAGGTTTGTTACCAATACATGGTCAATGTGAGAATTGGATATCATGTGTGGAGGCATGGATGGAGTGTGTTTAAGGATAAGAGATGGATTGGTTGACAGTTTGGAATCTTTGACTCTCCAAACTTGGGTAGATGAGCAATGATGGGTGGATACGAAAGTGTGCATGGAATTAGGACCAACTACTTTATATACTTTATATGTCACTTGAAAATCCTGCTTTTTATTTTGTGGACATCTTTGATGGATACTTTTCCCTTTTTTATTTTTCCCCATAGTTTCTTTGATTGACAGAGTTTGATAGGGATGATCTTTCTTTGTATTCTTTGGTATCCATTTGTATTTGATTTGTACATTATGATTCTCAGCTTCTTTTTCTTTGATAACATTCTTTTTCCTTTGATGTTGGTCCCAATTCATGGATGGTGTGATAGGTGGATGAAGATTCATGACACGACTAGTTGTAGTATTGACATCGGTTTTATCATAAGGATTCTTCATGCTCCCTATGTTGATGTTTACTTGAGACAAAGTTGCCCCCAGTATGGTGGTAGTAGTACCTTCATGCTTTGATTCTTCCTATTCTGAGATGTCATGTTTAGAATGGATTCTCTGATAAATGGCCACCATAGGTGATGTTACTTCCATTTGCTGCTCTGCTAACTCTGGAATATTTTGTTATGTTTGACATATTTCCTTGAGTGGATAATGTTGGATATTCACATACCTGATGTCCTTCACCTGAATTCGAGATATATCTGATCCTGATGATGATAAATTAGTTTGATTGTGGGAATTCATAATCATCCCTTTTTGTGTGACAAAATCTTGTTCTAGATGAAGATCATCTGCGTGTCCATCCATAGAAAGCATCTCATGGGTAGATGGAGGAGTATGTGGTACATGGATATGATTATCTTGCATAGATAAGAGAGTATCCATTATATTATTGTAGTATGTTGAAGATACAAATTCTTGATCTTCAATGATTTCGAAGTTTCTTTCGACATGCCTTGGATCAAGTTCTTGATATGGATCTGTTTCAAAGGATGGATTGCTTATAAATGGTTCTTGGCTATCGTAATTAGGCATGTGAATTGGCTCAATATCCTCAAGTGTTGAGTTCAAGGTTCCTTCAGTGAAAGATGTTTATCATGCTTTGGAATAAATTCTAGAGATATTTCCTCTAACTCATAAGGTGATGTAGAGACATTTTCAACATGATCATTGGTCAATGGATTGTACATTATGTCAAGGGGATCAAATAATATTAACACTCGTTGAAATAGATCACTAAAAAGTGGCTCTTGATGTATGGTGAGTTGATCATTAGATGGGGTAGAAACATCTTCAATGTGCTCATCGACGGAGAAATATTGATCATTGTTTTCAACAATTGTGATGGAGGAATTTCCAATTTCTTCAACCATAAGGTAAAACAATGTTGACATTTCTTGAATTGAATCATTGTTGGTTGGTAGATTTTGATCATGATTGAAAAGTGGCTCTTGACATATGTTGACTTGATCATTGGATGAAGTAGACATAGTTTCATTGGTGGATTGATCTTGATCACTGTTCTCAATAGTTTTCATTTTTTGTGTTTGTGTTTATGTTGGTTGGGTAGGTTGAGAGGCTTGAAGTGCTTGTTGGTAGGCATGATGTGCTTTTAGTGGGATGCTAAGATATTGACTTATTGCACTTGGTTTTGGCGGTAGTGGTGGTGTATTTGGAATCATGTTGGATGTGGTGACAAGTGGTTGAGATACACTTGGAGTGATCGTGAGGGTGGTGTTTGGAATGATCGAAGTGATAGGGATGGTTGGAATGAACAAGGTGATAGGCCCTTGGGAGACCATAGTTTGATTGGTTGGGATCATCATTGTTGCTGATTGGATACCATCTATTGGTGTGATGTCAATGGTATATTCAAAGGATTTGATGTGATGGCTTGATTGGTGTTAGGTGGATTGATTTGGATGGAGTGATTGGTGTTAAGTAAAGGGGGAAGCCCTAAACCAAGGAATGATGTAGGTAATGGTGGTGGAGATTTACCTTGGCACAATGACTCGACTATTTTGGTAAGTGTAGCAATTTGATCTCACCAAATTTGTTCTTTATTTCGATCTTGACTCCCTTGATATAGTTGATTTGGCTTTTGTTTAAGCAAATTTGGAGTGTGTCCTTGTGTTTTTTGCATGGGATCATGGACAAATTGATTTTGGACATTGTTCTGATTTGGCATGATAGGTTGAAATTGAACATTGTTGATGTTTGGAATATTCGTATGATTTACAAATGTATCCATCCCAAAGTTTGTCGGATTCATGTTTTGAAAAATTGTGCTTGGTACTTTCTCATTTGGCTTGTAGGGATTTGGTGGGATGATGTTGTTCATTTGAAGGCTCATGCTTTGATTGTTTGGTTGAAAAACTTGTAGGTTTGGATTTAGATCTACCATCGGGAAATGTGTTCCAATCTTTGGTTTGGGCATACACACACTTGTTGTACTATTGAAATTTGTAGAAGGTAATGATCCCACGTACGGTTTGTATAGATGTGAGTGTTGATAATCAATCGGTGTTGTAAGGATTTGATAGCTTACTTGACTTGGATTACTCATGATGTATGGATCAAGTTTATATTCCTTCTTTTTCTGGTGTTTTGACCTTGTTGCCAAAGTGACCTCTAAGGTTCTTAGGACCAATGACAAGATGAAGGATGAAAGGGGTGAATGATATGAGTGTGTAATGTTTAGGGACTTTGGATCAATGCTAGACTTAGGGTTTGATTTTGATTGGTTTGATTTGGACAATGAACTTGTAAACCCTAAGATGTTGGATGTGACCTTTAAGATAAATTTGTTCAAAGGGGTGCTAATTTAACTAGAGGTATGAGAAAGTATGCATTCCCATACTCCTAACTAAACAAGGTGATTTTGATTTTTATGATTTACCCAAGTCTAGAATGATGTTTCCAAAGTTCTAAAGTTGCTTGTGGGATGGGATGATAAATGTTTGAAATGGATGAAGTGTTTGATTTTGATCCTAAATGAACCTAAGAAGGAATTGTTTACAAGGCCAATGTTTTGAAGAACATGCCTTTCCCTTCAAACCAAAAGATCAATGTTTGCTCAAAAGACCATAAGACAAAATATACACAAGTACATGTGTTGGGTTCAATTGATTTCATCTTGATTAGTGGATTTATTTTACCACAAACACTTTCTTAATTATATTTTCAAAATAATTTCCAATGTCCTAACTTCTTCAAACCCCACAAGATATGTTATGCGGAAATTTGATGAACTTAAGGCAGGGGTTTTCCTATTGTTTACTTAAGTAGACAAATCGAGATGTAATCCAATGTTTAGAAACCTCTAAGGATGTGAATCCCAAGGGAAAGAAATAACATATGGATCGAGTCAATTGTATTTGTCTCCAAAAGGGTTTGAAATTTGGATGATGATGTTAAGTGTTTGTTTTCATGATGTTTTCGATCAAGCAATGCATTTTGTAACCCAAGAATAAGTACAATCCTATGGATGTGTAAGACAATATTTGTTGGATTCTCACTTGGACAAGTCCAACTACGCTTATCTCTAGCGAATGATTAGATGCTTGACCCACCTGGCTCCCCTCCATGGTTCATTAATGTCAATCGGGGTAGCCAAGCATCAACACACATGAAACTCCCATGGCATGCTTTCCATTTCTTCTAGAAGACTATAAAAGTGTGGGGTGGCTTCAGAATGACTATTCTTACACCAACAAATAGATAAAAGGATTTTGGAAAATTCTAGCACATGGGTTTTCATAAGGACTTTTCGTTTGTGGAGATTGACCCATACAGCAAGAGTCCCCTTTCAGATCCATCTTGTTAGAATCAACCGCGTGATATTGGCGTTTCATCCAATATCCACATTTATATCCTTGATGGAAATACTCTTGGCTTTAGAGTGTTACCGATTGTGTTATTCCCTTGGGTGAGTACTTTTTCCCACACTAATACATTTTGGTATTTTTTTCGACGGCGGGTCATCAGAATTATGACGGCTGTTCGTCATTGTTATTGCGTTGGAATTTTGACGGCATTTGAAATGTTGAACAAAAGCAAGCAAATATAAAATCTATAACTCGATCAATCTTTGATCGCACAAAGAAAGAGAATATACACGAAAATGCCCCTACTCACACTCGCACAAGATATTGTTCAATTTAAAACTCAAATCAAAGTGTGTATAGGGAATAATTTACGCAACTTAATGTCACCAAAAGCCTTTTGATTCTCAAGACTGTCATGAGGCACGAGAGAAGTGCATATGTCTTTTGATGATATTACTCTATAAATAATTAGAAAACAATAAAGGAACACATTCATTTTATCCTTCAAAGCAGTGATTTGATTCATTTTTAAGAGCACCAAATGAAGTGTGAGAAATTTCCTTGTTCAATTGTTAATCTAATAAACCAAATCTAGTAATTTACGATCCTAAAGTTCATTTTAGCCTTTGCATGAAATGGAAAAGGTTATTTTTAAGCCCAAATGAAAACTAGTGTCCTAAGAAGGAGAAGGTAACAAATTCTTAAAGAAGTGTTAAACAAACACTAAAGTGTTTAAAAACACTTTGATTGAACATAATATCCTTCTCATGCTTCTCTTTCTTTTGATTTTGATTCCCAACCTAAAAAATTGATCAAAACGTTAGATGAGATCAAAAACAAAAGGATATAGGGGTTAGATGAATCATTTACCAAAACACCCTAAAACTTAGCCAAGTTATCCTATATTTTTAGTTTAGATGCAAATTTGAAAATTTTAACTCATTAATATTTAATAAACACCTACACCATTGGGTAGCTTATGAAATTCTACCCTATTTCAAAAAAAAAATCATCAAAAAAGACCTTTGTATGACCAAGATATGGTCATTTTAAAACTAACTCATGGGTGCTAAAACAATGATCATGGGCGCTAAAAGAACATTAAAGAGCGCTAAAGTGATGAAAATTTTAGAAAAATGTGTTAGATTTTTAATTCAAGCTCTCCTTCTAGCACCAAAATGTGAATCCCTAATCCAAATACATGCAAAACACAACAAATGAATACATTAGGAGATAAAATGCAAGTAAGAACAAGGATTCCCCATGAAATCCATTAACAAAACTCAAAATAAGAATGAAGAGAAGAAAATAATGAAAGAACAAGAAAGTAGATTAAATCCTATTGAAATCAATGCAAACTCTTGATCCCATGGGCGAATTGGTGCCAATTTGATGTGGAAATTGGCCCTTTCCCAACTCCAATGCTAGCTTTGATGATTTGATGAAGATTGTGATCCACTTTGTTGAAGATTGATGAATGCTCCAAGCTAAAATCTGGAAAAACCTAGCTATGATTCAATGAGATGGATGAAAATTGCTATGAATTTGATTATAGTAAGTTTACTCAAGTTGTGGATGATGAAATGAGGATATGCGATCTTTATTTATAGATTGATAAGTTGAAGAGATGTCCAAATTTGATAAATGTGGGACAAAGATTCAACCAATGATATGATGCCACTTGTCAACATTTGATAGAATGAATGTTGAGCACATTTTGATCCATGTGCAAGTTTGAAATTTGAATTTGATGAGATGACATATTTAGGGGGGATGAAAGATGAGTTAAATGCAAAGTGGGAGACATATAAGAGACAATGTAAGAGCCTTAAATGCTTTGTTGGATGGACAAGTCCTTTTGGGGGGAGATTTTAAATTTAAGGAATATTCCATCTTTGATTCCTTTTTGAATGAAAATAGATGATTTATAAATCAATTAAATTAATTTTCATGTGCAAGTTGCAAAATCTAGAGGATTTGAGTGATTATGATCAACTTAATAAGGATTTGATTAATTTAAGGGGAGATTTAGGTGATTTGACTATTTGATTTAGATTTTAAGATTGAAGTAAATCAAAAAGAGATGAAAATGATTAAAACTTAGTTAAATAAATATTTTTATTTATTTAACCAAAAGGGGTGCCTTTAGATTAAATTAGATAAATGTTTAATTTATTTAATTTAATTAGATGAACTTTAGAAATTTAATCAAATAATATGGATTATTTAATTAAATAAAGATAGGAAGATGAAATGGCCTAGCTAATTACACAAAGATGATGATTTAATTAAATCGAGGGATTTATTTAATTAAAAGGAGAATTATGATGACTTTAATCAAATAAGGCTATTTGATTAAATGGTTAGATAGAGGGATAATTTAGGATGAAGCGATGTTAGTAGATCAGGATCAAGTGTGCAAGATCAATCTATATATTTTTGATGTCTACAGTAACCAAGTTAGTCAACTCTTTGTGTCAATAGCCTATCATCCAATCAATCCCATATCAAATCATCTGATATTGACATGTCCTAGGATGCATCCTTCCTACAATGAACATCAATATCAGACATCACCACAGTTTAGTCTTGGCTAGCGGTATTGAAGAACATTAGCTTGTTTATTTTCTATATCTTTATCTTTTGATTTGTCTTATTTTTCTCATTCCAAGGACCTTTCAATGATGTCCCCGATGAAGGGATTTAGAGAGATCTAGGAATGGGGCAACGATCATTATCTTTTTATATGTTGCGCGTGTTGGAAATTCTTGTAATATAACCTCAGTGAGTACTTGCTTTATTAAGGTATATACGAAGCGTGTTTTAGATTTTTTTTTACCACATAGGAAGGCTTTCTTTTCTATGTTTCGATCTAAGATGGTTGAAGTACCTAAAGCACGTATCCTAGTAAGGTTTCTATATGTTAAGTGTGAACAAGGATACTCCTATTTGATTATCAAGATAAATTCCATCACACTAAATACAACGTCATCCTGGTTCTTAATACTTTGATGCATCATATTTATGTGTGTTATCAAACATAAGATAATTGACCCTTTGAAAATCCCAAATTGACGGTAGATGTTCATCATCATCATCTTTTGTCTTGTTGAAATCTCTTCTTTCTTCCATTTCTTCTTGCTTTTAATGTTAACAAGGTACTATGACAGTTAATCACCACCATCATTAATCCTGCATCCACAAATCGTCAGCACAATGCATATCATATAGAAATATTGATCATCTCATATGCATGTAATATAGATTTCTTATTCTAAGAATCTAATAATCACAACATCACATACACATTTGCATATAACCATCTCTTATGTAATTACAGAAAACATAAATAATCCATCATGTCATTCATCGCATAATCATATAACCACCATCACATCACATAAATAGATTAGGAATTTGCATCCATTTACATACATCATCATAAATATGCATATCATCCATGATCCATCAATATCATATAGAAAATCTCATAAACCATTTTGCATTTCATTTCACAAATCATTATTATAAGCATCTAGTCCATAATTAAACAAAGCATTATAGGTACATAAGCATTATAAACAATCCATTACATTGAGTATATCCATCCATAATCTTATAAAACATCTCATAAAATCATTCACTATTCCATCACATGTACATCATAAGGTAATTAATTATTCACATATCATTTTGCATATACACCATAAATCATCATCTCCATACCATCTTGCATAACATATCATGTCATATATAACATCATATCATAACATAGTCACAAGTACAAATCATACATGGAAAATAACATACATTCATAAATTCATAGCCGCATATCATGATCACTGCATTCACATCATCATCACCATCATAACAGAAAAAGAGATTGAAAAATAAATCATTGGATAAATCATCATATAAAGATATATATCATCTATCATCCATCCATATCACATATCATATAAATTCATTTGTATTTCATATATCATCATTCATTAGAAGCACAATATAGATCTGTTAGTCGCATAACCATCACATAATGCTTACACCATCTGAAAGAAATGCATCCATACATCCATCACATAATACCATAACATTATTGCATAGAATATAGAAATAGAACCATCCATAAATGCATAATAAATAAATAGTATAGGACACATCACATCAACATCATCATCTCATATATATCCTCAAGTAACTGTCATAGTAAAAAATAATCAGATCACTGTACATCTTTGTATGTCAATAAGTACAAAAAGGCTGAATGAGCTATCAAAAGGGAGCCCATATGGCATGAAATAATAATATCTCGATAAAAAATGAGGTCCAACCCTCCTTTCTGTTTCCCTCGTCTCTGTCATCGTGACCCTTTGTCAGTCTATGGCTGGTCCGCTATGAGTAATCTAGGGCCTAATCCGGTCTAGGTATGACCTGATGGTAGAGGAACTGATAGTAATCTACCTCCCGGATGGCCTCCCTATATGAAAAAAGAGGAACTGTACTATGAGAGGAGGAGGCCGCCATACTCTAGCTACTATCTATGGCCCATGCTGCCTGTAGCTTTGCAACCTACCTTTGAAGAATCGCCTGATCCCTATCCATGTGACCATGGTCTCTTTCTGCTGTCAAGGCCTGGACCTGGGACTGCAACTGTAATATCATCCCATCCCTCAAATTCGGCTGACCTGCTAGTTGTCCTAGCGGAGGCTGCATGTGAGGTTGGTCCTCACTCCTGGCTCATGGTGGTGTGGCAAACTGATCTTGGTGCCCATCATGTCCATCCTCTAACCCTTGGTCTTGGTCCTACATATGTACATCAGCATGAGGCTGATCCATTTGAACCTGTCTCGGCTAGACCTATGCTGGCTAGTCCTGTATTGGCTATCTTCTTGGAGGACTGCGACCTCCTCATCCTTGACCTACCCCCTTCCCCTAGATCTTCGTCGAATGGAGGGTGCACCTAGAACTATCAAATGTAGAGGTAGTTGGAACCAATCTCTATACACTTGAGTCACTCCTAGATCTGCAACCCCCTAATCATATGCCCATGTTCAGGCCACTAGCTTCCTAAAATTGTTCACTGCCTCATGGGTAGGGATGTATTGGCCCTAGGCACCCTGCAATACTATGTGAACAAACATGGCCACATAGTCATTATCTGGCCTATCCTATACCTCCTTAGACTAACGATGAACTCATCCAGTCAGATATCACTATATCATAGTGTGCTCCTACCCTTGCATGAAATAATCATGGTGGGTAAAGAATAATTGTTGTACATCATTGGCCCACCCAGGCCAACCAAGGTAGGGATGCCATGTAAACACTGTCATCTTATCAATGACCCTCCTATAGTGAGGGATCCCATGCTCACTTGTGTGTGTGAAGGACACACCACCCTTGTAGTGCCAAACCACTAGATCATTAGGTCTGATTGGCACTAGAACAATCTATAGCCAAAGAATGGAGATGTTATCCCACGCCCACACATGAAGGAGTGTGACACCTGCACCAAGTGCCCTGTCATCCAAGTACGCATACTCATGGAGATACCTTTAAAGGGAGGCAAGAAGAACATGACCCCATGAAAATTGGATTGGCCTGTCGCGTACCATTTGCTCCTAGCAAAGCCCCAACCAAGACTAAAGTACTAGCCTTGTCGATCTAGAGTGACAAGACCTGAAATGATTGTAGTTATCACTAGATGAAATGGTGACGTGAGCAACTAGTGACGCTCCAACTCTATCTGGCCCTCACAAAACATGACCTCATCTATGGCCAAGACTACATGGCACGCATCATGTCCAACATCCATATCATGAGTAACTCACTGACCATGTATCGACAATCTAAGGATATGCCACACGTCCTCCAAGGTAACAGTGGCCTTGCTAGTGGGAAGATGAAAGGACGATGTCTCACTGTGCCATCTCTCGGAAAACACAAACATCATGCCAAGATGGTTCCACATAGGTGTTGCATAGGCAATATACCATAGCCCCATCTATCAGAGTCAGTCTTGCTCCCTATCAAACAGATCTTGCAAATAATTGAATATCTCCCGTGATTTATGCTTGCAAGAATAGAGCTCCCTTGCCCTCTTCTGCATCAGAAAAGATCACCATGTTAAAATCATCAGGGAATTTTATCCTGAGCATTCAAAAGCTTGCCTAGCATTGCAAGCTGTGAAGGCATCGCAATTTGAAATTTGCAAACAATGATGCTAGCATCTTCAAATCCAAAACTACACCACAACAATACACTTTGCTTAAGCATCCTGAACTCTAAATTCTAAAGTCTACTGCGGTGTCGTAGTTTGAAATCTAGCACTCCATTTCATGAAGGCGTAAGAGTTTGAGGAATCTTTTCAAACTCCAAACTCCACTGCGTCAGTCCATCTGGTGATGGCGATTCAGTTTAGAAGACTGAGCAGTCTAGTTTGAAATTTTAGTGGTGCTATATAGGATCGCTGCAAAGGACCTAGTTTTAAAAACAATAAATGTGTAATACAAAAAAATGAAGCTCAAGTAAGGATCACATACTAGTGCCCTGATGTTGAGAGGTCACTGGTATGTCCGTACTCAATCAGAAATATGCAGCGAGAGTTGTTGTGCCATCTTTTAAGGGTATTAGAGCTCAAAATCATGAAATCTCTTAGGGTTGAATGTGAAAATGAATTGGAAGTGGCCCCTCGAGGCCTATTTAAACCTAAAAATTAGGGTTTTTTGACACCATTCCGCCATCTTGCTAGGGTTTTGGACCCCTGATCCCTTTTTTGTCTATCTGAAGGCCGTTTTGCACCATTTTTTGGCATTTACCTCATTTTCTGACCTCCTAGAGCCTTTCTAGACCTATCGGGCACCTTGTCCTCTTTTTTCGCGAGATCACCCAAAAATCAAAATTTTCGTCCAATCTGTCGAGGGGGTAGTATGTTACAATAATTTCCTTCATCGAGGCAGCAATGAGGCAATTTTTAAAATCAGGAAAATTTTGGCTTTTGATCAAGACCGTTTATTCTTTGAACCAATGCAATGAGTGCACTGCTTCAAAGAGGGACAAAATGTAGACACGTATAATATACTAATTGAAATTGCATATCTAATCCTGACCACTAACATTGTTTCATCCTAAATCATCCCTCGGTCCAACCTTTGAATTGAATACCTTTATTTGATTAAATTCATCAATATTCCTCTCTTAATTAAATATATCATTTATCTAATTAAGTAATCCTTTCTTGTTAATTAAATCAACCAGTCTAATCTAATTATCCCTATTTAATTAAATAATCAATTTTATTTCATTAAATCTCTAAAGTCCATCCATTAAATTAAATAAATTAAAACCTTATTTAGTTTAATCTAACTTCATCTCCTTGGTTAAATAAAAAAATAATCTTTATTTAATTAATCTTAAAACCATATTATTGTCATGTTGGATTTAAATCAATCCATAAATCTAAATCAATATGTCACATCATTCTAATCTTTCATTAAATTAATTAACCTTGATTAATTTAATCTTTTCTCATGTCCCATCCTCTAGCTTTTGCAACTTGCACAAGAAAATGGATTTAATTCATTTATTAAATCTCTATTTTCTCTCAAAAGGCATAATAAAGGAATATTCGTCAAATTTGAATTCAAAAATCCAAGTGGACTTTTTCCTTCCAACAAGGCATATACTCCACCTAGAAAGTCATTTTTCCTTGAGCCAAGTGGCATTCAATGCACCTTCTTTCCCTCTTACATGTGATTTCAACAATTTCAAAATTCAAATATATGCATTTATTGACACATTCTTCAAAAATTGCACATCCTCCATCCACTCACATGTTGAAAAGTGGCACCTTGCCATTTGTTGATTCTTATTCCCACATTTCTCTCTTTCAGGCACTCTTCCAACTTGACATTCTATAAATAAGAGGCTAATTTCCACAATTCATCATCCACAATTAGAGCAAGGTTATTATACTTCAATTTCATCTTAGAGCTTTAGCATTTGCATCAAATCCATCAATTATAGCTAGGTTATTGCAGGTTTTCTCCATGGAAGGCATTTGGAGCAATCACCAAGTGGATCACAATCATCAAACCTTCATCAATCCTCTTCATCACATCATTGGAGTTGAGAAAGGGTCAATTTTCACATCAAATTGGCACCAACTCCCTCAAGAGATTAAGAGTTTTCTTTGTTTTAGAATAGGATTTGATATCTTAGCTTCAAGCTCATTGTGTTCTTCATTTTATTCCTTTTTCTTTTGCATTCAAATGGATTTCTTGAGGAATTTATATTCTAACTTGCATTTCAATCTTCTAATGTGTTCATTTGTTGTGTTCTTGTAGGTGTAGGATCTAGGTTCATAGAAAGAAAATTTCATCTTTCATCCTTAATTACATCATCTGTCAGTATGAAATCCCTTAATCCATTGTCACTGACAATGGAAGACCATTCAAAAATCAAAACATGCAAGAATTTTGTGAGAAGTTCAATATCCAACATCACTTCTCTATGCCAAATTATCCTCAGGGAAACAATCAGGTAGAGGCTTCGAATAAAACTATTTTAAAAATCTTGAAGAAAATAGTCAATGGCACAAGACATGATTGACACATCAAATTAAACCCTACTCTGGAAGTTTACCACACTAGTATTTGTACACCAACTAGAGCCACACCATACACTTTGGTATATGGATCTAAGGCCATTGTACCCATTCAAGTTGAATTTCCATCTCTCAGGGTTTCACTGAAGGGTATCATCTCTGATGAGGATTATTGGATATCAAGATTGTAAGAATTGGAATTGTTAGATGAATGGTGCCAACATATAGTGAACCACATGAAATCATACCAATAATGGATGTCCAAAAGCTACAATCATAGAGTCAAACCCAAAACATTTCAAGTGGGTGACTTAGTGTTGAAGGAGAATGCACACAACCAACATGATAGAGAGAAGAAAGGAAAGTTTGAACTGAATTGGTTGGGCTCCTTTGTCATTGTGTTAATCTATGGTTTAGGAGCATACCAGTTATCCACACCAGAAGGGGACCTATTTGAGGAGCCCATGAATAGCCTCCATTTCAATGAATTCTACACATGATTCATCTGTTGAATCGGAAAAAGTCCCTAAAAAATCCAAAAACATCAGAAAATGTCCTAAAAAAATGGTCACCCTAGTGAAAACCTGACAAACATGCATCTTGGTGACAACAAAAAAATCAAAAAGAAAAATCCAAAAAATAAAAAGTAAAAATACAAAATTATCAAAAAAAGAAGAAATACAAAAAAAATGAGAAAAGAGAAAAATACAAAAAAATCATAAAATATAAAAAATTGCAATAAAAACAAGTAGTGAAAACCTAGAAACAAGCGCTATTTGTGATAGGGTGGCTTCTTCCTCTATAGAAACACATGTTTATCACTTGATCTTTACTATCACTATCCACATCCCTCATTTTGAGCCTCATGTACATATTTTTTTGTACTAGTCATGTCTCACTTTGGCTTTTTGATCATTATACATATCCATCATAAAATTAGTTTGTTTCCACTAGGGGAAAAATCTTGAACTCAGTGAGGGAAATCCATCTTTGATCTTACAAAGCAACAGACAAAGAATAGTATGACAACATTGTGAAAACACAACAATCAAATGGACTACAACTTTGAACATCAATTAGACTGACTAAAAAAAACCATCTCAACCAATAACAATAGAGTCAATCAAAAACAAGTTTCATTTGGTGTCAATACTTTGAATCACAGTTTTATCACTTTAACAATCATGTTCAAAACTAGTTGCATTATGATTGTTGTTAGCATTTCCCATGAGCAACTCAAGGATGTCAAGAACTAGAAAAGCTATGATCGAGAATGATATTTTTCTTTGTCTGTTGTATGTGATTTGATCATTACAACTATGTGAATCTTCGTGGGACATGCCCTACAAAGTATCATTGATGACATTCTAGATTTTCATAGGAAAAGGGTTAACTCTTGTATTTTTACACAAGGAATGCTCAGGTCATCTCAACTTAATTATACCTAGATGCTTGTGTCAAATTGCACTATCAAACATCATGAAATTAGTATGTAGGTCATCATGGTTTAATTATACCATTGATATTTGTACTCACTTTCAACAGTTTAAAAGCTCAATGATGATACCAAGAACAATAAATTGATTACTAGATGTTGTAATTCTATTTATAGATCGAGCTCCGAGTCGGATGTTATTTCTATCATTAACAGATTGAGTACATTTGACATTGCCAAAAGGATCATTTAGAGGCATGACCATTAGGATATCACTCATGCATTATCATATCATTTCATCATTCATCTAGTCATTAGGTCATATATTTTCATCACAAAAATTAAAAAACAAAGCATTGATCATATCATTTTCATTCATTTGTATTACAAAACACAAACACATGTAAATTTCCATTCATCCATGCATCCATATATTTGCATTAGAAAATACAAAAAACATCATAATAGCATGCATACATAAGAGCATGTAGAATTAATTCATCATTATTTATTCATTCCATTCATCCATTTCTATATTAACATTCATTGACATCATTATCCATCCATTGAATCATACATAGTTGCATCAGAAAAATACAAAAAAATAATAATAACATGTAGACATCATTCATAAAACATCATAGAATCAAAACACATATTGCATCCATAACATATAATATCATCATGATGAAACATCACACATCATACATAATAGGAAATTAAATTCATCCATAATCACAAAACACATAGGACAAAAATCATCATCATTGCTTACATATATCTCAAAATGATGTCAAGTGTACAAGGATATATGAAGATGAATGAATACATCATAAAAAATGGTGGTAAATCATCATGTATCAATGTGTACATGTCCAAATAAAAATGTGCACCAAATATCAAAGCTATGTGGTTCTCCCTCTAGATGGTGTTGGCATCCCTAGACCTGTACCCCTTATTATACCTGATGGACCCACACCTAGATCCCTCCAATCTCTAGGTAATGGCTATGTGACACCCACACTAACCATCTAAGACTGTGACCTACCAGATCAGGATTGTACAAATCTCTCTTGCCACTCGGTAGGAACCAACTCATGTTATGGATCTCTGTAAAACTAGGCCTCCTATGAGGTGCAACGTATCTCCCTGAAATAATCTGAAGTCCTAGTAGCTATTACAACCTACTGCAACCTCTTAGTGATAACCTCTTCCTACTCTACCCATAGCCTCGGTGCATCCCTCTTCATAGTCAATGTAGTAACCTGGTCCTGTACCTATACCTATACTTGTCCCTAAACCTGCACCTAGGCCAGATGTTGTCTAGTAGCATCCGTCTCAGCCGTCAGAGTCTATATCTATCCTTGGGCCCATAAGAGTTGTGCTTGAACCTATGCCAACAACTATGTATGCATCTATAACTGTCCTTGCACCTTTGTCAACTGGCCTTAAACAGTCTGAACCATGGCATGCAATGTTGTAATATGACATTGTTGTTGTTGCAAGGGAAACTGTATGTGCACCTACTACTATGTTGTTACCACTAGGGATTGCCTCCTGCGAGGCACTCTAACATCCAATACTGGGTGGGCACCACCTCCTCCATCTCCACCACCATTGTCATCTATGACATCATCACCACCATCATCCCTACCATCATCACTACCTCCTGCCTCCTCCACGCCTCCACCTCTACCCCTCCTTCTAGGTGGTATATCCTCATCATCTTCTAACACCAACACTGGCTCATCAGGTCTTGAAATCCTCAAAAATGGATGCTTAGCAAAATACTGAGTACTCCTCAATCATATATCCCTCAATAATATCTAGAAGATAATCCCAGATCACTAGTTGTAAATGACAATACTCATCACAAGCAGCATCATAAGATAACATGGGCCCCCACTCAGTCACATCCTACTGCCTCGACACATGCATAGCCGATCCCTGAGGCATCCCCTAAACTTTTTCATACTATCTGAGCACCCTCTATAACATGAATCTCTCGATAATGAAGCGTTTCTATCCAATAAGGTATCTGGTAGTCATAAAATAAGGCACCTCCAAGTGATCCTCAGCTCACTGCTCATAGTCTACATATGACCGCTACTTAACAAAATCCAAGTCATCTAGTACTCGTCACCAATACTCCAATTTTCCTAGCTTATGCTAGATAATTGGACCTGCATAACCATAGACATATGGTATCCCGAATGTTTAAAATATGTTTGTCTCTAGCCGTGTCACTGCATTATGCTCCAAATCCCACGTTTATAAGAGGGTCACACCTGCAGATAGATTAGCTCCTCTGAGGTACACTACCTAAAGAAAATCACGGTATCATTGTGCAAGCATACATGAACCCCAAGCGAAACGGGTCCCAAATCAAATCGTCTGCTCTAGTGTCTGACCCCAACCAATGGAATCCCTTTGCCCTCTTGTCAAGACATAAGAATCCACCGATGAAACCTGCAAACACAGAAGGAAAATGGGCATATCTCTCAAACATCTCTTGCCATGACATCTCATACCCAGGATATGGTCATCATGGAATATCCGGCGTAGTGCATCTATACTTCCCTACTCAGTGTGATCATAGGTCAAGATATCACCTACCATAGGAATCTGCAATATCTTATAGACATCCTTCGGCATAACATCCATCTCTCTAGTGGGCAGATGAAAAGTGTTGTGGTCATTATGCCACCTCTCAGCCAATGCACTCATCAATCCCCAATTAATCCTAATCTGGTGCATATCAATTAGTGAGTATAATTCGCATTGCTCAATAATATATCTATCAACCTGTGACAGATATGGGATCATCTCCCAAGTCTGTGGGAACCTCTCTTGAGAATGAAGATTATCTAAATTTTTCTCCTATCATTATTAAACATCTCAATCAGCACATCAATCAATCAAATCAAATGAACAAAATAATCAAACATCAGTCAATCATCCTATCAGTTCTAGTGGTATTTTCTATCAAATCTTGTGAACATCTATTTTTGATTCGTGCCTATCATGAGGTCAAAACAACATCATCACTAGTGCATCTCGCCTATCATGAGATCACTAAATCATCTAATCTATCATAAAAAACAAATAATTGGCAGACACAAGTAAAACATCATCAAATCTCATGAGAAAAAAAAAAAAAATCTTCAAATATGTCTTGGACGCGCCATAACAGGACTCCTATGTGCTAAAAGGGAAAATGTGTTGTTAAAAGTGTTGAATGCGTGATTACAAGACACAAATTCATTAATCACTCAAAGCACCAGAAGATTAATCCAATGCACCACAGAATCTCGCCTATGTGCCAATTTCATCAATGCGCCAGAGGATTTCTTCTATGCACTGGAATATTTCTTATATGTGCCATTCTATTAAATGTGCTAGAGAATCTCCCCTATGCATTGAAATCCTAGTCTAATGTGCCATTTCTTAGCAACGCACTACCTAAAACCCTAATTTGCCATTACATACCATCAATATGCCAAAGCTAGATGTGCCATTGCAAACTGTGGATGCACTGCTAAATCTAGTCTATGCACTAAAACTTTTGGTAGATGTATTGAAACATCTAGCCTATGCGCCACAGAAAAATTTGCATGTGGTGAAACTTTTCAAAAGTTTAAATTCTGAAATTTAAAGGTGGGAAAAATTAATTCAAAATTCACAAGAAATTTTTTTGAAATCCATACCAGAGGTTCATATCCTATTGGCCGATTGTGTCGCCGCACCCGCTTGAATTGGTGAGCATCATAAGGGATCACCATTTTCGCCAAATGCTGAAAAATACTCACCCACTTCACTAATTTTCAAAATTACCAATGCACAAACCAATCCTCTTTTCACTTTTTACTCTTAATAAAGGGTAATTTTGGTGGGATATTTTAATTTTTAAAAGGGGGAATTAATTGGGGCAGCTCAATTTCTTCCATATCGGGAGATAATCTTTGGAATATCATCAAAGCTAAATTTTATCATCATCATCATTACAAATCAATTAAAATTTTCTAAAATCGTCAAAAAACCTTTTCATCATAAAAAATTCCTCGATTTATCTCCCAAGGGGCCATACATCCATTACCTTTTGAAATCTCGATATGTGGCATCATTGAAATTTTTGCAGCACTGGTAAAATTTTTATTTGCAGCAATGCGTAAACACATCACTTGAAAGAGGGGAAAAATGTATACATCCAAATTTGGTCTAGAGAATATTAATTAAATATCGATTATTTAATTAATGAAATCTTTATTCCTCTACTATATAAATAAATTGAAAAATTTATTTACATAGTTAGTATTTTCTTAATTCCTCTTTTCTAAATCACTTTCTTCACGATTTAATTAAAATAAACAAGTTTAACTAATTTGTTCTATTTGATTAATTCCCTTTCATTAAATTTGAATTTTTAAATTCAAATTTTGTCACATTTCTCCATATTCTCCTAATCTCCTTCCACCTCATCTTCCAACTTACCATGTGTCACATGAAAATAATTATTCTTAATTTCTAAAATGGATATTTACTCTCAACAATTTTAACCAACTCAAGGACACACAGCTTCTTCTTTCAATTGATTATTTTCTACACTTGGAAAGATTGTTTTACTAAAGGGAACAATTGCCTTGTTTTCACCATCTTCCTCATTCCTCACCGTTGATTTCTCTAGATCGAATCTTGATCGTTCATTGTTACCAACTCACTTGATGCCTTGGTGAAATCTATTAATTGAGGCCCATTTATTGCTTTTTCATAGGAGAAGATTGCACAACATTAATTTTTAGGAATTCACTTAGCATTTTAGAGCTTAATTACATTTTGATACAACATTTAGAATAGTTTAGAAATTAGATTAGAATCATGGCTCCTTTAAATGTTTCTTAGTTTGTTTAAATTCAACATTTAGATTCATTTCCATATCATCTTAATCAGTTTAATTCTGCTTTGCATCATTGTCATATCATTTTGTATATAACAACTCATTCATCATGTCATTTAATCATATCATTCAACTTAATCATTAAATCATGTGCATGTAGGCATAAGTTTCTACATTCTAGTTTACTGGCTACTCATTTCTTAGGTGGCATCACAATGATTTAGTGCACAATTAAGATCTAAGAGAAAAATTACTAGGACATTTAAGAATAGAGGGACATGAATTTTTTTTAAGGAATTACTTTATCGAATTATGTTTTGTTAATTTTGATTTCCTTACTTTAATTATACATTGCATCTATTGTGTGTTATTTGTTAGTATAACTCACATATTTTCTTACACACAATGACCACAACTAAAAATATTCATTGTTTTATCTAATCTATAAATACAATAAGTTAGTGATCATGTGTAACTAGAACGCTAAGTTAAAATATTGATCATGGGGGGAAAATACCACTTTTAAAATATTGGTGTCAAAATAGACTATTCAAAAAAATACAAGTGTAGCAAAGTTAGGAGGGGAATAGAAATAAAGGAAAAATGTTACAAATGAGAGGTGAACCATATCACAAGAATCAAACTATAAGATGAGGTTCTAGATTTCAAGAAATGTGAATACCAATAAGGGAAAGTAAACATACCTAACAAGGAGGGGAAAATGAAATTGGAAGAAAAAGAATATTCAATAAGGGAAAACACATAGTAGATTAAAATAGTGAAGATATAAGTACACAACTAAGATGCACAAAATTAGATTGACTAGACATGGGACATGACATTCCACCTCTTATGCAATTATTTAATTCTCTTAATCATGAATATTTTCACTTCTAAACCATATTTTATTGTTTGAAATCATCATTTCCTCTTCTTTCCCTACCCAGAGTTTGAGAATCTAATAGCATATTGTTCTTTACTATATTGAAATTCTATTTATCCTCTTATTAACTAGTATTCTTTATTTCTTTACCATTTTATGGAATCTACATGGACATTCATGGTAATTTATTTTGATTTTTCTTTTGATTTATTAATTCTATAACATAGGCGAGCAACCCTTGTTGTGTCAATTCAAATATATTAATTATACTCAATAACCTAATTCTATATACATTATTTTCCTGTTGTACCTAGGTCATAGAACACCCTTAGTAATGGTTATTTGTGAGTTTCAAATTAAAAGGATAGACCATTAAAGCACTACCTTGAATAGGTCTATTGAAAATTATTCATTTCAACCCTTAATTTAATGTGTTATTGTTATTGATAACCCATCAATCTCTATGCTAACATCACATACACTTTTTAGTGTTCATTCTAAAATTATTAATGGATAGGGTTTAATTCAATGGTAATGAAGGTATATCCATTTAAAATTTTATTACACAAATCCTCCTTGATATGTTGTTCTCATGGATGTATGCATAGTGCCTTAGATGAAACACCACACTCTTTGAATAACCCTTGCAATGTGAAATTGTCACATTAGTTAGATATACAACACTATAAAGATTGGATGCATAGTTTTTTTCCAATGCTTTTAAGTTATAGATCCTCTCATAATAGTCAATGAGATGAGAACACAATATTATGAATATCCTCTCTATATATGGTGCAAATTGAATGTTTTGATTTTGACAATCATTGACCATTTGTAACATGTTCATTAAGTAATCTCACCTTTGTGATAACATATGTTCTATGTTAATACATTAATGTGTTCCTCTTGAATTGATATGGTTCATTACATGTAATAGATCATGGTCAAGGATGTTGTTCATGTTTACCTAAAAAGGATACAAGTCATGAAATATTGGAAACCTCTTAGAAATTTCATCATTTTTTTTTTAACTATTTGGGGATTGGGAAATTTTTGTTGGAGGTTTGTTATTGTATATTACACTTGGCATCACATAATATAACTAATGAACACTAGTATGGGATTTTCTTGATCTGCTGATGTCTTTAGAATTAACATGAATACCTCCAAATATGTGTTGAAAGTAGCTCTCACTCAACATAAACATCAAGTTACCTACCACATTCAGACATTTTCTAATACGATACACAAATAACCTACATATAAGAAAAATTTGTATCTCATTGTTCAGACCTTTAAATATAAATTAAAATCTCTTAAAAATATAAATTTAATAGAAAAATAAAAATAATAAATTTTCTCAACCAACTTAAAAAGTTGCTCCAATTTTAATAAAAAAATATGATTCTAATTGAAAAAATTAAAATAGACCAAAAATTTGCCAATTAAAAGATCTATGTTTTCTCTCAACTTAAAATACCTCAAAATCGAAGTCATTGACCTAGACTTAACTTTGTCTCACCAAATATACAAATCCCATAGCACTCTTTTTAGGAGGCAAAATCTTGTACGCATTAATTTCTCAATCGACGTTCAATATTAAAAACAAAAATTTTATTCAAATAAATCACCCATAGAACTTTAGGAAGGAACTAAAATGCTTTGCAATTGTTATTTTTCATATAGAAAACCGTAGTTTTGCAATTCATGCAATTTTATTCACGTGCATATTTGGCTTCCTTGTTACATAGACGCTCGAAAATCACTTTAGAAGACTCATGTTTAAATTTCGTTGCTAAAGACAACCGCAAGGATGCATTTTCAGAACCCCAGCACTGCACGTACGCACAACGTTTTATATACACGCGAATCGTTCGAGAACCGTACCTTTTGATTTATCTTCTATCTTACTCATAAATTCACGCATGAAATCTGAGTATAGGAAAGGCTTGTAACGCCTTGGCTTGTTGTCATCCACAAGCTCCTCTGGCGCCCAGATTTCCGTTTCTTCAGGAAAAACGGTGAAGAAGGCAATTGACATACGGTCTCGACAACCTTTACAAACAACCCGATGGTCTGCGCTGCGGTATCAGCCGTTAGTCCACGCCTGCAAACATATCCATTATTTATTGCTAAGTCGTATCAAACCATAATATTTAAGAGATAATTATAATAATAGATGGAGAGAAATATTTCGTACCTTAAGGGAATCCCCCAGATTGACCACAAATGAATCAGAGAGAGGTTTGACGTTGAACCATTCGCCCTCCCGAGATCGAATCTGAAGGCCTCCCACATCATCTTGGTAAAGAATTGTGAGGCACCCCGGATCTGTATGGGAGAGGACCGCCTCGTCCCCGATGGGCATTTTTTCCGGTGTATAACCGTTTATACGCAATGCTTTTGCGCATTTATCAAAGTGATGTTGGGAGAAAACCTGGGCATCCAATCCCAGGCTTGCAAGAATTAATTTTGTGATTTTTTATGCAAGATCTGAGACACACGAGGCGTACGTTGCCATCGTTTCGCTTCCAAAGGATAACATGAATTCAAATAAGTAGACAGAGCCGAATCAACTAGCTTTTGATGAAGGAAAATGAAAGATGAGTAACATACCAATAATTTGAGTTCTCTGCAGGGCATATCTTTGCACGCATTTGCTCAAATGAAACTGGATTGGTTGAGTCTCGAAGGAAAAAGGTCTGGTAGTTTCGATAACGGAAGTAAGTATCTAATGGATTACCAGTGGAGACTCTGTCTTTAACCTCCGTTGGCATAGATAGTAAATTTCGGCAAACATTCTCAGCCATTTGTACAAGCTCTACTGGAATTCCATGATTGACAACCAGGAAGAAGCCCCATTCTTTGGAGGCTTCTCTGATTTTGGCGAGCTCCGGATGAGATCGAAAGTTGTTGAGTTCTTGACCATCAAAGTCTCTTGGAAATTTGGAAATGTCGACAACGGGGAGATCAGCTTCAGATAAAGTGGGTTCAAGGGGTAGAGGCATTATGTATGTTGCTGCAATAACACAGGAGAAGAGTGTGATGTGCTTGATCACTTCGTATTCGAGTTCCTTCCGTTAAATAACGTTCTCCAGAGGTGGAATATTTAGGCCTAGCTTGGACGTATTGATAAAAGTGACGTGCTTTATCACTTCGTATGGAATCCTGTGGTCGGCTTACTAATGGCCATGACGTCAAAATTGTGTCTTTGTGGATGACCGAGCAATGACATTATTTCTCATTAAATTAATTTGACCAAAATATAGGTATACCTACTCTGTTAACTAAAAACAATTGCTCGCCAAAATTGTTTTCTGTCGACGACCAAGCAGTGACATTATTTCTCATTATATTAATTTTAAGAAAATATATACTTTTGAACTTAGAAGAGATTAGAGATAAAATAAATAATAAAAAAGAGCTGGAGACGGAAGCAGTGACGAATTGAAATCTATGGATTAAAATATAGCCTTGTGCTAACGTAGGGAAGTAGATATATTATGGATGACCAGAGTCTCATTTACCAACATAATGGAAAATACATGGAAGAACGCAAAGTACGCGAAGATGTGGTGGGCATGCGCTGGTTTATCCTTCAATCGGCTGACGGTAGTTTCGGATGAGCTGTTTATAGTACGTTTTAGAGGGTAGTGAGCATGATGCAACACAAACATAGCTTGACTTGATGTTCTTAAGAGCCATTTTTCTAACCTTATTAGTGTGGGAATTATTTATGTGTAAATCAAATTTTGGCTGTAGCCTGTAGCTGTCCATTGTAATTTTCTTTTATTTTCTGGTCATTTGTATAAATAAACAAGTGACACAAGCATTGAGTTCCTGCCAGAGAGCATGATGCATTTTGATTTAGAGGAGAAAGCTAATATAAAAATAGTGACCATTCTTATCATGCAAGTAATATATTCTTGTGAAAGGGTGCAAAAATCTTGTTTGAAGCTCAAGAATCTAATTGCTCTAAATGCCATTGGATCTATTTTTACTCTAGTACTATGAATTTCATGATAGCAACATATTTTAATTGGGAGGATATTTTAACTAATTATGGCGTCAAATTCTTGCCAATGAATGTGGAACATGTTGGTTCAAAGAGGAAAGCAGATAAAGAAGTGCTTAAATTAAAATTCGAAATCACTTAATTATAAACTCTCATTGCATTTCAACCGTAGAAAAAAGTGCAAAACGGATGTATCTCCATTGACCTTGAAGAACTTGCTATGAGGCAATTGAGTAATGATACAAATACTAATTTTTCTTAAAGTAATATTTAAACCATGGGTTCAATTAAAGGAAAATGTTAAAATGTAACTTGATTCATGTTATATTTATGCTTTTCGATAGTTTACATAAATAAGAAAAAATGATATTATATAAATGTTGTATAAGAAAATACTTTCAACTTATATTAATTCATAATAATTTTAAATGATGAAGTAATATATGATAATATGTAACCAATTTAATATAGAAATTTAAAAATCAATCTCTCTCATTTCTTTTGAATAGATTTATTTAAGAAATATACATTATTTTTATAATTTTAATTTAAAATAAAAAAATTATATTTTACTTTTATTTATACTATTCTAACATAAAATTCTATATATAGGAAAAAATTATTTTTAGCACCAATCAAAATGTAAAAATGTAAAAAATAAATTAAAATCAAATTTTAAAAATATAAGAAAATAAGGTTTAAAATATCAAATTGATTATTTTCCAAAAGATTTAAAAAAAATTAAATTAAAGTATAAAGATACTCCTAATATAATTTTTTTTGTCAATTGTGATGATCATAAAAATAAGATTAAAAATTACAAGATCACATTTCTAATATTCAGACCTTATTTGAGTGATCATGTCAACTCCAAACAAAGATAGGATATAAAAACTAAATACAGGAACTAAGCTCTAATTCCACCAATTCGGATTAGGATTGCTTAAGGATGCTACACCCAAACTATTTTAAATATGTTACAAATAGAAGCAATGATAGATTACAAGTATACTGAGTGTTGAAACATGTTTAGTCCCATTACTTATTTCCTTTGCTTTTGCCACTTTTTAGGGAAGCTACAAAAGAATTGTGCACAAATTATCAAAATTAATGTTGTAGAAAGATAAAGCTTTAAGTCACATAGAAATGTTTTGTTCTGTATGATCATCATTAAAATAAACACAAAATAAATAGATTTCAAAATTGCAGTCTCCTCAGTATAAGGAACTGACAACAGTATATAGACAAAATATTTTGAAGTAAAATAAAAAAAAATACTAAAGTTATGCTACCAGTCAACAAATGATTACAAGAAAGATATTCATTGCATGGAAGGATGAACTGCATAGAGAATAGTGAATACCCAATGCAAAAACCCTCATAAGTTATTTGCATTGCAAGCCAATCTGAGAAATCATCAAGTGAGCTTATATTACATAAAGAAACAAATGCTGTCCAAAATGCCCAGAAATAGTAGAGTTTATTATGACTTCGGATAAACTATCAAACCATAAACCATAGTTAAAAGTATGCCATGGATAGGACTAACTAAGATGAATATTGTGATTCACCCAAAAAGTGCCTGCTATAAGATGATATGCAAGATGTAATATTTCTTATGCGTCCACGTTCTAGATACATGTCACACGTGGAGTAAGCTAGGAGGTGGAATTTTCCAAGAAAATTATTTAAAATAATCATCAATAAACATTTGAAACAAATTGTCAAGTGAAATGTATTTTGAAAATTTTTAACTATGCAAATAATATTTGTTGAGTGTGAAATAGAAAAATAATTTCATTTTAGAAATTTTTGGAACGAAAAGAAAAAAAAAACTTGAATGGTCTTATATTATTCAATTATTATTTTGGCACTTGATGAGACTGCATCTTCTCGGAGGCATGTTGTGACAGTACACATGCCTTGCCTTTGCTTCCACATTTTGCATATGTGTCTACTAGGCAAGAGGCTGTTGGCAAAGGTAGGGCACCCTAGCCTTACACTTGTCAATTGCATTTGCTAAAAAATTTCTAAAGCCTTTTCAACAAATCCAGTTCTTTTGGGGGGGATGCCTATCTAAAAATCACTGCAAAATAAGAGACCACATTTCTCTGAGTTGTTTTAACTAATAGCCCACATGCCTGGTCTATGTTTCCCCAATTTTGCGTACATGTCCATCAAAGCACTTGCAATCTCAGCAACTGAAAAAATTCCCCCCCCTTCCCATTCCATTATGCTTGGATGAATGGACATACCTGTTCCAAACCACCCATTTTTGGCATACGCAGACAAGATACTGGCAAAGGTGGAGGAGCTCGATTTATACCTGCTTTCGTCTTTGGCAGGAAAATTACATGCTAACAAGGGTTGTGGAATCAACAGGCAACTGCAGCCATAGATATGACACTCCTCCAAACTCTTCCTTTCACTTCTCCAATTTGGTGAGCTGCAACCTATAAATAAGGTTTCTAGGGAATTTTTAGAGTATGTTTATTAAAATGAAATTACTTCCTATTCAAAACTCCCAGTTTGGCATAGGCTAGAAGGGTATTGGAAATTTTAGCCTTACACTTACCACTTTGTTTGTAACAAATCCATTATGTGCATATCCTGCAATCAATGCATTCTAGCAACCACATCTCTTATTCATTAAAGTTGATTTTTGTGCATTAACTGTTTCATATTCATTGATCCTTTTATTGATTGGTAAAGACTTTTATTAATGAAAGTAGATTTATTTTTGTGTGGTTTAATTTTTAAATGATAACTTTGGGAGTTAGTGTAATTTTATGCAAATACCTTTTTCTATGAAGTATGAAACTTTGTCTGAACAAAATAATTATTTATTACCTATTGTAAAATACAAATGCTTGAGGAAAGAAACAATTCCATGGGAATGTCGAAAGAAAGATGGCATCTTCAGCCTGTGTAGCATGTTAAACACTGACGATATTTTCATTTAAAAGGGCTGCAAAAAAATAAAATAAAATCCTCTATCGAGCTCAAAAATCTAGTAGCTCTAAATCCAAATTTTTTTAGATCTAATATTCATTAGTGTGAATAGATTGAAGGAAGACTGGTTTCTTTAAAAAAAAAAAACTAAAATGGAAAGAAACTGGGAAAAATAACTACTTATCACCTCAAGTAACTCATTTTTGGGAAAAATAACTACTTATCACCTCAAGTAACTCGTTTCTAGACTCTGCAACTACAACATCTCCTGCTTAGTCACTGTAAGCTCTCCCTTACAACACAAACTTGCAAAACAAAAAAACAACATACACAAAGTAAGTGATGCATAGCAAGTGGCCTAAATCTATATTAAATGACCAAAGTACTCTGGCATGGCACCAAGCCATTCTAGCGCCTTCACCTCCATCCAGATGCCATTCAATGCATTTAATTTGCATTCATGGATTATGTACCTCTAGCTGCCACTTTTTTAAACTATGCCTTTGCTTAAATTTATTTAATCAATCTATGCATTTGCATTTTCCAAATTTTTTTAAACAAAAATGATTTATAAAATAGCAAGTGGCTTAAATCTATATTAAATGACGAAAGTACCCTGGCCACATGTGGCCGCCAAGCCATTCCAATGCTTCACCTCTAGCTAGATACCATTTAATGCATTTAATTTGCATTCATGGATTGTGTACCTCTAGTCGCTAGTTTATAAACTATGCCTTTGCTTAAATTTATTTAATCAATCTATGAGTTCGCATTTTCCTAATTTTTTTAAACAAAAATGATTTATAACATAGCAAGTGGCTTAAATCGATATTAAATGACCAAACTATCCTAGCCATGCGTGGCCACCAAGCCATTCCAACGCATTCACCTCTAGCTAGATGCCATTTAATGCATTTAATTTGCATTCATGGATTGTGTACCTCTAGCTGCCAATTTTATAAACTATGCCTTTGCTTAAATTTATTTAATCAATTTATGCGTTCGCATTTTCCTGAATTTTTAAAATGAAAATGATTTATAAAGCTACTCAGACAAATAGAAAAATAGATAAATGCTAATTTTCCAATATATAAAATAGCTCTCCAAATTCAAACTATACAAAAAAAAAGTAATATGTTAAATGGTGAAATGTGATTGGCCGATGCTGCCAGTTAAAAGCATTCCAAGCAAATGCATAAGTATTCCTGTTGGCGGTACGAACTAAAATGTTCATTTATATTTTTTCATATTTATCTTGATTTTGGTCTTGATTTTTAGAGAATATGTGGGGATACTATAGTCTCTCTAGCTTGTTTCAAAATCATATAAGGAGAAAAAATAATTAATTTTCTTAATGTCATTTTATTTTTATTTTATTTCAAAAATAATTGTATTCTAATTTGTGTATGCCTATTTAGATTTATATGAGTTTACTTATATTTTTTTATTAAAAAATATAGAAAAAAAGTCTAATAAAATGGCAAGTGATATGTTAATACATATTTATTGTCTAGCTTGAGCATTTATCATTGGAGTTCACATTTACTCATATCCTATGTTTAAGTGGGAGCTTTCAAATAGGGTATGGAAATTTGTCAAATTGTAAAAGATAAAGGAATTTTACTGAATGTTTTTCTTATCACTACTACTTGACATGAATGCAAAATGAAGAAACTTGAAAAAAATAGGGAAGAGTAATGATTTTTCATTTTGAAAAAATACATAAAATGCTATGAAATAGTTATTCAAATTAATTTGTGTACTCCCAACCTATATCAAATTAGGAGATTTTTAATAAGGTATGAACCTAATTAAAAAAATATATCATTAATTAGAAGATATTTTTCTGAGTTTTTTTTGTTTTGTTTCAGTATCCACAGAATATGCACAAATTTATAATGTTTCTAATTTTATAAAAGATCTCAATCACATACCAATTTCATCATTTATGATACAAAATTTCTTGGACAGATAATATGAAAGGTTATATTTTTAAAAAAAAATGATTCAAAATTTCTTGTCATTTTTCTTCAAGTATTAAAATTCTAGTTTATCTATGTTATCATTTTCTATCATAATTTTTTCTTTAAAATCCTCCAAATTGACTTAAATTTTCCATATCACTATAAAATTCTACAGAAAATTAAAATGTGATGTAAATTTCCATATTTATAAAAATAACTCTCCAATTTTATTGTCATACAAACCAATCTTTGTATAGAAACATTTATTCCCCCTTAGGTTTACCCTAAAATATTCTTATACCATAATACCTTGGGGTTTTTATAAGTTGGATAATGATTTGTTTAAACTTATCTATAGATTGTATAAAGATTTGTTTGAACATGTCTCTAACTATATCACCATCTATAATTCATGAAGTTTTTTTTATCTATTTATATTTTTGTAACATCTTTAAAGAGATTTAACTTCAAATTGTGAAAAAGAAAAATTCCAAAAATAATTTTACTATCTTATTGAGTGTTGTGATATTCCAATCTATCTGTGTAAATTAAGAGTTGAGAATTTCAAAGATTATTAAGGAAATACATTCTTCAAAGAATATATTTTTGGGGATCAATAAAACATAGTTATAATGCTAGTATTTTAGGACTAATTCTCTGAAATTCATGTCACACAAGATTCTAAAAGTGTTGTGTAGCTCGAACATATCATGTAATTATGGAACACAAGAATTTTAGAGAATTTTAGTGAGAGGGATGAATATAAGTCTATTTTAGTCTTAGTAGTGTAGGTTAGTTTTTCTTTTCTAAAATAAAATTTTAAATTATTTATATATGTAATTTTTTGTGAGGTATATATTTTATCTTGGAGCTAATAGATTAATAAATTAAGGAAATAAATATTTACAATAATATGTGGGATATAAATATTTTATTTTGCAATCACAATTATATTTTGTTTATTAAAATTTTCTACAAAGTTGAATATGGTAAGTAATATTTTTAATATTTTTCTTTTGTGAATATGGTAGGAGTTTTATAAGGATGTAATAATAAAAAAATAGTGGAAAATTCTTTCCACATGATGTGGAATAACATCACTCAATTTCATTCCTACATCATATATATTTTTTTCCAAGATATATTTTTTATTGGGAATAATAATTCAAATTTTTAAAATAAAGTAATCTATTATTATTAACACTAAACTTTATCATTGTAACTTTTTTTATGGGTAAGCTAGGACTTTTTCTTCCTTTTTGTTTTTGGGTCAGGGTAGCTATAAATGTTTTTATTTTTAACTATTTTTTATTTTTTTTTAATTTTTGGATAAGTTAGGATATTATTATTTTTAAATAACAATTTAAAAATTAGGCAATAAATTTTAGTATTTATATGGACAATTGGAATAAAAGGGTTGGGTAGAAGGCTTAATGGTGAAGTAATGGAGGTGGGAAAATATTTATCATATTTTAAGGAATTATGTAGGGATGGAAAAAATTCTCTTTGATTTCATATAATATTATTGACTTTTTTCAAATTAGTTTTCTTTTATTTGTATTGAATAGTGTTGCTAAAAAGGTTAAATTATTCTTATTAACACAACCTCCTTCAAAAATACTCTAAATATATTTAATTACTGTAGATATGAGAATTATCTTTCAAAAAGGTAAAATTTGCACTCTAATGTTGTCAAAAAAATGTGTTAATGAAGGGGTAAACATTAGTAACCCAACGATATGAACTAGTGAGTTCACAAATGGGGGACCTCATCCCCAATATAAAAATTGAACAATAACACCCCAATGGAGTTTGAGATTTGATGGAAAGAACAATAAAATCACAACTTAACCATCACACTATACCACTATAAGCTTTGCAAATAGTTTTCATTTCTTATATACTTTTTATAATTTTAATATTCGCATGTGTGCAATGGGAAGTTTTTTGTAGTTACATGATTCATGAAGAGTAGTAAATAGTTATTCAAACTAATGATTTCAAATGCACTATTATACTTTTTTAGCATTGTGTAATTTAATAATTTTGTCACACTTTATGAAATTTCTATCATTGTTTGTTATGTAGTTATAGTCACTAGTAATGCAATTACAACAACTGTATCTCTCTTGTATAAAACTATGCATGATTCATCAATTACACCTATCAAAAATTTTATGTTTCTCCTCATATGGTAGGAAATCTTGCATCACTCTTGCATCTAGGAATATGAAGATTATCTGAGATATGATGATGTTGTGTTCCATAGATTGCATCAAAAGAGAAAATGTAATAGAGAGATGTTGACACCTTATTATATGAAGGGGTTAACTACAAGCATGAAAGAATTTTTTACAATCCATGTGAATAGGTGTAGACTATTGAAACTACTATCAAGGCTAAAAGTCAAACAAGGAAGACATCTTATTGAGAAATTTTAGTGGATCTCTATGCTATCCAATATCTGAGGTGGCATATCTATGTAGTGGCATAAAATGGAAGGAAAAGGAAGCATGAAACCATTGGTTTTTCTCATTTGGCATGAAATCACTAATTTGATATATTGAAAGATGATTTGTAACGCCTGTCGTGCAAACCCCAGAGAACACACACATAATGCGAATAATTTTTTTTTTTTAAATAATAAAAGTAACATGTAACAACATTAAACCATAATCACATAGCATAACACATAACATTAATACACTTGGTTCTCTGGGGCACACGAGGTTACATTGCAACCACAAAACAAAATAAAGCTAACGTAAACAACATAACCATTTAATTTATGAAAACCATATACAATGATACAACTGATAGCCATGATACGAGTATGGTAACATCGCATACTTACATCCATGATAAATCTTTTAACAAGATCCAAATTAAACCTAACTATTACATCATTGAAATATTATTACATTACAATTTTCTTGATACATGAATTACATTGAATTTCCCAACATGGGGATTGATACAAGAATAATGAACATGAAGTACAACTGAACACTAGAACATCTGCACTGTAGAAAGCTGAGAAGACAAGACGCTGATGGGGAACCCAACGGGTGCGGAGCACGTTCCACCCAACCATGTGAATTACAAGTAACTTACCCCCCGTGCTCAGAGGTGACGAGGAAGTGAACCCGACCATGAAAGTCAACTGACTTAACCACAATATGATACAAAACAAGTACAACCCAAGTAAGCAATGCAAAACCATCATGTTCTCAAATCACATAACAAGTAAAACCAAGAACTCATTACGATAACATGAAGTACTAACACTTAATAATCATGAATCAAATCACAAGAATTCAAAGAAACATCACAAAGAGATAACATCCAGAGGCAACAACACAAACAATAAGGGTGTCAAGTGGAGAGTGTCATCGCATAGCTCTCATGGGATTCTCCTGGCCCTTCCTCCAACTGAGGCGCCGGCACCCATCTATGGATCTCCTGGCCCTTCCTCCTAACTGAGGCGCCAGCACCATAGGGTAGCTGATGCGGAGCCAATAGTCTCTCGTGAAGATGAGCCTATGACTATGCCGACCACGGCCTTCTCAGTCTATCACTAGTCTAGGGTAGCCCTAATGCATAGCTGAGGAATCCAAAGTTTTATTATCTTGTGTTTTTAAAACTACCCAACCCCCTAAATCTATTGTTTAGGTTATCACTTGTTTACTACTCTTTCGAGGGTTATCCTGGCCCTTCCTCATCCGAGGATCCGGCGCCCATGAAGAGCCACTCTCCCACCTATGACCCCTAACAAATCTCAAGTAGGTAAGGGTTGAAACAACACATATAAATCATAAAACCAAAACTCAGATACACGAGGTATTAACCATCTCGCAATTGCTCAAAATCAAAAGTCTCAACCAACTGTTCAACCCTTCCTCTCATAAAACAAAAAACTTCAAAGCCTACCAAGGCGAAGATGACATTATAAAATAACAAGCCTCTGGGATAAGGTTACAAAAATCAACAACGGATTCCCACAAAGACATCATTACATATCATAAAAGTAAAACTCTCATAACATTTGCAAAGTTGCACCATTAGGTTTGATTCTAATCCCAATTAAGTAGCTAAATACGAATGTCTCAAAAGAACTCACAATCACAACTACAGGCTAATTCTTGCTAAAAAAATATTGTTCAACCAAAACAATTAATAAAATAATGCCCTGCTTAAATCTGCGAATGCCCATTTAACACATTATTTAACATTTCAATTATATACAAAACTTATATGCATGTATATATATATATTTTTAAACCAATTAAAAAATATATATTAAATCGAATAATTATAATTATATATACCTATATATTTTTGAACTAAAATATGATTATTATATTTAATAAATTAAATGAAATGATTATAATTATTAAATTTGATAAAATTAAATAAACAACATAAAAAAATAAATAAATACATATATATAATTACACACACACACACACACACACACACACACACACACACACACACACACACACACACACACACACACACACACACACACATATATATATATATATATATTTATATATATAAAAATAAAAAAAAATAAAGTTTAAAATAAAGCAAGCCCTGCCGCACCAGTACTGGCCGACGGCTGGTACTGTCCGCAGCAGTCTTAATTACTACTGCGGCAGTACTGCCGTGGCAGTGAGGGGACGGGGAAGGTATGGCTTCGGTCGTCCTTCCACCGAGCCCAAAAACAACTTTTTCTATCATTTAAATTTCTTTTAAATTTTATTTTATTTAGTATTTTTTTTAATTTAACATTGAAAAGCCCGTATTTCTCAGTACGGATTCTAACGAATTCATAAAGAGTTTTCAATAAAATACAAAATACTAAATTTATTAAAATATGTATATATTATATATATATACACTTCCTTATATAAATAATTGTAAATAATTACATTCAAGCACAGAACACAGATTTCTATGTAGAAACAAAACAGAATGACAGTAAATTTGAAATACATATATTTATTTATTTTAAAAAAAAATATTTCAATTCTTTTCAAAACAAATAACAGGATTGTTCTTTTCTACAGGAATAGCAGAGAGATTGAGTATATCCAAAATAGCATTTGAAGAGTTTATTTTCCGTTGTTTGCAAAACAAGATTTCCTAATCTCAACATTATTTGATACCAAAATGAAAGAGTATTTTTCAGTATTTTTCGCTATTCACTAATTTTCTCTATTCTAAGGTTTTAGGTTTGACAAGAATTTGTACCGTATAGTAACTATGATTTTTCTTTGTTTTCTAGTCTAATAATTTGCCCTAGTTTTCAGTTTTCAACAGAGGTTTTCTAGATTCACAAAAATCATTTTTAATAAAATATATTTTTCTTTTCTGAAACAAACAGATAAACAGAAGGGTACGAGGAGAATACTACGAGAGGAACCTGGAGTCCAATGCAAATCTGAAGATGCCTGCTTGACTCTGATGCCCTCGAACCCGGTTCCAATCCTTAGTCTAGAATGAACTCAACAATGACTTGAGCAACTTCCACTTTCTGATCTTGTGTGTGTGTGTGAGAACTTCTCAAAAATTTATAATTAAATAAAATATTGCTCATCTCTTCCAAACTCTCCAAAAATCCCAGATTAAAAGAAAAATCAATCCTTTAAAACTAGCTTTTTCCCAACTCGCAATTCCTATTGGCTCACAATGTCTTTTTATTCTTTTATTTGTTTTATTGCTTTAATTCCTGTTTTGCAACTTTTCTTGCACCTCACATTACATATTTATTTTAATAAAATTATTCACATAATTATCCCCCACCAATTTAATTGATTAAAATAATTAAGCCATATTTAATATTTACTTATTATTTAATTGCAATGTAAGATTTTCAAAATAATTAAAATATTTAAATATTTAAATATCATTTAATCCAACATAAAAATAAATAATTTAATTCAATCATTAAGCTAAAACATAACTATAAATGCCCTCATAAATAAAATAAGACAAAACACATAACACAACAGACAATAACGACAATTACACAAAATCAACTATACCAAACAAATGAGACGACCTGACATCATGGAACGAGAGGACTTCATCGTCACCTCTGTATCAACATTTATCCGTTGGGTTATTTGGTGCTCGCCCTGTCCTGCCAAAGTAGGTGGAATCGAGACTTGTACCTGCAGTCCTGCATATAAACAAAATTGTGTACATGTGCATATATACATATATATCAAAGCATTAAATCAAATTCTACATTGTGAGAAGAAATTGCAACATAACAGGGCACTCGCGAACGAGTGATGCTATATTGTCCTTCGTCACACCTATTCTAACAATTATAACATAATCCATGAATTACATTTCTAACTAATAATCATCTCATAACATATTAAATTAAATCACTGCATCATATCATAATTCAAAAAATCAACTGATATAATCAACCATAATGTTATATAAGGTAATCATGTCAAATTAAAATAACAGCATCATCTAGCATCTAACTAACCATATCAAACAATAACAGTATCATCATAGTATCTGACTAACCACATCAAACAATACCAGTATCATCATAGTATCTGAGCATCAAAACAAAACATAACACCACTGAGTCCAACTAGCAACCAGGAGGGTTATTACATCCTTCCCCCCTTAAATCCAGCTTACTCCTGTAAGCCAGAAAACAAGTATGGGTAGGATTCTCGCATATGGGAAGCATCCTCCCAAGTCGCTGAAGCCTCATCATTGGGATCCCACTGGACCCTCACCTGCTCAATATCCCTGCCTCTGAGTACGAGCCTCCTGTGCTACACCACGGCCACGGGCTCTAGAGCTAGTTGCCCGTCCTTGACCTGTAGAGCATTTCAATCAAGAACATGAGTAACATCCAGAAAGTAAGGCCTAAGAACTGATATATGAAAGACATCGTGAATCCGCGACAGACTAGGTGGCAATGCCAGGCAATAGGCAACAGGACCAATATGCTCCAACACCTCAAACGGACCCACGAAACAGGGTGCAAGATTAGAACCCTTTCCATAACGAATAGGGCTCTTCTGAGGACGAACTCTGAGAAACACTTGATCACCTATAGCAAACTGGCGATCTATCCTGTGTGCATCAACAAATTTCTTCTGCCTATCTTGAGCTGCTACCAGATGCTCTCGGATGCGAGCTACCTATTGCTCCATGTCATGAAGCATCTCAAGTCCAAGAAGAACCATGTCCTCTAATCGATCCCAACTCAAAGGGGTACGACAAGGACGACCATACAAGCCCGAAATGGAGCCATGCCAATCGAACTGTGATAGCCATTATTGTAGGCAAACTCAACCAAATGTAGGTAGTCTTCCCAACGAGACTACTAGTCCATGACATACATATGAAGCATATCCTCAAGCACCTGATTAACTCTCTCAGTCTAACCATCTGTCTCAAGATGGTAGGCAGAACTAAAATTCAGCTTAGTCCCTAAGGACCGTTGAAGAGATGTCCATAATGCAGAAGTGAATACCGGATCTCTGTCAGAAATAATCCTGCGCGGTATCCCATGTAGTCTAACAATATCCTCCATGAACACCCTAGCCACCACTGAAGCAGTATATGAAGATCGAATAGGAGAGAAATGGGCTACCTTGGTCAACCTGTCAACAGTGACCATGATAGCATCGTGTCGCCTGGAAGACATAGGCAACCCGACTATAAAATCCATAGAAATGATGTCCCACTTCCACTCTGGAACAAGATGCGGCTGCAACAGGCCTGTCGGATGATGATGCTCAGCCTTCACTCTCTGACACTCGAGACACCTAGCCACAAAATCAGCAATGTCACGCTTCAATCCTGCCCAAAAATATAGTGCACGAAGATCAGTGTACATCTTCTTAACTCCTGGGTGTGCCGAATAAGGAGCTCTATGAGCTTCCGTCAAAATAAGGGTACGAAGACCCTCTGCAAGAGGTACATACATACGGCCTGCATAGCACAAAACACCATCCGAATCCAAAGAGTACCCTACAAATTTACCTTCTAAGGCTCTACCCAACTCAATCTCTGCCTTCACCGCCTGATACCAATCATCAGAAGAAAGAGCTGCAACAATCTGACTCTTCAAATCAACCTTAAGAGTCACAGTGGATAACTCATGCCTACGTCTTCTCAATGCATCTGCTACAACATTCTCCTTACCTTAAATATATTTCACCTCAAAGTCGTAGTCACACAAAAATTCCATCCACCTTCTCTGTCTTGCATTCAAGTTCGGTTGCGTGAAGATGTACTGCAGACTACGGTGATCTGTATGCAACTCGAACTGATGCCCAAGGAGAAAGTGCCTCCACCTTACCAAGGCATGCACAACTGCGACCAACTCCAAATCATGAGTGGGGTAATTAAGTTCATGGTTCTTCAGTTTTCGTGACTCATAAGCAATCACTCGACCTTCCTGCATCAACACAGCCCCTAAACCTTCTAAGGAAGCATCTGTACAGACAACAAAATCACCTGCTGGATTAGGAACTGCTAAGATTGGAGCACTAGTCAACTTATCCTTCAGAGTTTGGAAAGCTAACTGACATTGCTCGAACCAAAGAAACTTCTTTCCCTTCCTCTGCAACGAGGTGATAGGATGAGCCAACCTAGAAAACCCCTGAACAAACCACCTATAATATCCTGCAAGTCCCATGAAGCTGCGAATCTTTGAGACATTGGTGGGTGTGGGCCAACCCACAATGGCCTGAATCTTTGCAGGATCAACTGAAATCCCCTCATCAGAAATCACATGGCCCAAATACTGAACTTCAGTCTTGTAAAAGTCACACTTTTTGAGATTAGCAAACAACTGATTATCCCTTAAGCACTGCAATACCTGCTTTAGATGTTCTTCATGTTCCTCCATCGACCTAGAATAGATCAGGATGTCATTGAGAAACACTAGAATGAATTTATCCAACTATGTACGGAAGACTCCATTCATTAGACTCATAAAGACTGGAGGTGCATTCGTTAACCCGAACGACATCACAGTGAACTCGTAATGTCCGTATCGAGTTCGAAATGTTGTTTTGTGAATATCTGCATCTGCAATCCTCATCTGGTGGTATCCCGATTTGAGATCAATCTTAGAGAACACCTTTGCCCCTTTTATCTGATCGAAGAGATCGTCAATCCTTGGCAATGGATATCGGTTCTTCACTGTTACCTTATTCAACTGTCTGTAGTCGATACACAAGCGAAGAGAACCATCCTTCTTTTTCACAAATATCACAGGTGCTCCCCAAGGAGAAACACTTGGGCGGATAAAGCCCTTGGCCAACAATTCTTCCAACTGAAGATGGAGTTCCTGTAGTTCCTGTGTTGTCATCCGATATGGATCTCGAGATATGGGCTCGGCTCCAGGTACCAGATCAATCCGGAAATCCACATCTCGCTTAGGCCGCATACCAGGAATCTCCTCTGGAAACACATCAGAAAAACCCTTAAGAAGGGGGTAATCATCCAATGACAACCCCTGACTATCCTCAGATTCCAAATCACTCACAGATACTGCAAAGAGCTGACAACCCTGATGGAAATGCCTTTCGAGCTGCATGGCAGAGATCATACGTAATGAGATGGGCCTCTGAATACCCAAGATCTCCACCTCCTTACCAGAGTCATCAATGCACCTTACTGCCTTTCGTCGACAGTCAATCATAGCACAATGTGCACTCAACCAGTCCATGCCTAAGAAAATATCATAAGAACCGAGTGGCAAGATTTTGAGGTCCACCTTAGTTGACATTTCACCTATACACAAATTACAATCCTACACAAGTTTCTCTACCACAACCCTTGACCCTGATGCTAATTCAACATGCCATTTTACGTCTTGGCTAATTGCCACCAAACCACATCGCTCAACAACTAAAGGTGATATAAAGGAATCAGATGCACCAGAATCAAAAAGTATAGAAATGCTAGAATTACTCAACACACCTGATGCCTCAACTACTGTGTTCTGATGAACTGCCTGACGATTATCCACTGAACCAAAAACACGATGAGATCTCCCTGCATCACCTACTGTCGGCTCTGATGCTGCTGGCCTTTGATTAAATCTGGAGGTGTTCTTCTGAGGACACATCCTAGCAATATGCCCCGGCTGTCCACAAGAGAAACACCCAGTGCTTCTGCCAAAACCTCTGCCCCCTTATGGAGCATTTGACTACTGAAAACTCCCATGACTCAGTGCTGACTGGAAACTAGGTGTAGGCTGTACAAAATGTTCCTGACGAATCCGGTTCCTGTTCCGATCCCTGCGAAACTGAGAATTGCCACCCTGCTGAGATTGATTGTTCTTTTGTTTTGACTGCTACTACTGAGGCTGCTGCTGCTGATAACCCCCTTTCGAGGGTGGGTACCTGTTCCTGGAAGATCCTGCTCCCTGTGACTGCCCTCCATGAGCAACATAACCAGGTGTGGGCGTGCTACCAATCTGTACTCCGATGTGACCACCCAAAGCCATGGCCAAATTTTCCTCCACTAAGCGAGCCTTCTCAACTGCCATTTCCATCATCTTCGGCTCGAAGACTCGTACACCACCACTGATGCGGGCATTTAAGCCTCGAACAAAATGCTGCACTAACATGCCCTCATCGTGGCTAATCCCTGCATACTGCTTCAGCTCATAGAAGCGCCTCTCATACTGCTCCACTGACATAGACAACTGCTTGAGATCGTGAAACTCGTCAGCCCTACATTGCCTCCAGTGGTCTGAGAGGAAACGAGCTCTGAACCTGTCTAGGAACAACTCCCAAGTAACCATACTGAGATCAAGATGCAATTTTTGTTCCTCAAGGTGCCACCAAGTAGACACGAAGCCTCGCAAGTGCATCACTACGCACCGAGCCTTGGTATTGCTACCGTAGGGGTGCATGGCGAAGCAACGGTCTAAGTCAATTAACCAGGTCTCAGCCTCAAGACCTCCTCTAGAACCATCAAAAGTAGGAGGGTGTGCCCTCATCAGATCTCTCATATGGCCTGCTATGACTGCATCTGGAACCACATCTGTATCCCTGCATCTCAGAGACCTCTCTCTTTCCCTCTCCACCTGGTGCACCTCATCTAGCCTGGGTCCTAATCGGTCAAGGATCTCTCCAAGTATATGCTGTAACTGACCGTCTAGACCTGGTTGTGCTGGATTCTGGTCACTTGATGGAACACTATGAAGAATCTGTTGTTCCTCATGCTCAGAGCCATGGGAACTAGGAACTGAATGGCTTCGCCAGTTTGCTCCACATCCGGCACCACGGCCTCTTGCACGGCCACGTCCTCTACCTCGAGGCATAGTTCTGCGCCACAAGATAAAGTACGACATGAGCACAAGAGTTGCACAAATGGTAACCTAATGGACTACACTACCCAAAGACCCTAGCGTTTGCAACCTTGGCTCCGATACCAAGTTGTAACGCCTGTCGTGCAAACCCCAGAGAACACACACATAATGTGAATAATTTTTTTTTTTTAAATAATAAAAGTAACATGTAACAACATTAAACCATAATCACATAGCATAACACATAACATTAATACACTTGGTTATCAGGGGCACGCGAGGTTACATTGCAACCACAAAACAAAATAAAGCTAACGTAAACAACATAACCATTTAATTTATGAAAACCATATACAATGATACAACTGATAGCCATGATGCGAGTATGGTAACATCGCATACTTACATCCATGATAAATCTTTTAACAAGATCCAAATTAAACCTAACTATTACATCATTGAAATATTATTACATTATAATTTTCTTGATACATGAATTACATTGAATTTCCTAACATGGGGATTGATACAAGAATAATGAACATGAAGTACAACTGAACACTGGAACATCTGCACTACGGAAAGCTGAGAAGACAAGATGCTGATGGGGAACCCAACGGGTGCGGAGCACGTTCCACCCAACCATGTGAATTACAAGTAACTCACCCCCCGTGCTCAGAGGTGACGAGGAAGTGAACCCGACCATGAAAGTCAACTGACTCAACCACAATATGATACAAAACAAGTACAACCCAAGTAAGCAATGCAAAACCATCACATTCTCAAATCACATAACAAGTAAAACCAAGAACTCATTACGATAACATGAAGTACTAACACTTAATAATCATGAATCAAATCACAAGAATTCAAAGAAACATCACAAAGAGATAACATCCAGAGGCAACAACACAAACAATAAGGGTGTCAAGTGGAGAGTGTCATCACATAGCTCTCATGGGATTCTTGTGGCCCTTCCTCCAACTGATGCGCCGGCACCCATCTATGGATCTCCTGGCCCTTCCTCCTAACTGAGACGCTGACACCATAGGGTAGCTGATGCGGAGCCAATAGTCTCTCGTGAAGATGAGCCTATGACTATGCCGATCACGGCCTTCTCAGTCTATCACTAATCTAGGGTAGCCCTAATGCATAGCCGAGGAATCCAAAGTTTTATTATCTTGTGTTTTTAAAACTACCCAACCCCCTAAATCTATTGTTTAGGTTATCACTTGTTTACTACTCTTTCAAGGGTTATCCTGGCCCTTCCTCATCCGAGGCACCGGCGCCCACGAAGAGCCACTCTCCCACCTATGACCCCTAACAAATCTCAAGTAGGTAAGGGTTGAAACAAACATATAAATCATAAAACCAAAACTTAGATACACGAGGTATTAACCATCTCGCAATTGCTCAAAATCAAAAGTCTCAACCAACTGTTCAACCCTTCCTCTCATAAAACCAAAAACTTCAAAGCCTACCAAGGCGAAGACGACATTATAAAATAACAAGCCTCTGGGATAAGGTTACAAAAATAAAAAAACGGGTTCCCACAAAGACATCATTACATATCATAAAAGTAAAACTCTCATAACATTTGGAAAGTTGCACCATTAGGTTTGATTCTAATCCCAATTAAGTAGCTAAATACGAATGTCTCAAAAGAATTCACAATCACAACTATAGGCTAATTCTTGCTAAAAAAATATTGTTCAACCAAAACAATTAATAAAATAATGGCCTGCTTAAATCTGCGAATGCCCATTTAACACATTATTTAACATTTCAATTATATAAAAAACTTATATGCATGTATATATATATATTTTTAAACCAATTAAAAAAAAATATTAAATCGAATAATTATAATTATATATACCTATATATTTTTGAACTAAAATATGATTATTATATTTAATAAATTAAATGAAATGATTATAATTATTAAATTTGATAAAATTAAATAAACACCATAAAAAAATAAATAAATACATATATATAATTACACACATATATATATATAAATATATATATATATATAAATATATATATATATATATATATATATATTTATATAAAAAAAAAAAAAAAAAAAAAAATAAAGCTCCCCCTTGACTTGGTACATCGGCTACTGCCCCCAGCAGTCTTAATGACTGTTGCGCACTACTGCTGCAGCAGTGAGGGGACAGGGAAGGTACGGCTTCGGCCGTCCTTCCACCGAGCCCAAAAACAACTTTTTCTATCATTTAAATTTCTTTTAAATTTTATTTTATTTAGTGTTTTTTTTTAAATTTAACATTCAAAAGCCCGTCTTTCTTAGTACAGATTCTGATGAATTCATAAAGAGTTTTCAATAAAATACAAAATACTGAATTTATTAAAATATGTATATATTATATATATATATATACACTTCCTTATATAAATAATTGTAAATAATTACATTCAAGCACATAACACAGATTTCTATGTAGAAACAAAACAGAATGAAAGTAAATTTGAAATACATATATTTATGTATTTTTAAAAAAAATATTTCAATTCTTTTGAAAACAAATTACAAGATTGTTCTTTTCTACAGGAATAGCAGAGAGATTGAGTATATCCAAAATAGCATTTGAAGAGTTTATTTTCCGTTGTTTGCAAAACAAGATTTCCTAATCTCAACATTATTTGATACCAAAATGAAAGAGTATTTTTTAGTATTTTTCGCTATTCCCTAATTTTCTTTGTTCTAAGGTTTTAGGTTTGACAAGAATTTGTACCGTATAGTAACTATGATTTTTCTTTGTTTTCTAGTCTAATAATTTGCCCTAGTTTTCAGTTTTCAACAGAGGTTTTCTACATTCACAAAAATCATTTTTAATAAAATATATTTTTCTTTTCTGAAACAGACAGATAAACAGAAGGGTACGAGGAGAAGACTACAAGAGGAACCTGGAGTCCAATGCAAATATGAAGATTCTTGCTTGACTCTGATGCCCTCGAACCCGATTCCAATCCTTAGTCCAGAATGAACTCAACAATGACTTGAGCAACTTCCACTTTCTGATCTTCTGTGTGTGTGTGTGAGAACTTCTCAAAAATTCATAATTAAATAAAATATTGCTCATCTCTTCCAAACTCTCCAAAAATCCCAGATTAAAAGAAAAATCAATCCTTTAAAACTAGCTTTTTCCCAACTCGCAATTCCTATTGGCTCACACTGTCTTTTTATTCTTTTATTTGTTTTATTGCTTTAATTCCTGTTTTGCAACTTTTCTTGCACCTCACATTACATATTTATTTTAATAAAATTATTCACATAATTATCCCCCACCAATTTAATTGATTAAAATAATTAAGCCATATTTAATATTTACTTATTATTTAATTGCAATGTAAGATTTTCAAAATAATTAAAATATTAAAATATTTAAATATCATTTAATCCAACATTAAAATAAATAATTTAATTCAATCATTAAGCTAAAACATAACTATAAATGCCCTCATAAATAAAATAAGACAAAAAACATAACACAACAGACAATAATGACAATTACACAAAATCAACTATACCAAACAAATGAGACGACCTGACATCATGGAACGGGAGGAATTCATCGTCACCTCTGTATCAACATTTATCCGTTGGGTTATTTGGTGCTCACCCTGTCCTGCCGAAGCAGGTGGAATCGAGACTTGTACCTGCAGTCCTGCATACAAACAAAATTGTGTACATGTGCATATATACATATATATCAAAGCATTAAATCAAATTCTACATTGTGAGAAGAAATTGCAACATAACAGGGCACTCGCGAACGAGTGATGCTATATTGTCCTTCGTCACACCTATTCTAACAATTATAACATAATCCATGAATTACATTTCTAACTAATAATCATCTCATAACATATTAAATTAAATCACTGCATCATATCATAATTCAGAAAATCAACTGATATAATCAACCATAATTTTATATAAGGTAATCATGTCAAAATAAAATAACAGCATCATCTAGCATCTAACTAACCATATCAAACAATAACAGTATCATCATAGTATCTGACTAACCACATCAAACAATACCAGTATCATCATAGTATCTGAGCATCAAAACAAAACATAACACCACTGAGTCCAACTAGCAACCAGGAGGGTTATTACATCCTTCCCACCTTAAATCCGGCTTACTCCTGTAAGCCAGAAAACAAGTATGGGTAGGATTCTCGCATACGGGAAGCATCCTCCCAAGTCACTGAAGCCTCATCATTGGGATCCCACTGGACCCTCACCTGCTCAATATCCCTGCCTCTGAGTACGAGCCTCCTGTGCTGCACCATAGCCACGGGCTCTAGAGCTAGTTGCCCATTCTTGACCTGTAGAGCATTCCAATCAAGAACATGAGTAACATCCAGAAAGTAAGGCCTAAGAACTGATATATGAAAGACATCGTGAATCTGCCACAGACTAGGTGGCAATGCCAGGTGATAGGCAACAGGACCAATACGCTCCAACACCTCAAACGGACCCACGAAATAGGGTGCAAGCTTAGAACCCTTTCCATAACGAATAGGGCTCTTCTGAGGACGAACTCTGAGAAACACTCCATCACCTATAGCAAACTGATGATCTACCCTGTGTGCATCAACAAATTTCTTTTGCCTATCTTGAGCTGCTACCAAATGCTCTCGGATGTGAGCTACCTGTTGCTCCATGTCACGAAGCATCTCAGGTCCAAGAAGAACCCTGTCCTCTAATCGATCCCAACTCAAAGGGGTATGACAAGGATGACCATACAAAGCCTGAAATCGAGCCATGCCAATCAAACTGTGATAGCCATTATTGTAGACAAACTCAACCAAATGTAGGTAGTCTTCCCAACGAGACTACTGGTCCATGACATACATACGAAGCATATCCTCAAGCACCTGATTAACTCTCTCACTCTGACCATCTGTCTCAGGATGGTAGGCAGAACTAAAATTCAGCTTAGTCCCTAAGGACCGTTGAAGAGATGTCCATAATGCAGAAGTAAATACCGGATCTCTGTTAGAAATAATCTTGCGCGGTATCCCATGTAGTCTAACAATATCCTCCATGAACACCCTAGCCACCATTGAAGCAGTATATGAAGATCGAATAGGAGAGAAATGGGCTACCTTGGTCAACCTGTCAACAGTGACAATGATAGCGTCGTGTCCCCTAGAAGACATAGGCAACCCGACTATAAAATCCATAGAAATGACGTCCCACTTCCACTCTGGAACAAGATGCGGCTGCAACAGGCCTGCCGGATGATGATGCTCGGCCTTCACTCTCTAACACTCGAGACACCTAGCCACAAAATCAGCAATGTCACGATTCAATCTTGCCCAAAAATATAGTGCACGAAGATCAGTGTACATCTTCTTAACTCCTGGGTGTGCCGAATAAGGAGCTCTATGAGCTTCTGTCAAAATAAGGGTACAAAGACCCTCTGCATGAGGTACATACATACGGCCTGCATAGCGCAAAAAACCATCCGAATCCAAAGAGTACCCTACAAATTTACCTTCTAAGGCTCTACCCGACTCAATCTCTGCCTTCACTGCCTGATACCAATCATCAGAAGAAAGAGCTGCAAAAATTTGACTCTTCAAATCAACCTTAAGAGTCACAGCGGATAACTCATGCCTACGTCTGTTCAATGCATCTGCTACAACATTCTCCTTACCCTGAATATATTTCACCTCAAAGTCGTACTCACACAAAAATTCCATCCACCTTCTCTGTCTTGCATTCAAGTTCGGTTGCGTGAAGATGTACTGCAGACTACGGTGATCTGTATGCAACTTGAGCCGATGCCCAAAGAGAAAGTGCCTCCACCTTACCAAGGCATGTACAACTGCGGCCAACTCCAAATCATGAGTGGGGTAATTAAGTTCATGGTTCTTCAGTTTCTGTGACTCATAAGCAATCACTCGACCTTCCTGCATCAACACAACCCCTAAACCTTCCAAGAAAGCATCTGTACAGACAACAAAATCACTTGCCGGATCAGGAACTGCTAAGATTGGAGCACTAGTCAACTTATCCTTCAGAGTCTAGAAAGCTAACTGACATTGCTCAGACCAAAGAAACTTCTTTCCCTTCCTCTACAACGAGGTGATAGGATGAGCCAACCTAGAAAACCCCTGAACAAATCGCCTATAATATCCTGCAAGTCCCATGAAGCTGCGAATGTCTGAGACATTGGTGGGTGCGGGCCAATCCACAATGGCTTGAATCTTTGCAGGATCAACTAAAATCCCTCACCAGAAATCACATGGCCCAAATACTGAACTTCAGTCTTGTAAAAGTCACACTTTTTGAGATTAGCAAACAACTGATTATCCCTTAAGCACTGCAATACCTGCTTTAGATGTTCTTCATGTTCCTCCATCGACCTAGAATAGATCAGGATGTCATTGAGAAACACTAGAATGAATTTATCCAAGTATGTATGGAAGACTCCATTCATTAGACTCATAAAGAATGAAGGTGCATTCGTTAACCCGAACGGCATCACAGTGAACTCGTAATGTCCGTATCGAGTTCAAAATGTTGTTTTGTGAATATCTGCATCTGCAATCCTCAACTGGTGGTATCCCGATTTGAGATCAATCTTAGAGAACACGTTTTCCCCTTTTATCTGATCGAAGAGATCGTCAATCCTGGGCAATGGATATCGGTTCTTCACTGTTACCTTATTCAACTGTCTGTAGTCGATACACAAGCGAAGAGAACCATCCTTCTTTTTCACAAATATCACAGGTGCTCCCCAAGGAGAAACACTTGGGCGGATAAAGCCCTTGGCCAACAATTCTTCCAACTGAAGATGGAGTTCCTGTAGTTCCTGTGTTGTCATCCGATATGGATCTTGAGATATGGGCTCGGCTCCAGGTACCAGATCAATCCAGAAATCCACATCTCGCTTAGGCCGCATACCAGGAATCTCCTCTGTAAACACATCAGAAAAACCCTTAAGAAGGGGGTAATCATCCAATGACAACCCCTGACTATCCTCAGATTCCAAATCACTCACAAATACTGCAAAGAGCTGACAACCCTGACAGAAATGCCTTTCGAGCTGCATGGCAGAGATCATACGTAATGAGATGGGCCTCTGAATACCCAAGATCTCCACCTCCTTACCAGAGTCATCAATGCACCTTACTGCCTTTCGTCGACAGTCAATCATAGCACGATGTGCACTCAACCAGTCCATGCCTAAGACAATATGATAAGAACCGAGTGGCAAGATTTTGAGGTCCACCTTAGTTGACATTTCATCTATACACAAATTACAATCCTGCACAAGTTTCTCTACCACAACCCTTGACCCTGATGCTAATTCAACATGCCATTTTACGCCTTGGCTAATTGCCACCAAACCACATCGCTCAACAACTAAAGGTGATATAAAGGAATCAGATGCACCAGAATCAAAAAGTATAGAAATGCTAGAATTACTCAACACACCTGATGCCTCAACTACTGTGTTCTGATGAACTACCTGACGATTATCCACTGAAGAAAAAAATGATGAGATCTCCTTGCATCACCTACTGTCGGCTCTGATGCTGCTGGCCTCTGATTAAATCTGGAGGTGTTCTTCTGAGGACACATCCTAGCAATATGCCCCGGCTATTCACAAGAGAAACACGCAGTGCTTCTGCCAAAACCTCTGCCCCCTTATGGAGCATTTGACTGCTGAAAACTCCCACGACTCAGTGCTGATTGGCAACTAGGTGTAGGCTATACAAAATGTTCCTGACGAATCCGGTTCCTGTTCCGATCCCTGTGAAACTGAGAATTGCCACCCTGCTAAGATTGATTGTTCTTTTGTTTTGACTACTACTACTGAGGCTGCTGCTGCTGATAACCCCCTTTCGAGGGTGGGTACCTGTTCCTGGAAGATCCTGCTCCCTGTGACTGCCCTCCATGAGCAACATAACCAGGTGTGGGCGTGCTACCAATCTGTACTCTGATGTGACCACCCAAAGCCATGGCCAAATTTTCCTCCACTAAGCGAGCCTTCTCAACTGCCATTTCCATCATCTTCGGCTCGAAGACTCATACACCACCACTGATGTGGGCATTTAAGCCTCAAACAAAATGCTGCACTAACATGCCCTCATCGTGGCTAATCCCTGCATACTGCTTCAGCTCATAGAAGCGCCTCTCATACTACTCCACTGACATAGACAACTACTTGAGATCATGAAACTCGTCAGCCCTGCGTTGCCTCCAGTGGTCTGAGAGGAAACGAGCTCTGAACCTGTCTAGGAACAACTCCCAAGTAACCATACTGAGATCAAGATGCAATTTCTGTTCCTGAAGGTGCCACCAAGTAGACACGAAGCCTCGCAAGTGCATCACTGCGCACCGAGCCTTGGTATTACTACCGTAGGGGTGCATGGCGAAGCAACAGTCTAAGTCAATTAACCAGGTCTCAGCCTCAAGACCTCCTCCAGAACCATCAAAAGTAGGAGGGTGTGCCCTCATCAGATCTCTCATATGGCCTGCTATGACTGCATCTAGAACCACATCTGTATCCCTGCATCTCGGAGACCTCTCTCTCTCCCTCTCCACCTGGTGCACCTCATCTAGCCTGGGTCCTAATCGGTCAAGGATCTCTCCAAGTATATGCTGTAACCCGTCTAGACCTGGCTGTGCTGGTCTGGTCACTTGATGGAACACTATGAAGGCTCTGCGTTCCTCATGCTCAGAGCCATGGGAACTAGGAACTGAATGGCTTCGCCAGTTTGCTCCCGTCCGGCACCACGGCCTCTTGCACGGCCAAGTCCTCTACCTCGAGGCATAGTTCTGCGCCACAAGATAAAGTACGACATGAGCACAAGAGTTGCACAAATGGTAACCTAATGGACTACACTACCCAAAGACCCTAGCGTTTGCAACCTTGGCTCTGATACCAAGTTGTAACACCCGTCGTGCAAACCCCAGAGAACACACACATAATGCGAATAATTTTTTTTTTTTAAATAATAAAAGTAACATGTAACAACATTAAACCATAATCACATAGCATAACACATAACATTAATACACTTGGTTCTCTGGGGCACACGAGGTTACATTGCAACCACAAAACAAAATAAAGCTAACGTAAACAACATAACCATTTAATTTATGAAAACCATATACAATGATACAACTGATAGCCATGATACGAGTATGGTAACATCGCATACTTACATCCATGATAAATCTTTTAACAAGATCCAAATTAAACCTAACTATTACATCATTGAAATATTATTACATTACAATTTTCTTGATACATGAATTACATTGAATTTCCCAACATGGGGATTGATACAAGAATAATGAACATGAAGTACAACTAAACACTGGAACATCTGCACTGTGGAAAGTTGAGAAGACAAGACGCTGATGGGGAACCCAATGGGTGCAGAGCATGTTCCACCCAACCATGTGAATTACAAGTAACTCACCCCCCGTGCTCAAAGGTGACGAGGAAGTGAACCCGACCGTGAAAGTCAACTGAATCAACCACAATATGATACAAAACAAGTACAACCCAAGTAAGCAATGCAAAACCATCACGTTCTCAAATCACATAACAAGTAAAACCAAGAACTCATTACGATAACATGAAGTACTAACACTTAATAATCATGAATCAAATCACAAGAATTCAAAGAAACATCACAAAGAGATAACATCCAGAGGCAACAACACAAACAATAAGGGTGTCAAGTGGAGAGTGTCATCGCATAGCTCTCATGGGATTCTCGTGGCCCTTCCTCCAACTGAGGCGCCGACACCCATCTATGGATCTCCTGGCCCTTCCTCCTAACTGAGGCGCCGACACCATAGGGTAGCTGATGCGGAGCCAATAGTCTCTCGTGAAGATGAGCCTATGACTATGCCGACCATGGCCTTCTCAGTCTATCACTAGTCTAGGGTAGCCCTAATGCATAGCCGAGGAATCCAAAGTTTTATTATCTTGTGTTTTTAATACTACCCAACCCCCTAAATCTATTGTTTAGGTTGTCACTTGTTTACTACTCTTTCGAGGGTTATCCTGGCCCTTCCTCATCCGAGGTGCCGGTGCCCACGAAGAGCCACTCTCCCACCTATGACCCCTAACAAATCTCAAGTAGGTAAGGGTTGAAACAACACATATAAATCATAAAACCAAAACTTAGATACACGAGGTATTAACCATCTCGCAATTGCTCAAAATCAAAAGTCTCAACCAACTGTTCAACCCTTCCTCTCATAAAACCAAAAACTTCAAAGCCTACCAAGGTGAAGACAACATTATAAAATAACAAGCCTCTGGGATAAGGTTACAAAAATCAACAACGGGTTCCCACAAAGACATCATTACATATCATAAAAGTAAAACTCTCATAACATTTGCAAAGGTGCACCATTAGGTTTGATTCTAATCCGAATTAAGTAGCTAAATACGAATGTCTCAAAAGAATTCACAATCACAACTACAGGCTAATTCTTGCTAAAAAAATATTGTTCAACCAAAACAATTAATAAAATAATACCCTGCTTAAATCTGCGAATGCCCATTTAACACATTATTTAACATTTCAATTATATACAAAACTTATATGCATGTATATATATATTTTTAAACCAATTAAAAAATAAATATTAAATCGAATAATTATAATTATATATACCTATATATTTTTGAACTAAAATATGATTATTATATTTAATAAATTAAATGAAATGATTATAATTATTAAATTTGATAAAATTAAATAAACACATAATTATTAAATTTGATAAAATTAAATGAAACACCATAAAAAAAAAAAAAATACTACATATATAATTTACAATATATATATATATATAAATATATATATATATGAGTATATATATATATATGAGAAAGAGTAATATATATAGATGAGTATAATGAGAGGAGAGAGAGATGAGAGAGTAAATAGGTGAGAGGAAATAGCAGACAGGATGGAAGGGAAGGGACAGGACAGGGTGGGAGGGGATAAGAAGGTACTACTTTTGTGGGCCGTCCTTCCACTCCCAAGTTTCCAAACAACTTTCATCATTTAAATTTCTTTTTAAATTTTATTTTATTTAGTATTTTTTTAATTTTAACATTCAAAAGTCTGCCTTTTCTCAAGATTTGGATTCTCAATTTAATTCATAAAGAGTTTTCAATAAAATACAAAATACTGAATTTATTAAAATATGTATATTATATATATATATATATATATATATATATATATATATATACACTTCCTTATATAAATAATTGTAAATAATTACATTCAAGCATAGAACACAGATTTCTGTGTAGAAACAAAATAGAATGACAGTAAATTTGAAATACATATATTTATTTATTTTAAAAAAAAATATTTCAATTCTTTTAAAAAAAAATAACAAGATTGTTCTTTTCTACAGGAATAGCAGAGAGATTGAGTATATCCAAAATAGCATTTGAAGAGTTTATTTTCTGTTGTTTGCAAAACAAGATTTCCTAATCTCAACATTATTTGATATCAAAATGAAAGAGTATTTTTCAGTATTTTTCGCTATTCCCTAATTTTCTCTGTTCTAAGGTTTTAGGTTTGACAAGAATTTGTACCGTATAGTAACTATGATTTTTCTTTGTTTTCTAGTCTAATAATTTGCCCTAGTTTTCAGTTTTCAACGGAGGTTTTCTACATTCACAAAAATCATATTTAATAAAATATATTTTTCTTTTCTGAAACAGACAGATAAACAGAAGGGTACGAGGAGAAGACTACGAGAGGAACCTGGAGTCCAATGCAAATCTGAAGATGCCTGCTTGACTCTGATGCCCTTGAACCCGATTCCAATCCTTAGTCTAGAATGAACTCAACAATGACTTGAGCAACTTCCACTTTCTGATCTTCTATGTGTGTGTGAGAACTTCTCAAAAATTCATAATTAAATAAAATATTGCTCATCTCTTCCAAACTCTCCAAAAATCCTAGATTAAAAGAAAAATCAATCCTTTAAAACTAGCTTTTTCCCAACTCGCAATTCCTATTGGCTCACACTGTCTTTTTATTCTTTTATTTGTTTTATTTCTTTAATTCATGTTTTGCAACTTTTCTTGCACCTCACATTACATATTTATTTTAATAAAATTATTCACATAATTATCCCCCACCAATTTAATTGATTAAAATAATTAAGCCATATTTAATATTTACTTATTATTTAATTGCAATGTAAGATTTTCAAAATAATTAAAATATTTAAATATTTAAATATCATTTAATCCAACATAAAAATAAATAATTTAATTCAATCATTAAGCTAAAACATAACTATAAATGCCCTCATAAATAAAATAAGACAAAACACATAACACAACAGACAATAACGACAATTACACAAAATCAACTATACCAAACAAATGAGACGACCTGACATCATGGAACGGGAGGACTTCATCGTCACCTCTGTATCAACATTTATCTGTTGGGTTATTTGGTGCTCGCCTTGTCCTGCCGAAGCAGGTGGAATCGAGACTTGTACCTGCAGTCCTGCATACAAAGGAAATTGTGTACATGTGCATATATACATATATATCAAAGCATTAAATCAAATACTACATTGTGAGAAGAAATTGCAACATAACAGGGCACTCACGAACGAGTGATGCTATATTGTCCTTCGTCACACCTATTCTAACAATTATAACATAATCCATGAATTACATTTCTAACTAATAATCATCTCATAACATATTAAATTAAATCACTGCATCATATCATAATTCAGAAAATCAACTGATATAATCAACCATAATGTTATATAAGGTAATCATGTCAAAATAAAATAATAGCATCATCTAGCATCTAACTAACCATATCAAACAATAACAGTATCATCATAGTATTTGACTAACCACATCAAATAATACCAGTATCATCATAGTATCTGAGCATCAAAACAAAACATAACACCACTGAGTCCAACTAGCAACCAGGAGGGTTATTACACGATTTCCATTCATCTCAATCACTTATTTACCTAGCCTTAAACAATTAGAAAATCGTGTTATATTTTTAAAGATTTTTAAATGTTAATTTTTATTTTAGGGAAATATTTTAATAAGAAGTTAAATGGTTCATGAGTTGTGATCTACTGAATTGTACCCTTCTAATGGCCATGAGACAACATTATTGAGAAAATTATTATTGTCTAATAATTTGGACTAGATTTGTGATTTGAGAGTTTGAGGATGTGGTAGTTTGAGAACTCAGGAATTGAACTCAAAGCTACATCCTTATAAGTGTTATGAGTTAGCTTGATGGAGTTCCACCTAGTTTAGGGTTTATTTTTCTAAATAAAAATATTATCAAGAATATGTATTTATTTTTTGTAATCAACAAGTTTTTTGTTATGTTAACTTTAATGAGGAATAATTTTACAAGATGAAATTGAAGGTTTCAAGAGTAAGTATGGAAGAACAATATAATAAGGAGAATGCTAGTATCACATTGTTTAATAAATTTACTTCCTATTATGCAATAATAGACACTACCCATTATGTAGTTATAGTCACAAGATATACAATTACAACTATTGTATCTCTCTTGTATAAAACTATGTAATGCACATAAATTAGTTTATATGTGGGATCATCATGGATAAAAAGGCCCTTAAGGAGCAAAAAAATCAGAAAAAATAGAGTTAGGCAACTTGACATAAAAATTTGAATAAGTTATCTATATTATTTCAAAATTATGTAAGAATAGAATCGACAGCAAATTAAATGTAGTTTCTAAACTACTAGGTTTATTTAAAATAAAAATCTATTTGGTGAAAATTTGAAATTTCAATGCAGTAGTACTTAAATTTTAGGGAAGAAATAAGAAGTAGGTGTCTATCTGACCACACCACTAACCACAATAAAATGATAATATTTTTTTATAATATTTTAGATATAAGTAGACGAATCATGTCTAGATGTGATGCACATTTTTTGGTAATTTTTTTTCTTTTAAATAATTAATTATGAACTTTTTGTTGCAACTTTTAAAAAATATAAAAACTTGTATGTTTGACCACCTTAACTTGGTCAAAAGTTCATGAAATTCAATATATATTTTTTAACACTGTTTGAAAGCTATAGATGTTTTTCAATCAACCTATCAATCAAGAGTTTAATCGTAATTCAAATAGAAAATGAATAATAATTATATATTAAATTCAAAGTAAAGAATAATTTATATTTGTTGAAAGTTGAGACTCTCCTTTAAAAAATCTTTTCATTTCATCAATTTTGGGTAAAAAAGAAGTCATTAGCCAAATACCTTACACATACCCATTATATCGCCAGTTTTTGGCCCATCATGATCCTGCACATACCGATTACCTTTGTCAGGAATTTTACGTTTCTCCTTAATTTAATCCTATGTAAAAAAGTAAGCTTTACAACTAGCTATGGACATCCAAAAAATCATAAAAAATAGACATATTTCTCTATAATTTGTAGTTGTCATTTCCTTAGTGGAGATGTATACAAATTTAAAGAAAAACATAAGGATGATGCATCATTTTGTACATTTCATGTTTTAAAATTTGTTCAAATTTAAGGATTTGTAAAGAATCTTTATCATTGAATGCAATTATTATAGGCGATAGAAAAATTTTATTTTCTTAAAAGGGTTTAGAGAATCTTAAACAAATACAATTTAATGGGTGGGTCTAGGGGTGATGATAGAGGGTTAAATGTCAAACATATTAACTCTAATCTACAAACAGACAACAATTTCTCTCCTCATCAAACCTCATGGCAAGGGAAGATTGGGGAAACCCAAGTCCTTCAAAATTTGAATGCTCAATAGCTTGAAAAAAGGAAAATCCAGCAAAGGATAGAAGAAAATTTTCTCAAACCAAAGAATAACTCAAATTTGAACTCTAATACCAATGTAAGAAATGGCTCCAATGCCCTGATTTTTAAACATACCTCCCATGGCGGTGTTGTTATCAATAAAATTGTGGAGGTTGATGTCAGATCCTCTGAAGCCCTGTGTCAGACCTACATGCCTACCATTGTTTGGAATTATAAGGTTGCATTAGCCCAACCCCCAATTGGTCTAGACCCTCCTATTAACTAGCCTCCTATCAACCAGCCTCTTGAGGACTCTCCAAGTTATGATGGACCATAGATAGAATAGGAAAATAATCCTAATGCTTTTTTCTGAGTGTGAGGATCCTATTAGAAAGGGTGATGAAAATAATGATTAGGAGAAAGGACTATATGATTCTATTCATGATAATTTCATTCAAGAGAGGTATGAACAAACTCTCAAGAAAAAAATTTTCCCTAGGAGGCCAAAGAAAAATAGAAACTCGATAAATCTAAGTAAAGTCCAAGTGGTGAAAAAAGAAAAAGGAAGAAAAGAATCTTGGCCACCGTATCACCCTCGGCAAAAAGGCTAGAAACTAAGGATAAGCTTCGTAATTGTTTTGAAGAATTTAGACGTGACCAATAGGAAACTACTATGATAGTGAATGATGAACATTAACTATGTTTGTTGGAACGTTAGGGGACTTGAGTCCTCAGATCGTAAATACGTAATTAGAAGGTTCCTAAAGATGTTAAAAAAGAAATTATTTTTTCTTGTTTAGGAATCCAAGGTAGTTGGGTTCACACTTGAGAACAACCTCAAGTTTGTTTGGAATGAGGCAACCTTCTTCACTACTTTGCATGAAAGAAGAAGCAGAGGGGTGACTATTCTAGTTGCAAATCATTGGGTCCATTTGGTGAAAGAAAGTGGTGTCTCTCAATACAACAAGGTGGTATGGTTATCTATCAAGAAAGATGACTTGGTGTTTTGGATTTGCTTGGTATATGCCCCCAATGACTACAAGGATAGGACAAGGCTATGAAAATGGATGAACACTCTCCCTATGATACCCTAGGTTATCAAGCGAGGCTTCAATATGCTTGAGTAGGTGGAGGATAAATGGGTAGATATATATTTATCTTGGAAAGGGAACGAGAATAATTTTTGGTTCAGGCTAAAGAATAAACTGAACCTTGTATATCCAATGGAAAAAAGGAAGGATTACAAGGGGGTTTGGTACTCCTAGTGCAATGCCAAAAAGGGGGTAATAGAATTTACTACAAGTTGGATAGAATTTATGATAATAAAGAATTCTTCAACTTTGTATCAAATACTCTCTCAGATCACCACCCTATCAAGGATGAACTGGTGTTATGCCAATGTAGACCTAAAGAGGCAAGAAACAGTACATCTTTCATTTTGAATGCAAGTCTATTAAAAGATGAACATTGCAAGGAAGTTATTTCCTCATTAAGGGAGATTAATAAAAGGATGTTGAAAGAGGAAAGTGCCACAAAATGTTGGAACACCAATTTTAAGAGTTTGTAAAAGATCTTCTAAACAATTGGTAAAAAGCATGCCAAGGACGCAAGGAGGGTGGAAAATGAATTTCAAGAGGCCTTCCTCAATTCTAAAGCAAGGAAACAAGAAGCTCCAAGTGATATAGTGTTGAGGGAAATGATGGTAAGTGTCAAAGATAGCTTAAGGAAGGTCCAAGCCAAAAAAATAAATGGGCTCAAAAATAAGGGGGAAACTTAACTGGTTGGCTTGTGGTGATACGGGGACAAAATTCTTCTTCAAATACAACAAGGGAAAAAGCATAAAGGAATAGATAAGGGTTGATGCAAGAAGTTTGGTCCACAAAATGCTCAAAAAGTGGAAGTGTTTTTGCTATTTTTCAAAATTTGTCACATTTGGATTGAAAATTTGAGGCATGTAGACAATGAATCTTAAAAAAAGGTCAAAAATATGAAATTTAGAATTTTTAATCTAGTTTCAAAATATTTAAATTATTCAAATACCCAGATTATAGAAATTAAATTCTGATAGGGATCTATAAAAACCACTTTTTAAAAGTCCCTATTTTTTACCAAACCATGCACGTGTACAAAGACCACTTTTTGACCCAAATAAAGGTATTTTGATAGTTCCTTTTGGGTAAAGAGAGCTAATAGCATGGAGATTGATGAAGAAATTTTCTTGTAATCTTTTGTTGAATTTTTATTTATTGAATTTTTATTGGCCTTAATTACTATTTTTAAAAATCAACATGTACAGACAACATAATTGGACCTAAACTATTTTTTTTTTTAATATTTTTTTTAATTGTGTAGAGAATTGTCTAAAGATTGATGCAATATATTTTTTTTGAAAAGAAACTTAACCCAAAAAAAGTTATTAAAAAATAAAAAAAGCCTGATATTTCAAGTTTAAGGCCTAATTTTCTTAGAAATTAATTAAAAAATAACAAAAATAATCCAATATTAATAAAATTTATATATTCAAAAACTAGAAATCATATTCTTTAATGGGTTTTAATTTTATAGATTGATTCAAAAAAAAAGTCCATCAGCCATATTGCCAAAGTTGGACATTCTTCTAAAATATGCCTTAGTTTTTTAGTTGCAGCTCAGAGGCTAAGGCTTAGATTTCCAAGCCTTTCCTGAGCCTAAAACCAAGGCTACATGTTGGTTGGTAATTCAATTTTTAAATAATTTGTACATGTTATTAAAACGTGTAATGAAACAGGTGTGTGTTTCATTGTTATCTTATTACCCATTGGGTAAAGGTAATGTGTATGTGTTATATAATACATACAAATTCCTATAATAGAACACGTATGCATTCCATAACATGTATGCATTTCTTATATAGCCATTTTTTCCCAATTTGGAAAATACTAATAAAACACATTTTTCCTCAACATTCCTTTTTTGTAGTACAGTACAAAAGCACCATTTTCTACATTTTTTATTACATATTTGTCTTGTGTAGGGCATATTCTATTCAAATTGTTGGAAGAGAAAAGTGCAGGTTGAGTTTTATGAAGTGGAATCAAGTACAAGAATATTTTACAAGATTTGGGAAAAGAGAACTTTTGGATGTACTCATGGTGTTTTTGTACTTCAAAGTTTATAGAAGAAAGGATCTTCATACTACATAGTTTTTTTTAAATATTTGAAGGAGAAGGAAATTTGAAAATTGGTTAGTTGAATCATTTGTTTTGTCATCAAAAAGGGTTTGGTAAGCATGAGATAAAAGAAAAGACAAAGAAAAAAATGTAGAAAGTTAATGACACCTAAAGAAATTCAAGTAAATAAAAAATATGAGGAAAAATACAAAGGGATAGAAGAGAAAGGATTCGTCAAATGAAAAATTTGGAAACATCTAGCTCCATGAATGTTGCAGAGGAAGCCATGAATGATGAAATGAATGTAGATGATGCAAATGTGGAGATGGTGAATATGGAAGAAAATGCAATTATGGAGACAAACCCAACTATGACTTCAACTTCAACTTTGAATGATATGGAAATAGTACTTATGCAAACAACTTCAGGTATGTCTTCAAGTCCACCTCCCAATGATAGGGAAAATGCAACTATTCAAACAATCTATCTAGGTATGTTTTCAAACCCAAGTCTTGATAATATTGATCTTGCTTGTTTAGATGAAGCTGGATACACCATTGATGATATCAATAATTCTAGGGTTGAAACAATGGAAAAAAAAAATGATGAAATTATATCTTATGAGAATGCAAATAAGAATGAGATCCCTTTTACATATGAAAATGAAAATGAAACCCCTTGTATAGATGAAAGTGATTTTTTTTTTTACAATTGAAAAAGATGTGCTAGATAACCTTTGTGGTAAACTTTCTTGTAGACAAATTAGAATTTATAGAAATAGAAGATGTAAATTTATTTTTATAGAAATAAATTAGGATTCCAATGCCAACTCACAGTGCAATTGATGAGAATGTTGAAAATGAGCAAAGTGATGAAAAAATTAGGAATTTTTGTAAAACCAAAAAAGAAAGATGATTTAGTAAAACAAGTCATATCAAGTGTTGCTAATGCTATTGATTTTATAGGTAATAAAAGTAGATCTAAAAATAAGAATATGGCTCATCGTACAATAAAACTGCTCTAGTTGATAAAGAAACTTCAAATAGAAGAATGTTAAGTGAGATTAGTAAATGTATAAAAGTAAATCTAAAACGTTGATAAGAGCTACTAAAAGAGGAGAAAGTATTGAAAAGGATCCAATTAATCAATGTTCAATTTTTAGTGGTAGACTCCCAAGATCAGACATGAAATTAACTAATGAAATTAAATCTTTAATCGCTAAATTTTGGCATGATAATATAAGAGTATCACCTAAAATTAGAGATGTCTTAAACTTAAGGGTGGGTTCCAAAATTCGTGAACCTCATCCAAAACATCTCTTAAATATGACTCAAACAGAATAATATAAAAATAATTTAGATGCTTCAATCTTACCATTGAATATTAACATAAGTCAAAGATCATTCAAAAAGTGTAAACATTGGTATGTTAGAATTAATAAGCAATGAATCTATTTTGTTGTAAGACTCATGTACAATTTTGTTATTATTATGATATTTTGATATATACAACGCATTTTGCTGCTCCAAATTATGCAGGATTGTGTGGTCATTAATATGCCACTAAAGAATCAAAGATTTTATAGGGTTTATTTTGTGAACCCTCTAATGGAAACTTATTTTATTTAAAAGCATGTATTTCTCGAGAATGTGATAGATGTGGTAACTTTTCATTATTAGGAGAATTTATACATGAAAGTAGTTTAGATAAATTTGGACAAAAATTAGTGGATGTAAATTTTTTTTTAAATGTTGCACATTCTTTAAAAGATAGAAAAACTAGAAAATGTTGTGAGATAATTGTGGAAAAATTTAGTGTGCATGCATTTATTAAAGAATTTAAAGATAAGATTGTACCTAAATATGTTCAACACTCTTAGTATTCTCATTGGCTTGATAATGAATTCCTTTTATGTAAAAACACATTCCCAATTAGAACCATATTGTTAGTTGTTGATTTTGTTGAAAATTACACTCTTCCTCCATAAGAAGAAATTCAATCACAGTATTATAATTTAGTGCAAGTAGCTATATGTGTTCATATTGTTTATAGACATGTAGATGATAGTAGAGAAGATAAGAGAATTTTTTTGAGAGAGTACCATTTTTATGTAAGTGATAATAAATTACATTCACTTGAGTTTCTTCAATATTGTTTTGATATATTTTATAAAAAATTTAAAAAAAGAGGAATTCAAATGCTAGAACATCTCATATGGTCGGATAATTGCATGGGTCAATTAAAAAATGCTAGAATGTTTTATTGGTCATGTAGAAGTAATAAGGAAAATAATATCCATCACATATGGAGTTATTTTGAAGTAGGTCATGGTAAGGGAGAACACGATGGAGCAAGTGTGTGTGTGAAAAGAGCTCTTGCTAGAGAGCAACTAAAATTTGAGGATGTTGCAAAATTTAGAGATGCACATGCAATTTTAAATTGGTGCAATACCAAATTATCTACAAGAACAAGTAAGAGCTCAAAAATTCGATGCTTCTTTTGGTTAGTTGAAGAAAATGATATTTTTTCTTGACAAGATTGTGAAACAATTAATGGATCTACAAAATGGAATTTGTTTAAGAGTTCGAATTAAAACACATGGACAATATGGACAAGGGAGTTGGTATGATTTTTCCAATTTTGTATTGTAGGTGATTAGGAGGTGTGTCAAAATAAGGAATGGGTCAAACAATGGAAACAAAGAGAGTTAACACCTACATCAACACATATACAACATGTAATGACAATTGAAGATAATCAAGTGTTCACATCAGATGATTATGATCATGTTTTGGATATTGTACAAGAAGGTACATTATTTATTGAGTTGAATTTGTAGATGCCTTTTTCTACATTTTTGCTCAAAAATAAACAAACATTAGTATTTTCATTTAAAACAAAGCAAACCAAAGCATCTCTATGAAATACTAAATCATGTTAAGTATGAAACTAAAGAAACAAGGAAGCTAAATAAAACACATAATAACATGAATCAAAATCTATCTCATAGTGGACTGGTGCTACTTTGATATGGAAAGTAGCCCTTTCCCAATCCTTTACAATCTCTTGGATGATGGATGAAATTGCTTGAAGATTCTATGTGATATGATGAACAAGATGCAAATTCTTGAGATTGTGTATCAAGTTCTGTCCAAAATCAAAAGAAGAATCCTCCATTTATAGGAATGAAGGATGGAAGAATGCAAAACATGAAGGATTTGGGATAAAACATGAGCCAATGACAAGATGCCACTTTTCAAGGTGTGAGAGGATCAAGGTTGCACATATTTTGATCAATGTGCATGATAAATGCTATTAGGTTCAAATTTGAAATTTGAAAGTTGGCTTGTTGGAGGGAGATGAAACAATCTTAAATGCCAAGTGGGGGACATGTAAGAGACAATGTAAGAGGAGTTAATGCTATGTTGGAGGACAAGACATTTGGGAGGGAGATTTGAAATGGAGGAATATTCCACTTGAGATTCCTTTTTTGAATGAAAAGGTGGAATTAATAAATCAATTAAATTGATTTATGTGCACAAGTTGCAAAATCTAGAGAATTGGAGTGATTATGATTAGCATTAGTAGTTTATGATTAAGATGAAGATTAGTTTATTTTGACTTTTGAGCTAGATACTTGGATTTATTTAAATCAAATGGGAGGAAATTAATGCATTAGTAGTTTATCTTAATAAATTTGATTTATTTAATTAAATGAGGAACATTTGAAGATAATTGAATAAAATTGATTTATTTAATTTAAGGAGGATGACTTAGGATTTAATTAAACAAAAAATGATTTATTTAATTAAAGAGGGAAAATGATGAATTTTAATTAGATAAAGATGATTAAAATGGTTAGTAGAGGAATGATCAAGGATGAATTGAAACTAGTGAATTAGGATCAGATGCATGTATATTTTACTTGTCTACATTTTTCCCCTCTTTGAAGCAATGTACCTACTCAGTTGGTTCAAAGAATAAACTACCAAGATGAAAATTCTTTTTTTTTTTTCAAATGCGCCAGCAGAAAGAAGTATACTAGTACATTTCCTCCTCGAGAGATTGAGTGAAAAAATCAATTTTAGAGTCGATCTCACGACAAAGAGGTTCAAGATGGATGTATGGATGGTTATGATGATGATGCAAATGAGATGGTTTTAAGATGCTTAGAATAACCAAACAACTTAAATGATAATGTACTGCATTTGATATGGATGATGTGATGATGCCTATATGATTATGCAATGGATGTTTCATGCAAATGTATGATTTATGAGATGCTTAGACTAATAGATCTATATTATGATGATGAACATGCATGCATGATGATCAATGTCTCTTATATGATATGATATGATGTGCAATATGCTGATGGTTTTAAGCTGCTTAGAATAACCAATCTACATTATCCTAAACAACTTAAAATGATAATGTAATGCATGTGAGGTGGATTAGATGGATGATGTGATATGCTATGATTATGAGATTTATGTATGCTAATGATTTTTTGATGCAGGATGGATGCACTGGTGATGATGATTAACAAGCCAACTTTATTAAAGATGATGATGAGAGATGGATTATTTTCTTATCAAGAATTGGGACTTTGAAAGGGCTACTTACCTTATATTTGATAACACACATAGATACGATGCATCAAGGTCTAAAGAACCAAGATGGAATTGTACCTAGTGCGATGGAATTTGACTCAACAAATAGATAGGACTATTCTTGTTCACACTTGACATAAGAAAACCTTGCTAGGATTCACCTAACAAAGCAAGTATTCACCAAGTTATATTATAAGAATGTCCAACAAGTACAATAGACAAAAAGACAATGATCGATGCCCCATTCCTTTCTCTCTAAATCACTTTGATTAGACATCATTGAGAGGTCATTGGAATGAATGCAATAAGATAAATCAAAAAGAAAAGAAGCACACAAACAAGTCAATGTTCTTCATACCTCTAGCCAAAGGGATTTGTTTTTTTTAGGATAAGAACCGAAATAATATCCAATAGATAATTCTCATTGTATGAAGGATACATCCTAGGACATGTTAGTGGATGGTGACACATTGTTTTGTTTATCCAAAGTTTTCTTCCAATAGATCATTCCCATTGTAGGAAGCATACATCCTAGGACATGTTAGTGGATAGTGGCAAGTTGATAGGTTGTTCAAAAAGGAAATTGATATAAGGTTGATTGACATGTTTGTGAATGATAAAGAGTTTTATTTTTCATTTAAAATTTTGTTGTTTTGATTTTGATTTTACCTTTGAAGTTTGTGTTTGCTGATTGTTGTGGTTGTTTCTATTTTTATTGCCAAAGGATGAAGGTGACGATCAATTTATTATGGATGGAAGTTTATTATGGGTGAAGAAAAATGTGATGGATGGATTTTTTCAAATATTTGGATGTTTTTGATGTTTTCAAATTTTTTGAGGTTGTTTTTGGGTTTTTTCGAGATTGTACAAATGTTTTGGATTTCCAATTATCCAATTTTTTTTGGGTTTTATGAGAATTTATGCATTTTTTTGAATTTTGTGTCTTGGGGGCTCACCAAAGATTATCCTTGCCTACATCTAAGCTCAGAGACGACGTAGTTCAGATAGCATGTTTTTGACATTTTTCTAACTTTAATGAGTGTTTTTGGATGTTTTTGGATTTTCTTGGTTTTATGAATGTTTTTGGCTTTTTCGATGTTTTGAATGTTTTGGATATGGATATGTGTGACAATATCAATTCTTTGTTTTGGGATTTTTTTGAAAACCAAGCAAAGGTTAATTTATTTGATCAATGGATTGATGATGATAACATTGTTGAGGATACACAACAATGCAAGGATAGTGTTAAGCAACATGAGGATTGGGATGGATATCCCAAGATGATGATGGATTGATGATGATAACATTGTTTAGGATACACAACAATGCAAGGATAGTGTTAAGCAACAGAAGGATTGGGAAGGATATCTTAAGATGATTTTTTGATTGGAATTGATTGATCAAGATTTTGAAGCCTAATTTTGGAACAAAATTATTTTGAATGATTTTATTTAATGTTTAAAGTGTAAATTAGATGTGAATGATAGTGATTGTTTGGATTGATTTTGATGAAAGATGAATCTTGACAAGGAACATCTTCTCATCAAATCTTCCATGGGTTAGTGATTTGGACTTTTTGCTCACAAATGCTTTGAACAATTTATTTCACTTTTTCCAATGTTTGGATCACCACATAAGTTAGAAGAGATAGATCAATATTTATTCTTGAAGAAAAATGTAAATATCTACCCCTAGTGTCTAGAAATGTATGGAATGTCATGGATGGATACCTTGATAGGTGTGTGGATGGATGGATATGGTAAGCATGCAAAGGATGCCAAGGACTATCTTGGAATGAGATAAGGTGTTTGAATAGACGAATGCTCCATTGGAAAATGCTTCATGGCTTAGATAATATTGAATAGGATAGGATAAATTAAAATCACTTATTTCAAGATGTTTACCATAAGCAAGTGTAAAGTGTGCACCAAACTTTCATCAGGATCAAGATAATTTGGACTACGGATGGAGGTGGATGAAAATGGATTGGATAAATGGTTCATGGATGAATGGATTTATTATAGATAAGATGGATGAAATGCTAGATTTATTATGGATGGGATGAGATACTTTCACGTGAAGTGGCACACATAGATGCTCAATTCTACACATGACTCCTATTTGCTAGGTTTTTATCATGGCACCTATCCAAAGCACCACCATAGTGGTTTTCACTAGAGGATGATTTTATCTTTATTATTTTCATGATTTTTCTATTCTTTTGAATTTTTTCTTTTTTGATTTTTCATATTTTTTTATTTTATTGGATTTTTCTAAAATATTTTAAGCTCATTCTGAAATTCCTTGTGGTGTTGATGTAGATACTTTTTTCATAATGTGCCATCGATGTCCTGGTTGAAGAAGCTACTTTTCCAAGATATGTGCACTTGAAAGCAACTTTTGAGATTCTCGATCTACTTTGTTGATACCATAACTAACTCTATCTTTATGCTCACATTGCAATAAAGTGCCTTGTAAATCATTATGATAAAGGTTAGCTGCCAATACACAATCAATGTGAGAATTGGATATCATGTGTGGAAGCATGGATGGAGTGAGTTTAGGAATAAAAAGATGATTTGGTTGATAGTTTGGAACCTTTGACTCTCCAAACTTGGGAAGATGAGAAATGATGGGTGGATATGGAAGTGTGCATGGAATTAGGACCAACTACTTTATATACTTTGTATGTTGCTTGAGAAGCCCACTATTGACTTTGTGGACATCTTTGATGGACACTTTTCCCTTTTTTATTTTTCCCCATACTCTCTTTGACTAATGGATTTTGATAGGGATAATATTTCTTTGTATTCTTTGGTATCCATGTGTATTTGATTTGTCAATTATGCTTCTTAGCTTCTTTTAATTTGATAACATTCTTCATGCTTTGATTCAAATATTTCTTTTGACGTTGGTCCCAATTAATGGATGGGGTGATGGGTGGATGAAGATTTGTGATGTGGCGAGTTGTAGTATTAGTATCGGTTACATCATAAGTGTTCTTCATGCTCCCTATGTTGACATTTGTTTGAGACGAAGTTTTCCCTAGTATTGTGGAAGTAGTACCTTCATGCTTTGATTATGCTTGTTTCAAGAGTTCCTTTTTAGAATGCATTCTCTAATAAATGACCACTAAAAATGATGTTCTTTTAATTTGTTGCACCACTGTCTCTAGAATATCCTATTATGTCTAACATATTTCCTTGAGTGGATAATGCTCCCGGAAATGTTCATACATTATGTCCTTAGTCTGAATCTGGGATATATCCGATCCTGATGTTTACAACTCAGTTTGACTATAAGAATCAATAACCTGCTCTTTTTGTGTAATAATGTCAGGACTAAAGGAATCCTATTCTGAATGAAGATCATCTATGTGTCCATCCAAAAAAAGCATCTCATGGGTAGATGGAGGAATATGTGTTATATGGCTATGATAATTATCTGAAACATCCTGTATAGATAGGAGAGTGTCCATTAAATCATTATAGTATCTTGGAGATACAAATTCTTGATCTTGATTAATGTTGGAGTTACTTTTGACATACTTTGGATCAAGTTCTTGACATGGGTCACTTTCAAAGGATGGATTGCTTATAAAGGGTTCTTGGATATCTTCATTGGGAATGGGAAGTGGCTCAATATGCTCTTGATCTTTGAGTAGACTTCGATCCAATGTTGAGTTGAATATTCCTTCAATATCGGTAACCATGAGGTTGAAGGATGTCAATATATCTTAGAAAGGACTATTGATAGACTTTGGTGAAAGTTGTTGATCATGCTTTGGAATGAATTCTTGAGATATGTATTCTAATTCATTGGATGATGTAGAAGTATTTTCAAAATGATCATTGGTGGAAATATCACTAACAATTATTATTTCTTGATCAATCAAGTCTTGGATGATATTTTTGAGTCAAACTGGTATGTGTAAGATCATGATGGGCCAAAAAGTGGCAATATGATGGGTATTAGTAAGGTATGTGGCTGACGACCTTTTTTTTACCCAAAATTGATGAAATAAAAAGGGTTTTTAAAGGATATTCTTAGCTTTCCACCAATATAAATAATGTTTTACTTTGAAGTTAATAAATTATTATTATTCATTTTCTATTTGAATTATGACTAAACTCGATTGATAGGTTGATTGAAAAATCTATAACTTTCAAATGGTATCACATTTTTTGAATCTAAAACATGCATCACATTCTATGCTTCACACACTATAGGATTAAAAAGAAATGAATTTAATGAATTTTGACCAAGTTAAGGTGGTCGACATACAAGTTTCTATATTTTTAAAAGTTATAATAAAAAATTCATAATTAGTTATTTATTTGAAAAAAATCTAAAAAAATATGCATCACATCTGACATGAGTCCTCTACTTATATATAAAATCTTATAAAAAAATACTATTATTTTATTGTGGTTAGGTGGTCAGACAAACACCTACTTATTTTTTCCCTGAAATTTAAGTACTACTGAATTGAAATTTCAAAATTTCACCAAATAGATTTTTTATTTTTAAAATAAACCTAGTAGTTTAGAAATTAAATTCAATTTTCTATAGATTCTATTCTTCCATATTTTTGAAATAATATAGATAACTTATTCAATTTTTTACGTCAAGTTGCCTAACTATAGTTTTTCTAAAAAATTTTCCACTTAAGTTCCTGTTTTTTCCATGATGATCCTGCACATGCCCAAACACAATCTGATGTTGTGTGTCCATTTATTTTATGATACTCACAAAGGTGTTTCTCATTATACCATGATGGTTTTATGAAGGGCTCTTGATAATTCTCATAGATGGGGATTTTGATGAGATTCTTGTTTACTCGTTGTTTCCTAACTGATTTGATTGGTTTCCCAAGTGGTGTGTATTTTCATTTGTTACCTTGTGAGATTCATACTTTAGATTGACCTTGTGGTGATTGATTTTGGACAATATTATGATTTGGGATGATGTTTGGATTTGGAAAGATAGATTGAAATTGAACATTGTTGTGGTTGGGAATCACATTGCCTTGATTTAGGTAACTTTGATTTTACATGGTGTTACCTTGACTTAGATCAATACATGCAGTCATTAACATATTTTTTGTACTTTGAACAACCTTCGTATGATTTTCAAACATATCTATCCCAAATTTTACCAAGTGTGGATTTGAAATGTTCATGTTTGGTAAAGTTCTACTTGGTATATTCACATTTGGCATGTATGAATTTGGTGGGATAATGTTATTTTTTTGAAGACCCATGCATTGATTGTTTGGTTGATAGATTTGTAGGTTTGGATTTAAATCTACCATTGGGAAAGTTGTTCAAAAATTTAGATTGGGCATACTCACATTTTTTGTTCCTTTGAGGTTTGTAAGAGATAATGATCCCATGTATGGATTGTATAAATGTGAGTTTTTATAATTCATTGGTTTTTTAAGGCTTTGATAATTTGGTTGACTTAGACCATTCATGATGTATGAATCAAGTTTATATTCCATGTTTTTCTTGTGTTTTGACCTTGTTGTAAAATTGACCCCTAAGGTGTTTAGGACCAATGATGAGATGAAGGATGAAAGGGGTGAATGATATGGGTGTTGAATTTTTAAGACCCTTGGAGGAGATACTAGACTTTAGGACTTTAGGATTTTTCATTTGATTTGATTTGGATAAGGGACTTATAACCCCAAGATGTTGGATGTTATCTTTGAATGAACTTGTCCACAAGGTGATAATTTAACTAAGAGTATGAAGAAGGATGCATCTACACACACTTAGTCAAACAAGATGATTTTGATTTTGATTCAAGGATTTTACCAAAAATCTATAATTAATGATTTTTCCAATGGTTCAAAAGTTGTTTGTGAGATGGGTTTTTATTGATATTTTGAGGATGGATAATATTTTTTATTTTGAGCCTAGATGAACCTAAGAGGGACTTGCTTTCAAGACCAAGATATTGAAGAGCTTGATTTTCCCAGAAAGTAGTTCAAACCAAAAGATCACAAGACAAAGATAAACAAGCACATGTGCGGGGTTTGAATGATACTTATCTTTTCTTAATGGGTTCCTTTTATCACAAGCACACTCTTGATTATTTTTTGAAACTAGATGTCCAATGTCCTAATTCTCTTTCATCCCATAAAGTCCATTATGTGGAAATCTAGAAAATAAAGTAAAAAGTTTCCTAATGTTGACCTTAGTAGGAGAAAATTGAAATGAAATCCAAATGCTTAGAAGCCTCTAAGGATGAGAATCCCAAGGGAAAGTAATAGCATCTAAATTTGTTCAAGGATATTTGCTTCTCCTAAAGGGTTTGAGATTTAATGCTCATGTTGAATGTTTGTTTTCTAATGTTTTTTATCAAACAATGTGTTTTTATTTCAAGAACAATCACAACCCTATGGATATTTGAGACAATATTTGTTGAGTCCCCACTTGGACAAGTCTAACTACCCCTACTTTTAGCGAATGGTTAGATGCTTGAAACATAGGCTCCCCCTTATAGTGCACTCACTTCTCGAGTCGGCCAAGCATCAGTATCCATTAATCTCCCATCATATACTTTTAATTTCTACTAAAATCCATAAAAGTGTGGGGCAGCTTCAAAACGACCATTCTTGCACCAACAAATAGAAAAGGATTTTGGCCCTTCTAAACAAGGGGTTTTAATGTAGGCATTCTGTTCATGGGGGATCATCCATGCGGTGAGAGACCATTGCTTCCCTTCTCATCAGAAAATTCCTCGTGATACTTTCCTTTCCTCAAGTACCCACACTTATATCCTGGGTGGAAGTCGCTTGGCTTTAGCGTGTTCCCGGTTGGGTCATTCCCTTGGGTGGTTACTTTTTCCCACAAGGCAGGCCCTCTAAGATAAAACACAAGTGAGAAAATATATTTGTAGTTTGATCAATCTTTGTTGAGAAACAAAGAGAGAACACACATGATATGTTCCACTCATACTCACCAGCTTTGTTAAATTTTAAACCCAAATAGAAATGTGGAGGAAATCCTTTTTACAACTTAATATCACAAAAAAACTTTTGATTCTCAAGATCTCCATGAAGCATGAGAGAAGTGCATACACATTTTTAAATGATATTAATTTGTGAAAAATATTACAAAACACCAAATACACTTGTTTATTTTAGATTTTGAAAGCAAAAATGAGTTCTTTTTAAGCACTAGAATTGAAGTGTGAGATTTGTTTGTCAAATTTTTAGAACCCAAATTAAAATTTAGTAAGTGTCTAAGGTTCAATTTTAACCCTTTGTAGCAAAAATGAAAGATTTTTTAGTGTTCTTTTTAGAATCCAAAAAAGACATGAGTTGGCCTAAAATAGAAAATGAAAGCATAAAATGGAAGCTCTAAGCATTTAAAAATACTTTTTCAACTTCAAATTCAATGCTCATTTCTCTTTAACACGAAGATTCTTCAAAGATCACTTCTTATCTTTCAATGTTGCAAGTCCCTTGTGCAAATGAAATTACTCCTCCTTCCTTCCTTATCAAGAAAGACAATCATGCAAGAATCAAATTGAGATCATTTTAAGCATTAACTAAGAAATGGAAAATACTAATGACTTTAAACAATAAAGAAATTTTAAATAGAAAAGACTAATGATTTTAAACTAAGAAATGGAGTATTAATAATAATTCCACTTGCCACAAACTTTTAAAACAAATCTTAATTAAAAGAAGAGAATTTTCCAACAAAGCTCAAAGCCTCTCAGAAAGTCATAGATGAGCAACATTACTCAAGAGGATGCCTAAAATCTTTGGTTTCTGATTTTTAATGATTTTCTCAATAAAGATATCGCGCCTAGCTACATATCTTCACAATAAAAGCAATAGTCTTAAGGTAGCTAGGCAACAAAGATTTTATTTCTATATTCAATGTTCAATATAGGCAGATGCATTAATGAAAAAAGATTACTTCAAATCCACTCTTCCAATCAATATATGCTTGAACAATCATTTACCTATGCTTTCTCTTCATTATAGTAGTTGAATACAAGATAATTTGGATATAGTGAAAGTAATACATTTTAAAATATTTCCAATCAACTACTTCAAAATGTGACAGTTGTGGGCTTCATTCACTTAACATAAATACGTACTGTCACATCTCTTAATGAATTCCTATAACAAAAATTGTGCCTTTTCTCTTCTAAATCAAAAGATGGAATCATAGTTAGGATTTGAAATAAGTAAAAGTTGTAGGCAATTCTCAACTATCAATCAATTGTATGCCAATTAATGGTCACAAGATCACCTAGATTTCAATATTCTTTAGACGTGCTAAAAAATAATAGATTATGATCTGGTATTTCCATTTATAGGATGAATTAAGTGAAGTGCCACAAAGATAGAATGTAATGACTAATCAAATCATGTGAGATGGGCATACCTGCATTGATTTGATATCAAGCTGAATAGTAGCAAGCCTCTTCGAAATAAATCTTTGAATAATAGTACTCCCTCTAATGTGTCTCTGGCTAACACTGAATTGGATACATTTTTGTTCATTTCTATGGCACACCTCTTTAAAATAAATATTCAAAAACAAGATAGTTTAAGATAGAGCACACAAAAAGATCTGAGATTATACTCAATTCATTTAACCCACACATAATTTGAGGCACACTTTCTTCTATACTTCCAATTTTGAGTCATTGATATTTTTTTACTCATCAAAACAAAAATAAAATAAAAATTATAATATTTTGAAGACAAATACTCCCATTACATAGATAATTTTCTATTTTATAGTCTAGAACACAGACACACATATCATGTTGAAATCGATCGATTAAAGTTAAGTCTTTTGTGAAAGAAATATGTATGTTTGGTTTAATTTTCTTTTGGTTTCAAATTGTGTGTTTAAATGTTTCTTCTATGTAATTTAAAATATGTGGGTAGTTCTACTCATGGATTTATAACTTGTTTGTTGTAGATGTGATAGAGAAGCTCATTGTGTACAAACCTGAACTTGTTCGAGAAATAGATAACTTTGGTTACACACCATTGCACTTTGCTACATTCAAGTCAATACCTATATCACCACCTCCTATTTATCTCATGAGAGCATGAAGAAGATAAAGAGATATCCACCAATTTAAATCTGAGACACACTTTCATCTATAATAGCATTTTTGACTCATTGAAAGGCTATTTGATATGGCAACTCAACAAGGGATGCAACTGTTTTGACATGACACCTGAATAATATGCATGGCAAGGGATTGGAGGTGGAGTTTGGAGTTGTTGTCAGAGTTCAAAAGAAACTTGAAATAAGGAAAATATAACCAGATTGTAGCTCAAAATTGTGATAGCTTTCTTTCAACAAAATAGAACTATGTGCATTTAAGTAACAAATTAAAAATTCTTCTAAATCTGAACATTTAGAGATTACTTTTCAACAAAATAGAATTATGCACATTTAAGTAACAAATTAAGAATGCTTCTAAATATAAACATTTAGAGATTACTTTACAAGAGTATTCCAACCTACAAAAGAGAGATTTAAGACAAAAAAAAAAAACACACAGATAGTTCCCTCTTAGCTGGTTGTTCCCACTTTTGTTTCAGCCCTATTTGTTAGAAATAAAAATAAGAATAATAAAATGAAATGGAGGCTATTGAGAATCCTCATAGTGGGCACCATTTTGTAGATGCATTTTTCTACATTTTGGCTCAGAAATTAAAAAAAAATAGTATTGTCATTTGAAACAAAGAAAACCAAAGAATCTCTATGAAATACTGAATCATGTTAAGTATGCAACTAAAGAAACAATAAAGCTAAATAAAAAACACAATAACATGAATGATAGTCTATCTCATAGTGCATTGGTGCTACTTTGATGTGGAAAGTATCCCTTTCCCAATCCTTGACAAGATATTGGATGATGGATGAAATGGCTTGAAGATGCTATGTGATATGATGAACAAGATGCAAATGCTTGAGATTGTGTATCAAGTTGTGTCAAAAATCAAAATAATAATCCTCCATTTATAGGAATGAAGGATGGAAGAATGAAAAACATGAAAGATGTGGGATAAAAAATGAGACAATGACAATATGCCACTTGTCAAGATGTGAGAGGATGAAGGTTGTGCATATTTTGACAATGTGCATGATAAATGCTATTAGGTTCAGATTTGAAATTTGAAAGTTGGCTTGTTGGAGGGAGAAGAAAGAGTCTTAAATGCCAAGTGGGGGACATGTAAGAGACAATGTAAGAGGAGTTAATGCTATGATTGAGGACAAGACATTTGGTAGGGAAATTTGAAATGGAGGAATATTCCACTTGCGATGCCTTTTTTGAATGAAAAGGGGGAATTAATAAATCAATTAAATTGATTTATTTGCACAAGTTACAAAATCTAGAGAATTGGGGTGATTATGATTAAAATTAATCATGATTTGATTAATTAAGATGAATATTAGTTGATTTTTACTTTTGACTTAGATACTTGGATTTATTTAAATAAAATGGGGGGAAATTGATGCATTAGCAATTTATCTAAATAAATTTGATTTATTTAATTAAATAAGGTAAATTTGAAGATAATTAAAGGAAATTGATTTATTTAATTTGAGGACGACTTAGGATTTAATTAAACAAAAGATGATTTATTTAATTAAAGAGGGAAAATGATGAATTTTAATTAGATGAAAATGATTAAAATGGTTAGTAGAGGGATGATCAAGGACAAATTGAAATTATTGAATTAGGATTAGATGCATGTATATTTTACGTGTCTACAAAATTTTATAGGTATGCATGTTTATATATGTGAATTAAATATAAGGCACTCTTTATTGAATATTTTATTTATTTTTGCAAGACATGTGTATGTTTTTGTTGCACCTGAGGAGAATCAAGAGGATATAGAGTATTGGTTGGCTAGATGTGTTGAAAGAAAATATAAGTTGGTACATCCTAGAGTGGATGATGACAACTTTGAGTATCCAACTGGTTTATTGGTTATTTTTCACACCTTAATTCAAAAATATTTGATAAGAAAGAATGGATTTCTTGCATTTGAAGATTATGAAAGAGACAAGAATAATATTATACATTATTCACATCTGATTTTGGCAACCAATATAAAACTAGTTAGATATCAATGAATGCCTACTAATAAAGTTTTCTAGACACTTTCAATGGATGATCATGAGACAATAATAGATGCATTACAAAAAAGAGAGGCTACAAATGGTACAACAAAGTAAATAAATATTGGTAAGTATATAAGTGTATATATATTTAATTGATATATATATATATTTGTCTTTAGTCATTTCCTAATTAAATTTTTATATAATTTTTTGTTTTAGGTCTCCCAAAACTAGATGCTTTACAAAAAAGAGAGGAGATGCACATATATTATAGTGGAATTCAAATATAGAGATAGGTAACTATATATAATTATAGACACATTTAATTTATAGTATAAATATAAAACTAAACTTAATTCATTATCAGTTTATAAATAGTTTACAATTGATTTCATATCCCCTTAACCCATTCTCTTAAAACCCCTCAAGCCATACTCTTATGTACCATTAATCCATCCTCTTGCATCCCCTTAAGTCTCTCTATTAATTACCCTTAAGCCATTCTATTAGGACCCCTTGATCCATATCCTCTTATATCTACCCTTAATCCACCACTTACATCCTCTTAAGTCACTCTCTCAACAACCCTTAAGCCATCCTCTTA